>JAJEKV010000005.1:12036786-12636786 GCA_021234155.1 Isoetes taiwanensis | reverse complement strand
CTTCTTCAAGAGGTTTTAGAGCTTTTGGTTGACCTAGAGGTATCATAGGCTTGCCATTCTCATCTCTACGCCATATTTCCTCCCCTCCTCTCCACTCATCCTCTGAAGGTCTCATCTTCCATTGGAAGATTGGAATCCCATCTCTCACCCAAAAAGTGAACTGCAGAGGCCTGGAATGACCTTCAAGATCCAATGTATAACCATCCACAAAGCTCTTCCAATCGGGCACTTCTTCTATGAAAGAAGCTATAGGGTTTGGAGTAGTGCATTCATGCAAGATTTCCATTAGCCTAGAAAAGTTGGTCACTGTCTGCTGCTTCAGTATACAACTATATTTGCCAAATAATGCATCCACATCCTAATGGGTATGCCCTACATAAGAAACCCTAAATTAACTCTTTCAAATATCCCCACAAATTGTTAAGTAGGATAGGAAAGAAAACATCCACCTGTTCTTATTTTGGCCAAAGACAATTATCAAGTTGCAAGAGGAACCTTTTGGGTAGATC
The DNA here is from genome assembly GCA_021234155.1 of Isoetes taiwanensis. Classification (NCBI taxonomy): domain Eukaryota; kingdom Viridiplantae; phylum Streptophyta; class Lycopodiopsida; order Isoetales; family Isoetaceae; genus Isoetes; species Isoetes taiwanensis. The sequence continues at coordinate 12,636,277 of JAJEKV010000005.1, read as the reverse complement.
TTGAGCTCTAACACGTGAAGTTGAAGCAGGTACATGTTCATTACACCCATGCTTCCTAAACCTTGCCTTGCTGAACTTTTCAATATTGTTAGGGTTTGCATCTAACAATGCTCTATGTAGTGCCTGGCTAGCTGTAGGGTCCTGGAGGTGACCATTGTATCCATTTTCATAGTTTCTCAAACACCCCATGATACTCCCAATATGAAAATCTGGACCATCACTCCATAACTCCAAACTAAAATGGCCATAGTAGGTTTGAGTCTGCCCATGCAAGATTGCCCCAGTCGTTGAGATCTGTAAAGGGTATGATCTTCCACATGACTTTGGTATATACTTGAATTGTGGAAGACAAGTCTTTTGCTGGTCCATCTTGTCATGTATAATACATAAATAGTTATTGGGTTCCAATGCAGATAAAGTCCTCCACGTCCAATAACATGATCTACATGATAGTTGGTCAGTCATATGGTCCTTTATATGCTCCCTTATCCTAGCCCTTTCACTAGGTTGCACAGTCTTATCAAGAGTCTCCTTCAACTTAGCACATAAATTGCACTTTGCAAAGTTGTTTGAAGTTGCTATGGTGACATGATTGAAATGCTTCTTCCATAGCCTACTAAAGCTAGGTTGGGATATTGGAAGAATTCCCAATTCTCGAAGTAGGGAATTCACTTCTTCCAAAATACTCTTTTGAGTACAATGTGATGGTAACCTTTTCTCAACAACTGCTCTTCCCTTTTCATCCCTTCTGCTTTTGTGTGGTATAGACTCTGCATTGAAATCAATATATTTTTCAAATATCTCCCTGGCAGCCAAGATCCTAGCTGTTGGTCTCAACAAACCATTATTTCCATGTAAAGCAATCCTGTTCCCCTCTGCCTGTTTTTTTTGCCAATTATGCCATGAAGAAGTTGGAATTTCATGGATATTCTGCCATGCTTTTGAACATATCCATTTGCCTACACACTCACCCCGGTTTTTGGTCCACTGTTGAAAACATCAGTTTTGGTAGGTCTACATGTCCTGTTTTCAAAGAATCCTACATGTGGATTTGTGAAGGTATGGTTTTGTTCGATAATGGTGTTCTTTTTTCAGTGGACTAAAACATCCACTGTTGTTTTGTAGTTTCTTCTATTGTGACATGTCATTTTATAATACAATCCACTATAGGAAAGAGTACTTGAATTTCTACATGTCTAATAATTCTATTGTCACATGTCTTTATAGATGTAGGAAAGAATATTTGATTCTCTACATGTCCTATACTTCCATTCACATGTCTTTATAGTAGTAGGACAGAGTACTTTATTTGCTAAGGCATTGTAGGAAAGAATACATGAATTACGACATGTGTAATACTTCTATTGTCACATGTCTTTATAGAAGTCGGAAAGAATACTTGATTCTATACATGTCATATGCTTCCATGTCACATGTCTTTATAGTAGTAGGACAGAGTACTTTATTTGCTAAGGCATTGTAGGAAAGAATACATGAATTACGACATGTGTAATACTTCTATTCTCACATGTCTTTATAGAAGTAGGAAAGAGTACTTGATTCTCTACATGTCCTATCCTTCCATATCACGGGTCTTTATAGTGGTAGGACAGAGTACTTGATTTGCTACATGTGATGCACGTGCACGATCACATGTTCTTATACTAGTATTCCATGTAACACAAGTTACTTCAACTACTTCAATTACTTAACACCTATTTTTGCATAACGTGGGCACCAACATGCCAAGGTGGCTCTAACATGCCACCTAGGCTCAAACATGCCAAGGTGGCTCCAACATGCCACCTAGGCTCCAACATGACAAAATGGCTCAAACATGCCACCTAGGCTCCAACGTGCTCAAACATGCCACGCAGGATCCAACATGCCACCTATGCTCCAACTTGCCAAGGTGGCTCAAATATGCCACGTGGGCTCCAACATGCCACCTAGGCTCCAACATTCCTAGGTGGCTCAAACATGCCACATAGGCTCAAACATGCCATGCAGGCTCACTTAGGCTCCAACATGCCAAGGTGGCTCCAATATGCCACCTAGGCTCAAACATGCCACCTAGGCTCCAACATGCCACCTAGGCTCCAACATGCCACCCAGGCTCAAACATGCCAGGTGGCTCAAACATGCCAAGGTGGGCTCAAACATGCCACCTAGGCTCCAACATGCCAAGGTGGCTCAAACATGCCACGTGGACTCCATAATGCCACGTGGGCTCCAACATGCCAAGGTGGCTCCAACATGCCATGCAGGCTCCAACATGCCAAGGTGGCTCAGGCATGCCACCTAGTCTCAAGCATGCCACCTAGGCACCCCAAGTGGTGACATGGCATGCCAAGTAAGCAAGGTCACTTTTCATTGGGTGATGTTGGCAAATTTTAGGTGACATGGCTAGATGATGGTGACATGGACCTTGGATGTCTTTGCAAAACACCTGGCGGGGCACCTCGGCCTGCCGCCCCTTTCTTGTGAAGGGGAGTCTCCGAAAGGTATATATGCTGGTGCATTTTCTCTTGCATATGCAGCGTCATGCTGCACATCCTGCCAAGATTTCACCTTTTTTCGAGACCCGGATTTTTATCTGTGCTTTTCTTTGTGTTTATGCTCCGAAAATTCATAATTAATGCATGGGGCAGGGAAAAATCCTGGTTTTCAGCCAGCTGGCTTGCCAAGTGGCCCCGAGAGTATAGGAAAATCCCCGGTATTTCCGGATGAGTTTTAGACCCTCGATTTTTTATTGGGATGGCCGCGGTGGCCACGACAAAGGTTTAGACCACGTTTTTCGATTTTGGGGCATGGAGGAGGCCGGATTGGCGATCCGACCTCCCTCCGGCGTCCGGAAACGGGCGAAATTACCCTAGGGGACAAGTTCCACGGCGAGTTTTCCCGGGGGATCAATCACTTACCCCTCACTAGGAGGTATTCAAAGATCCACCTCCATGCCAATTGACTACAAGTGTGTAGTAAACGGCCTACTTTGGCGTTTCTTGGAGAGGGGTGGTCTTCGCCCGCCTAAACTTGGTCCCCTAGGTAATGGGAATGTTAGGGTCCATTGGCCGGAGCCGCCTCGTTCCCAGTGGGGGTCCGGCCGAATCCTCGACCCCGGCTTGGACTAGCCTCATGAGAACAAGATACTTGGGGTTCACCCCGAGGCCTTGGTAGAAGATTGAAGTGAGAATAGCAAAGCACTAGGACTGCTAGGTGGTATACATGTGACCACGGAGAAGCAAAGCTAGCTCCACTACCTAGTAGGGGCGTTAAACCCATGGTCTCCCAGGAAGGGGTTGGCTCGAAGCTTCGTCTCATGCCTCTGCTTGTGCTTCTATTGCCGGTGCATTTTCTCTTGTGTGTGCAATAATCTTGCATCCCCGCCAAGATTTCACCTTTTTGAGACCCGAATTTTTATCCATGCTTTTCTTTGTGTTTATGCTCCGGAAATTCATAATTAATGCATGGGGCAGGGAAAAATCCTGGTTTTCAGCCAGCTGGCTTGTCAAGTGGCCCCGAGAATATAGGAAAATCCCCTAGTATTTCGGATGAGTTTTAGACCCTCGATTTTTGATTGGGATGGCCACCATTGGCCTTGGCGAGGTTTAGACCACGTTTTTCGATTTTAGGGCATGGAGGAGGCCCCGGTTGGCGATCCGACCTGCGGCGTCGTCCGAACGGCGAAATTACCCTAGGGGACAAGTTCCACGGCGAGTTTTCCCTGGGTATCAATCACTTACCCCTCACTAGGGAGGTATTCAAAGATCCACCTCCATGCCAATTGACTACAAGTGTGTAGTAAGCGACCTACTTTGGCGTTTCTTGGAGGGGTGGTCTTCGCCCCTAAAACTTGGTCCCCTAGGTAATGGGGATGTTAGGGTCCATTGGCGGAGCCAGTTCTGAGGAGGGGGTCCAGCCCTCCCCCCTTTGGATTAGCCTGCAAGAACAAGATACTTGGGGTTCACCCTGAGGCCCTGGTAGAAGATTGAAGTGAGAATAGGAGCACTAGGACTGCTAGGTGGTATACATGTGACCACGGAGAAGAAAAGCTAGCTCCACCGCTTTCGATGGGGCGTTACCGGGCCGGTGGCCTCCGAAAGGGGTTGGCTTCGGGCTTCGTCTCATGCCTACGCTTGTGCTTCTATTGTCGGTGCATTTTCTCTTGCGTGTGCAGCGTCATGTTGCATATCCTGCCAAGATTTCACCTTTTTTCGAGACCCGGATTTTTATCTGTATTTTTTTTTGTGTTTATGCTCCGGAAATTCATAATTAATGCATGGGGCGGGGAAAAATCCTGATTTTCAGCCAGCTGGCTTGCCAAGTGGCCGCGAGCGTACAGGAAAATTCCCGGTATTTTCGGGCGAGCTTTAGACCCTCGATTTTTATTGGGATGGCCACCGTTGGCCACGGACGAGGTTTAGACCCGCGTTTTTCGATTTTGGGGCATGGAGGAGGCCCCGGATTGGCGATCCGACCTCTCCACATCGTCTGGAACGCCGAAATTACCCTAGAGGACAAGTTCCACTACCAGTTTTCCCAGGGGATCAATCACTTACCCCCCACTAGGAGGTATTTCAAAGATCCACCTCCATGCCAATTGACTACAAGTGTGTAGTAAATCGACCTACTTTGGCGTTTCTTGGAGAAGGGTTGGTCTTCGCCCACCCAAACTTGGTCTCCTAGGTAATGGGGATGTTCCGGTCCATTGGCGAGCCGCCTCTCCATTCGGAGTGGGGGTCCAGCCGCCCTCGGCCCCGCCTTGGACTAGCCTCAAGAGAACAAGATACTTGGGGTCACCCTGAGGCCCTGGTAGAAGATCGAAGTGAGAATAGCAGCACTAGGACTGCTAGGTGGTATACATGTGACCACGGAGAAGCAAAGCTAGCTCCACTGCCCAGTAGGACGTTACCGACCCGGTGGCCTCCGGAAGGGGGTTGGCTCGAGCTTCGTCTCATGCCTCTGCTTGTGCTTCTATTGCCAGTGCATTTTCTCTTGCGTGTGCAGCGTCATGCTGCACATCCTGCCAAGATTTCACCTTTTTTCGAGACCCGGATTTTTATCTGTGCTTTTCTTTGTGTTTATGATCCGGAAATTCATGATTAATGCATGGGGCGGGAAAAAATCATGGTTTTCAGCCAGCTGGCTTGCCAAGTGGCCCTCGAAGTCAGGAAAATCCCGGTATTTCGGGTGAGCTTTAGACCCTCGATTTTTGATTGGGATGGCCACCGCTGGCCCTCGGCGGGGTTTAGACCACGTTTTGATTTTGGGGCATGGAGGAGGCCCCGGATTGGCGATCCGACCTCTCCATGTCATCTCGAACGCAAATTACCCTAGGGGACAAGTTCCACGGCCCTCTTGATCGAGGAGCATCCCAATGTAAAATCCTACCAAACCCTAGGGTTTGGTAGGGTTTACATCTCGAAAGGCCAAGAGCGGAGACTAACACATCCCAAACTTTGCATGGAGTTCTCTGGTATGCTCGGGGACCATGCCCGAGATGGGGTCAAATCCCCTAAGCCGAAAGCTTTTTTCGCACTCCCCTTCACCGGAAAGGGGCTTGTGAAGGAGTCTCCGGAAGGTATGCCGCACCGAAATTTGGCTCGGCCTCCCCAAAGGCCATGAGGGTAATCCAAAGACGGGTATTCCACGCCGGATCCTGGGCCCTCTGGGTCATCGGAGCATCCCCAGAATGTAAACCCTATCAAACCCTAGGGTTTGCTAGGGTTTACATCTCGAGCGTCAAGACGCGGAGACTCACACATCCGAAACTTTGCATGGAGTTCTCTGTGTATGCTCTGGGGACCATGCCCGGAGATGGGGTCGAATCCCCCACAAAAAGATGCTTTCAGACTCCCCTTCACCGGAAGGGGCTTGTGAAGGGGAGTCTCCGAAAGGTATGCTGCACCGGGAAATTTGGCTCTGTCTCCCAGTGCCATGAGGGTAATCCAGCACGGGTATTCCACGTCAGATCCTGGGCCCTCTGGGTCATCGGAGCATCCCCAGAATGTAAACCCTATCAAACCCTAGGGTTTTCTAGGGTTTACATCTCGAGCGTCAAGACGGAGACTCACACATCCGAAACTTTGCATGGAGTTCTCTGTGTATGCTCTGGGGACCATGCCCGGAGATGGGGTCGAATCCCCCTGCGCAACATGCTGATCCAGACTCCCCTTCACTGGAAAGGGGCTTGTGAGTTCTCCAAGATCCTTCTATTCTATCCCTTGCCAAACTCCCCGCACAAAATTTCAAAGGTTATCATATTTCTTGCATAAAGTCCTAGTCACGTCACCACCATCTAGCCATGTCACCCAAAATTTGCCAACATCACCCAATGAAAAGACCAAAGATAGACATCTTTTCATTTTTGGCCTAGTCAAAACTTGGCCTTGCTTACTTGACATGCCATGTCACCACTTGGAGTGCCTAGGTGGCATGCTTGAGCCTAGGTGGCATGTTGGAGCCACCTTGGCATGTTGGAGCCTAGGTGGCATGTTGGAGCCTAGGTGGCATGCTAGAGCTCACGAGGCATGTTGGAGCCTAGTTGGCATGTTGGAGCCTACGTGGCATGTTGTAGCCCAGGTGGCATGTTGGAGCCTAGGTGGCATTTTTGAGCCACCTTGGCATGCTTGAGCCTAGGTGGCATGTTGGAGCCAACTTGGCATGTTGGAGCTCACGTGGCATGTTGCAGCCCAGGTGGCATGTTATAGCCTAGGTGGCCGACCCCAGGAGATGGACATCACAAAGGTTACCGAGGCAGGCTTTCCTACCGGTGCTCCTCCGGAGGGCAAATGCCAATGCCTCCCTTCCTGAACCCGGTTTCCCTATCCGACCGCTTGAATTCTCTATTCAGGGTAACTTGCTTCGAAAGCAGGCTCAAAAAATTCAAGATCTGTCCGGAGAACATATCCGCAAAGTGTCCCGCGCAATCGACCGTAGAAACCCAAGTGTTTTGTCGTTCGGCAAGTACAAAGGTTCGGAATGGAGATTTGACTTCATGTCGTCCTAAACAAATAAATTACCCTAGGGACTCCTTTTTTGCAGCAAAAAGAAACACGAACCCTCTACATGGCGAAGATTCTCGCACCCCTCCGCTAAGGCCAATTCACTACGAACGTGTTGGACATGAGCTACTTTGGCGCTTCCGGGAGCAGGGTGGGCTTCTGCCCACCTAAACTTGGTCTCCGTGGTAATGTCGATGTTTCGAGTCCGTTGGAAGAGTCGATCACAGCCCCTCGGTGGGAGAGTTGCCCGTCTGCGGCTGGCCAAGGACCCTCCGTAGAGGACCTTTGGGACAAACTTCTTCGAAGGTTTTAGGGCTCCGCCTTCTGGCCAACGCCCTCCCACTACCTCATGACATTGTGCAAGATCCTGGTCCAATCCGGGTGGGGTATGGCCTCCAAAACGTAAAACCCGTGGTGTTGCTAGGTTATTGTAGGGTTTACGCTATGGAGGTCGAAGTTTTATTCGGTTGCACTTGAGACATGGTCGAAGCCGCAGCTTGAAAACAAGAAGCAATAGAAACCCAATTTAAATGGGGTTTGGATTTACCGAGGCAAGCTTTCCTACCAGCTCCTCCCGAGGGCAAATGCCAATGCCTCCCTTCCTAACCCGGCTTCCCTATCGACCGCTGAATTCTCCATTCAAGTAACTTGCTTCGAAAGCAGGCTCAAGAAAATTCAAGATCCGTCCCCGAGAACATATCCCTCCGCGCAAAGTGTCCCGCAATGAATCCGTAGAAACCCAAGTGTTTTGTCGTCGGCAGTACAAAGGCTCTAATGGAGATTTGACTTCGCCATGTCGTCCAAAACAAATGAAATTACCCTAGGGACCAAGTTACACGGCCATTTTTGCAGCAAAAAGATACACGAACCCTCTACATGGCAAGTATTCTTCACCCTCCGCTAAGGCCAATTCACTACTTAACATGTTGGACATGAGCTACTTTGGCGCTTCCGGGAGCAGGGGTGGTCTTCTGCCCACGAAACTTGGTCTCTAGGGTAATGTCGATGTTTCGAGACCGCTGGAAGAGTCGGAGGGATCACAGCCCGGGGTGGGAGAGTTGCCCGTCCGTGGTCAAGGACCCTCCGTGAGGACCTTTGGGACGAACTTCTTTCCGAAGGTTTTAGGGCTCAGGTCTTCAAGGCCAACGCCCTCCCACTACTTCATGACATTGTGCAAGATCCCGGTCCAATCTGGCTGGGGTATGGCCTCCAAAACGTAAACCCTGTGCGTTGCTAGGTTATTGTAGGGTTTACGTTATGGAGGTCGAGAATTATTTAGTTGCACTTGAGACATGGTCGAGAAGCTGCAGTTGAAAACAAGAAGCAATAGAAACTGACGAAATAGGGTTTGGATTTACCGAGACGGACTTTCCTACCGGTGCTCCTCCGGAGGGCAAATGCCAATGCCTCCCTTCCCCTAACCCGGTTTCCTATCCGATCCCATCGCTGAATTCTCCATTCAAGTAACTTGCTTCGAAAGCAGGCTCAAGAAAATTCAAGATCCGTCCCGGAGAACATATCCCTCCAGTGTCCCCGCAATGAATCGTGGTAGAAATCCAAGTGTTTTGTCGTTCGGGCAAATACAAAGGCTCCTAATTGAGATTTGACTTCGCCATGTCGTCCGGGCCATAGCGAAATTACCCTAGGGACTAAGTTACACGGTCATTTTTGCAAAGCAAAGAAACACGAACCCTCTACATGGCAGTATTCTGCACCCTCCGCTAAGGCCAATTCACTACGAACGTGTTGGACATGAGCTACTTTGGCACTTCCGGGAGCAGGGGTGGTCTTCTGCCCACGAAACTTGGTCTCCAGGGTAATGTCGATGTTTCGAGTCCGTTGGAAGAGTCAGATCACAGTTCCGGGGTGGGAGAGTTGCCCGTCCGTGGCCAAGGACCCTCCAGAGAGGATCTTTGGGACGAACTTCTTCTGGAAGGTTTTAGGGCTCCGTCTTCTGGCGTCAATGCCCTCCCACTACCTCATGACATTGTGCAAGATCCTGGTCCAATCTGGCTAGGGTATGGCCTCCAAAACGCAAACCCTGTGCCTTGCCAGGTTATTGTAGGGCAAATGCCAATGTCCCCCCTCCCTCCCGGAGCTCGGTTTCCCTATCCGACAGTTGAATCCGGCATTCAAGTAACTTGCTTCGAAAGTGTTCAAAAAATCCAAGATCGGTCCAGAGAACTTATCAAAACGCCAAGCCGCTCTGCGGTCGACAAAGCAGTAGATGTACCATATATATCCCTTGATCTTTATTAGCTTACAAAATGTAACATCACTTATTAACTTAATGTGCATAACACTATGCTCCAACAACCCACAATGTGACATTAAAATCTTATCATGCATTAATACCGTATCGTTACGCTTAGCCATTTGTGACCAATCGAAGTCACCAAATGTATCTTTCCAATATTATCACATAAGTAGCACAATATAGGATCACACTAGACCTAGATTTCAAGAAACAACACTTCACAAAGATCGCTCAATGTGCATCCATCGCCAAACAAATGTATTGTTTAACAATCTGTAATGCCAATCATATGGTAAATATCACAAATTAAACCCTTTTGGTTCCAGCTTTTGTTTTTCAAAAAGAGTGATTAGCACAAGTCCATCCTTTTAAAAAGCAAGAAAACCCAAAGGCTTAGAACCATGGTGGAGCAATAATGGTCACTTAGCTTGAACAAAGGGCTTGAAGACCAAGGTGGGTAATAAGTGAAGGGTAAATAAAAGGAAAAAGATCATAAAAGGAAAAGATCACACGGGGCAATAGGAAATGGTGTGTTGGAAATGCCATTTTACAAATGCGTGGTACAAGAACTAGGTACAAGAGTATTTGGACAAAGGCAATGGTGGTAAAATTTTAATAAAGGGCATGGGTGGAAATGTAAATATTGGCTAGGCAAAAATATTTAAACACTAAATATAAGGCAAAAAGAAGCACAATGAAGGTGAAAGAAAATGATTAAGCTAAAAAAATATAAAGGTGGGTAGAGAGATGAAGGGCCAAGATTAAGATCTTGGGCCCTAACATCCTATTGGTTTATTTTAACCAAGCAGAGATGAGGCGAGATGAAGGGCCAAGATCTTGATCCCGGTCCCGATCATCCTATTGGTTTAGGTTAAAAAATTTTTTCCCACGCCGATTTTGGCAGTCCGATTTCGGCCTTTGTTTCTTGGCGCCTTGCCCTGTTTCTTAAAACTTTGCCTTTCTTGTTTCTTGGCGCTGTGGTTCCTTGCATGATTATCTTGCAGCCTTGAGATTGAGATTGCAGCTCTCCAAAGCAATGCAAGATGGCCGAAAGCAAAGCCCGTTTAGCCCGCCACCGATGAATACATGGAGCTCAAATTTTTGGCGGGATTGGATTGCTAGCCAATCTAATAGACGAGGCACCTAAACCGGCGCCCACAGAAAATGTCGGATTTGAAGTCGGGCATACACAAATGGTCGCTTCATGATTTGTAGTCGCCGGATTCGTTGCACCCCGCTAAAACACAAGCCGTGATATGCATATTGCTATGCTACCGGATTTGTTGCGAAGATGTGTCGGCTTGTGACGATAGTGCATTTATTTGCCCGCATAATCCTTTGTTTCCTAATCTACAGGGCGTAGATAAGCTTTGCTAGAAATACGCTTTTGAATCTATTTACCAAAGATATCTTTGGTCGGCTACTGCTCAAGACCATAACAGTGCTCGCATCGATTTATGATGGATTGCTTGTACCATGCCTCGTGCCACTTGCCTCGAGCTCTAAACCGCCGAAATCCATAAGGTAACATTTCAAAGGTCAAATAATCTTGGCCTACATACGTTTGGGTTGATTTCCTTAAACATCTACATTTTTGCTTGGAAATGGTAGTTGGATTTGTGTTTTAACTAAAACTTGGTTGTCTAGGGATGCCCAAATGTGTTTTTTGGCCCCGCAAAACAGCTTATGTGTTGGGCTGATATTCAAGGGGCCGATCTATTACTATGGAACCGCCCTCTAATGATGTTGGATAAGACTTGAGATGCTTTTGTATATCATGGTATGATGCTATCTTTTCTTATTAATTTATTTAAAGTTTGGAAGCATGAGAGTCAGTCCGGGTTCTCATTGTCTATTAGAACCCTAACTCAATTAGAAAGTTACGATAAATATGGTGTAGTTCAAGTCTTGCATATGGTTTTCAATATGGTGCGAATCTTGCATACACTTGACCACTATTCTTTTATAATTCTTTGGCGGGTTTGACAAAGTTTATAGCTAGAATACAAAGATAGACAAAGATCTCGCCTCCCAAGAAAAATATTGTAATCGGTCCTGCTTTTGGCTAAATATGCTTCTCGCCAAATATGGTTTGTTCCTAAAGAGTACATTACAAGCAATTATTACAAGCGACTAGTTTTGCAACCTCCAAGGATTTCAAAATCCCATGAATTGAATAGGCAAATAGAGTGAGGATATGAAAATCATGGTTTTAGTAATTGGAAACAGGATTTTTGAATCAGCTTCTTATACTTGAAATACATGCATTGGGTTATTTTGAACAAATTCAATAGATGAAATGTTTCTTTCCACTTTGAAGGAATGACAAGTTATAAATTGCAAAACTTGCATGAACAATTTCTTGAAAATAGCAATTGATTGTAATCGAAAACAATACTTAAAAAACTTGTCATTTAACCATGGCATTTAACCATGTTGTTTATTGAAGAAAACAACACTTAAAAATATTTATTTGACATGTTTATTGAAAATTCTATAAAACAACATGTGCATTTTATGTAAAATAATACTAAAAAGACAACACCTATTTTTGAAAATTACATTGCCACATATCCACATATAAGAATGAGTGCCACGTGTCAAGATTTGATTGCTTAAAAACATGTCTACGTAAACCAAACGTGTTGTTTTTGTAAAGTTAAAAAAGTCCACGGATATTTTATTTTGATTTTCTTGCAAAAACAACATTTGTAAACAACCAATTTAAGAAATAACGTGTCGTACTTTTTAATAGCTACATATAATATTGAGGAAAACAATATTTGAAAATAGTAATTATTTTTAAATGCAACATGTGAATTTCTTTAAAAACTACACATCTTTCTCTAAGAAAACAATGTCAACTTTTAAAAACTACAAGTAGAGGAAAAAAAAAAACGATAGAAAAATAAAAAGATATATTTTTTTACTTCTTCATTAGTAGTAATATGTAAATCTACGCTGTACTTTTCAAAAAACAACGATGACTTCTTACAAAAACAACAAAGGACAAAAAAACCACACGTGAGAAAAAAAACCGATAAAAACAATAGTGAAAAAAAGGACACATTGACAAAATGGCCAAAAGACCACCGTGGAAAATTTCTGCCAAAACCACCGCCTCTTTGTGCAAATCCGATAAACGGGCCACGTGGACTTTTGGGGCCATTTTGGTGTTGTTTTTGGCATAAAACAACACTTCCGTACAAGGAAAAAACAACTGTGGACCAAAAATTGGGGTCAGTGTGCTAGCAAAGGGTATCTTTTTCTGTTTGGGTTTCTTTCATTCTGAAGTGCATGCTCGAAGATTGTGTACATGTAGCTCCTCCTCTCATCAACAGTGTACTTTTGAAAAGTGGCTCTTGCTTCCACCAATTGTTCTATTGTAAAGAATTGCATACAACCACTCCAACAACAATCTGAGCCCCTAACCTTCACCATTGTCTCACGTTTGGTGTCACTAATCAACTTGGCTCTTTTGCTAGGATAATGTCTGGCAACTGATACTTCTCCCCTTTTGCCTAGGTTTAGAGTTCCAACTGTCAATGGATCAATATCAAGACAATCATTGTCCCCAACAACCTCAGGCTCTAGAAAAATATAATCCTCCACAAATTGAACATTCTGGGAAGGGACTCGCAAGAGACACAAAACCGGCCGATAGATAGGCTTGTCATTCATCACAGCAGCAGTATATAATGTTTGAAGAATAGAGAGGGGTAGCCGACTATAGGAACAATATCGGGCTACCCCAGAAAAAGCAATGTGCACAGGCAATATAGAAGGGTAATGGCGACCACTTCTCATCGGGATAAAAAACCCCGCCCTTTCGGGTTTTCGAGGAAAACCCTAATGAGAAATGGTCGCCACCAACCTTGAATGTGTTGCCTGGAGATACGAAGGAGACGGGTCGATGGCGAAGCCAAGAAAAGCAGACCCCCCCGAAGGCGGAAAAAACCGCAGCAACACAAAAGAACCCTAAAATACCCGCGGAATGGTTAGAAAAACCAACATGCATGGCAGGGACGAGGCAAGCCGCACAATCAAGAAGTAAAACCTGCAAAGAAGAGCATATCAGAAACATAAAGAGCATCACCTAGAAGGTGGAGAAGCATCACCCAACGGGTGAAAATCAACTATGCGTCACCCTCAAGGTGGAAATAAATAGCATCACCCTCAAGGTGGAAATAAATAGCGTCGCCCCCAGGTGGAGATAGCATCACCTGGAAGGTGGAGAAAGCATCACCCAACGGGTGGAAAATAACCTATGAAAAAAACGGCATGATGTTGATGCAAAAAACATTATTATAGTAAAATTCAAAGTGAACAACAACAAAAGAGCATGGCCCAAAAACACAAATGAAATAGGCGCGTCCCCACTGAGCAGGGCGGGAAGGGAGGGAAGCTACGAGAAGGATGAAAGCTGCTGTGAGAAGACGCCGATAACCGGTCCCGAAGGGGGAAGAGCCTTATATACTGGCTCGTCACTCCCCAGAATGGCGATCCGAAGGCTCGGATCGATGCGATTCTGGGAAGGGACTCGCAAGAGACACAAAACCGGCCGACTACCAGAGAACTTCCTAACTATAAGCCCAGCCGCCGCGAAACCTCCAAGTGTTGAGTCGGGTCACGAAGCACGTAGCGAGAGTGAGAAGAAGAGGAACGCCAGCGACCATGAGCACGAGCTGCATGATTATAGCAATACCCAAGGTGGACAACAACAAAGAGTGCCGGAACCAAAACATAGATGAAAAATCATCCTTTAGACGTTAGGAACTGTAAACAAACATATATAGAAAGAGAAAACATCACTGAGAGGTGGAAAAAGAAAAAATAGCATCACCCACAGGTGGAGATCATTTAGCAACACCCAAATCCATTGATATGAACGGGCCGTAAAGAAATAATGGCAGAAGCAAGTGGACAAATGCAGCATCCTATTGAAAACTGTGGCAAGAAAGCAAGACCAAATATGAATCAACACCTCTCACCTCATAGAAAATAATGTCTAGAAATGGTATTATTTCAAAACGGATCACACGCCCTCAATGAAGAATGCATAACATGAAAAATCTCATCATATAAACATGAAAACCAAATTGATATATAGCTCTTGTTGAAAAATAAAAAAGTTAGGAAAGGTAAGGGAAAACGGTTAAGATGGCTAAAGGAATATGTTGAACAAATGATGGTCATAAGGAAAATAACACGACATTTGGAGCGAGGAAGGGATGCTGCAATAGGAATAGCACCGTGAGTATGAAGAGGTTGAGGGAGAAGTGGTAGACATGTCAGTACCAATCAAGAGGAAGGTCAAGGGAGATGATGAAATTTGGATCACATCATGGATCAAGAAAAACGAGGCTTAAGTTTGAAGAAAAGTAGGATGGCTATGCACAAGCAATTTATGGCAAATGTGAGGCCAAAGTCAAGGTGAGGTTATGGCCAAGAGAAAAGAAGAAATGAAAGTCAACAGTGGCAAGGTCACAGAAGAGTGCGAGGAGGTTAGCCATATGGCAGAATAACTATGTAGAAGGACATAGTGTTAGCAAAGCTAGGGCCGTACAGATGGTCTGCAATAAGAAAGCAAATGAGGGAATGTACATGTTAAAGGAAATGAAAACACAAGGAGTATGTAATGTTACATATTGTGAGTAAAGCGATGCATGGAAAAAGAAGCCTACTACGAATATGACAAAGTGGAACTAACATAAACAAAGGATCACCCAAATCCATAAAATTGGGGCTATATAAGTAATAAACCTGTGCCGAGTTCGTAAAAAATGTAAAAACCACCTAACAACATAACATATCACCCATGTTCAAGAACAGAGCATACAACTTCGCGAAGCTGCAATGTTACATGATAAATGACAATCGCCAACATAATGACAATTTCAGAGCAATGTTTCCGAAAAAGACAACAAAGTTATGTTTTAGGCCCAAGCATAAATACGAGAAAAGAGGAAGGCAAGCCAATGAACAAATGCAACAAGAAAATAACCACAGACAAGAGCCCAACTGCCAAAAAAAGTGTAAAACACGATCGCCTCAATAATAACATGAACAATGATATAATCCCCAAAACCTCATGAGATTAGATACCTACAGAAAGCAGAATACGAAGAATGATCGAGTTAACAAGGCAAAATAATGGATGAAGCTCCCCATAACTGAAAATCAAGGAAAGAATATACAATATGAGAATACTACATGAAGTCTAAACAACGAGGTGAATAGGCTTCAAAGGACAAATATGTAGCAAAGGAGCTCTCAAATGCAAAACATGACAAAGTGCAAAAAACATGGCAAATAGAAGAATGTCAAAGGGTGAATGAGTAGAAGGGAGTGCCAAACGCAATATGCGGCGTATCCAGAGAAAGCTAAATAGCAAATATGCAAATGACATCTAATAATAGGGCCATAAAACCGAAAAACTGTAAAGAACAATTTCAAGAACACGACGCCAAACTACAAGGTGCCAAATAGGACTTGGTTGCCCCTAGCAAAGAGGGTCATAAGATCTGTGCAATGGTATGGAACAAGAATAGGAGAGCGAGGGTGTAAAGGTCCGGGTTCAGTTAGTTAAATGAGAAAATGTGTGTGGATGTCATAAGAAAAATAATACCTATGCCTAAAACCATGACAAAATGCCCCAACTGAATAATACTCTGACAAACGAGGGACGAGATTGAGGAAGAGGTTGTAGACATGTTAGCGCAACTCAAGAGCAAGGTTAAGATGAAAATTGAGATGAAGGTTAATGTGAATCACAATAATCGAGCAAAAATGAGGCTTAAGTAGTCAAAAGTGAGATTATGGCTAATGAAAGGAGAAGATGGAGGTCAAAGTGCCGCGGTCAGGGTGGAGTGCAAGGGATGAGCCATATAGTAGAAAAGGACAAATGAAAATACAATGACGAGGACGTAGTATGAATAAAGCTAGGGCCATACGTATGGTCTGAAATAATAACGATGCATTAAATGAATGGGTTGAGAAACAAAGGGTTTCAAATTAGAGGATCAACGTGAGAGAAGCAGAAGGGACTCAGATAAAAAGGGTCAAAGGAATATTTGTAAATGACAAACAGCTAATAGAATAGAAGGATTCCAATAAGCAAAAATGTGAATGATAATATACCGAACACAAAATATACAATATGAGAATACGAGATGAATTCTAAAACAACTAGGCGAATATGCTTCACAAAATATATGTCAAAGGAGCTCTCAAATGCAAAAAACATGACGATTTGCAAAAACATGGCATAGAGAAGAATGTCAAAGGTTGAACGAGTATTGGAAGGTTAGGGAGGATAAAGCAGCAATGTATACCACATCATGGGAGGGACCGGAGAGCCACATGGCGTCGACACCCTAAAAAGGGAGCCGATCTATAAGCCAAGTAAAGGAAGATGAAGACCAAGAGTGCCAAGGTGAGAGTGGAAGTCATGAGGTTAGCGATATGAGCAAGGAGCCAAAATGAAAAGACCAAATTAAGAACATGAAATATCAACCACATCCCATAACATAAAAAGCAACTTCTCTAAGCTTACCAGATGCATGACAAATACCAACATAGTCCAGAGCAAAGAGGTTCATAAGGTCTGTGCAAGGGTTTGGAACAAAAATCGGAGAGCGAAGGTGCGAAGGTCTGGTGCAGGTTAGCAGAGGAGAAATGTGTGGTGAGGTCAGAAGACAAATAATACCATATGACTAAAGCCAGGATTAAAGGCCCCAATATGAATCGTAATTTTGCAAACGAGGGACGAGATTGAGGAAGAGGATGTAGACATGTTAGCACTAATCAAACGGAAGGTCAAGAATAGAATAGAATAGAATAGTTTTTTTAACGTCCACGGAGACCAATAGGTCATGGGACCCATACAATGGGCTAGTATAATCATTACTACTAGGATTAAAAAACCCCTGCCTCGAAAGGTTTTCAAGGGAAAAACCTTTGCAGTAATGATGATACTAGACAAGCTTATTTAATGACTACTGAGGGCTCAGTAATTGCAGAAGGAAATGGAAATTAATACGGCGCACAATGTAAATCGAACAAAAATGAGGCTTAAGAAGTTAAAAGTGAGGTTACGGCCAATGAAAAGGAGGAGCTGGAGGGCAAAAGGGCCAAGGTTGGGGTGGAGTGCAAGGAGGTTACCCGTATGGTAGAAAAGGACAAATGAAAATATAATGGCTATGTAAAATGACATATCATTAATAAAACGCTGCTATGGTAAAGCAAAACAAAAGTAATGGACATGATAAATGGACTAAAAAACACAGTGACGGCGTGAAGGGACATATGAATAGCAAAGCTAGCCATGGAAAGTGTTAGCGACTAGAGAAGATGCACTGCATGCAAGAGTGTGATAAGTATCCAAATATGCCGCCTCATAAGAAATATATAAACATATAAATATGGCCCAAGGGCTATGACTAGCAAACAACTTGAAGAACCAAATATAGAACCCATAATGCTCAATGATAGAACTAAGATGCTAAAGATGGATGCAATAATGACCAGAATATTTAAACTCAAAAACAAAAAGGGCAAAGACACATGGAAAAAATGATTCACTAGTGTGATAATTATCCCAATATTGCGCAACGCCTAAGAAATATATAAACATATAAAATACAGCCCACTCGAAAACTAAATGTGCAAATCGGGATTAAAGAGATAATATATATCCATAGAATCACGCAACCCAAACAAAAAATGCAAAGAAATATGTCTGAAAAATAATAGCAATATGCAGATCGTGATAATGATTGAAATAAAGGTGGCAACTTATAGAAAAGATGCATCAAATCCCAATGCACAAGAATAGAACATGCAACGAGAAATCAAAAATTGAAAAATAAAAAGGTCCACAAGTCCCACCAGATGGAAGATCCCCATGTCAGTAGGAAAAACTGATCCAAGGTATATGACAGATGTGACGTCTCGAGGATGTGCCAATTTTGCCTAGATAAGCACCATTATCAGGAACTCAGGAACCATCGAATTGGAAATCACATAGGCGTCACATAGAAGCAAAGGCAAGTTCGTCACTCGAGCCCCCGCACGTGAGTAGAGCAAGTCCACCACGGCTGGAAATGCAACATTGTGCAAACTAGGATAATATCCCCAACATTCGGTGGGCATGTTAGAACATGTGACGATCTAAGAACAACGTTGGAACAAGAAGTCTAAAACGGAAAAAGAGAAACATGAATCAATGTACAAGTCTATGAATATCAAAGGTGAAGTAACTTAAATAGCAAGAGCACCAATGCAAAATAATTCCTATCCCTCTAAGGCGAAGAAACGATGTGCAAAAACGATAACTTTCAACATAGCAGTAATGTGCAACAAAAGCAATTTTTTAGCAAAGGCAATGTGGAGCGAAGTGAATGTAAAGGTAGGTTAAAGATATAATTGTAACCAAAACAAAAGGGTAAAGGTCGGTGAGGACATACAATTCAACATCAAAGAGCAATAGACGTCAGAAGAGGTCCGTAGAGGGAGGTTATATGTGCATTTGTCAGGAGAGGAGTCAGGAGATCGTTCGCACAGACAATTCAACATCGAAGGCAATGTGAGAGTGAAGCAAAAAAGAAGACAACCCTAGATATGCCATGCTAAAATACTCCGAAGATTAGGTGCCATAGGTGCATAGAAGAATTCAACCAAGAAGACCAAATAACAAACTGAGCGCATGAATTGAATGGGTTGAGATACCAAAGATTTCAAATAAAAGGAACAAGCCACTTGAACCATGAGCCAGAATAAAATTGCGAGCGAAAGAAAAGGGATATAGAGAAGATGGCTACATGACCCCGAGCCCCAAAGCAAGCTCGTCATGCAGACACCCAATAGATAGATGTGTAAAACCCAATAGATAGATGTGTAAAACCCTCGAAAAACCCAAGCAAAGGTAAAGCGGAGGGAATATTATGGCCCAAAATTAAAAAGTTATCCCAAAGGTTCGAAACAAAGAATAAAACTAGGAGGGTTACCGGGTGATGGTATGCCCGTAAGGTTACAGCTAACAGCAACAGAAAAGAGCAGGAAGGGAAAAAAATCAATGGGCAGGGATCGATTGGGCAGGGATCAATGATGGGAGAAGCGAATCAAAGAAATGAGAGCAGGAAAATCGCAGGAATCAGAGCAGATCTAAGAGCGCGGTGAGAGCAGATCTAAGAGCGATCTAGAAGGCATGCATAGCTAGATAAAGAAGCAATAAATCAATGTATGTAGCATATCGGGTTGCAAAAAGAAAGAAGATTCTGGCTGTTGGAACATGGAACTGCCTGGAATGGCGTGGGAACGAGCATGGATGCCATGGTGAATCGCCAGCGACGGAATCTTGCAAACATATTGCTGTTGCTGGGAAGACCTCCATCGACTGAATTATTGGGAAGCAGTCAGCAGTAGCCGAAGGGTCAGAATCAGTGAGGCAAAAAATAAGTCAGGGAACAGGCCACTTATATAGCCGAAATTGGATCTAGGAAGGAACAGATGGAAACTTACCCAAAACCAATGAAGCAATTCCGATAGTAACCAGAGATCAGCTTTAAGTAAAGAAAAAGGAAGGACTGATGTGGGCGCCCTTGCATGCGCTGGACCAAGATACCAATGCTAGGCTAAGCTTGCTCCTGCAGAATGCTATTAACAATTCCAAACTAATTCTGTGGCTTGGAAGGATGACTGTTTATGAGGACTCTAGGCCTCGCGAACAAGCCAGGGAGGTCACATGTAAGGAAATCACCAATGCATGCATCCCCTGTGTACAACCGATCCTCCCGTAAGAGGTCACATGTAAGGAATTCAATAATCCATGCATCCCCTGCATAAAATCAATCCTCCTGTAGATTCTGTGACAAGAAATTGCAACTCCAAAGGCACAAAACAGTGAGCAGAAAGGAATTTTTGGGTTGCCCCTAGGGGGGGCAAACCCTCGTTTATGTGGGTATGTGGGCATATTCAAGTATATGCTGGCATATACCTAGCATATTGATGACTGCTAAAAACTGGCTGCTGCCCGTAAATGGTCGGTCATCCAGCCCCATTCCTTCGCAGGCGTGGCTATGGCGCAGCTCGACCCTTCTTCCTCTTCCAAGCATTTTCCTCTGGCTTCCAAGAGCATGGCAGTTATTTACTCTGCCTTGACGAGCTCGACGGTGTTGCAAAATGGAAGCAACCTTCAAGATGTCTTTGGAGGAGGTTCTTTGAGAAAGTGCTACGAAGATTGGACGACGTCGGAGATGTGGCTCGATTTTCCTTTTCCTATTAAACTAGGGCTAATAACCTTGATTTCTGTACTCCCTAAACAACAATGCACAGAGCATGTGGGTCCTGCACTGGAGCAGTGCTCTCTTTAGAGTAAAGCTACTGTGTTATTTGAAAATCATGTTTTGGAAAGGGGACTCTGCTTTCCGTTGGAGTGATTGGGGGGATGGATTCAGCTCAAAACCGTAATTGGATGTCAATTCTTGATGAAAGCTTACTAGACAACTATGAATGGTGTTCTCAAGCGGTCCTGCCCTTGGAATCGCAGAATCTGCCCATTCCTGAATACAGGTAGTAACTTTGTTCTGTTTGTGTAATTTGCTTTGTAAAGAAGTCCTTGTATGCGCTCTAGTTTTGCTTAACAGTGTGAATCCATTACTTCCAAACTAATCAATAGTGCAATCAGCTTTTTCTAGCCCTTTCAAGCAAATTTTTTTAAGGGAGGAAAATCGTCTCTCATCCCATATCGCTAGGTTGTTAGGAATTACAAAGACCAACTGAGTTGTAAATTAAGAAACCACCTGGAAGATTTGCAAAGTGTATCTTGACTTATCACGTTGGTTGTGAGCAGCACATTAGCGCAGGATGAAGGGCTGCCATTCAGGTGTTTACATAGTGTACCGAGAGCCTTTGGGTTTAACTTAACAACCAACTTGATAAGTGGCAAGATTATGAAGCTGAGTACTTCTCTATTGCTTGTTGCCTATGCCTGCCTACCTATGCAAGATTGGAAGATAGAAAGTAGTTCATATGGATCATAAACGGGTAAAGGTTATGTATAATATGCCAAACAACGATGGATTTCTATGGAGGTGAAGTCTACGCATTAGGGCCAACAATCTTGCATTTCAGGACCCAAGGTCAGATTGGGTGCGGTTTGGTCCAGCATCTGCTAGTCTGCGAGTAAATCATATGCAATATGTCGAGTTCATCAGCGATGCCAAAGATAGTGTTGGCAAGTTGTTGAACTTGAACGCTAGTTATTATGAATAAGATGGTCTTGGATGGTAAGGAAATTTCATGCAACTCATTAGGCTTCTTCCCAGAGCATAAATTCGATGTAGACACATAGTTTTAGTGCACACAATTCACCATCCTTGTGCCATTTGGTCTTTTGTGATTAGACATTGGGACAATTTGGACTGCTGCCTTCACTTATAGAGTCTTGCATCAAGAATTGACCAAATTTCTGTGCAGCGTTGAATGCTCAAAAAGAGATTCGAATGATTTCGACAAGTTGGGCTCACAAAAGAGGTAATTTCTGTGGCTTTCTTCCTTCCACTGCCAGGAAATAACAGCGAACTCTGCGTCTTTAGCCTAGATTTGTTAACAGCTTTTTGTTGACAGAGAGGATTTTGTCATTATACCTCATCATTCAAGAAGCAACGCCCTATTATGCACCATAAAAATGGACTCGTTTAGAATATACTTGTCTACAGTTTTTTCTTCAAATCTATCTAGGTTCTTTTTTAACTAAAGCATTCTCATACTGACCTCCAGAATTTATAATTTGTTTATATTGTTGGATGAATGGAATCACATGTTATTGCAAGCTGTTGCTTGATTTTGATGTGTACCATTTTATCCTGGTTCTTTGGATCTAGTTAGTTATGATACAGGAAAGAATTAAATCTAGAGGGTCATGTACTGCATGCCTATTTTCCAAGTGTTTATTAAGTTTCACTTTAATTATAGAGGGGCATACCAATAAGTGGAACATGGGGGATTAGTTTTACTAGATTTACAAGCAGTTGAGTTCATTTGACAAGCTTAACTCACCCAAAACAATATTCTTCACTTTGAACTTACATATAGGATAAGGGACGAGGTCTTGGACAAGCTAAACTCACCCAAAACAATATTCTTCGCTTTGAACTTACATATAGGATAAGGGACGAGGTCTTTAGTGGTGTGAGCAAAGCATGTCGGGAGAAGATACGGCGAGACAAACTGAATGACAAGCTAGTAAAACAGCTTTGTATTTTTTGTCCTTGTACGTGAAGACCGTGCCTGAATTTCCATTTACATATATCAGGTTTATGGAGTTAAGTGCGACACTAGAACCTGGCAAGCCATTGAAAACGGACAAATCAACCATTCTGAGTGAAGCAATCCGCATGCTAAGTCAGCTTCGGATAGAAACACAAAGATTTGAAAGAAACAAATTACCAACTTCTAAAACCGTCAAAGAGCTGAAGGTTTTATGGAAATAAGTTGCAAACTTGTTCTAGAAAAAGTGTCTTTTACGCACCTATATCTTGTGTTAATTGATCATGATTGGTGTAAGCGGAGAAGTATGAATTGCGCGAGGAAAAGGTTGAAAACAGAGAGATGAAGAGATTAGAACAACGGGGTTAAGGTCCCTGTGGGCTACATTCATCCATCTGCGGTATGCTCGTAGTCGCAACATTCCTTGCTTTCGAGAGCGAGCGGTTTTGCAAAATAAAACTGCAGCCGCATATCGAGTATACCAATGTGGCAATGGATGCACGCATCGCTATTGACACCCTCGCAAGACCATCTCCTCGGGCCACCGCTTGAATTTGTTCAACTTGTGCGCAAGGACTTAAAATCTTTGTGCTATCAAAACCCGAGCATCATATTCCATTTGATGATTTGTTTGCTTGAAATATGCACTCCATTGGTATTGGTAGAAGTGCACAATTTAATGTAGGGACAAACCGTGTAGTTACACCAATAGATAGAATGTAATCAATGGCCAAAATGGCTGTTCCACAGGGCATTTGCTAGGAGCATCGATTTTAACTTATTATTCTCGCATATTAATGCAAAGCCTTATTCTAGATTGTATGGATTTTATCATGCGCAGCATGAATTTTCTCCGCTGAATGTGGTGTTGATGAGTCAACATACTTGAGAATAACACATCAAGGGTGCAAAACCAAAGCGAAGCACAACATTTTGAATAAAAACGGATTGGATTGAACACATGAAAACCAAACTAAGGATGCAAAGTGAAGCGCAAAAAGTCAAATGGGATTGAAGCAGAAACATTCAAATGGATCCGAGAAAGCATTGGACATCATACAAATTAAACATGGGCTCAAAATTCCCTTAAATCCTCAACTTTGCTTCCACGTTTGATTAGCTTCTCCTTCCAGGGTCATTTCCCATGAGGGAAAAGGCTCCAGGTTTTTCAAAGGCCATGTCGCGGATGTCAAATATTCCTGTTTCCTCGTGAATGCCTAACCTGGAGGTATCCAGCTTTGGGACCTCGTATTGAAGAATTAAAGGGTTTTCGATCGGTCTGAGTGTTTGTGCTTAGGCTCTGCTTGTTTGCAGACAGCGAGGCAGCAACATCCTTATGTTTATCAGGGTAGAGGCCAACATCAAATTTTACAGGAAAAAAATTCTAAGGATGTGGGCAAACTTGCTTGACCCAAATTCTCGTCCCATTTTTTTTATCGTAGTGCCTCCCATTTTTTTTAGTGCCGATTTTGGAGGCATGGCACATGGCTCTGCAAATTTTAGAGGCATGGCACGTGGCCATGATCTAAAGATTAATGTTATGGTTGATTCATTGTAAAAACATCACTTTGAAGTATGATTTAAGCCAATTCACCCTCGGGATACGGAAGGCAATCCTCCGTGCGCAGCACCTTGTTTAACATAGCGTTGAAATTAAAATCCATATCATACCATGCAACTTGACTAAAAACAATCAGGATTTCACCAGATCTTCCTCTATGCAATATAGCTATTTGCATGAAACATACCTCACCCAGAAGTTATAGGAATATTGGCATGCATACCTGGCAAGCTATACCTGGAATGAAGAAAAAAGAACCATAGCTATACCTGGCAAACCACCAAATCGAGGAGGCGGATGAGCCAAAAACTGTAATATAGGAGCTGGATCATGCTATAAGTGGGTGATGGTGTATGATAAGAGCTGCAATATGAGGTTAGAAGGAAAACGAGGGATCTGTGAAGATGAGACTAGAAGAAAGTGAGGGATCTATGATATAGGTAAGATACGGAGGAAAAAAGCTATGAGAAGGAAGAAAGCTGCTGTGAGAAGACGCCGATAACCGGTCCCGAAGGGGAAAGAGCCTTATATACTGGCTCGTCCCTCCCCAGAATGGCGATCCGAGGGCTCGATCGATGCGACTACTTATAGGCCATGCCATGATGCAAGGAACCTCCAATTGCTTGACACAACCAAAACATTCCTTGTCACCCAAACCTTTACCTTTCCAGTTGTCTTCCAACATCGAAATTGCAATACCAATATTGTCTTCCCCTAGCCTTTCATCATTAACAGCTTGACCAGGATCTGCTAGCACAATGACTCCTTGGCCTACTATTTCCTTGTTGCACTTGTGCATGATTCTCACCTTCTTGTTCCTCCATTGCACCCTACTATGGAGGACTAATTGTTTTTCTTCAACATTCTTGCTAGAAGTTGGTTTTTCATTGAAATTGCTCTTTTCAATATGTTGCACACCATCTTGAGTTGGAGAGGCACCATTGACCTAGGCAAATTGCACCATTTTTAGTCAATGAGTAGGAAATAATATTACACCATAAGATAAGAAAAGTACGTACATTTATGGAATATGTAGAGGTAAATCAAATTTTTTAAAAAGCAAGAAATTCCTTGGAAATAGGTTGAATATAATAATAACAATGGGTATAAACGAAATCATTTAAGACAAGAATTTTCGTGGCAACAACAAAGAAATGACATTTATATAAATATATCCAAATTTTAATTATCGAAAATTTAGCACCATGATTACGAAAAGACATATAACTGATAAGGTAGACGTGAGACTTTATTATCCATAATAATATACCCTAGACTAGATGATATAGCTGGCGGGAATTTTGTACGCCTGGCGTGTTATTTGAGGCAATCAATTATTCACGCTAATTTCTAATTAACCCTATATAAATCCGGTTCACGCTCTCAAGACCTCCATTCCGTCCAATTTTTTTTTCTCTGCCCGCCATGAAGCGTTCGGCCTCAGCGCTCGACCTTCACGAGGTCTCCTCAAAGAGACGTCGGGTTGAAGAACCCCCTCAATTCCCTCCCCTCATTGATTTTTTGTCCCAATTCTCCTCTGATTCCGATTCAGAGGATGAAGAGGAGGAAGAGGAGGAGTTGGAAGAAGAGGAGGAGTTGGAACAAGGACAGTGCGATGGCAATGATGGACGTGAGATTTGGTTTCACTTGTTGCTTCTATTTTTCTGCAACTGTATTAAGAGTCACACTTGTAGGCATTTATCCATGACCCTTTGATAAACTGGAGACTCTTAAAACCTCAATGATGCCCCTCATATGGCTGGCCTTGTTAACATTCGTAATCAACCCGCAATAGAAGGCAATAGTGATATCATGCTTCCATCTCCTCCTCAACGAGGTGCTCGTGAATGAGAATTACATGAGGTAATAAAGAAAATGATGTATGCATTTGATCCACTTGTATTTCTTTTGGGAAATCTAAGTTCTGTTAATGCATTACAATATAAATAGGCAGTTGGACAACTTCGAGATGCAAATGAGGTTCTCAATGAGCGAGCTGTTGCTGTAATGGCTCGCATGCGTAACAAACTTACAGGAAGGGACTTCTTGAATTTCAGTCAAAATGGTGTAACATCTGACCGATGTGTGATTGATGATGTCCACGAAGTTGAGCCTAGTCTATCTGTGGAAGTGCAAGTTGAAAAATTGATTGCACAAGCTACATCACACGGGAACTTGTGTCAAAGCCACGTTAGGTATAGATCCTTAATCATTGTGTCAGTTTGGTTAGCTACTGACAAATCGTAATGGAGCTGACTAATGGTTATCTATTCCAGATGTTGTCCATTTTGGTAAGATAAGGTAACAAGCTTTCCATATACCAAAGATCATGTATACATATACTGTAGTGCCCTTCATGGATATTAGAGGTTAGTAGTCTAGTTAGTCGGCTAGTCTATTTTGCAGATTAATGTATTATTTATGGCTGGTGTTTATGTTTCAGATTCCTCGTCCAAATGGACGTGTCTGTAAAAGCTGACCAAATAATAGTCACGTTGTACATAAGTTCTAGCAAATCAGATTACAGCATTAATGGATTGTATTATAAAAAATTGTTGTACAGATATGAAACGGCTGTAAATTGTACAGGTTTCGAGCAGTCTGTAGTGGCTCACTCGTATTACACCCCACAGGGCTACCCTATTGGGGTAATTGGGGTCAGGCAAACCTCACAATTTTATGCATTAGTATTGTAATTATGTTAAGAACTTAATATTATCTGGCTTGTAAGCCAACTTCAAATCTTTTTGTACATGTTTATGGGCACTGTTGTAGAATTATTTGACTTATAAAGCCATTTCAAAGCTAATTATCTGACTTACAAGCTGACTTCAAATCTTTTTTGTCCATATGCGAGTGCTTTCATGGGCATTGTTATTCCTGAAACTTCTCTTTTCTTGACAAAACGTACGTCATCAGGAAATGATGAAACTTATGATCAACTCTAAAACCAACAGCAAATAACAAGAGAGAAATAGAACCAGAGTGAAACTCAGAAAATGAAAGATGATGGATTGAGTGTTTTCTTTGGGTGCTCAAAAGATAGTCACATATGCAACACATAGAGTGCAGCATGTGATTACCTTACATGCTAACTATTTCCTAACAGAATCAGCTAGATTCATATATGAACATGGTAAACCATAGACAATAGTCCTATGTAAATACATGGGTTGCCATGTCAGCACATATGTATGCTTATCTAAGCATATATAAAGCAGTTTGCCATTTTTCTTTTTTTTTTTTGTCCCTCCCTATTTTTTCTGCGCCGCAATCCTTTTGTTTATATTGATGCCACATTTTTCCTTTCAAGCCATTTGTTAATTGAATTTGGGGAACGTGTCATGGCAGAGCAACTGGAGCGAAGCCCCTTTGCTAGGGTTTGATTCTTGCAATGCACCCCTAATTTCACCAATTCCGACCACAGAAGAGTTGGTTCTGTTGCCTTCATTGGTTCTTAGAGCCGACTATGGCATCGCAAACAACAGTGATCTCAAGCAATCTGGCCTTATTCAAGCAATCTGCCCTCGCTCGGCTCTGTTGGGCTCAAATCCGACATAGCCTAGAATGCTTTTGAATTTAGCATGTTTTTTGTCTTCTAACGACCTTTTTGTACGTCAGTTACTTCCTTGCAAAAGGAGCGCCGAGAGGTAAGGATTTAATTCGGTATGAAGCTCCTCTCTTTCAAGATTTCTCGTCACGAATCCATCATAGAAGAGAAGAAAAAACTTCTTTTCTTGGATTTGATCTCCGTTGTTTTTGCTGAGGTCTCCTCTGTTTCGCTGCTAAGCTCTTTAGGGTTTGGTTATGGCGCCTCAAATGTTTTGCAGGTTCTGGTTATGGTGATTGCAGAGCATTCAAGGCTGCCGGATAACTTAGGGATAGGGATATTGCTTGGCACTTCCAGATGGGCCACTAGGGTAGGCCACAAGGAAAGAGTAGAGGAAGGGCGGAATCAACCAGACCTGGAACCCGAGGAAACACAAAAAGAATCGAGGTGGGTATATACATATTGTATATGTATTTATAGGCATCAGTTTGTTCCGGCATCCGCATCTTATCTTGCTCTTAGGTTTTTACACGCAATGGCAGAGCACAAAAATCCTATATTCAGTGAAATAGTTATAGTTGGCGCAGGCAATTCAGGCCTTGCCACAACCCTCTCATTTCACAGATCTGTGCTTTTTTTGTGTGTTCTTCTAACCATCCATGCGAACTAATCCTAAAACAATCTTTTTGGGTTGCCCCAAGGGGGGCAAGCCCTTGTGAATGTGGGTGAATGGCATATTCCAAGTATATGCTAGGAATATGCCAATGACTGCTCAAACTTGCTGTAGGGTGTAAACTGGCGGTCGTCCCCGTTCTTGGGCATCCATTTCGAAACCGGCTAACCCGTGCAAATGAGAGCTGCGTGTTGAGAGTTGTGCGTGTTTAGAAATGGGGCAGAATTATTGGCCCGACTGCTATCGAACAAGTCTTTGACAAATTCCATTCGAATTTGCCAGGTTCATGTTCTGGGTCAGCACAAACATGAGAATTTAACTGTTTTGTTTGTTGTCTCTTTATTTTTATCACACTAATTTTTTGCCTTACTCTGTTTGAGATTTTTGCTGAACTATTAGTATACTATTGCAATCCACTGCATTCATTTTCCAGCTAGTGGTGGTTGCATGTTTTAGATATTGCCTTGCAAAGTTGCCCCGTAGCCCATGACGGTTTTTCATATCCTTCCATTCTAGCCATCTTAAATCAAGCCTCTTACCATATTTGCAGCATTTTTATTTTATCCACTCTGCTTGAGATCAGTGTTGCGCAAGCATTCTCTGGATTCCTTGCTTTTGTGTATGGCCACGGTTGTGTTGGAAAGCCTATGGCAGCCACTGGAATATAGACAATATATTGCTAATGAACCTCTAGTTATAGCCTCATGGCTGGCTTGACATTTTAGTGCAACATCTTGCCTGTCATCTTCTAACTTCCTAGGAATTAACATGAGTACTATATAAATTATTTATGCACAGTTCAAGTTTGCAGATTTAGCATTAATAGTTATATGTTTGGTATCTCCCATTGCTTTTCTAAGTTCAATAGAATTGTGTTTGAGTGGATGTTTATGTTAGATTGGATTTTTAGCTGTAGTTCTGGCATCATGAATAAACCCTATAAACATGCCGATACAAATGTGTCCCTTGCTTTGTGAAAGGATCAAGATGCTTAGTTTTCTTGCTTTAGCTAAGGCAAGTTCTGGGCCATAAAGTTTTCATTTCAAAGCTAGGCGTGTCATGTGGTAGCAACGCTATCAAGAGCTTTGGTGTGCTTGCTTTAGCTCTAGTGAATCTATAAATGGCCCTTATGTTGGGTGATAGTAGCCTTCACGACCGTGGAACTAGGTTGTAGCAATACATTAAATATTCGTGTTGCATTATCAAGAGCTCCGTCTTGCCTTATCTGCCTTATCTGTACAATGCGGTCCTGCGAGGGGATTAAAGGGCTACGGGCCATTGAAGGTTCAAAGATCGATAATCGATGCCTGCCCCTAGTGGTTGGCGCAAGGCAGTTTGGTGAGATTGACAAGGAGGCTACATAGAGAAACAGTGGCAATTGGCCTAGAGAGAGAAAGCAGCAAGGCGCTAGAGAGAGAATGATTTATACATAACGAAACATTTATTGAGGATTGGGTCACTGAGGCGGCCGCAAAGTTAGAAGCAAATGAGGCAAGTGCAAAGGAGGCATTACGTGAATTAGATGCAGTAAGTGCACACCAAATGAGAATTCTCAGGAGGCTGATGAGAATGGAGTGGAAAATTGGAAGAGAAAAATGTTGAAGAAGAACTAGTTCTAGAAGACACCGCAAAAAGGGATGTGTTGGCAAGAGCTCTATACAATACTCATCATTCTTCTATGGACATAGATGACAACTAAAAATGTTGTTTATAAAGTGTTTATACTTATGCAACACTTTGTTCACTGTGCCCGTTCTATCTTAAGTACCCGTAAATCATAGAGTTATTCGTTGCACAGTATCAATTATGTAAATTAGTTTGAAATATTATTCTTTCCTCCCCCAGTTCTATATATTGACTTTCATAGCTTCATAAACAAAACTCCTGCCCTATATGACAAACGAAAAGTACTCGACAAAAAATGATGAAACAAAAACCATGAAAACACACTTTCGCGGCACTGGAGGGCAACTCCTCGTGCGCAGCACATTGTTTATTTAACTTGTGACGTTAAACGTATGGTTCTTTTATTTTTCCATAATGGATGATGTGGTTTCCATCAAGTGACCAACTGGCTTTTCGAACTTGGGGAAGTGGGTGGTGGACGATCATGACTTCTTTAATTTTAAATATGTGAATTAATTTAAACATTGCTCTAGTGTATCATTTATAGTTCCTAACTATGCGCAGCAATGCTGGGTTCCATTTCTAGTAATTAAGTAATGCCCAACAACTTTTCTTGTCTTTTTTCTTGTGACTTGTTCTTCGGGACTAGCTGGACCTACACAACCTTTTTTTAAAACCAATTGGTTGATGTTTGAAGTTTGGATAAGCAAGGGTCTGGTTGAACTTGTCGTTGTCACAACCAATGACTTCTTTCGATGATCAATGGCTGTCGATGTTTGTATTTTTTCCGTTGTCGAATCCATTTCTAGTAATTAAGTAATGCCCAACAACTTTTCTTGTCTTTTTTCTTGTGACTTGTTCTTCGGGACTACCTGGATCTACACAACCTTTTTCTAAAACCAATTGGTTGATGTTTGAAGTTTGGGATAAGCATGGGTCTGGTTGAACTCGTCGTTGTTACAATCAATGACTTCTTTCGATGATCAATGGCTGTCGATGTTTTGATTTTTTCCGTTGTCGAATCCATTTCTAGTAATTAAGCCCAACAACTTTTCTTGTCTTTTTTCTTGTGACTTGTTCTTCGGGACTAGTTGGATCTACAGAACCTTTTTTTAAAACCAATTGGTTGATGTTTGAAGTTTGGGATAAGCATGGTGTCACAACCAATGACTTCTTTCGATGATCAATGGCTGTCGATGTTTTGATTTTTTCCGTTGTCGAAATTTGCGATATCATAATATAAGGAGAAGAACTTCTTCACGATTTTTCTATAGCATGATTTTGTCCATAGCCCAATCTTTTCATAATAGACAATGTTGTTTTTTATTTAACTTGTGACGTTTAAACGTATGGCTCTTTTATTTTTCCGAAAAAACAGGGACCCTGAAATTATAGGGCCAAACAGCAAGATTTTTCACAGCGAAAAACACAGTCGATCCCTGCCCCTGCCTCCGATCTTCAATCAGTCGGCCCCTGCCTCCGTCCCCTGCTTCCGTCGGCCCCTGCTGTCCCCTTCTAACCGGCGCCGCCAATATTTCCGGCGGATAATCGCCGGAAAAGCAAAAAAGGGACAAAATTTCAGGGTCCCTGTTTTTTCGTTGGCAAATTTTTGTGACCAGAAAATTTCGCCTGAAATTTTCAGCTGACGTTGACGCCGCTCGTGGCCCCGCCACGTCAGCTGAAAATTTCAGAGCGAAATTTTCAGCTCACAAAAATTTCGCCTTCCATAAAGGATTGGCGCAATCCCAACGGTTGGTGATTCCATCCCGTAGAATAACCCACGGTCATGATCGTGCCACGACCTATAACCAGGGTAACTTTATTTTCACCCATAAAAAAGGATGATGTGGTTTTCATCGTGTGACCAGCTGTCTTTTCGAACTTTGGGAATTTGGTGGTGCACGATCATGACGTCTTCTCTTTCTTTTTTAACTTTTTGCTGACTTTTTCCATTGTCCAAACTTTGCGATATGATATAGGATATATAAGGAGAAGAATTTCTGCACTAATCTTAGCTCCTCCAAACCCTAGTATGGCTGCAGCACTTGTTGGAGGTGCCGTCTTAGGGACAGCGGTGAACGAAGCAGCTGAACGCCTGCTCAAGCTGATCACTAATCTTGTTCGTTTTAAGAAGAAGTTGAAAGGTTTGGAGGAGGTAGTGAAGAAAGTGAAGCCGACCCTTGAAAGATTTCAAACTTCGCAGCTGCAACACCAACCAGAAATTGCGTCGTGGTTAAAAGAGCTTGCAGAATGCTTGATGAAGGCCCAATCTGTGGTTGAAGAATATGAGAAGCCATCTTTACCCAAAAGGTTAGTTCCAGAATCCTACAAAAGTTTGTTCTTGATAGAATTTAGAGTGAGATTACAGAAGCATTTTTTAATTTAAGTTTAACCGCAGAATTATTCAGAGTGTTGCGCAGCGCATCAAAAAAGCTGGCCAAAAGCTTCAGGGTCTTCTAGATGAAAGGAAGATAACCAAGTTGTTACTATTCGACATATCGGATGTCCAGACCGAGATAAGTCGTAAGGTGGAATCTTTATTTCAGCAACCAAGTGCAAGTGCTGGTTATGAGCAGAGCTTATCAGAATTAACATGCGATGTAGCGAATATGAAGGCTCATTTTGGGGGGCAGAGCAGTCAGCAAGTAGAACCACAGCCCTCTCGGAGAAATTTCCAGCCAGTTCTTAAATTTGTATTTGGAAGCCAGGAGGTAACTCTAAAGGTTAGAACGATGATTTTTGATTCTGAGATTAAGAAAATTGCAATACATGGAATGGGAGGAATAGGGAAGACTACTGTTGTACAGAGGATCAAGAATGATCCCCAAGTGCAGGCCCACTTCGGAAAACATATTTATTGGCTTACGGTTTCGATGGAACCTCGTATCCAACACTTGCAAGGCAAGCTTTATGAAATTATTACTGAAAACAAAATTTTGTTTCATACAATAGAAGAGGGGAAAGCAGAGCTGTTCAATTTGCTGCTAGAAATAGATTGTTTATTGATTTTGGATGATGTGCGGGAAAAGAGGGTGTTAGAATGGCTGGATGTGGTCAGCAGCAGTGGCAGCAAGTTGGTAATGACTACAAGGAAGTCGGACATCTTGACAGATCATGACATCCGTAAAATTCCAATGGCTCGGCTGTCAGATGATGATAGCTGGCGCCTTTTTTGTCGCCATGCTTTCCAGGATCAAATTGTTCCAACTGAAATTGAGGGCTTCGCGAAAACAGCAGTAGAGGAGTGCAAAGGTCTTCCTTTAGCACTCAAAGTCGTTGGAGTAGCCATGGCCACTAAAACAGAGGCTTGGCAATGGGAACATGCCTGCAAATGTTTGCAAAAGGCCATTGTCTTTGACAGGGACCAAGAGGATGCTCTCTATAACCCTCTTAGAATAAGCTATGACGAGTTGGGGTACTTGCAAAAAAAGATTGGAAGAGGAATTAAGCTTCAAGAATGCTTCCTCTACTTCGCTGCATTCCCAAAAGATTTTCATGTTCCCGTTAGCCAGTTGAGAACATCTTGGGCAGTGCAAGGGTTTATCACTGCAGAAACGGATCTCAAAATGCAAGAGCAGTGTAATTTTGTTCTTGGCATCCTTATAGCTTCTTCTTTGGTGGAGATTCATGATTCTGATACCGTCAAGATTCATGACGTCATTCGGGATTTGGCCATCTGCATCTCCAACGAGGAAAGGCCAAAACTAGATCTTTTCTTGGCTAGGAAAACATTTCCTAGCACAATTGATTGGCAAAAAGTTCAAAGGATTTCTCTCATACAGAGCCGAATACGGGTCCTTCCGCCTGATGCAATGTTAGCTCCAAATCTTATAGTGCTAGATGCATATTCGTCTTGGCTAGGCAAATTTCCCATGGTGGAAAAGGGGAGCTTCTCCAGCCTCAAGATCTTAAATCTAAGTTTAACTTATCTTATTAAGTTTCCAGAAGTCGAAGAGAAGGGCTTGGATAAGCTTCAAAGCCTTGACCTGTCTTGGTGTATGATCAAAAGACTCCCCTCATCTTTTGGGAAGCCTCGTCGCCTATCCTGCCTCAAAACACTTGATTTACATGAGTGCATAGGTCTTAAGGAATTTCCAGAAGTCGAAGAGAATGGCTTGGATAAGCTTCAGAGCCTTAACCTTTCTGGGTGTGTGAATCTCCAAAGACTCCCATCATCTTTTGGGAAGCCTCGTCGCCTATCCTGCCTCAAAACTCTTGATTTACATGAGTGCATGGGTTTTAACGAATTTCCAGAAGTCGAAGAGAATGGCTTGGATAGGCTTCAGAGCCTTAACCTTTCTGGGTGTGTGAATCTCCAAAGACTCCCATCATCTTTTGGGAAGCCTCACCGTCTCTCCTGCCTTGAAACACTTGATTTGAATTTGTGCAAATATCTTAAGGAGCTTCCAGAAGTCGAAGAGGACGGGCTGGATAAGCTTCAAAAACTTGTCTTATCTTTGTGCTACAGTCTCCAAAGACTTCCATCATCCTTTGGAAAGCCTCACCGCCTCTCCTGCCTTGAAACACTTGATTTGAGTGAATGCTTTACATTTGAAGAGTTTCCAGAAGTCGAAGAGGACAGCTTGGATAAGCTTCAAAAACTTGTCTTATATTTATGCTGCCAGCTCCGAAGACTCCCATCATCCTTTGGAAAGCCTCTCCGCCTCTCCTGCCTCAAAATGCTTTATTTAAATGAATGCATAGGTCTTAAGGAATTTCCAGAAGTCGAAGAGAATGGCCTAGATAAGCTTCAGAGCCTTGACCTTTCTAAGTGTGTGAATCTCCAAAGACTCCCGCCATCTTTTGGGAAGCCTCACCGTCTCTCCTGCATTGAAACACTTGATTTGAGTCATTGCTATAAACTTGAAGAGTTTCCAGAAGTCGAAGAGGCTGGCTTGGCTAAGCTTCAAGATCTTAACCTGTCCTTCTGTGAGAGTCTCCAAAGACTCCCGTCATCTTTTGGGAAGCCTCACCGTCTCTCCTGCCTTGAAACACTTGATTTGAATCATTGCACTGAACTTGAAGAGTTTCCAGAAGTCGAAGACGACGGGTTGGATAAGCTTCAAAGCCTTGACCTGTCTTGGTGTATACTCCAAAGACTCCCCTCATCTATTGGGAAGCTTCGCCGCCTATCTGGCCTCAAAACGCTTGATTTACATGAGTGCATAAATCTTAAGGAATTTCTACAAGTCGAAGAGAATGGCTTGGATAAGCTTCAGAGCCTTAACCTTTCTGGGTGTGTGAATCTCCAAAGACTCCCGCCATCTTTTGGGAAGCCTCACCGTCTCTCCTGCCTTGAAACACTTGATTTGAGTCATTGCTCTAAACTTGAAGAGTTTCCAGAAGTCGAAGAGGCTGGCTTGGCTAAGCTTCAAGATCTTAACCTGTCCTTCTGTCGGAATCTCCAAAGACTCCCATCATCTTTTGGGAAGCCTCACCGTCTCTCCTGCCTTGAAATACTTGATTTGAATTCGTGTGAATATCTTAAGGAGCTTCCAGAAGTCGAAGAGAATGGCTTGGATAAGCTTCAAAAAATTAAACTGTCTTTCAGTCTAATTCTCCAAAGACTCCCATCATCTTTTGGGAAGCCTCGCCGCCTCTCCTGCCTCGAGACACTTGAATTGAGTGATTGCAGATTACTTGAAGAGTTTCTAGAAGTCGAAGAGGAGGGGTTGGATAAGCTCAAAAGGCTGTGTCAATCTCTAAAGACTTCCCATCAAGGCTGGGTTTGTGCATTGCTCCCTGACAACTAGAACCATAATTGGAGCAATATGTGTGTTGGTATTGCTCCGAATCAGGTTCCTCAAATTATCTGAGTGAATCTTTCGAACCTGTAGGGGACGCTTTCCAACTTCATTTTTAGGAGGAAGCTTTATTGATGTGAAAGACAAGTAAATGACACCTTGCACGAACTTGTGCAGGTTAATTTCCTCCATCTTTTCTGAAGTCTTGTCCACTTTTTTTTTGTTTAATAGCAACTCCAGATGCCTTGCCCTTGCCTTTTCTTTTCTTGGGAACTTCCTTAGGAGCCTCTTCAATGGCAAGTTGTACAGCCTTCCTTTTTTTAGGTTCTTTAGCCACAATAGTCAATCTTTGTTTTTTTTGGTGCTTACTGCTTCCGACTCTGCTGAGCTTTTTTCATCCTCTTCTTCTCCGGAATGACCACTCATATTCCTTTGTTCTTCCTCTTCTTCCTTATGGACGCTGCCTTGTGGCGTGACGTTAAAATCTCTTCTTCTTATCTGAGTCACTGTGCGCAAAGTTTTTGCTCTATGTGCCTCGGATCCAGTTTATAATGGCACTGAGCTTCCTCCTGTTGATGTAGTGCGCAACATACTTGTAAACAGCCTCTGGTTGCACTCTGACAAGCTTAAAATAATGCTTATCAACCTGTATGAAATCTTGAGAGGTCTTAAAGGACAATCTTCCTTATTGTCCAGACTGCACTGCTATCTCACTAATGTCTTGTATTGTGCACATGCACACGAACTCGCTATCATCATATCTACATGCACCTGGACTCTGATAAACATGAAGGAATCTAAATGTGCTGTATTTTTCAGCTGTACCCATTGTGAAAAATCATTGTGTTTGGAAGTTCTCGTAGATTGCTGGCTTAAAGGACTCGTCCACCCTTCTCGGTGGGTGCGCTTTCTGAGTAATTTTTATGGGCTTCTTTTGTTGTTTCTTGTTGATGACTTGTGTGTACAAAAAATATGATTCGCATGTCTTCTTTAAGCCAAAACACATACAAAAAACTATTCCCGAATACAAAAGGTCAAGAAAGCATGCCAACATAGCATAAAATAAAAGTCTTAAGAAATGACTTCAAAAGATGCCTAAAACAAGTCTAAAATTTGTTGAGAACAAATACCAAAAATATATTTCGGAATATACTTCTCCTTACTAAAGTGGAGAAATTGTGTAATACATTATCACTTTCTTAGAAGGGGAAAGTATATTATACACTTTTCGATAGTTGAAAAGCTAAAAAGAACGTACAATGTACTTTCGGACTCACTGTCCATGATTTTGTCTATGCAACCTGGAATATAGCAATATGTTAATATCACTGGTGCTGGCGACTCAAGCTGCTCGAACGGAATACAAAAGTGAGGCGCTAAAATTTTCTTTTAAAGGTTGCACATAGTCTTTTCACCAATTCTTTGTGAAGTGGAATATAGATTCAGTATATTGCCTTTTGTTGTCTATTCTGTAATAGGTTTTTGTTTCCTTCTGCCTCGTTTTGTTTTCACATACTTCTTCTTTCTAAATGCCGTGTGTTCTCGAATACTAATGTCCAACTGTATCTTATTTTTTCTCGATATTTTCTCATGTTATCTTGCTCTTTGCAGTTATTGAAGATGTTTAAACGCAATATGAACAATCTTTCACCCCCGTTTGTTGTCTCTAGTTCCTCTGAATCGGATGGAGCTGCAGAACAAATGTTGATGCTCAAGCTTCTCTGACTTTAACCTCAACAACATCCCTCTTGCTTCTCGATGAAACTCCTAGTCCAGCAACTAACAGACTGCCATCCCCTTTTAAACCGTCACCAAGCCCATTTGGAAGCAGGTTGCCCGCTCCGTTCATTCCATCATCATTTTTACGTAACAAGCTTCCGCCACCTTTTGTTATGTCGCCCGAAACTACACAGGCTCCACATTAACAAGTGATTTAGAACATGTTACCCCCGCCATTTGTAGTTTCCCCGGCTTCAAGTAGACAGACAAGGACTACACTACGATCAGAAGAATGCGAGATTCTTCATAAGAATGCGAGATTGGCAAAAAGTTCAAAGGATTTCTCTCATACAGAGCCGAATACAGGTCCTTCCGCCTGATGCAATATTAGCTCCAAATCTTATAGTGCTAGATGCATATTTGTGACGTCCCCTACTCGTATACGGTGCACTCACCGTATACAAACAGGAGTTCATCCCCCATACCAGCTCCATGCCGATACAGGGCCCTCCACATGACACTGCAACCGTGACGGGTTCCAGTGGGAAGAGTGAAGGGGTCATTTTACCCCGTCTCCCTCAGGGCCTACCTAGCTGCGGAAGCGCAATACACATGTCAGTAGTACATACATCAACATCATATAACCATCACGAAGGATGGTTCACCACATATCTGCATAGACAAAGATCAACACAACACATAGGAAATCCTACCCAAGGCTCAGACACAGGGATGGACTGACAAGCTTGGGTCTCCAGAGGTCATTGCAGACAGAATTCATGGCAATGGATTTGGCTGGCATAAGAACATGGCATTGGGTTGTCCACTCCATCCGCCCCTCCTGTGCACACTTTGCAGAGTAGGTTGAAAAGTGTTGGGACCTGACTGTAGCCCGCCGGATGCATAGCCAAAGGGGCTATTCTTGGGTTACATCTCCCCAGTTCCGATGGGGCAGGTAGGGATCACTCCCTCCAGAGATCTACATGCTGACTCAAGGTGACTAGAGGGCCACTGCCCTTATTCGACTTGAACCCACTGGAAAGTCATGAACACCACTTCACGTTATTAGAGCCCATGCCTTGCCCTTTCGGTGGCAAGCCATTAGACCTAGTCACAATGATCCCCGGTGGAGCCTTACACACCGGAGGGGTCGTTCAAGAGTCGAAACACCGAACCTCCTTCTTAGCCGGTCGGCCCTTCACCCACAAACAGTGTGGGTTCTTGTACCTGAGGCGAATCTATAGTGTGCTCGAGAGGCTAATCTAGGAGCATCTACTACCAAGCTTTAGGTCTCTACCCCCTTCCCAATACAAGGAGTTCATAGAGATACATCATCCATATACATCCACGAAGAACTAAAGAACTATATCTAATCTATATCATAGAGTTAGGTTCTTTAGTTAGAGTCCGCTATCTAGAGATCTAGAGGGCTGCTATGGGCAATTTAATAGGCTAAACCCTCGATTCAATGACTAAAAGATGGTTTAAGCTATTAAATTGCCTAAATACCTGATCCTTGAGTTCCTCCTCCTGACCTGAGTTCGACCATCCTGCTGAAATGCTCGAATCAAGGGAAACTAATGATGCTATTCTCTCGGACCAGTGCGGGAGGGTTTTGACCCTTGGGGCAGCCAAAGCGAGCTCTAAAACCCTAGAAACGAAAAATGGGCAAGTTAGGGTTTCCCCTCCTAAATAGACAAGGGGTTGGCTAGGGTTTCCAATTATCCCCTTTAGGCATGTGGGATAATTGGGCATGGGCCCACTTGCCTTTAATGGCTAGGTGGCAAAATGTGCCCACATGGAAAGGTGTGCCCACATTAATGTGCATATTGGTAAATGTGCACATTAATTGCACACTTGGGTATGGCCCACTTGGCATAAAGTGTCCACATGGGAAAATGTGCACCTAGATAAATGTGCACATGGGTAAATGTGCACATTAATAAATGCACACTCCTTGCAAGTTGCCCCCTAGGGGCTACTTCGCTGACTATCGTCGGTATTACCGCCAATCGGTCGAGGGGTGGCGTGTTTAGGTGGCGATTGATGCGATACGTCCCGGGACCATTATCTTGTCTTTGGAACGTCACAATATTTGTCTTGTCTACGCATGTTTCCCATGATGGAAAAGGGGAGCCTTCCCAGCCTCAAGTTCTTAAATCTAAGTCGCAGTCATCTTATTGAGTTTCGAGAAGTCGAAGAGAAGGGCTTGGATAAGCTTCAAAGCCTTGATCTGTCTTGGTGTATGAACCTCCAAAGACTCTCCTCATCTTTTGGGAAGCCTCATCGCCTATCCTGCCTCAAAACGCTTGATTTACATGAGTGCATAGGTCTTAAGGAATTTCCAGAAGTCGAAGAGGCAGGCTTGGATAAGCTTCAAAAACTTGGTTTGTCTTCGTGTTGGAATCTCCAAAGACTCCCATCATCTTTTGGAAAGCCTCACCGTCTCTCCTGCCTTGAAACACTTGATTTGAGTCATTGCTCTAAACTTGAAGAGTTTCCAGAAGTCGAAGAGGATGGGTTGGATAAGCTTCAAAAACTTGACTTATCTTTGTGTGGAAATCTCCAAAAACTTCCATCATCCTTTGGAAAGCCTCTCCGCCTCTCCTGCCTCAAGATGCCTTCTTTAAATTGCACAAATCTTAAGGAATTTCCAGAATTCAAAGAGAATGGCTTGGATAAGCTTCAAATACTTGACCTAAAATTCGTGTGAGAATCTCCAAAAACTCCCGTCATCTTTTGGGAAGCCTCGTTGCCTATCCTACCTCAAAGTGCTTGGTTTACATCACTGCAGAGATCTTAAGGAGTTTTCAGAAGTCGAAGAGAATGGCTTGGATAAGCTTCAGATCCTTAACCTGATGGGGTGTGTGAATCTCCAAAGACTCCCATCATCTTTTGGGAAGCCTCGTCGCGTATCCTGCCTTAAAATGCTTGATTTCAATATTTGCTCTGGACTTGAGGAGTTTCCAGAAGTCAAAGAGGCAGGCTTGGCTAAGCTCCGAGATCTTAACATGTCTTGCTGTTTGAATCTCCAAAGACTCTCGTCATCTTTTGGGAAGCCTCACTGTCTCTCCTGCATTGAAACACTTGATTTGAATCAGTGCTTTAAACTTGAAGAGTTTCTAGAAGTCGACGAGGACGGGTTGGATAAGCTTCAAAACCTTGAAGTACGTTCATGTAAGAATCTCCAAAGACTCCGTCATCTTTTAGGAAGCCTCACCGTCTCTCCTGCCTTGAAACACTTGATTTGAGTCATTGCTCTAAACTTGAAGAGTTTTCAGAAGTCGAAGAAGACAGGTTGGATAAGCTTCAAAAACTTGACATGCGTTCGTGTAAGAATCTCCAATGACTGCCATCATCTTTTGGGAAGCCTCGTCGCGTCTCTTGCCTCAAAAGGCTTGGTTTATTTGAATGCACAGATCTTAAGGAATTTTCAGAAGTCAAAGAGAATGGCTTGGATAAGCTTCAAAAACTTTACCTGTCTTTGTGTGATCTCCAAAGACTGCTGTCATATTTTAGGAAGCCTCGTCGCCTAATTAAGGAATTTCCAGAAGTTGAAGAGGCAGGCTTGAATAAGCTTCAAAAACTTTGTCTGTCTTCGTGTCGGAATCTCCAAAGACTCCCATCATCTTTTGAGAAGCCTCACCATCTCTCCTGCCTTGAAACACTTGATTTGAGTCATTGCTCTAAACTTGAAGAGTTTCCAGAAGTCGAAGAGGATGGGTTGGATAAGCTTCAAAAACTTGATTAATCTTTGTGTGGCAATCTCCAAAAACTTCCATCATCCTTTGGAAAACCTCTCCGCCTCTCCTGCCTCAAGATGCTTTATTTAAATTGCACAAATCTTAAGGAATTTTTAGAAGTCAAAGAGAATGGCTTGGATAAGCTTCAAATACTTGGCCTAAATTCATGTGAGAATCTCCAAAAACTCCCGTCATCTTTTGGGAAGCCTCGTTGCCTATCCTGCCTCAAACTGCTTGGTTTACATCATTGCAGAGATCTTAAGAGTTTTCAGAAGTCGAAGAGAATGGCTTGGATAAGCTTCAGAGCCTTAACCTGAAGGGGTATATGAATCTCCAAAGACTCCCGTCATCTTTTGGGAAGCCTCGTCGCCTATCCTGCCTCAAAATGCTTGGTTTCAATTTTTCCTCTAGACTTGAGGAGTTTCCAGAAGTTGAAGAGGCAGGCTTGGCTAAGCTTCAAGATCTTAACCTGCCTTGCTGTTTGAATCTCCAAAGACTCCCGTCATCTTTTGGGAAGCCTCACTGTCTCTCCTGCATTGAAACACTTGATTTGATGCTGTAAACTTGAAGAGTTTCTAGAAGTCGACGAGGATGGATTGGATAAGCTTCAAAACCTTGAAGTGCGTTCCTGTAAGAATCTCCAAAGACTCTCGTCATCTTTTGGGAAGCCTCACCATCTCTCCTGCCTTGAAACACTCGATTTGAGTCATTGCTCTAAACTTGAAGAGTTTTCAGAAGTCGAAGAAGACGGGTTGGATAAGCTTCAAAATCTTGACATGCGTTCGTGTAAGAATCTCCAATGACTGTCGTCATCTTTTGGGAAGCCTCGTTGCCTCTCTTGCCTCGCAAGGCTTGGTTTATTTGA
Organism: Isoetes taiwanensis; assembly: GCA_021234155.1. Lineage (NCBI taxonomy): Eukaryota > Viridiplantae > Streptophyta > Lycopodiopsida > Isoetales > Isoetaceae > Isoetes > Isoetes taiwanensis. The sequence goes on along the minus strand of JAJEKV010000005.1, from coordinate 12,594,266 downwards.
ATGCACAGATCTTAAGGAATTTCCAGAAGTCGAAGAGAATGGCTTGGATAAGCTTCAAAAACTTTACCTGTCTTTGTGTGATCTCCAAAGACTCCTGTCATATTTTGGGAAGCCTCGTCGCCTATCTAAGGAATTTCTAGAAGTCGAAGAGGCAGGCATGGATAAGCTTCAAAAACTTTGTCTGTCTTGGTGTCAGAATTATTTAGTTCTTGGCATCCTTATAGCTTTTTCTTTGGTGGAGATTCATGATTCCGATACCGTCAAGATTCATGACGTCATTCGGGATTTGACCATCTGCATCTCCAACGAGAAAAGGCCAAAACTAGATCTTTCTTGGCTAGGAAAACATTTCCTAGCACAATTGATTGGCAAAAAGTTCAAAGGATTTATCTCATAGAGAGCCCAATACGGGTCCTTTCGCCTGATGCAATGTTAGCTCCAAATCTTATAGTGCTAGATGCATATTCGTCTCGGCTAGGCATATTTCCCATGGTGGAAAAGGGGAGCTTCCCCAACCTCAAGTTCTTAAATCTAAGTCACATTCATCTTATTGAGTTTCCAGAAGTCGAAGAGAAGGGCTTGGATAAGCTTCAAAGCCTTGACTTGTCCAGGTGTATGAACCTCCAAAGACTCCCCTCATCTTTTGGGAAGCTGCATCGCCTATCTTGCCTCAAAACACTTGATTGCAGAGGTCTTAAGGAATTTCCAGAAGTCCAAGAGGCAAGCTTGGATAAGCTTCAAAAACTTGGTTTGTCTTCGTGTACAAATCTCCAAAGACTTCCATCATCTTTTGGGAAGCCTCCCCGTCTCTCCTGCCTTGGAACACTTGATTTGAGTTATTGCTTTGAACTTGAAGAGTTTCCAGAAGTCGAAGAGGACGGGTTGGATAAGCTTCAAAAACTTGTCTTATCTTTGTGCTATAGTTTCCAAAGACTTCCATCATCTTTTGGGAAGCCTCACCGTCTCTCCTGCCTTGAAACACTTGATTTGAGTCATTGCTCTAATTTGAAGCGTTTCCAGAAGTCGAAGTGGGGTGAAAGCATGTTGTAGTGGAACAAAAACGTGCATTTTAGCACCACATTTTTGGGTGCTACTACCGAATTTGTAGTGGGAGAGGCAGTTATTTTTTTAAATATACACATGATTACTTATTCAAAATTTTGTCCTTTCAGTCTTATTCAGTCTTATTCAGCAATGTACACGATCATTTTCCCTCAAAAACTCTGATCACGCTCCCTTAATCCGGCAAGACCATTTCTGATTCTGAATTTTCATTTTCCCTCAAAAACTCTGATCACGCTCCCTTAATCCGGCAAGACCATTTCTGATTCTGAATTTTCATTTTCCCTCAAAAACTCCGATCACGCTCCCTTAATCCGGCAAGACCATTTCTGATTTCTGGCAAGAAGATCGATCAAAATGGCTCGATCATCTGGGACTTGAATGCCACGGGATACACCTACAAGGAAATGTCTGTGCAAGAAAAGCATTACGCCACACAAGAATAAATCGAGCCCGCTTTGGGGACCGAAAGTAATAGGAAAATCCACTTCAGGTGGGTTGCATTCTAGATTCGGGGATGCCCATGATTCTCTGTTGTTTAGAATATTGTTTTGTTTCATCATGCAGGTTGAAGAATCTGAGCAAGGAGAGGTATAATGAATATATATGCCTTTACAAAAAAAAACAGTGTGAAGTGTGCACGGGGAGGCATGGCCTCCTGCGACTATGGTCATTTGCGTGATACCTTCACAAAAGGAAAAAGAAATAAACCTGGTTGAGTTTAAGCAACAGATTAAGAGAAAAAGGGTCCAAGCCTCTCCGTCCCAACGTAAGAGGAAGCATGCAAGCATTTCAAATAGTGAGGAAGCAGAGCAACATGCCCGCGGATGATGCTTCCTCTCTTGAAATGACTAGGCCACAATTCAAGCCTCCTCAAGCTGTAAGAAGAATCTCGGGGAAAATCACTGAAAAAATAGGTACTTTTCAACCCTCTTCTTCTGGAACCACCATATGATGCAAGTTAATATTGGAACTATTATTTTCCACCAAGGTCTAGCAAGCTTGAACAATCAGGTACACCACTTACTTCTTCATTTGGGTGTGTTGTAAGTTATGTGTAGGAAATTTGTGCTGCTAGTTTCGAGTTGTGGTGGATAATTTTAGTTCACAGTAGTATGTAGCTCCAAATGTGTTACAGGACAGTCATATGGTGTCAATTATATGTTAATAATGTAGTTTGTAGCATATGTAGTGTCACATATAGTACCAAACGTGGTACCTTATCTGAATAGTGAATTGGCTTCCATATGTTTCTATACTTAGTGTCATATGTGATGTTAGATATGGTGATACTTGTGAATGGTGGATTATGCGCCATATGTGGTGCCAACAATTTAGCTAAATATTGCACCACGCTATCCGCCACATATGGGGTGGTGGATGCTGTAGGGATGTGGTGCCTTCTGTGCATTGTGGTGCCACATGTGGTGTCTAATGTGGCACCACTATGGATCCACATTTTGCACCACATGTGGTGTCTTTGACGCCATTTGTGGTGCGAAGTAATGGATTGCCATATGTGGTGCCTTGGGTGCATTGTGGTGCCATATGTGGTGTGGCATGTGGCACCAGTTTGGTGCCACATGCCACACCACATGTGGTGAATATGACGCCATTTGTGGTGCAAAGTTTGTCATGATGGAATTTGTGGTGTGTAAAGTGGTGAAAGTTGAATTCAACAGGACACGGGGAGAATGGATCAACTCTACAAGATCAGAAGTGATTCAGTGTAAGGCAAGGTTGCAAACTTGTGATCAAAGCCTGCAGGTGCTACAAATGAAGGTTCAGCAACTTGAGTTCCAGACCGAGAAGATGAATAAAGATTTAAAAAAATGGGAAGGAATGATTAAGGATAAACCAAGTCGTGCAGACGGTATTCGGGCTATATGCCAAGATACAGAGGCTGAGCTGAAGGAACTATTACCAGAACTTGAGCAGACAAAAATCGAGGAGCTTAATCTGCTGTCAGCCAAGGAAGCAGACACAACAGCATTGAAAGTGCTGGAACCAAGGTTAGAGAGGTTTCTGTCTTGCAAGGACCGTCTTCCTTTATTTGTCTTGGATCCACTACTTCCAGACCTTGATAAGGCTGAAGATTATGGTAGTGGCTTGTCCATTACAATGGCAAGATCCTCCGGTGGATGGGGGAAACCACTACCAACTTTGATTGCTTGAATGCAGATCACCCAATACCATCTTCCATGTCCGCTTCGGCCTCTTGAGGTACTTCATAACAAAATTCTGAAGTGCTTAGTATAATTGTATTCTCATTGACAAATTTATGCTTCACTTTGCGGGATTTGTAATCACTATTGCATTGAGAATTGCTGTCATGAATTTTCTACAACATGGGTACAAGCTTTAGGTGTGAGTAGGGAGGATGAAAAGCAACTTCAAGCTACTGAGGCACTTATAGGTGAGCACTTATAGGTAGCTTAGTTTACATGCTAAGGGCCTGATGTAAGGGACAAATGCCAATTAGGATTAGTGGACTTCCTAATCTTTCACCAAGCTTAGTCTCTTTTTCGTTTGTCCTGTTTGATGTATCTAATTTGCCCCTAGGATGAGGTCGCTCACTCATTTTAGGTGGCGAATTAGATACATCAAGAAAACTTCGAAAAGGAGTAAGCCCGGACATAAAACAAGATAGCAATCTGTGGGTTAATTGGATGTTAGTAATTGCTGAGTACAGGCATCGAGACTTCTCAATCTTTCTTTGACCTCCTCTTTGGCCAATGTAGCTTAGTTTACATGCTAAGTTCCATTGTCCAAAGAGGGGTGAAAGCAAGGTTTGGGAAGTCTCGATGCTTGTACTCAGGTCTCTTTCATCCTGGCTTAGTCTCTTCCATCCTGGCTGACTTAGTCTCTTTTGCTTGTCCTGTTTATTGTATCTAAAGTGCCCCCTGGGATGAGATCGCTCGCTCATTTTAGGGGGCACTTTAGATATATATAAATAGGAACATCGTAAAGAGAGTAAAAAAGTCTGGAGCTTAGTTAAAAAAACCAAAGCATAGTCACAATCAATTGTGATTCAATTCCAGGTTTGCAGAGCATGGTGATCTCCTTTTGTCCCCATAAGAATCCTCCAATAGAATGAGTACTCTACATCAAACAGCAATTAATGCAGCATTAACAACTTCATTGCTGTCGTTTTTTCCCTATAACTTTTGATCTACTTTTGAAAATGCTGCGGCGTTTGTTGCATTAGATGCAGAATGAAAAGATCTTTCAAGTGATATATGGTTATGATGTATTTCAATACAAGCCATATGTGTTAACCTTAAAAAATATGGTTTTTTGCTCTTTTCTTATATATTTACATCCCAAAACATATAACAATGGGTTGTCATTAGAAAGATCTTGAGGAGACGAATCCATTGCCACAAATAGTGTTCGAATCGGAGTTTTTGATCAAAAGTTATAGTAGAAAAATGACACTGCAAAAGTTAGTTAGAACTGCATTAATTACTGCTGCCACATAATACTGGAATAAAATACACTAAAGCTCTTCTCTTATTGGACAGTTTAAAAAGCTGATGTGGCTTTTTAAGCATCCCTTAATGGGACAAAATGAGATCTCAAATTACCTCTAATGACCAAGTGGGTAGTAACTAGACCAGGCTGGGCCGAGTTCATAGATTGGTGCAGCCAGAATTTTCATATAGCACTTTGGTCCAGCCTGCAGGCTCAAAACTTGAGAATGATAGTTAAGGGAGCATTGATGAAACACAAGGACAAATTCAAGTTCATATGGAATCAGGATCAGTGTACCAACACAAATTTATATAACAGTGGAAAGCCAATTTTTTTGAAGCACCTCAAAAAGGTCTACGACGAATTTCCAGGTTTCACAAAAGAGAACGTGCTTCTCATTGATGACAGCAGATACAAAGGGTACCTCAATGAGCCAAACACCATGATCTGTCCAAACAGCTGGAGCCCTGACATAGTAGATGGCAATTTCCTCATGAATGATCTAAAGGTTTGGCTTCAGGGGTTGCTGAAGGCAGGGAATGTGCAAAGTTATGTCGAAAGCAACAAAATGCTGAATATGTTTGACACTGAGAGTCAAATTTGTATTAATATGATGAAAAAACATAGAACTAAAGCCTAGAAATAGTATTATTGTGTATATGATGTAACCTCTCTTGACTTTTTAATATAAACAAAGTTTTACTTCAATTGTTCATTTCTTGGCTATTTCAATGTTCCTCAAGGTTTTCAATGATCTTCCATTTGCTGAATGTAAACTTACACCACCAGCACGAGGACTGCAGTGTTAAGAGCGCACATCCGACCAGAACACTTGCCACTTGAAGTGTTTAAAGGACAGCAGGAGCCTCTTGTGCTTGATCAAGATTCAATCAGAATATTGGAGAAAAGTAGGGATTGGTTCAGTGACAGGATAGTCCATTTCTTCATGAGGTTAGTAATTTAATATAAACAACTCAGATTTGAAGTCTTCTGTTGTTTCTTAAATCATCTTGTTTTACCAGACCTTGGACTTTGGCAGGTGTATGCACCAATTCTGCATCAAGCATGACATGGAACAGAGGTTCCATTTCATGGATCCGCTCATTTACACATTACTGTCGAATGAGCTTGCTTCAAAGGACAAACTGTTGAACCCTCAACTTGCAATTTCGGAATGTACCATTCTGCCAGCATGTTATCAGCAGCACTGGACAGTGTATGTCATTGTAGGTCTTGGAGGTCAGCCAGTTAAATGTCAGCCAGGTGTGTACCATTTTGATAGCCTAGAAATGTACAAGGGCTCCGAGCCTGTCATGAGTTTTGTTGAGGATGCAAACACAAAATTCCCAAGCACCATAAAGCTGCGCCACAAGAAAATTACAAGTTCCCCCACTCAGTCTGATTGCTGGTCGTGTGGTCCTGCTATATGTGTCTTTGTAAAGAAAGTTGTGGTCATGCCAATGCGAAATGCAAGGTGAGTTCGAATTTGAAGGTATTACTCATCCAATGTGAGGCCCGATATGTTTGTTGCGGGGTGTACCAATTTCTAGTGGCGAAACATTGGACACGCAGCGAATGATGATTGATGTTGTGAAGCTACGCTTGCTCTAGTAATGAAGATGAGGTTGATGTATCAATAGATCTTTACTTGTAATCACATGTTTGTATTATTGTAACCAAAGAGGTTATTCTTGTAACCTATTCTTTCATTGACACTCTAATGTACATTGTTGTATACTATTGTATACAATAGACTTTTTGGTGACTGTAGCAACACTCTGGTGGAGTTCAAATCTCCGTAAGAAATTGATGTAGTCAAAGATTCATGACAATGTGGTGATACATGTCGTGATAGATGTGGTGATGCAACCGGTGCATGTGGTGAATCATGTGGTGCATGTGGTGAATCATGTGGTGAATCATAGGTGGCATGTTGGAGCTTACGTGGCATGTTGGAGCCTAGGGTGGCATGTTGGAGCCTAGGTGGCATATTTGACCCACCCTTGGCATGTTTGAGCCTTTACATGACCTTTGTTACATGTTTGACTTTCATTGACCAACATGTTTGGTGAAGCATAAGTCAATAATTGAAGTTAACAATCAATTTACACTAGCTAATTATAACTAAAATTACTAAACAAGTTTGAAGCCAACATAATATGATTGGTGTCCAAAAAGAATGGCCATTTCAGATAGATATTTTTATTTTTTTAGAAAATAAAATTATGGTCATTTTGAGGTAATTATTGATCCTACTAAATCATTACGATTAAGATACTAATGGTGCATGAAATCCTAAAATCAGTAGCCCATTTAAATTAATTTCACGCCAGCCTTTATAGGCTATGGTCGTGGAGGGAGAAATATCATCCCATTCTCCCAAACACGTCAAGCGCCGGGTTATTCCCGTCAGCTTCCCCTTCCCTTTTAAAACCCGCAAAACTTGCTTTACTTTTTTTTTGGCGAGAGGTCCTAGCCGCTTATGGCATAGGATCATGGACGATTCCTTTGCAGATGATGTCAATCTGCCACACGATTCTCGTCCCCAATTAGGGAGAGCTTCTCTTCGAAGCTCCTCTTCTCGAAGCTCCCTTTCGAGCTTTAGAGCTTTAAAGATTCCTCCAATTTTCATTCATCCGATGCGATTCTTCTGAGGAGGAGGTTCATTCAAGACAACATCCGGAGCTTTGAAGAAGAGACCCGGCCCGAGAAGACCCTAAGAAGAAGACCCTAAGAAGAAGAAATGTTTGCGCTTTCACAATTGGTCGGAGAGTAAGTACTAAGTAGCATGCAATTCAATTTTTGCAATCTTTTTTAGGCTTTCTAACTTTCTTTACTTTTCTTACGATGAAGCTTGAAGTCCCGAGCTAAGGAAGCCATTTGTTTTTTTTTTTTTTGTTATGATCAAGTTCAACCACGTGCCTTTTGTGCCTTTGTTATTTTTTGAAAAAAAGTATACCACGTCCATTGCCTTAGTGCCTTTCTTTGATCTCACCCATATGTCCGGGCGTTAGTGCCTTTAACTTGAAACACGGGCCTTAGTGCCTTGTAATATATGATGGCCTTAGTGCCTTTTTTTTTGTACATCACAGTGCCTTGTGCCTTTACTCAATTTTCTGTTGTAATTTATGAGTATTATGTTCCGAGGGATCCCTGCATTTCTGTTTTAATCAATTGGTTTTGTAATACCTTTTTATTATGCCTTGATTTAATCCGTGCCTTGTGCAAGTGTAATTCAGTTTAATTCGGTTTAATCCGTTATACCTTGAATTCATTCAACATTCAAGTACAAATTTACGTAATGAAGCATAAAAATGAGAATGCAAAAATAAACTTCTTTATATTCATAAAAGTACCTATACATTACTCTTTACACAATTGCCACGTAAGTGGATTTTCCTAATACTTTAGGTCTATGTGGCATGCTTGACCCCCCTATTGTGGCATGTTGGAGCCTAGGTGGCATGCATTTAAACGTCCCTTTCCTCTTCTATTCCCCAAAATTCCCTTTTTATTCCCCCCATTTCTTTCCTTTTTATTCCCAAAATTCTGCCCTGCAGCTTCATTCCGTCCATTCCGTCCCCATAAATCTATTCCGGCCATCTCCTTCCTCCTTCCCATTCCGGGACATCTCCTTCACTTCCGCCATGGCCAAGTTCAAGACTACACTCCACAGTAGAACACTATCCCGCCATTGGTGCACCTCCCTTTGCGACAAAGACGGTCAGTCGTGTCTTCTTGGGAGGATCCGTGAACCTCCACGAGGAGGCCGCCCAGCTGATGGTGGCCAAGTTCCACCACGAGGTGGAGAAGCTCATCATGGATGCCACAGCTATTCGCCTGCGGGTGCTCGAGTGGGGCATAAAAAGGTTATGATGATGGCAAGTGACTCCTGAAAATGAAGATGTATGCCCAAACGACCTCCATATAGAGCTCAAGATGGCCCCCTTTGATTAGTTTAGATTTGTATTGTAATCCCCGGTTTCAATTTTTGGCAATAGTCCTTGTGACTATTCTTTGTAAAAACTTTTCATTAATGAGAACTTGTTTTGCAATAGTCCTTGTTTTGCAATAGAACTTGTTTTACTTTATATTCTCACTGAAGTTTCCACTTTCTTTTCGGTGAGAATCATCTCTTCAATTAACTTTTTGTCATTAATTATAAAATGCAAACAAGGAATTTGAAGGTGCGTAATCTATGATCTGCACACTAACAATATGGTAACATTTCGACAAATAGGAAAATGTGAGATGGGTGGCTCCGGTTCAAAAGAAATAGAGTTCAAAAGAAACGAAAAGAAAACACAGAATTCCCCCTAAGCAAAAGTTAGTGGCCTTGCAAGAATCTTTGCACAGCCAAAGCTTAATGAATTTTGGCCTCATATCAATTCAGGGACCTAATTTGGGATCCATATATTGCTTTCACCAAAAATCAGTCAAGATACTATCGAAATCGAGAGCCATTCCATTTCTTTGACCGGGTCAAAAATGGTCAATGCCCCCGGCCGATTATGGTGAAATCTGTGGTGAAAGATGTGTGAAAGCTGTGGTGAAAAAATGTGGTGAAAAATGTGGGATCTTCTTGGTGATGCAAAGTCGTTGTTTTTATATTTCAAAGGAGAAAAATACATATGGAAATCTACCATACCCTAGAATAGTTCATACTTCTTATGAAATGAAGTATGCATGTAAAAATCAGGGAAAACTATAACCTCGAGCTTCTAGTATTATCAAAATGCATTAGAGATATAATAATAGCTGTTTTGAAGAGGTTAATGATGACATACGATTCTTGGGCCTCAATCGGATCCTGCATTGTGAGATCTGTAACTCTTCTTCTTCAAGTATGTTCAAGATTTCATCAAGTTTTTATTGAATAGTTGGTGAAATCCAAAGTCACTAAAACATGAGCTTCTCAATTTACTCTCCCACTTATGATCTGATTCATAAAGTATTGTCTCAAAGTTGTTGTGTCTCCATGCATCAAATGTACTTTGTGAGCACTTTTTAATGGCTTGAAGCATGGATCATTTCCTGCTTTAGTTGGATGAACATATCCTCTTCCTCAAGCATGGAGAGAGCTGCGAACTCATCCTCGAGAATCATCGCCACCCCTGATCCCTTCGGTTTGTACACCAATATCGTTAAGTCTCTCCGCATCGTGTAAAACAACATCATTAGTAATATAGAAATCACATTCTACTACAAAGAAAGGCAACCGCCTATCACTGCCTTGGCTTCTAATTCTTTAAGCCCATCAGGAATTAACCTATGTTTTAAGCCTAGAATACCTCGGAATTCATGGGTCCTCCGCTCCTCTAATATCGCCTCTATTCCCGGTTTATTTGCTCGGTTATAGGTCCTACCGGGATCAAGCATTTTGAACTAGCGAAAATGTTTGTGCTTGTATTCTCCTTCTGTTTTCTTCCGCCATAGCTGGATTGGGATAAGACAATGTCTGCATGCAAAACTAGATTTAGGGTTTCCCTCCAATTTTTTCTGCACAGCTAGCTTTTGAATGATTGACCTTGCATTTGATGTGACAGATTTCCAATGGTGGGTTTCATCATGTGTTTCTACTGTCCCATTCCGTTTCATCCTTACTGTAATTTTTACATGTGTCACTTTCATTTAGTAGTCAATTAAACAGTGAAGATTGAAGAGTGAAGATTTATATTAAACATATAAAATGATTACATAAGGTTACATTTCAGATTACAAGCGAGGATTTGTATTAAACATTTCAGATTACATGAGAAACAAAACTTTTTATATACACTTGCTTTCATTCCTGTGGGTCTATTAAAAAAGAGATCACGGGTCCAGCTCCTCCCTCGTCATCTTCTATGATCACCATCAAGCCCGGATCAGCTTGCCCGACCCTATTTCCTCCCATTGTGGAGGGGAAAGCAAAAACTATAATGGTGGAGGTTACCAAACAGAATAGCACTTCTCCATGTCCATCCTGCGGAGGCCTTGTGATGATAGAACATATCCCTCGAAGTGAAGGGGAATTGGTCCTCGTAAACAATCTATCATAACAAAGAGGAACTGTCTAAGCGTAAAGGCTTGGTAGCCATTAAGGAAAAGGTCTCACCTTTGAGATCACCGTCATCTATAAGTATGAGAACGGGCCAAAGATGCTTAGTGTGTAAAATTTTGTTATTTTGTTGTAAGTTGAGAGGTCCTGGGAGGTCCATGTCAATTCATCCTCCCGGTCGGATTCTCGGCAGTCTATGCCCTCATATTCTCATCCTTACGAATAGAGAAATTGCATTGCAAGCATGTCCATCCATTTTATGGCTGAAAATGGAGACAACAGCGTGAGGTATTATGGGCTCTTCTTCTCTTCTAGGTACATTGTCCCCATTAGCTACTCCATCGCTTTGCACTCTTCAAGAGGTGAAGTTGGCCATGATGGAAAGTAGAATTATTTCCAATGTGTGTCATAATGCTGCTTCCAACCAAGCTTTGGCATCCTTATTCCCAAGGACTGATTTTGCTGTAAAGCGTAAACATGCAAGATCCCGAACTACATTTGTAATAAGCTTCAAACTCGCCCCAGGAACCCTTCCTATTGCATCTCGGGGTAATCTTTACTTTTTTGCCGGTCATTAAAAATTTTGCCATCCCATAATGATTTTGGTCAACCATTATCGACCAAAAGGATGATGAGGAGGAATTGATGGGACCAAGAATTTAAGGAAAAGGAAAGCATTTCATGGAAAAGCTATTAGGAAGGATCTATCTCGTCGGGGAAGAGGTTTGAAGTGAAACACGTGGTGAAACACATGTTCTGACATGTGGTGAAACATGTTGGTGAAACATGTTACATCGAACATCAAAATACAATTACATATTACATCAAAAGCAAACATATTACATTGAAACAAGGGACATCAAAATACAATTGAGCATGGAATTGAGTTTCTTATATTATTCCCAAACAAAAGCAAGACACAACAACATATATTCAAAATTTACGAATCATTTCCTAACTGTAAGAATGTGTTCAACTATTCTTCATCGGACATACTATCTTCATCGAGGATAAAACCAAATAGGCAAGTTTTCTAGTAATCTCTTTTTCCTCATCTCGCACGGTCTGGCACATAAGCAGTTCATGCACCTTTCTTGATGCTTTGCATGGGAACTCGAATAGCACAAATTTTGGTGAGTAGAGTATACAAGTGACTTTTCTATCGTTTGTCAACAACTCATACATCAAAGCTTTGAAGGGCTTCTTTTTCTATAGTAAATGCCCTCCACAACGATTTCACCTCTCTAAACAAGTTCATCTCGCTGAAGTCATTTTTCAACTTCAAATTTTGGCAGGTGCATAGCAACATCAAAATCTGATCATCCTCCCTCGTTCCTTTAAAATCTTTGGCTTCAAGACAATTTGTCTCCTTCTCCTAAAGTGCTTACAATTTGCAAATGTACATTTTTCCAAGGTTGGAGAGGTATGAGTGGCCTGGTAGACTTAAATTGTCTCTTCTATGTCCGCATGAACATTGGGATGGTTCAAAACAAAAAGGTTCCATTCTCTACATTTCAATTTGGTTGTCACACAGGTCCCATTTTCCATCAAACAATTCTTTTTAAACATGGCTTTAGTATGTAGGCGTGTTGGATTTCATGTTTGAATCCATGGACTAAATGAATTTGGGACTATTTAAAAGTTAATCTCGCACCCAAGCCTTTCTCATATCTTGAGTTTTATTTCCCATTTTATTATCTCGAACTTTTCTTCCATTTTGAGTCCACTCGGATGTACCACATTGATTGTTTCTAGGGCAATTTCACCACATCATGGGCATTATCTAGTTAATCAATGTTTAAAAGGGGGCAAGTAGACCTCGGCATCCATCTTTTTCAATTCTCTGCTGCCTTCCCATCATGTTTCACCTTTTCCATGGTTTGATCCAAAGAAATTCCACATCATGTTGACCTTCCAATCCAAAAAAACCTTCCAACAAAATAAAATGATCTGAAATCTTTGAATTGTGATGGGCCCTCTGAGAAAATTTCATGGTGCTTTATAGGACATTGCCTTCTGCTTTAGGTTACTCAAAATGTTTCATAAAACAATGTTGAACAAAAGTGTGTCATGTTCCTATCATCCAACACATAGTAGTGTGTTTCCTTCTCAATGGTGTCCCTGCATTGGGTCAGCGATGGGTTATTTGAACAAATATAGTTATGGCGGTTGTTGACCCGAGGCATGGACTGAATTTCCATTTCTGCTCCTTAAAGTATAATTCTGGAGCCGCGAGTCACAGGCGGCATAGGTAAGCATCTCGGGCAAGTTATCAAAGATTCTTTAATAAGCGGCACCATGCGCCATCAATCTGTTTGTATAAAAAGTTGGTGTATTTTGGGAACGCTTCTCCAACATTTTGTTCTGATGGAAGAATTGCAGTTTCATTGTGTTGGTGAACTGTCTCCAACTTCTTCGCGCCATCTCGAGCACTTTTTTCGCGCTGGTCTGGATCATTCCCACTTCACCATGCCATATCCCCTTTGTTCATGTGGGGGATAGGGAACTTCTTAAATCCCACACACCGCACTCACCGAATGCATTCCCCTCTTATGGTTAAGTTGGGCTATTAGTTTTCTCAACAAAATTCCATGCATTAACTTCGCTTAACATCTTTTGTAAAGAAGGCATACTATCTTCACCATATAATTCTTTAAGCCCATCGGGTTGACAAATGTTTTAAGCTGAATACTTTTTGGGTGCTTAGTTCTCATACTATTGAAGCCATCTATTAGCATTTATTCTAACATAATATATACTACGACAACTTTGCATTTAAGTCCTTTAATTTTTGTGCAAACCATGGTTTGACATTTTCAAACATCCTACATTGATAAGCACTAGGATGTTCGACTTAGATTTCTGGTTTTCACAATTGCAAGACCCGGCAACATAATTGACCTTGGCATATGTTGTTGCATACCACATTTTCCACCACACTAGGCACCACATAGCATATATTACAAACATTCATCTTTCACCTCGTTATTCACCACGCTTGAGCTATTAAACAAAGCATATATTACATACATTCATCTTACGCCATATTTTTCACCACACACTAGGCACCACATAGCATATATTCGGCATTTATTTTACACCATATTTTTTCACCACACTAGAAGCGCCACACTATATTCACCACACTTAGACACCACACCATGTTATTCCACCACTAGGGACCACATAGCATATATTCTGACATTTATTTTTACCATGTTATTCACCACACTAGGCACCACAAAGTATATTTAGAGCATTTATTTTTACACCATATTTTCACCACACTAGGCACCACATAGCATATATTCGGCATGTGTTTTACACCATGTTCACCACACTAGGCACCACAAAGCATATATTTCACGACATTTATTTTTGCACCCGCGTGCCTCACCACACTAAAGACACATATCATATATCCACATCATTAATAGGCACCACACAAGCAATCACTAACCACGGCAACCACATATCACAAGCAATCACTAACCACATACCACATTTAACAATAAAAATGTGGTGAAGATGAAGAAATGAAATAACACGTGATTCTTCGGATAGTGAGTGGCATGATCCTCTCTTACATTTAGGTTCCAATCTTGAACTTAACATCCTTTGCATTTGGAGAGACCCTCTTGTTTTGGTCCAAAATTGTGCACAAGTTCTATGGCCAATTGGGAATTGCATGTCGCTCTTCTAACTCTTTTGTACAAAACCCATTTCCCCCCTTTGCAATCTATCTCTTCACTCTTCAATTTTGCTTTGGTAAGATTCCTAGGATGAACACCCGCCCGTTTACCCAAAACCCGAGCAGCGGCGGGATTAGCACTTTCGGTAATGCTTTCCTCTTACGGCCATAGCAAAAGCAACTACTCTTGGCTGCTAAAAGTCATTGCTGTGTTAGACTTCTTCACAAGTTGAATGGAAGCCACGAGGTTCTTGACCACAATGCTCTTGGCTTGCCGTCTTTCACTCTCTCACCAATCACGGCTGTCCATTGTGTCATCTTCGGATAATCTAGTAAAACCTCTTTCTTATCATTTTGTCGTACAAGCCTTTAGTGGTGCTATGAAATGAAGATAACAATTTTAATACCATTAACGCCTGGTAAGACCGTAGGTGGATCCTCCCTCCCTATTTGTTGCAATTTTGCTAATTCTTCTTTAGCTTCCCTTTTTCTTTTCCTTTGAAATGTCTTTATGATCCGTTCTTGTTCTGGAGTTCTCTTTCTCACACATTTAGCCGGTTTGTGGCCACGTTGCTTCCAAATTAAATGATTGAAGATATGAACGGATTGATCCACAACGGGATTAAAGCGCCATAGCCGTGTCTTGGGAAAGGCGGGTGGGTTTAGGAGATGGGTTTAGAAATCAGAATGGATGGGTGGCATGGGATGGAATGGGACGGGTGGCGTGAGAATCGGGTTATTTGCAGTTCAAAATAGATTGAATCCAGAGGCGGTTATATACCTTTGGCGTAAACAAAACATTTTAAAATCGCACCTAAAATTTATATCTCCCACCACATTTTAGGAGGGGCCGGGGGGACACCGGGTGTTCCACTACAACATCTTTCACCCATATATGTCATTTACAAAACGCTACTATAGATTGGTGAGGATAAACGTTCAAGATCGATTTATAAGCTATTAAGTCACGGCGGTCATGCGGTGAAAAGAACCCACGGCGAGAATTAAGCATCGAGGAGAAGAAATTTACTATATAAAAGGAACCCACATGAATTAAGCATTTGGAAAAACCATATTTTTTCTCTACCATTGAAAAAAAAGAACATACATTATCGAAAAACCCATATTGGGAAAAACCTAAATCCGAGTAAGCAATAAACCCTCGAAAACTGACAAAAGCAATTTAGTAGTGGTGGCGGTTCTACGGTTTTGGACTCTCCCATGAGATCCCCTCAAACACATCTCGCCCATTTTGTAGAAGTCCCTCCCTATTAATACTTGGGCTTCCATGACCCAATATTGGCAGGTTCCACCTCGAACTTTCACTACTACAAAAATAGGTGAGAAATGGCACAAAAAGTGACATTTATCCTCATAACTTTACGGGGCGTCACTTTTGTGCCATTTGGGGCCAAAGCGTCATAAATGGCACAAAAGTGGCGTTTATGCCCAAAAGGCAAAAGATAAATGTCACTTTCATTTCAGCCTACCTATTTATAGTGTTCTTTAATCATCAGGGTTTTTGTATCATTTGGATCGTGTTCTACGCAATCCTCGAAGTTAATGTGCCCACAAAGGATTCTATCCTTGAACCAATTGATCATTTATTTAGAGGGGATGCGTCCCGTAATACCCTTTTAACTCTACCTTACGCTACTTCAAGGATACCTTTTGCTACTTGAAGGATGGCGCAGTGTTATTATCAATTGAACATACAACCAAATAGCCCAATGATCTTGATGTCTAATCGTCGAAAATAACCCCGATCACATGGACCTAGGGCTGTTCACATCGAAATCGAGGAAGTTAATAGCATGTTAACGGAAAAAAAGAAAAAAAGAAGAAAAAAAAGATTCTAACATTAAAGAAGCCTTTGAAGCTTCGCGTTAGCTTCACCGCAAGCTTCTCATGTTGTTGATCTTGTTCTTAATTTGAATCCGGGGCAAAATAGAATAGAGTAAAGAGTTTTGACAAAATAAAGGCAAAAGGAAAATAACATATACAGGTTCTTTGGGCTTGGAAGCGACATTGTAACAAGCGTTGGAAAAAAAGTGGAGAAAAGCGGGTTTCCAATGTTGTTATAAAACAACAGGACCCGAGTTAGGTGACATAAAGTAGAAACGAGGCCCCGGACTTGGGTCACATTGAGCCGGAGGGTCACATAAAGGAACAACCAAAATTTGACCCGGAGTTGGAGAATTTTGGGATCATTTAAGTTCTGCCAATGGCCCGTTATGGCCACCCGGACAAGAAGTTTCAAATTCTGATTAGAACCCCCACACGAAGAAAAGAAATGATGGAGTATGCTTGGCAGGAGGGAATGTTACTCGAAACAAGAGAAAAAGGGGGAGGGAGAGAGGAAAAAGGTAAAAATGGAAGAAGAAAGGGAAAGAGAAAAAAGTGAAAGGGAAAAGCGAAAAAATAAAAGAAGGAAAATGGGAAAAAGAAGGAAAAAATTTAAAGGCAAAAAAGAAAAAAGCGAGGAATGGCAAAGATTAGATAGGATGCTAAATTCTTTAACAATGGAGGTACCTTTGCATTCTTAGTGTTCTTTCTTCATTACTCGATATATGTATCAATTTGACAGTTCTCAACTTATGCCCATCATTGTCATTTCTAATATCAAATATGCATATGTCATAGGCGTTGTCATCATTATAGGACATATACTTATGACATATGTGAGAGGCGTATATATGTCATATGTCATTACAAAACTACTAGATTGGTGAGGATAAACATTTAAGATCGATTTATAAACTATTAAGTCATGGTCATGCCCGAAAAAAAAAAGAACCACCAGCCGAAATTAAGCATCCGGAGAAGAAATTTACTATATAAAAAAGGAACCCACATGATTAAACGTTAAAAGCATTTGAAAAACCCATATTTTCTCTACCATAAAAAGAACATACATTATCCCGAAAAACCCATATTGGGAAAAAACCCTAAATCGAGTAAGCAATAAACCCTCAGCTTGACAAAAGCAATTTGTAGTAGTGGTGGCGAGTTACGCCGGTTTTTGGACTCTCCCATGAGATCCTCAAACACATCTCATTCCCCGGTAGAAGTCCCTCCCTATTAATAACGGGCTTCCATGACCCAATATTGGCGGTTCCACCTCGAACTTTCGTTGTCAGGGGGTTTTGTATCATTTGGATGGTGTTAATGTGCCCACAAAGTTCTATCCTTGAGCGTTGATCGCCCGGCGGTGATTTATAGAGGGGATCGTCAATGTAATACCCGCCTGCTCTACCTACGCTACTTCAAGGATACATTTTAAGCTACTTGAAGGATGGCCAGAAATTATCAATTGGAGCATACAACCAAATAGCCCAATGATCTTCGATGTCTAATCGTCGAAAATAACCCGATCCACATGGACCTAGGGCTGTTCACATCCGAGAATCGAGGAGGAAGTTAATAGCATGTTAGCAGAGAAAAAGAAAAAAGAAAAAAAAAGATTCTAACATTAAAGAAGCCTTTGAAATACGTTAAGCTTCACCACCAAGCTTCTCATGTTGTTGATCTTGTTCTTACGGTTTGAATCCACCGGGCAAATAAAATAGAGTAAGAGTTTTGACAAAATAAGCAAAAAGGAGAGATAACATACTTACGGGTTCTTTGGGCTTGGAAGCGACATTGTAACAAGCGTTGGAAAAAAGTGGAGAAAAAGCTGGGTTTCAATGTTGTTATAAAAACAACGACCCGGAGTTAGGTCACATAAAGTAGAAACAGGGCCGGACTTGGGTCACATTGAGGCCAGGAGGGTCACATAAAGGAACAACCAGACTAGGCCAGGAGTTGGAGAATTTTGGGATCATTTAAGGTTCAAAGTAAGCCGTTATGGCCACGGACAAAGTTTAAATTCTGATTAGAACCCCACACACCGCGAAGAAGAAAATGATGGAGTAGCTTGGGGGGAGGGTGTTACTCAAATGAAGCGAGAAAAAGGGGAGGGAGAGAGAGGAAAAAGGTAAAAATGGAAGAAAGGGGGAAAGAGAAAAAAGTGAAGGGAAAAATAAAAATAAAGAAGGGAAAATGGGAAAAGAAAGGGGAAAATTTAAAAGGCAAAAAAAAAAAAGGAAAGCGAGGAATGACAAAGATTAGATGGGATCTTTGAATTCTTTAACAATGGAGTACCTTTGCATTCTTAATGTTCTTTTCTTCATTACTACGATATATGTATCAATTCTGAGGTTCTCAACTTATGCCCATCATTGTCATTTAAGCACAATTTCATTAAAATGGGAAGTGCGTGATTCCAATTAGATCTGAAATCTTTTTTAGTTCATTTAATGCCAATTTTTTAAGCAATTATAAGCCATTAAGAAAAATATGCCTCTAAAGTGTCATTTATTGAAGCCATTAAAAATACTAACGATGCATATAAAGAAGGTAAAGAAACATAACATCACAAAATTAGTTAAAATTTCCAAATTCACCAATTTGCATATCAAAATTTTTGCCACAACAGGGCAAAAAGGAGTCTTTACAAAAGTATTATTGTACAATTTTATATTATAATCACAAAATTGGGGTTCCTCATCCGGGGATCGGCTTACGCCGGGGATCGGGTTCCACATCGGGATCGGGTTCCACATCGGGGATCGGGTTCGGCATCGCCCGAGGGCCATGGCTAGAAGAAGCACCCATAGGATCGACTGAAAGGTCTCAAAGCAATAATGGCGATGAAAGTGGGATCATTAAGCATGTCGGTCCGAATTAATGCGTTCTTGATCTCATCATAGTCCACATCGGGTGGAGCTTGGAGGCATCTACGTATTTGATGGATCTGGTTTCTTGACAGCGGTACCTTGTCTCTCTGTCCGCGAGGCTGCTGAAAGTATATATAGGATTGATGGGGCGGTCAAAAATATCAAGAATCCCCTTTAGGCACTCATGCTTAAGCGGGTCACTTTTCGAGAACAATGCAAAATCTCTTATTCATCAATGAAGCGGCCAAAGAACCACGGAGAGTAATCAAACACCCACGTTCTGGCGGTACCATTTTACGCGAGGGTAGGAGCATGTGGCGGGCCCAATGGTTTTCTCATGATTATGTCCCACGGCAAGCCTTGCCCATTTTGTACGAATCTGGCGTTTCGCGAGCTTTCACGCCATAGCCTCGGTCTCCACCTCTTAGGTCTTCTGCGTTAGGCCGCGAGGCGGTGGCGGTTCTTGAGATGATCGTTGAAGGGGAATTTGAGTCAATTTCATCGACAAGAGGACTGCCCGGTGGCACGAATCTTTGTGGCGTACACTAGTGCATGGACCTCGAACTCACGGGGGCGGCGGATTTTTTGTATTAGATCCTCATGCGTGCCAATAAAAACTACGGATGCGGAATCCGGATCATCCAACTTCTGAGATGAAATCAAAAATTATGCTCGGCCTTGCAAAGACCACTATCGAGAAAGAATCGGTTTGTGGTGTTCTTTTCGGTTTGTATTAAAGAAATTAGGCGAGTGGTCTTGTCCCACATTGGAGTGATGCCTCTGGTGTCGGGGCTATCAAGGATCTTTGGTAGGGATTGCAAACAAATTGCCCCTGGCTGTCCCGGTTAGTTCAACCGCCTAGCGGAGTCTTGATATCCTCCCTCTGCAAGGCGGCATGCGTATGAATTTTTGCCAAAGGCGGGTGGCGCGTTACCGAAAACTCCTTCCTTGGTCACGCCAACTTCAACCCACTTACTATGCAAGGTGGCCATGGAAATCCAGGTCGGCTTTGTCCTCGAAGCCCATACCGCGATCGGGAGATCGGTGAAGGATTTAAACTTCCTCGGAAAAATTATCCTTCACATATTCAAAATCTCCTTCTTCAAAACAGCGATATAGATGCGTGGTGTCTTTGCCCTTGTCTTGAAGAAGTGCTTACTATTATAATCCGAGGTGACCTTCCGTAGGTATTCCCATCCGGCACCTCACGGAACAAAATCCGGCGATCTTCATAGTCCATACCCTAATGCACCTCGGGTATGTCGGTTGAAGTAGTCGCACTCTTTTGACCCGATTCACGGGTAATAGTCATCCCTTATTATCTTTTAGCTTGCAAGATTTCCACAAGTTCAAAGGGACATGAATAGCTGAAAAATATCCTCGGCATGAAGACCCAGCGGTTGAAATCTTTTCGGTTGCCCACCCGCGCATGGTAACCGAGCCAAAAGCGGATACTTGGCCCGAAAACAAAGAAGAAGTTAGTTTTGAATGCAAATGATTATGAAATAAGCGCCCTTGGCTTCATTTGTTTACAAATGGCGCCGTGGCCTCATTAAGCTCGACAAAATGGCGGCCCAGGTAAACCATTTCCTCGGCAAATGGCCAGGTAAAACTTCATTTTAATCTAGCGAAAAAAGTAAAACCGCGATGTACCTTGTATGGTTACGAGCGAGATTGCCAGCGTCCGATGGATCGGGCTTCCCGCCAAAGAGCATATTGTTGCCCATGAGTTGGGTTATTTTATCAATGAAAGGCTCCTTGAAGATAGTCTTGGCGGCGATATCATTGACTTCTGGCGAGCTGCGAGGCACTCTTGCTCGTCCACCGTGCCGGAGACAAGACTTCGGCAATTAGATACTCATAAATTTTTGCCATTTGTTCTTGGGACTTGGTGTCTTGGAGTCTTCTACAAACAAAATTTGGCGACCATAAAATGATTGCCATTTCACTATGTAATAGTTCATCCCCATGAGGTCATCCTCGGTTTTCCAAGGATGTAGTTTCTTTGTGGGGATTGAATGGAATCCGTCCATGAGAGAGTGAACAGGATGTGGGTCTCTTTGAAAGGATTCCACTAAAGTCTTGGCGTGCTCCATATTTCTTGGCCTAGATGTCCGATTTGGAGGCCCTTGGTATAGAATTTGAACCACGTTTATTCGTTTTATAAATGTGATGCCCAGAGGAAAAAGATGGCGGTGGTCAATGATCTTCTGTAACGTGTTCTGTGCCGTCTTCTCCTCTTCTGATCTTTCCACCTTAAGATTTGGAGGCACCTCGAGCAAGTGCTGAGCTATTCTTAATGTGAGCTTCTTTGGCTCTGTCTTCTTAATGGGGACCCTTTTGGCCGGCGTGCCTGCAGAATCTTGGATATGTGATGGGCTTGGAACTTCACCACCACTTACGGCGTGCTTTCGGCTCCTCTCATCATGCCGTCTGACTACTGCCATCGGGACTTGGGTCAGAGTGTCTCTCCCTCTTTTTTTAGGTGTCCTCTCCTTCTCGGAGGACTCCCCCACAATGCTTCTTCTTCTTTTTCCCTTCTGGCTGCCGGTTCCCTTTCCTCTCCGTCCCTTTCACCTTGCTTTGTTCTTCCTTCCTCCCTTTCCCGTCCTTTTCCTTGTCTTTCTTGTCTTTCTTCTTCCTTTCCTTCCTTTCTTTCTTTTCCTTTTCTTTCCTTTCCTTCTTCTCTTTCTTTTCCTTATCGGGATCTTAGGTGGTCCTTTCTCTTCACCTTCCCTTGTCCGCCGCCTTTCCTTGCTTCGGCTTCGGCCATCTTCCTCGATGCGGATGAGGGAGTCTTTTTATTTGCGGTACTTGTTGCCTCATAGGTTTTTTCTTCACGCTAACGGTTTTCGATAGCGCGCCGGAGTGTCCACAATGGCGGGGTAGTTTACGGTTGGGCTAATGCCTTGACAGCGAATGAAGCGAGTTCTTCGACTTCGTTCAAGCGATTGCGAAGAATCATAAAACCCCTCAAGATTTCTTGTGGACCTCGATACTCGGCTTCTTCAAAGGCTGTTGTATGATAAAGCGAGAGCCCGACCTTGCTTTCTCGCCCGAACCCGGCTACATTTGCTATACTAGCGGACATTATTGTGGGATCATAAAACTTCCGGTCCACATAGTAGACTATTATTCTCTGCATTGTGTCTTCCGCGGACCACCGATCAATCTTCGGCCAGCTCTTGCTAGTCAACCTCATGTTAACCAAGATGCCCGGTTTGGTAAATTCCGGAAACTTGGGGCGTCTCCTTTATCAGGCGGACTCTTACCGGATCTCCTTCGAGCCAGTAGAGGTGGAGGGGCTCACCGCATTATTTCCATGCACCGTTCCTATCAAATGCGGCATGATGATGCAGTCGGTTGAAATTGTGTTTACGAGCGTAACATAGGCGCAACAAAGAAGCATCGGCAACAAAGGCATCAATAACTTCGGCTGAAACAAGCGGGGCAGACCCGGGGCGACTAAGCAAGTAGCCATGGCGCCATTTGCATCCTTTCCTACACAAATGTAGTCCCTAATGTAAGACAATAGACATCAAATCGCGGCGGTAATTGCGTATTTAAACAAGAAGACCATTTTCCAACAACAATACACCATTATAAGCTACAAAACATTAAAAGCGGCGCCATGAAACGCCATTTAATCAACCACTGGACCCTAATGTAAAGACAATGGCTGGCGGTGGCGCCATTTTCTTCAAAAGACCATTTGCTAGCAATACCCTATTGTAAGCTAATGAACGATGCATGGCGCCATGGCGCCATTTAATCAACTCCACCGAGGCCCCCCAATGTAAGCTAATAGACATCAAAATATGCGCCATTTATAAAATGGCTTTAATAAATACAAAAATAGGACAATAAACATCAAATGGCGATGATAAGCCATTTATAACTAACAAGACCCTAATGTAAGCTAATGGACATCAAATGGCGCCCGTGGCCATTTCACAATCTGAGACACAAATTAACAACAAGATTCCGAAATGGTATGCATTTAAACCAAAAGCAGTGCAAGTAGATGACATGCAATGCCTTCGCGGTGTGCTGGCATCTCCGATTAAAGGTTACCTCGGAATTGTCGACTTCCATTTCGGCGCTTGATTTTAGCCCGAAGCGGTGTAGCTTGATGGGTAAGTATTTGACGTAATAAATGGCGGCGAGGAAAAATAAAACGAGAAGCGAAAAAAGGCTCTTTGGTATTTGAAGCTAAGCTGTTGAAGGAAGGTATTTGGAGCTCTGCGGCGGCTAGGGTAGTCGATCTGAAATGAAAGCGCCAAATGAGGTCCTCGGAAAACAATGGGGCATAACTAACGGCGGTAGGCATCTGGCACCACAGGCGGGCAGCTAGGGCCGTGGCTCACGGCGCCCATGCATGGCTGCCCATGCGGTGGCCATACGTAAGCGGTCGAAGGCGGGCATGCATATCACGTGTGATCCGGGCGCCCATGCCAGCCCAAAATTGGACGTTTTGAAATTGAGATGTTCAGCCCTCTGTAGCCCAAATTTGAACATAAATTCAAAATCCGCGTGGTGAAAGTTACCACCACAAATTTTAAAATTCCGTATGAATTGAAATTTGTTTGCCACTTGTCCAAAATCCCAGATAATTAAAGCTTTTAAAATTGTACTTTGCGTTTAAAGCTCCCTCTTTAATGTGGATTCTCCCTCTTAGGCGACCATGCCTGACATGAGGTTTTCGTGCCGCGGTTAGAGGCTTCAGTCCGCCTGTTAGTTTCAAGTGCCCGGCTCGCATAAAGTGGCTTCTTTTCGAGCGGTGGCGTGGCGGCTTTGCAAAGCATCATCGTCTTTGTCGAGCGCTTTCTTCTTGGCTCCTGAAATCCCGATTCTTCTTGGCTTTCTTCTTCAGCTGGAGTTTCTGCCGAATTCATCTGTGGGATTAGCTTCTTTTCTGTTCCATCCCTCTTTTCCGCCGGTACATACCACCATGGATCTATCCCTAATATCAAATAAGTCCCACTATTTGGTAGGAATTATTTGCGGTAGGTGTAAGCGTGTTCAAATGCTGAATTTCATCTTTGCGGAACCACGGAAGCTTGGTTTCACTGCGGAGTTTGCATAGGTGCCCATGTTATGCATGCTGCTCTTATTGTACATATCTGACGTAGGAGCAAGAATGCATAACATAGAGCACCTACGTGTAATTACAATGATGGAATGATGATCAAATCGCCCTCATGGCTCCCACTTGATCAAATGGGCGCCGGGAAGCCTCAGATCCTCTCTGCCTTAAAACATGATTTGACTTTGTCTACGCGAAGATCTTAAGGAGCTTCAGAAATCGAAGAGAATGTTGGATAACACAAAACTTAATCATCTTTATGTCACAGGAATCTCAAAGACTCCCATCATCTTTTGGGAAGCCTGTAGCCTCTCACCTGTGGCTTTATTGCAAAAAACTTGAAGAGTTTCTAGAAGTCGAAGAGGAGGGGTTGGATACGCTTATAAAGGCTGTGTCAATCTATAAAGAATCTTCAAAGACTCCCATCATCGTTTGGCCTCGAAACACTTGATTTGAGTTATTGCTCTAAACTTGAAGAGTTTCCAGAAGTCGAAGAGGATGGGTTGGATAAGCTTCAAAAACTTGACTTATCTTTTTGTGGCAATCTCCCATGGATAGATTCAATATTGAATACATTTTATACGCAAGATGTATTTTTTGAAGGCATAAATTTGAAGTATAATACGTCAAAAATACATCCAAATACATCTCGGGCGTCGAGAAAATTTTGCGTAAGCGAAAGAAACTGTTTCGCTTACGCGAAGATATTTTCGCGTAAGCGAAACTGTTGTTTTTGCTTACGCGAAGTGGAAAAACTTTCGCGTAATTGAAAACAACTGTTTCGCTTCGCATAAGCGAAACAGTTGTTTTCGCTTACGCGAAGTTTAAAGAAGCGAAACAGTTGTTTTCGCTTACGCGAACTTTTTTAAACTTCACGTAAGCGAAAATAACTATTTCGCTTACGTGCAAACATCTTCGCGTAAGTGAAACAGTTGTTTTCGCTTATGCGAAAGTTTGCAAAGCATTTTAGGGCATTTTGTTAAGGGAAAAAAAGTTTTTGTGCCACCATTTGGTCTATTTTGAGCAGATGAATTATTATATATAAGAAAAACGTGTTTAGCTCTAGAATTCACCTCGAACGTTGACTACCAGGTCGAGTCAACATGGGTTTTGCGTTCGGGGCCTGACGCCGGAATATGTGAAGTGAGATTACTCCTTCCCAGAGTTTTCCGACCTTGGGTTCCTACCCTGTTCCTTAGAGACCTATAGGTTCTTGTCCTTCCCTCCTTACGCTCGAACAAGACGTCCATGTAACGTATGCGTAGTGAGCTTGCTCCTTCGCATATATACACATCGGCCTTTAGTTTGGACGATTAAGGAGTCTTTACTCTTTAGAATAGCAGAGCAGAGACAGTAATTTTAGATAGCAGCAGGGATGGCAGCTGGTCATGCATCTACATCAGGCGGCGCTGGTGGCCATGCATCTACATCCGGTGCCGCCGGTAGTCATGCATCATCATCTAGGGATCATGGCAGGGCCACGGGAGTTGCAGCAGCACGTGGAAGAATTGTATGTCGAAATACTGGTGGTCGAAGGAGAGGTCCTGAGTGGGGATTTGTGAAGGAATTTGGTCAGAATAAGTGGCAATGTTGTGTTTTGTGGGTACACGTCAATAAATGGATCTGCAACAAGAATTCGAGCTCATATTTTACGAGACTCTAAAATTGGAGTGCAAACTTGTACGGCATCTGCTGACATACACCAAGATGCAATTGAAGTGTTGGGTCAAAAAAAGAACATCAGCAGAAAAATACAGCCAAAGGATAGTCAGGGACTGTCACCGTGCCAAGCAGAAGAGATCAATTATGCCACCCCTCCTGCAGCGCCAATGTACCAACCAGAGGTGGACTAGGGTCGATAGGAGGGTTAAGTACGGGCGAAAAAAGAATGGCAGAGACAATTGGAATAATGGAAAGACTGACTAAGCAACAGAGGGTTGACCAGTGTTTAACATCAGCGCAACTGAAGACGACGTAATTGAAGGTTGTAGAGGCATTTTTATATGCCGGATTGTCTCCACATGTCTTAGAACACAAAGCAATGAAAGAAGCCTTTTAAGAAGTTGCCAAAGCGGGGTCGGCTTTCAGGCTGTCTTCATACAAGCATGCCAATAACAAAATGGTGGATGAAATACATGGGAAAATGGTCGAGAGGGTGGAGATGAAGTTGAAGCCAGGCCGGCTTCACTAGTGACTGATGGTTGGAGCAATGTAAACAAGGACCACCTTATAAACTTCATGATCGTCTATCCAGGGGGCGAAGTATTTTTGAAGGCCGTGGAAACTAAAACTGATCATGTGATAGGAGATTGGATTTTTCAGAAAACAAAGGCTGTGATAGAAAGTTTTGGACCGAAGAGAATATTTCAGGTTGTAATGGATAACGCGTCTAATTGTAAGTTAGCAAATGAATTGTTGGAGTCTGAATTTCCAGAATTGCATGCAACCAGCTGCCAATGCCATTGCCTAAACTTATTGCTCAAGGACTGGTTTTCACAGCACACTTGGTTCAAAGATCCCATTGAGAAGGCCCGTCATCTTGTGAAATTCATCACAAAGAAGCTGGCAATTTACGCCATATACAAGTCATTGCGTCAGAAGGCCCTAGCACTCATGAATCCTGGCCAGACTCAGCTTGGTTCCAATTACATTTGTCTTGAAAGAGTGCTTAGCGTCGCGACTCGATTATCTCGACCTTCAACCATACAGAATTCTTTGAATGGGAGAGGAGGCAGAAGAGCAAAAATGCATCAAAACACCGGCAGCAAGCTGCTGCCCTTTGAGAAATGCTTGGGCGGGAGACATTTTGGAAAGGCGTAAAGAATGTTGTCAGGTGCATGCAACCTGTTTGTCATGCCATCAAAACCCTTAATTCTTCGAAGGCAAGTACTGGCAAGGTCTGGAGGTATTGGCACTCGATACAATCGTTCCTAGAACGTGACGGGCCAAACGCATCCTTTGACAATGCCAAGCGCACAACATTGCTCAGGGACTTCATTGTACGATGGAAGAAGTCGTACAATGACCTTCATGGCGCCGCACATGCCTTAAATCCACACAACCACGATATGGATCAGCATACAGATAAAGAGGTTATGGGTTCGTTGAAGAAGGTTGCAAAAATGTATTATTCTAACAGCTCAGACTATAAGCTTTTCATTGCCGAGTTAACCGAATACCAGAACTTGAGTGGAAGGTGGGAAGATGAAGAGCTTCAGATGCACTGGAGAGTCATAATAAGGAACCAAATATGGAATCTTATGCATGGTAGCAAGCCCATGGACAAGTTACTGATACATTACAGGCCCTTGCAATGACTATCCTCTTCTTGGTATCCTTCAATACTGCAAGTGAGAGGAATTGAAGTGCTTATAAGTACATACACAGTGTCATTCGAAATCGCCCGTTGCATAGAAGGCTGACAAACTTGTATATAACTTCTCAAACTGGCGGCTTTTGAATCGCAACAGTGGTGCAGCCGTAGTCGATAAGCTACAGTTTCCTTTCATGGATGCAAATTCCGAAGTGGAAGAGGACATCTTCGAAGACAGTGAGGATGAGCTGCTTGCTGTAAATGCCACTGAGGACATTCAACGTACCCATTTTGTCGATGCCGAAGATGATTAGAATATGTTCTCGAACGACTCAGACGATAACGAAGATACAGAAGAGAAGTCTGATACAGAAAGGCCAGGTGCAAGTAATACAGAAGATCCGCTTGAGGACTTAACTGTACGTGATCCAGCGGACTCTCCAATGCCAATTACCCTGACAAACAGGCAACGTGTCAGAAGAAACACATCTCGAGGACGTTGCAGTAAGGGAAAGGGCCAGAGGAAGTTGAACCTAGGCCAGCAGGCAGAAGAGGACGGAACCCCGGATGATGAAACTGATGAAGATAGTCCTGCCTAGAAAGATGATGTGATGAGTATCTTCAGTCTATTGTAACCGTGCATGAGAATTTTCAAACTATTGTAACCGTTCTGGAACTATCAATAAAAAGTAAACTTTTTTGTTATACGTTTTTGTCTTCTATATATTTTGTTACCGTGTTTTATGTTTCATTCATGTATAATGGTTCTTGTTGTTTTAATAATTTGTCACTTCGTTCCATGTTTCATGTACAACAAATTTAGTGCCATCACCATCACCTCAATCGACCTAAGTGCCTTGAGAAACCTTTCCCCCATCAAGACCAGCTCGACTTCCATTACTGCTTACTCCTTCGCATGCCACAAAATCTTGCTGATGAGAAGTAATCTACGCATGCCAAGGGGTCAAACGGCCACGGATCATTCGAGCCGATCTTGATAGAGACGAGATTTCACAAGATACACGATCCACTGTTGATGATTATTTGTCACCGTGTTCCATTACCTCCGTCGACCGTAGTGTCTTGAGAACCCTCCTCGGATCAGATTCGTCTCGACTTCCATTGCTGCTTGCCTCTTTGCATGCCACAGAATCTTGCTGATGAGAAGTAATCTACGCATGCCAAGGGGCCAAACAACCACGGACCAGTTGGGACGAATCTGATCCTGAAGAGGGTTCATAAGGTACATGATTCACATTGTCCCATCCACTGGATAGGTAAGGCGTATCTCCGGTACGCCAAATTGGCATTTGAATGCCATCAAGACCCTATAATCTATACTCCATTCCTTTGGGTGGCACATACTCTGAATACCTAATGGGTTTACATGGCAAGTGCCGCCCAAAGGAATGGAGTTACATATTATAGGTCCCGATGGCATTCAAACGCCAATTTGGCATACCGGAATTATGCCTTACCTATCCAGTGGATGGGACGATCCACAACTGATATTCGGGTTCGACATTCGACCTGAGTGCAAGCATCGAGACTTCCCAAATCTTGCTTTCATGCCTCTTTGAACAATGGAACTTAGAATGTAAACTAAGCTACATTGCCCAAAGAGGCGGGGAAAGAAAGATTGGGAAGTCTCGATGCTTGCACTCATCAATCACTAATCTCTAATGAACCCACAGCATCGCAACCAACTATCAGGCTGTATCATCCATGGCCACAATAAAAATAGAGTACTCAAAAACCTTGTTACCTCCGTCCTTATACAATCCACCACGACGCCGAAGGGGACGCGTCCTCTAATTTCAAGTCACAGTGCTGCTCGAGGTTCTCCATCAACAGCAGTTAGGATATTCCATGATTTGGTGCCTAATACTCGCTATATGGATGGACAAAGCCCACGCACCACTTTGGCTTAAAATTAGGGTACGCTCTCACCTCTGACATCATAGCAAATTGCATACGAGAACTTTTACCTCTAGAATGAACGATTTCTGTTCCACCTCCCATTTGGAGCCTCTTTGTGTAATATAACCTAGCAAAGTAACTAAGCTACATTGACACAGAGAGGCCCCAAAAGAGAGCGAGAGCAAAGCTCGCTCTTTCTAAATGAGGTAACAAGAATTTCGAGAAATCTATATTGTTTGCCACGAACAATACAAGCCTGGAGTTGACAACCATTCAAGAGGGTCGCACTCCAGGCTTACTCCCTTTTCGATTTTCCTATTTGAATAATCTATAGTGCCACCTAAAATGAGTGAGCGAGCTCATCCTAGGGGAAACTATATAGATACATCAAACATAACAAACAAAAAAAGACTAAGCCAGGGTGAAAGAGATGACAATTAGTCCATTAATCCTAATTGGCATCTGTCCCTCTACATCAGGCCCTTCTTTTCAGTGGTCACCATGGTTTTATCTACTATGATGTTCAAAGAAAAGAAGGTCTGACTAGAGGTCCAGATGTAAAATATATTGCATGTGCAGATGTTTTGACTTACTCGCATACTCAGCTATTACACAAACAACTCAATGCAGCAACGCAACCCCCAAAACTCTATTAAGACAAACAAATCCTCGTCAAGGAACGTTGGTTCATGTGCATCTGAGATCTTAGGGAAAAATATCAAAAAAATAATGTAGACAGTAGTGTATTCGAAGCTCATGGGTTTAAGTAATCGTCCTGATCCTCCACCACCACGCCCCGAAACCGGGGTTCACCCAATCACCGCTTGGCCTGTGAGCCGGGAGGGGTGTACGGTTAATATTTGGTACATCCTCACCTTCACACGGTTCTTCCACCCCCCTCCGAAGGTCCATCTCACGTTGGCTTTGGAACGCATGAGCCATTCCGTCCCTCCTGCGAGCAATCAGAGGTGGCAAGGAGGGTATGCATGATTGCATGTTAAGCACGGCATACTGCCGCTCTGGTATAATATATCCATCCTCTGCTGGACAGAACCTACTGCCCATCATCCAATTCAATAAATACCTCAAATGCAGACGATATCCACATCCCAAGGCATACCAACCAACTTGGGTCAAATTGTCCCCACAACCTTGACAATATCTGAAGTTCCCATTCTTTACATCCTCCCACTGGCTCGATATAGGTATTCGGGAGGGAGGTATGCAATACCCTGCCTTCCTTCGAGACTCTAAGGGGATCGAGAATCTAAGGCTCACGGTCAAACCGCCAAGATATGCTCATTGTCTACTCTCAACACCATGTTTTCCCTACCCAAAACGCAAGTTGATTCTTCGTGTCTAGTAATTCCATGACCATCTTGTCGTGAGCATTTGCACGGTCTTTTAAGCGCAAGTTTTTCCTCGACGAGTAAGATCTTGACTTCTTTCATTCTCTAGTTGAGCCGCCGGATCTACCTCTTTTGTCCTTGCACTCTTTGCCGCGAACCCCGCCACATCTAAAAGTTTTATGGCATCTTGAAGCAAATAAGTAATAATAGTCGCGGGTTCATCACCAAGAACGGCTTTAATCGTTCATGAGCTTCACTCTCTTGCTGCTACCACATCGCTTCCTTGTTTCCATTTTTACGCTAGCATAATTTACGGGCTCCCCTTTCACAATCTCATAGTACACTTGCTTGGCAAACGTCTTGCTGAATTCATGGTTTTTTATCATCGTTCCTTTCACTTGGACCCACCTCTCCAAAGCTTTAGCTCGAACTTCAGGGATCTTGCAGTCATATGCCTTATACTTACATGCTCTCCTGCTTGGCCAGTCGGTGTCAAACTGTTTGGCATCTATATTGGCCTCGATATCCTCATAATCCGCTCCATGTGGGCAACAACCTAGGCCCATGTCACATTAGGGATAGGTTCAATACGCTGTACGTTTTATACGAAATACGTATGAATTGTATGATACGGCACATATTTGCCGTATAAAACGCGAAAAATATCGCAAAAAAATTCTAAGATCGGAAGATTTTCCGCGACGCTTAAAAACAAGCGATGAAAGCGTCTGTGAATTTTTTTGAACAGACGCTGAACAAGAAAACACAGACGCCGAAAGCAAAAAAAAAAAAAAGAAATTTTTTTTTCACAGACGCGAAAACCTTCTCATCTGCGACGCTGAAAGTATTTTCGCGACGCTGATACGTAAGAATTCAAGCAAGACGCTAATTTTTTTTTTTTTTGGCGTCACAGACGGGTTTTCAACTGTCGTTACAGACTAAAAACTTTCGGCAGACGCATAAAATTTTTTTTTCTGGCCGGCGAGGTTTAAATACGTTAAATACGTATTTTATTAAAAAATACGTATTTTTTGACTTTATACGTCAGGAATTTGAATTTTGTACGTACAGAACCTATCCCTGTGTCACATGCAACTCCATGCACCTCTGTAATTGTTACACCTTCTTTCTTGGCCACTTCTGCCATTGTCCTCAGCCTCACCAGCTCTTTTGCACACACTTCATTTGTTCTAGCATGTTCCTCTGCTCTCTGTAGTTGTTGTGCCTTAACCTCCGATAATGTAGGTGTTAGTCCTGTGCCTCCTGGTTCAGGACTATTCATGCATACGACGGACCAGGTCAAGCTCAAGGATCCACAGACAGTACGCGGTCAGCCGCCCAAAGCCAGCAGAAGACCAAGCAGCGGACCACGCGATCAAAGCCCGTCAACAACAAGAGGCGCCGCTCCGGACAAGTGACGGGCCGCCACTGCGCAAGGCCGACATCGAGCGTGATTCTAGGCACTTCAAGAGGCACCGCCAACATTCCGGCAAATCGGGCCTCCTTCGAGCTCCGCAGAGATCGGTCGAGGCGTCTATATTGGGCCAAAGGCCATTGTACTATATATATGAGTAGAGCTAGCACTGAGTTTTTAGATGAGTTTTGAGTCTTGTCTCTCTTGGTCTTCTCGATTAGAGCTCATGTATGTTCATCATTTGATATCAAAGGAAGCTCATCATTTTCCTCTCATTGTTTTCTTGTGTGTTTTTCTTCTTCTAGCTCTTTTCTTGCAAATCCGTGACATAGTCCCCTCGGATTCTCTGTTAGATCAAGGGTCCTCCACAGAGGGCTGTCTTGCAGGAGTTCGAACCGGACCCCAAACACCGCATGGCCACGCCGGGTTCGATTCGATTTTCCTTTCTTGCGTAAGCCATATACGTCGAAACTTCACGCCCGGAAGAACTTTTTCCCAGGCGGCGTCTGGCTTGGGCGCCATCATAGAAGGGAATTTGTTGGCGACATGTATGGCTACGCTTATGACATTGAGGGAGGCCACATTAGGTCCTAGGGCTCGGTCGGCGCCACCCACCCCTCGTGTCATGTCGGGTCCAAATTCTCCGCCTCCGGCGTGCAAACATTGCTCCCAGCCTCAGTCTCCTCATCACTATCAGGAGCCCTATCCGGCTCAACCTGCTCAATCTTACTTTCATACCCCAGAACATGCCTTCATCCATCAGTCTTCTGGCCATACGCCTTTGCCTTCACAACCCTCATCTCCCTCACGGGTGGGCGGGGATATCCACATATCTCTTTTGCTCCTCCCGGGGAATTTCCCTTCCCTACATTTCCCACCGCTCTTCTGTTTACAACCTTACCCGACCTCAAAACCAATGATCAGGCACCTCGGTACCTCCACATGAGAACCCCCTTCATCGGGGTCCACCTCAATTTCCCTCGGTCTCATGTTCTGTCCGGTGGCACTTTTACCTCTACCTTTCAGACCCTTAAGCTGACTTATCCTACCTTTGGCAACACAAAAGGCAAACCATTAGACCAAAGTGCTCAGGCCCACATGGAAGAATTTGAGGCTCTGGCTGTCCTAAATGGTCATGCGCAACCTCAACTGAAATTCCACATCTTTTCCACCACGCTGTGTGGCTCCCCTCATCAATGGCTCATGTCCAACAAAAGCCACTGGAAACAAGATTGGTCCGAAATGAAAACTGCTTTTCTTTCTCACTATGGGACCACGGATGATGATCAACTTCATCTCAAGCAACTCAATGACCTTCAACAAGAGCCCACTCTGAGTCCGGGCCCCGGATTTTTGCGGATCGACTTCACATTCTCGCCAAAGCAAACTCAAGGAGTACCCCACACAGAGCCAGATCTTGGTTTGGTTTCTTCAAGGTCTTCCTCCAGCTATCCGACTCATGACTGAATACCTACGCCCCAAGACTTTGGAGCAGGCTATCGATCTTGTCAATCACTCAGTCAATGTTTCCTCCCGTGGCATGGCTCTTCAGGAGCTCCCTTTCATTCCACCCGTCATGGTTCCTCAGACTGCTGTTCAACCTCAACACGCCAATCCAGCGGTAGCCTTGATCGGATCGGTGCCATATCTGCAAATATCAAGGCCACTTTGCAAATGAGTGCAACTCCACCAATGGCCCGCCTCATTGTAAAAGATGCAACATGTGCAATCATGCCACAGAAGAGTGCACTGCAGGCGCAACCCAATCCACTCTATCAGCAACAAGAGCAACAACGGGGACCCAACACACGTCCTCCTTTTGATCCTTCGAAAGCTCAGTGTTATCACTGTCAAGAATGGGGTCATACCACCACGGCGTGTCCTCAACTTCCACAAGTTCAGGTGCAGCAAGGCGGCACGAATCAGACCACATCGGTCCGCCTCACGGCTTACCAACTCGGATTGCTAATGGCAAACAAGGGCGCGCGCCCCTGTTCTTCGGAAGCCACCTCGAAGCCTCAAGCAATCACGCTTATCAACCAGCTCCCCGCAAATCAACCTCGGATGGATCAACAAGCACGGGGAAGAAATTTTTCGGGCTCTTAATCCTCCAGTCCAAGCCATCCAATTGGGTTGGTTTGGTTTCACGCTGCACCGAGGTATGCCACGCCCCTTAACCATTCTTCCTAATGGCACGCAACCCGCCTTTGTCGACACCATTCCTCATGAAGAAGACAAAAGGTCCATTTTGCACCTGACTTGGAGAAACTCATGCGAATGTCATGCCAAAAGTTCGCCAAAGCATTCTCGAACCTCATGCAAAGCTGCTTTGAAGGCGCCGACGTTGGCTAATGTTCATGCCACCACTAGAGCTCAACAAAGACAAGAAGCACCTTCCATGTCTCAACCTCCACGCCTCGGACATATCCAAATATAGCTGCAGCAGGTTGACCTACTCAAAGAAGTTTGCCGCTTCCTTACCACGCGACTCCAAAGACTGTGGATCCCGCAGATCCTTTTTCTCATGTGCCTCCTGGAACTCCAAGAGGAGCTGGCAAAAATCAAAATTCCTCTAAGTCTTGCAACGATTTTAAAACTCGTTCCGCTCTCAAGGACCGAGTTACCACTCCCATTTGTTTTGGTTGGGGCACATTTGCTACCTCTACACCGCGGTACATGCCACGGTGGGCAATCAGCAAGTCAACCATGTTCAAATTGACGGAGGTAGCGCGATTAATCTCATCACGGATAAACTCCGCAAAACAAATGGGCATCAAACAACTCTATCGCGTGCCCCATATGACATCAAATTGGCCAATGGCCATATCACGAGACCTCAAGGCGTCACGCCTCTTCTTCACATCAACATTGGTGATCTCAGATTCCCGTTGGAATTTGGTGTTTGGAAGGCTGGAGAAGATCCCGGTGATTATGAAATGTTGGTCGGCAGACCTTTTCTCCGCCAGGCCAAGAGTATCCATTACTGGGCCACGGATCAGTTAGTCATCACGAGATGGTCACCTCAATGCCACCATGGATTTGGAAACCGCAAAATCATTTCCGTCGACAATGTTGAACCCTCTCTCTCCAAACCGATTCGAGGGCGCCCGAATATCTATCAAGTTCGGGCTCCACTGCGCGAATCCTCGTCATCCTACCCCGAATATGCTGATCCTTGGGGCTTAAATGACTCTTGATCGGGACCGGGCTGTGGGTCGCTTTGCTTGACCCTTACCTGGCTCCTTGCAATCGAATCCAACGTGTTGATCACTTTTCAGATGCTGAACCTTCTGCCCCTCCTGTAGATGTACACACTGTTATGAAGCAACCCTGCTTTGAGGAAACTCAGCAACCTCTCTTTTCACCACGCAGAGTGCCAATGCGATCCCTGTTATGCTTCAACCTCCCTGCTCATATTGTCGGGACACGGAAGTTATCCCCATATTCAGACTCGAAGTTGAGATTGTGGACGTAGGCAACAATCAGCCTTTGTCCGCATTGCTGCAAATCTTCCGACACCCTATCGAAACAGGGCCGTCACGCTCTTCAAAAAGTTCAAACACATTTTCGCCTGGAGCTACAGAGATCTTCGGGGGATCAACAAAGCCTTGGGGGAACTCACCATTCCTACCAAATCAGATGCACGCCCAAAGATAGCAACGATCTGCGGCTCAACCCCAATTACCGCGGATCGGCGTCAAGGCGGAAATTGACAAACTCCTTGCTGCGGGTTTGATCTATGAGGTCAAACATTCTGAATGGATGAGCCCCATCGCCATTGCACTCAAACACAATGGTAAGATCCGCGTTTTATGTGGACTACCAAAACTCAATCAAAGCCACGGGCGTGATCATTTTCCACTTCCATTCACCCACCGTGTTCCGAAGAGGTTGCTTTGGACATGAGATGTACTCCTTCATGGATGGTTTTTTCCGTTACAATCAGATCTCAATCAAAGAATCGATCAACTTAAGACTACCTTCACCACCCGGGCGGGGCACTTTTGCCTACAAGGTGGTTCCTTTTGGATTATCAAACTCTCCATCCACGTTTCAACGTATCATGCTCTCAGTTTTTCATGATTTTATGAAGGAAAATCCCTTCTTGCAAATTTTTCAAGATGACTTCTCTGCCTACAGTTCCATGGCTGACCATTTGGATAAATTGGAACTCGTCTTTCAGAAATGTGATGAGTCCGGCATTAGTCTCAATCCGGAGAAATGCACCTTTTGTGTCACCTCAGGTGTTCTGTTAGGACACGTTGTCGTCGAAAGCGGTATCACCACGAGATCCCCGCCAAAATCAGTTGTGTGCTCAAAGCTCAAGCACCAGCCAATATCAAGGAGACACGCTCTTTCCTGGGTAAGGTCAATTATTACTCCACCTTCATTCCTGGACTAGCAGCCATTGCAGATCCCATTCATAAACTCACAAGTGATGAATCCACCTGGGCTTGGAATTCCCAGGCGGATGCTGCTTTCCAACAGTTGAAGCTTTTGCTTACTCAGGCCCCGGTTCTTGTTCCTCCTCAATGGGACAAGCCCTTTCATGTTCATGTAGATGTCTCGGCGTTTGCTATTGGAGCTGTTCTCTCTCAAGAATATGATGCGCACCTATCGCCAAAGAAAACTCATTCTGGCTGGCGCCAACTATTCGCCACGTGAGCGTGAAGCTTTGGGTCTCATTTTTCGGTATTAACGCTCCGTCACTACCTTTTAGGGGTCAGATCAAATTCTTTGTTGACCACCAGGCACTTCTTTATTTGATCAACAAATCCACGCTTCACGGCCGCATTGCTCGTTGGGTCCTACTTTCCGCAAGAATTTGCACCTTTTGAAATTGTTCACAAGGCCGCAAATCTCATGTTGTCCCGGATTATCTTTCACGCATCCACACGGATGATCCTCTACCGAGTCTCGTGACACCTTTCCCTCGACGCTCAACTCTTTCTGGTCACGGCAACACCACATTGGTTCCACGACTTTCAGCAAAGATCTCCTCACAGCTCTTCCACCGTGAGGATCGCCACGCCTCTCCACCTAAAGCGACAATCCCGTCGACATCAATTTCTCCCACAGGTCCGCGGACTACACCATGGTTGCGGGGCCATCTTTACAAAAGGGTAAGGATACCATCCTTCGACGCCGTGTGTTCTCCCTCATGAGGTCCCAGCTATTGTTCGAGAAGCCCATGAAGGGCTCGGTGGTGGTCATTTTCATGGTGACACCACGGCATGCAAAATCCTTCTTGCTGGTTATTTTTGGCCCACGCTCTTCAAAGACGCTCACGCCCACGCCCAAGACGTGTGATGCTTGCTGGCGTGGGGACGGACCACGCCCGCGGACGCTCTTCCCTTGACGCCGGTCGCCACGCCACTTCCCTTCAGCAAATGGGGAATGGATTTTGTGGGACCCATCGATCCTCCTGCGCGGCACACCCGTGCCCGCTACATTCTGGTTCTCACTGACTACGCTACCAAATGGGCGGAAGCTTGCGCACTTCCAGACAACACTGCGGCAAGCACAGCCAAGGTTATCTATCAACAAATCATCACGCGATTCGGCTGCCCCACGGAGCTGGTCAGTGATCGCGGTGTCCACTTTATCAATCATACCATCAAGGAGCTGACGGATTATCTCCTGATACATCATCACAAGAGCACCCCTTACTATCCTCAAGGGAATGGTTTGGCAGAAAGCACCAACAAAGCTCTGGTCACAATTCTCAAGAAAATTTGTGACGCTTCTCGCACTGACTGGCAAACAAAGCTTCCTACTGTTCTTTGGGCTTACAACACTTGTTTCAAAATAGCTACTGGTCACACTCCTTTCAAATTGGTTTATGGTCAAGAAGCTCTCATGCCTTTTGAGTACATTCTCCCAACTCTCCGTTTTCAACTGGCTACTGCTCATAATCCGCCTGCTGCACTTAAAGAAAGGGTTTATCAATTGGAACAGTTGGATGAACTTAGAAGGGATGCTTATATTCGTGTTCTTCATGGACAACGGTTGCAAAAATCTTTACATGACAAAAGTTTGAAGACAAAAACATTCAAGGAAGGAGATTTGGTTCTTCTTTATGATTCTCGGTACAAAAATTTTCCGGGTAAGCTTAAGTTTCGATGGCTTGGCCCTTATCAAATTGTTCAAGTGGTTCAACCCAGCGTTTTCCAAATTGGCCGAAGTTAGATGGCACTCCATTACCTACGCTGGTTAATGGCTTTCGCCTCAAAACATTTCATACCACAGCAAGTGACACTCAACAACCAGATACAGTTCAAGACGCAAACACAACAGATAGTGACTAAAACGGCGGCATATTATATTATAGGTGGAATTTTTTCACAAAATGTGGGCACGACCCGGCTATTTCCGCTATGGGCATTGCCCTATATATGCAAAAACGGGCTCGTGAGTCCTATCTACTAAGTCCTAAGAGGAAAACCCCTCTACTCCCGGGTTAGGAGAGAGGTGATGCTTGAGGATGTGGTAGAGGTTATGCTCCCGTCCCAAATAAGGTGCAGAACCACCTCCATCCCGTTGGTCTTAGGGTCGGGATGTTCAGCCATCGACACCAGCCATCCATTCTCGGCCACGATTGTGGCAGCGCAGCCAGAGGTCCGGACAATTCATCTTGCGGGTAATCCACTCGGCGGGTTAGTGGGCATAGTGCGGTTCTCGTTCAAACCAGCGGCCATCTTTGGCGCCATCGGATATCTTCGCTTCACTCCGGTTCGTCTTATATAGCCAACCGAGGAACTCCTTGTCGGCGTGGACCAATCACAAAAAATCGCCAGCGTGTTTGCAATGCAAAATTTGTTTCTAAAGTGAGAATCTTTTCTCCGCGATATCTAGCCATGGTACCTTCCGACACATTCGTTTTAATAATATCCCCGCCGAGTTGCGGCATTAAATGCCATTCCTTCTTTTCACGCCGGGTCGAACATTAATGTGTCCTTTGGCCACTGTCACATCCCATCATTCTCTCGCGCCTCATCTCCACCGTTCATTACTTCTCCCTTTGTTGTTTGGGACTTAGCCAAATTTTTGCCTCTCAATCACCTCCTTGGCATCTTTCGACACGACACCATCAGCGGTTGCGGCTTTGCCCTTATCATGCCCTTCGCCCACCTTTGCGTGCCTAAACCTTTTGTCTCTGTAGCCGTCTTACATTTCTCTGCTCTCAGCATTACAGGCGCTTTTAGCCATGGTTGCCCCAAACTTTCTACGCCAAACCGCTCCAGGGATCGCGACTCTTTTCGGTCTATGTCTTTCTCGGCGTAACCTTTCATGAGGCCCTTGTTAACCGGAAGTCGGGAAGTTAAGGCCACAAGCTTTCTGATTTTTCACAAATGGAGCTCCCCCCCAAATCGAGACAATTGAAGCGGTTCATCGCTTCGTCCAACGGCGGAAGGCTATGCAACGGTGGTCGATGGCACCACCATGTTACTTACTCAGCATTTGATTTCTGAGGTATTCCGCATCCCTTTGCAAAAACCTTCTGTCTCTTGGGCTGCTTTACAGGACATGGACGTAACTCAGTTTGGTGCTCCTGCGTATCAAGCCAACCAGCATCGCCTCACAAATATTGCCAAACCACATGAGACTTTTGTGAAGTTTCTGTGGCGAAAATTGCTTGGGCATTCCATTAAGAACACCCACATCAATAAGCCGTTTTATAATATGGTCGTCACTGCCATTCACTCCAATCTGCATGTCGATTGGCCTCAGCTTTTA
This sequence comes from Isoetes taiwanensis, assembly GCA_021234155.1. NCBI lineage: Eukaryota > Viridiplantae > Streptophyta > Lycopodiopsida > Isoetales > Isoetaceae > Isoetes > Isoetes taiwanensis. The sequence goes on along the minus strand of JAJEKV010000005.1, from coordinate 12,554,462 downwards.
TTCTACCGCCTTCTTCAAGAAGTAGACCGCATCAGGGCTACCCCCTCCTCTGTCTCTGAAATTTCTGTGGGTGGCCATCTTCCGGCCCTCATTCGTCGATATCTTCCTGTTCCTGAGAGCCCTTCCACTTCCCATACCTCCACTCAGCGCTCTCTGCATTCCCAGCGTCAAACTCAACAAGCTGTCCCTTCACGCCAAACCTCTCCTCGTCCTGTTCAACATCAGACCACGCATGTCACTGTCTCCTCTTCTTCTTCGAGAGGCCGTAGCTTCCAATTCCCGTCATGCCTCTCAACAATCTAGGACAAAGCCATGGGGCCCTGCCCCTCCCCATCCTCGGCGCTCCTGTACAAATTCCAAAGAAGATGTTCAAGCGCGCCATGCGCTACATGCATCCTGGGAGGTTTCTCATGATCGGTGTTCAGCGGCCCCTGGAGGCTTCGATGCTGTTCAAAGAGACCTTCAAGCTGCCACTACCCATGTTCAAACTTTGGAAGCCCAACTTCAAGAAAAGCACGCGGCTCTATTACAGGCCCGTATGATAGATCTCTCACTAGTGCTCGGGATCAGACCCGCTACTACTTACGATCACAGCTAGCCCAAACTGAAATTCAGGACTTATTGGAACAGAACAAGTCCAAAGATACCCTCCTGGGTGAAAAGGAGAAACACATTGCTAAGCTCGACACCTTGTACTCAGAGCTTTGTGACAATTACAGCACTCAAGTTCAAAATCTCACTGAGCGTGAAGCTCGACTCACCTCCCTTGAAGCTCAGCTTTCCATGCTCACCAATCAGTTAACGTCCCTCCAGACTCAGCTTTTGGAGGCTCAGAAACAAAAGGTCATCGATGATGCGGAGATTGCCACGCTTCGCCTCCATACTCCGGGGCAATCCTCTTCACATGCCACGCTTCCTGGTAAACGGGTCCGTGATCAGTCCCGTCTTTTGTTAGAAAAGGAGCATCGGATCCATGACCTTGAGCATCAGCTCCAGCAAGCAGTTCAATCTGTTGAGGAAGCCCAAAATAAACAGGAGGGATATCTTGACATTGCTACAAACATCCCGGTGGATTTCTCTACTCCTTCCAGCTATCTTGACTATGTGGTGGCCCGACGGCACCTCTTTCTTTTGAAGTGGTACACGGCCAATGGCAATGTTCATCAACAGCCACTCACAAGTGTGGACTTCCTTCGGATCTGGCCGGATCTTTCCATAGAAGACAAGGGTTTATTTTGTGCACTCTTAGTCTTTAATCAGCTCACGGTTGAAGATCCTGAATTAGTCATCTTCCGAGTTGTTCAGCCAATGGCTTATGTTTTTCATGACTTCTATCTGGCGGATCTCCATGATAAATTCCGGGATGAGGCCCATCGTGTTTTTCGAGGCAACTCCAATGCTGCTTGGTTGTTATCACCAACCAACAAATATTTCAAGGATCCTTTCGATCTCGGACTTTTGAGCAGAGTACATGCTCGAACCGGCTCAACACTTACCTCGTGGCGGTCGAAACGTTGGAACAGGTAAACAAAAATCTGGCGCACCCTGATGACCTTGAGTTTGCCCAGATTTATATGCAGCACTTGGGAGGCTACAATCAACTCCGTGGTCTTCTGGAAAGCAAGACCATCCCCACGGGCTGGGTAAATCCTCCTGTCTATCAATTACTCTCTAATTCCGAATGGGACCATTGGTGTCGTGCTCTTGATCAAAATCTTGTTCAAGCCTTTCGGGACATGGCTCTACAACCCACGCACACGGGCATGCTTCCCTCTCCATATGCTTCCTTAGGAGCCCCTCCCCCACGGTTCCTTTCTTTCTAAGCGGCGTCTTCCCTTTTGGGCCGAAGGTTATGGATGGCCACTTGGTCGACTCCGCCTCAGATCTCCATGGATCTCCGGTGGGATCCCCGATTTGTCAGACGCTCCAATTGGGAGGATAATGCCACTTTGGACACTACTGAAAATTGGATTTATATCGGTAATGAGCGTGGTTGGCAAAAGCTGGGCGATGCCTTGCATGGTCTTGATACCTTCTTGCAGAATCGCCACCTCACCAGACCCTTGGTCCCACCGCCAAGCTGGTTTACGTGCTTTGCTCTCAAATGCATCCGGTCGCTCTTTAAATCGGCAGCGTCCAATCTTTCCGCGCAATCCGAATGCCGCCGGTGTTTTCGGTCTCCAAACCCGCCTTCTCATGGAGTGCGGTTTGTTCCTTCCGCCGCCCATGCTTTGCCTTGGAAGACATGGTGCGCTCTCACTTCCTCATTGAGGCCCATCCTCGCCCTAGGGCTCAACACCCACGATGCTCTTCAAACACGACGGGACCTCATTGCTCATTACCATAATGGGCAGGACCTCATTCCGTGAGGATCACTTTCCGGCTAGCGGTTTCCCCGCCCTCGGAAGCCATTTCCTCCTTTTCTTCGACCGAGTGTCATTTGGTGGGGAAGTGTTAGTCTGTGCCTCGGTTGAGGACTATTCATGCATCTGACGGACCAGGTCAAGCTCAAGGATCCACAGGGCAGAACGCGGGTCGGCCGTCCAAAGCCAATGAGAAGACCAGCGGACGAGACGCAGTCAAAGCTGCGTCCGGAGTCAACAAGAAGCGCGCTTTCCGGACAAGTGGCTGACGTCCGCCCAGCGCCCGACATCGGTGTGATTCTAGGCACTTCAAGAGGCACCGCCAACATTCCGACAAATCAGGCCTCCTTCCAGGAGTCGGCACCGAGATCAGTCAGAGTGTCTATATTGGGCCAAAGGCCATTGTACTATATATATGAGTAGAGCTAGCACCTGAGTTTTTAGATGAGTTTTGAGTCTTGTCTCTCTTCAGTCTTCTCTCGATTGCGAGAGCTCATGTATGTTCATCATTTGATATCAAGGAAGCTCATCATTTTCCTCTCATTGTTTTCTTGTGTTCTGTTTTCTTCTTCTAGCTCTTTTCTTGCAAATCCCGCGTGACATAGTCCCCCGGATTCTCCTGTTAGATCCAAGGGTCCTCACAGAGGGCTGTCTTGCAGGAGTTCCCGAACCCAGACCCCAAACAGTAGGTAGAGAAGGAAATACAAAGCCATCTGGAGTTTTCAAAGAGGACGGAAAGGAGAAGTTGGCTCCTTTCCCAGTTTCAATGTGGCCGGGAATCGTGCTTGAGTTCTAGAGCTAGCAGTTTCTGTTGATTTGCTCAGTGCTGTTGTACATGTATATAAATCACACATTGTAAATATTTGAGCTATTGATTTGTTCAATTAGAGCTTGGAATATATTAAGCTTATGAATATGTTGAACGCACGAGCAGGGTTATCTGTTGAGTTTAGACTTTGGATTTCAATAGCAAAGGAAGATTTAATTCTTCACCTGAATTCACATTACATAAATCTAGCCTTAAGTTAGACAAGATCCCGAGTTGCCTAGAAGGTCAATTTCGGCGCATCTCATCACACAAAAGCACTGATGATCACCCTGTAGAATTTACCTGCAATTCGAAGCCAGGAGAAAAAGAGAGTTGAGAAAGAGAATGAAACAAAGGGAGAAGAAAAACATTCCACCAATTAAGAAGAAGAGAAGACAATGGCTCAGTGAAAGGAGATTGCAGAAACTCTCAAAAGAGCTAGATGATTCTTTTAATCCAATTGTCAGAAATGTTTCTGAGGATTTGGATAAAGGGAGAGTGCTTCAAACACTTTTCAAGAGAAACAAACGTTTGCCAATGCAAGCAGATCTACCAGATCCCAGGGATATTGCTGTAATGAAAAACATGATTGTGAATGTTAGAGAGACAATGCCAGCACAAAAAATGCAAAGAACAACTGATGTATTGCTATCAAGAAAGAGCATCCTTCAAATGGCAGCATCTTCGACAGGAGGGATTAATCAATTTGCAATTTTAAGGGTTCTATCTACTCCAAGCAAAACTATTTTCATGGCATTTAGAAGACGTATATTTGCAGAGTCTGAAGCCGGGCCTTGGTCAATATTTGGAAAGAAGAAAATAAGTGATGCATTCTCACCTGAAGAAATAGCCACTGTGAGGAAGTCTTGGGATGAAAATACGAGAGTTTCACCTTACAAGAAGCATGTGAGGAAGCATTTGACCAAAAATGGTGAGAAAATTGATCATCTTATTCATCTGCAGAGATCACACAAATAATAGTTTCAACCAAAAAAATTACAAAGCTGTACACTAGTTCTTTGCTTTGTAAGCTAACAACTACATTTATGATTATCATTGTGTTCAGGTTCAATTGTACCTTGCTTTCAAGAAAGAAAATCCTAATATAAAAAAGTCCCAACAGGCTTTTGAGAACTGAAGCCAAGTTAACATGATTGCAAATTAAACGGGAGTGTTGCAACACTCCCGTTTCAAAGATTCCGTTTAAAAAAACATTGCTCTCTAAAAAATGATACTTTTTCATTCCAGTTGAGAATGTCAAGAGGTCTATTTTGTTTTTATCTACATTTTGGACCATTAAGGGAGAACTTGGATTTTGCCAAAAGAAGCATTTGAAAAGAGAAGAATTTAGACATGAATTTGTATTTTCTAAAAGTAGTTTCTCGACAACATCAAAATGAAGTAAATAAGATACTCATTATTTATTTAAAGTTTTTCAGTACATCAATTTTGACAATAAATGAAGGTGAATTATAAATATTTTAGCACAAGACATATCAAAGGTCCAAATCGTAGTCTTCTTCATCCTTTTTTGCTTGTCTCTGCTTTGACACTTTCTGTGGTCTGCTCCTTTCGTGGTGACTTAGCCTTGTCTACTTCTACAATGTCTTCAGGAATAGTAGCTAGAGCCACTTCTTTCAGCTCTACAAAGGTAGCTTCATCATCTAAAGAGCTTGTGAATGGAGGTTGTATTTCCAAAGAGGTCAGCCTGGCAAAATGAGATGAAGATTTGGCGCCTAACTCTTGATGCTCATCTGGTACGGTAGGTAAGGCAGCCAATCTCATCTTGATGAAGTTCACACTTCTTTGTCTATGTCCACTGCTACACAATTGTGGCCTTTCTTAAGTGGACAAGCTATTGTTGTACCAGAGCCAGAAAAAGCATCAAGCACCCAATCTCCTGGACGTGAAAGCATGTCTAGGAGATGCTTTTATGGCTTCTGGTAGTGATTAACTATTCTCCCTTGCGCACTAGGGTCTTGCAGCTTCTGCAGCATAGCTGGAAATTCTAAGACATTGGAAAAGTTCTGGCAAGCTGCTGTGTTAAAATGCTCCATGGTGCATTTCCCATCGAAACGCCAGTAAGCAACATGGAGATATTCAACCTTGCTCAACAACCTGGGCCCTCCACTATGATAGTTTATATTCATCTTGTACCTACAGAAATAAAAGTACAATTACTAACGAAAACAAAACAAGGAACCAACGAAGAAAAAGAGAATCATATTTCGGATAGGAATAGAAAACACAAAGATCAACATGCAAGCAACTTGAAGAACATAATCAAAGCATGCAAAGAAGAAACTAGCGTATTCCAGAATAGAATACTTACCAGACCATGTTCCCATAACCTGGACTGCACAAGACCAACTTGCATGTTAGAATGGAACATGATAAGACACCAATGCTTGGCCATTGTGATTTGTTTGATACTGTCAACGAAGGCGTTGAATTCTGAGTTTTTAAATGGCTGGTCATCGTAACGGTTGTCCTTTTATTTAAAGCCATAAGGAAGGTCTGTTATGACCAGTGTAAAATCCTGTGTCTTTATGGTTCCGACCAGTTTAGTGCAGTCCCCGTGAATGACAAAAAAATAAATTATTCTGGTCGTACAGGTTGAACTTCTTTAAATCAGAAGATCTGAATTCTCGCTCCATGATTTTATAAAAACATCATTCTAGAGCTTAGTTGCACTCGACCAACCACACTCACCCCGGTTTTTGGTCCACTGTTGAAAACATCAGTTTTGGTAGGTCTACATGTCCTGTTTTCAAAGAATCCTACATGTGGATTTGTGAAGGTATGGTTTTGTTCGATAATGGTGTTCTTTTTTCAGTGGACTAAAACATCCACTGTTGTTTTGTAGTTTCTTCTATTGTGACATGTCATTTTATAATACAATCCACTATAGGAAAGAGTACTTGAATTTCTACATGTCTAATAATTCTATTGTCACATGTCTTTATAGATGTAGGAAAGAATATTTGATTCTCTACATGTCCTATACTTCCATTCACATGTCTTTATAGTAGTAGGACAGAGTACTTTATTTGCTAAGGCATTGTAGGAAAGAATACATGAATTACGACATGTGTAATACTTCTATTGTCACATGTCTTTATAGAAGTCGGAAAAGAATACTTGATTCTATACATGTCATATGCTTCCATGTCACATGTCTTTATAGTAGTAGGACGTAGTACTTTATTTGCTAAGGCATTGTAGGAAAGAATACATGAATTACGACATGTGTAATACTTCTATTCTCACATGTCTTTATAGAAGTAGGAAAGAGTACTTGATTCTCTACATGTCCTATCCTTCCATATCACGGGTCTTTATAGTGGTAGGACAGAGTACTTGATTTGCTACATGTGATGCGTGCCGCGATCACATGTTCTTATACTAGTATTCCATGTAACACAAGTTACTTCAACTACTTCAATTACTTAACACCTATTTTTGCATAACGTGGGCACCAACATGCCAAGGTGGCTCTAACATGCCACCTAGGCTCAAACATGCCAAGGTGGCTCCAACATGCCACCTAGGCTCCAACATGACAAAATGGCTCAAACATGCCACCTAGGCTCCAGCGTGCTCAAACATGCCCACCTAGGATCCAACATGCCACCTATGCCACCTAGGCTCCAACTTGCCAAGGTGGCTCAAATATGCCACGTGGGCTCCAACATGCCACCTAGGCTCCAACATTCCTAGGTGGCTCAAACATGCCACATAGGCTCAAACATGCCATGCAGGCTCACTTAGGCTCCAACATGCCAAGGTGGCTCCAACATGCCACCTAGGCTCAAACATGCCAAGGTGGCTCAAACATGCCACCTAGGCTCCAACATGCCACCCAGGCTCAAACATGCCAGGTGGCTCAAACATGCCAAGGTGGGCTCAAACATGCCACCTAGGCTCCAACATGCCAAGGTGGCTCAAACATGCCACGTGGACTCCATAATGCCACGTGGGCTCCAACATGCCAAGGTGGCTCCAACATGCCATGCAGGCTCCAACATGCCAAGGTGGCTCAGGCATGCCACCTAGTCTCAAGCATGCCACCTAGGCACTCCAAGTGGTGACATGGCATGCCAAGTAAGCAAGGTCAAGTTTTGACTAGGCCAAAAAACTTTTCATTGGGTGATGTTGGCAAATTTTAGGTGACATGGCTAGATGATGGTGACATGGACCTTGGATGTGCTGCAAACACCGGGCAGGCACCTCGACGGCGGCCCCTTTCTTGTGAAGGGGAGTCTCCGAAAGGTATATATGCTGGTGCATTTTCTCTTGCGTATGCAGCGTCATGCTGCACATCCTGCCAAGATTTCACCTTTTTTTGAGACCCGGATTTTTATCTGTGCTTTTCTTTGTGTTTATGCTCCGAAAATTCATAATTAATGCATGGGGCAGGGAAAAATCCTGGTTTTCAGCCAGCTGGCTTGCCAAGTGGCCCCGAGTATAGGAAAATCCCGGTATTTCGGATGAGTTTTAGACCCTCGATTTTTATTGGGATGGCCGTTTGCCCGACAAAGGTTTAGACCACGTTTTCGATTTTTGGGGCATGGAGGAGGCCCGGATTGGCGATCCGACCTCGCCGGCGTCGTCGGAGCAGCGAAATTACCCTAGGGGACAAGTTCCACGGCCCGAGTTTTCCCGGGGGATCAATCACTTACCCCTCACTAGGAGACATCCACCTCCATGCCAATTGACTACAAGTGTGTAGTAAGCGGCCTACTTTGGCGTTTCTTGGAGAGGGGTGGTCTTACGCCCACGAAACTTGGTCCCCTAGGTAATGGGGATGTTAGGGTCCATTGGCGGAGCCAGTTTCGATTTAGGAGTGGGGGTCCAGAGTCCCGGCCCCGGCTTGGACTAGCTGCGAGAACAAGATACTTGGGGTTCACCCTGAGGCCCTGGTAGAAGATTGAAGTGAGAATAGCAGCACTAGGACTGCTAGGTGGTATACATGTGACCACGGAGAAGCAAAGCTAGCTCCACTACCTAGTAGGACGTTACCGACCCGGTGGTCTCCGGAAGGGGGTTGGCTCGGGCTTCGTCTCATGCCTCTGCTTGTGCTTCTATTGCGGTGCATTTTTTCTCTTGCGTGTGCGGCGTCATCTTTGCACATCCTGCCAAGATTTCACCTTTTTTCGAGACCCGAATTTTTATCTGTGCTTTTCTTTGTGTTTATGCTCCGGAAATTCATAATTAATGCATGGGGCAGGGAAAAATCTTGGTTTTCAGCCAGCTGGCTTGTCAAGTGGCCCCGAGAATATAGGAAAATCCCCGGTATTTCTGGATGAGTTTTAGACCCTCGATTTTTGATTGGGATGGCCACCATTGGCCTTGGCGAGGGGTTTAGACCCGTTTTTCGATTTTGGGGCATGGAGGAGGCCGGTTTGGCGATCCGACCCTCCCGGCGTCGTCCGGAGCGTGGCGAAATTACCCTAGGGGACAAGTTCCGGCGAGTTTTCCCAGGGTATCAATCACTTACCCCCTCACTAGGAGGTATTGACATCCACCTCCATGCCAATTGACTACAAGTGTGTAGTAAGCGACCTACTTTGGCGTTTCTTGGAGGGGTGGTCTTCGCCCCGAAACTTGGTCCCCTAGGTAATGGGGATGTTAGGGTCCATTGGCGGAGCCAGTTCTCGATTCGGGAGTGGGGGGTCGGCAGTCCTCGACCCCGGCTTGGATTAGCTGCAAGAACAAGATACTTGGGGTTCACCACGAGGCCTGGTAGAAGATTGAAGTGAGAATAGGAGCACTAGGACTGCTAGGTGGTATACATGTGACCACGGAGAAGAAAAGGTAGCTCCCTTTGCTTTCGATGGGGCGTTCTGGGCCGGTGGCCTCGAAAGGGGTTGGCTCCGGGCTTCGTCTCATGCCTCTGCTTGTGCTTCTATTGTCGGTGCATTTTCTCTTGCGTGTGCGGCGTCATGTTGCATATCCTGCCAAGATTTCACCTTTTTGAGACCGGATTTTTATCGTATTTTTTTTGTGTTTATGCTCGAAATTCATAATTAATGCATGGGGCGGGGAAAAATCCTGATTTTCAGCCAGCTGGCTTGCCAAGTGGCATTGGCATTTCAGGAAAATTCCGGTATTTTGGGCGAGCTTTAGACCCTCGATTTTTTTATTGGGATGGCCCCGTTGGCCCGGCGGGGTTTAGACCACGTTTTCGATTTTGGGGCATGGAGGAGGCCCGGATTGGCGATCCGACCTCTCCACATCGTGCGGAACGCCGAAATTACCCTAGAGGACAAGTTCCACTACCGGTTTTCCCGGGGATCAATCACTTACCCCACTAGGAGGTATTGACATCCACCTCCATGCCAATTGACTACAAGTGTGTAGTAAGCGACCTACTTTGGCGTTTCTTGGAAGGGATGGTCTTACGCCCACGAAACTTGGTCTCCTAGGTAATGGGGATGTTCGGGTCCATTGGCGAGCCGGTTCGATTTAGGAGTGGGGGTCGGCCCCGTCCTCGGCCCCGGCTTGGACTAGCCTGCGAGAACAAGATACTTGGGGTCACCCGAGGCCACTGGTAGAAGATCGAAGTGAGAATAGCGGCACTAGGACTGCTAGGTGGTATACATGTGACCACGGAGAAGCAAAGCTAGCTCCTTTGCCCGATAGGGCGTTACAGGCCGGTGGCCTCCGGGAAGGGGTTGGCTCGAAGCTTCGTCTCATGCCTCGCTTGTGCTTCTATTGCGGTGCATTTTTTTCTCTTGCGTGTGCGGTGTCATGCTGCACATCACGCCAAGATTTCACCTTTTTGGGACCGGATTTTTATCGTGCTTTTCTTTGTGTTTATGATCCGGAAATTCATGATTAATGCATGGGGGGGGAAAAAATCATGGTTTTCAGCCAGCTGGCTTGCCAAGTGGCCCGGCGTCTGAGGAAAATCCCGGTATTTCGGGTGAGCTTTAGACCCTCGATTTTTGATTGGGATGGCCCGTTGGTTGGCGGGGGGAGTTTAGACCACGTTTTTGATTTTGGGGCATGGAGGAGGCCCCGGTTGGCGATCCGACCTCTCCATGTCATCACGGAGGCGCCGAAATTACCCTAGGGGACAAGTTCCACGGCCCTCTTGATCGAGAGGAGCATCCCGAATGTAAATCCTACCAAACCCTAGGGTTTGGTAGGGTTTCTCTCGGCGTCAAGGCGGAGACTAACACATCGAAACTTTGCATGGAGTTCTGTGTATGCTCTGGGGACCATGCGGGAGATGGGGTCAAATCCCCTACTTGCGACATGCTTTTCGAACTCCCCTTCTTTGGAAAGGGGCTTGTGAAGGGAGTCTCGAAAAGGTATCTTTGCCAGGAAATTTGGCTCTGTCTCCCGGTGCCATGAGGGTAATATGCACGGGTATTCCACGTCGGATCCACGGGCCCTACGGGTCGCCGGACATCGAATGTAAACCCTATCAAACCCTAGGGTTTGCTAGGGTTTACATCTCAGCGTCAAGGCGGAGACTCACACATCGAAACTTTGCATGGAGTTCCCGGGGACCATGCGGGAGATGGGGTCCGAATCCCCTGCAGCGACATGCTTTTTCAACTCCCCTTCCTTTGGAAGGGGCTTGTGAAGGAGTCTCAGAAAGGTATCTTTGCCAGGAAATTTGGCTCGTCTCCCAATGCCATGAGGGTAATCCGGCCACGGGTATTCCACGCCGGATCCACGGGCCCTACGGGTCGCCGGACATCCCGAATGTAAACCCTATCAAACCCTAGGGTTTTCTAGGGTTTACATCTCAGCGTCAAGGCGGAGACTCACACATCCGAAACTTTGCATGGAGTTCTCTGTGTATGCTCGGGGACCATGCGGGAGATGGGGTCGAATCCCCTGCGCAACATGCTGATCGGACTCCCCTTTCTTTGGAAAGGGGCTTGTGAGTTCTCAAGATCCTTCTATTCTATCCCTTGCCAAACTCCTCTACAAAAATTTCAAAGGTTATCATATTTCTTGCATAAAGTCCTAGTCACGTCACCACCATCTAGCCATGTCACCCAAAATTTGCCAACATCACCCAATGAAAAGACCAAAGATGGACATCTTTTCATTTTTGGCCTAGTCAAAACTTGGCCTTGCTTACTTGACATGCCATGTCACCACTTGGAGTGCCTAGGTGGCATGCTTGAGCCTAGGTGGCATGTTGGAGCCACCTTGGCATGTTGGAGCCTAGGTGGCATGTTGGAGCCTAGGTGGCATGCTAGAGCTCACGAGGCATGTTGGAGCCTAGTTGGCATGTTGGAGCCTCATTGGCATGTTGAAGCCCGGTGGCATGTTGGAGCCTAGGTGGCATATTTGAGCCACCTTGGCATGCTTGAGCCTAGGTGGCATGTTGGAGCCAACTTGGCATGTTGGAGCTCCGTGGCATGTTGCAGCCAGGTGGCATGTTATAGCCTAGGTGGCGGACCGGAGGCGGACATCACAAAGGTTCTGAGGCGGGGCTTTCCTACCGGTGCTCCTGCGGGAGGGCAAATGCCAATGCCTCCCTTCCCGGAACCGGGTTTCCCTATCCGGCCAGTTGAATTCTCTATTCGGGGTAACTTGCTTCGGCGGGCTCAAAAAATTCAAGATCTGTCAGGAGAACATATCCGCAAAGTGTCCTGCAATCGGCCAGGTGTAGAAACCCAAGTGTTTTGTCGTTGGGCAGTACAAAGGCTCGGAATGGAGATTTGACCGCCATGTAAATTAGAAGCAGTGAAATTACCCTAGGGACTCCTTTTTGCAGCAAAAAACACGAACCCTCTACATGGCGGTGATACGCACCCTCGCTAAAGGCCAATTCACTCTGAGCGTGTTGGACATGAGCTACTTTGGGCTTCGGGGAGGGGGGTGGTCTTACGCCCGCGAAACTTGGTCTCGGGGTAATGTCGATGTTTGAGTCCGTTGGAAGAGTCGGATCACCCGATTCGGGTGGGAAGAGGTTTGCCGTCAGGGTGGCCAAGGACCCTCCAGAGAGGACCTTTGGGACAAACTTCTTCTGGAAGGTTTTAGGGCTCCGTCTTCTGGCGTCATCGCCCTCCCACTACCTCATGACATTGTGCAAGATCCTGGTCCAATCTGGCTAGGGTATGGCCTCCAAAACGTAAACCCTGTGTGTTGCTAGGTTATTGTAGGGTTTACGTTATGGAGGTCGAGTTTTATTCAGTTGCACTTGAGACATGGTCGAGAAGCTGCAGTTGAAAACAAGAAATAAGCCCGGCGAAATGGGGTTTGGATTTACCGAGGGGCTTTCCTACGGTGCTCCTCAGGAGGGCAAATGCCAATGCCTCCCTTCCGGAACCGGTTTCCCTATCGGTAGTTGAATTCTCCATTCAAGTAACTTGCTTCGGCAGGCTCAAGAAAATTCAAGATCTCAGGAGAACATATCCCTCGCAAAGTGTCTGCGGTCGCCAGTGTAGAAACCCAAGTGTTTTGTCGTCGGGCAAGTACAAAGGCTCGGGAATGGAGATTTGTCGTCGTCAAAAACGTGTGAAATTACCCTAGGGACCAAGTTACACGGTCATTTTTGCAGCAAAGATACGAACCCTCTACATGGCAAGTATTCTTCACCCTCCGCTAAGGCCAATTCACTACTGAACATGTTGGACATGAGCTACTTTGCGCAGGGGGGGCGGGGGTGGTCTTCTGCCCACGAAACTTGGTCTCTAGGGTAATGTCGATGTTTCGAGACCGTTGGAAGAGTCAGATCACAGTTCCGGGGTGGGAGAGTTGCCCGTCCGTGGCCAAGGACCCTCCAGAGAGGACCTTTGGGACGAACTTCTTCTGGAAGGTTTTAGGGCTCCGTCTTCTGGCGTCAACGCCCTCCCACTACTTCATGACATTGTGCAAGATCCTGGTCCAATCTGGCTAGGGTATGGCCTCCAAAACGTAAACCCTGTGCGTTGCTAGGTTATTGTAGGATTTACGTTATGGAGGTCGAGTTTTATTTAGTTGCACTTGAGACATGGTGAGAAGCTGCATTGAAAACAAGAAGCAATAGAGCCCGGCGAAATAGGGTTTGGATTTACCGGAGGCGGACTTTCCTACGGTGCTCCTCAGGGAGGGCAAATGCCAATGCCTCCCTTCCCGGAACCGGTTTCCCTATCCGACCGTTGAATTCTCCATTCAAGTAACTTGCTTCGAGCAGGCTCAAGAAAATTCAAGATCTGTCGGGAGAACATATCCCTCCCATAAAGTGTCTGCGGTCGGTAGTGTAGAAATCCAAGTGTTTTGTCGTTCGGGCAGTACAAAGGCTCCGGAATGGAGATTTGACTTCGCCATGTCGTCCGAAATAGCGAAATTACCCTAGGGACTAAGTTACACGGTCATTTTTTGCAGCAAAAGAAACACGAACCCTCTACATGGCAGTATTCTGCACCCTCCGCTAAGGCCAATTCACTACGAACGTGTTGGACATGAGCTACTTTGGCACCAGGGGCGGGGGTGGTCTTACGCCCCGCGAAACTTGGTCTCCAGGGTAATGTCGATGTTTCGAGTCCGTTGGAAGAGTCAGATCACAGTTCCGGGGTGGGAGAGTTGCCCGTCCGTGGCCAAGGACCCTCCAGAGAGGATCTTTGGGACGAACTTCTTCTGGAAGGTTTTAGGGCTCCGTCTTCTGGCGTCAATGCCCTCCCACTACCTCATGACATTGTGCAAGATCCTGGTCCAATCTGGCTAGGGTATGGCCTCCAAAACGCAAACCCTGTGCCTTGCCAGGTTATTGTAGGGCAAATGCCAATGTCCCCCCTCCCTCCCGGAGCTCGGTTTCCCTATCCGACAGTTGAATCCGGCATTCAAGTAACTTGCTTCGAGCAGGTTCAAAAAAATCCAAGATCGGTCCAGGAGAACTTATCAAAACGCGAAGCGTTCTGCGGTCGACAGTGTAGATGTACCATATATATCCCTTGATCTTTATTAGCTTACAAAATGTAACATCACTTATTAACTTAATGTGCATAACACTATGCTCCAACAACCCACAATGTGACATTAAAATCTTATCATGCATTAATACTGGTATCAGGTTACAGTTAGCCATTTGTGACCAATCGAAGTCACCAAATCTATCTTTCCAATATTATCACATAAGTAGCACAATATAGGATCACACTAGACCTAGATTTCAGTAAACAACACTTCACAAAGACTGTTCAATGTGCATCCATCGCCAAACAAATGTATTGTTTAACAATCTGTAATGCCAATCATATGGTAAATATCACAAATTAAACCCTTTTGGTTCCAGCTTTTGTTTTTCAAAAAAGAGTGATTAGCACAAGTCCATCCTTTTTAAAAAGCAAGAAAACCCAAAGGCTTAGAACCATGGTGGAGCAATAATGGTCACTTAGCTTGAACAAAGGGCTTGAAGACCAAGGTGGGTAATAAGTGAAGGGTAAATAAAAGGAAAAGATCATAAAAGGAAAAGATCACACGGGGGCAATAGGAAATGGTGTGTTGGAAATGCCATTTTTACAAATGCGTGGTACAAGAACTAGGTACAAGAGTATTTGGACAAAGGCAATGGTGGTAAAATTTTAATAAAGGGCATGGGTGGAAATGTAAATATTGGCTAGGCAAAAATATTTAAACACTAAATATAAGGCAAAAGAAGCACAATGAAGGTGAAAGAAAATGATTAAGCTAAAAAATATAAAGGTGGGCAGAGATGAAGGGCCAAGATTAAGATCTTGGGCCCTAACATCCTATTGGTTTATTTTAACGGCAGAGATGAGGCAGAGATGAAGGGCCAAGATCTTGATCCTGGTCCTGATCATCCTATTGGTTTAGGTTAAATTTTTTTTTCCCACGTCGATTTTGGCGCGTCGATTTCGGCGCCTTGTTTCTTGGCGCCTTGCCCTGTTTCTTGCGGCTTTGCCTTTCTTGTTTCTTGGCGCTGTGCTCCTTGCATGATTATCTTGCAGTCTTGAGATTGAGATTGCAGCTCTCCAAAGCAATGCAGTAGCGGAAATCTGAGCAGCGGAGCTGTGCCTAGCCTGGCCACCGATGAATACATGGAGCTCAAATTTTTGGCGGGATTGGATTGCTAGCCAATCTAATAGACGAGGCACCTAAACTGGCGTCCACAGGAAAATGTCGGATTTGAAGCTGGCATACACAGCGGTCGCTTCATGATTTGTAGCTGTCGGATTCGTTGCACCTGCTAAAACACAGTTTCAGATATGCATATTGCTATGCTACCGGATTTGTTGCCGAAGATGTGTCGGCTTGTGACAGATAGTGCATTTGGCGTCTGCATAATCCTTTGTTTCCTAATCTACAGGGCAGAGATAAGCTTTGCTAGAAATACAGTTTTGAATCTATTTACCAGCATATGCTGGTCGGCCTGTTCAAGACCATAACAGGCTCTGCATCGATTTATGATGGATTGCTTGTACCATGCCTGTGCCACTTGCCTGAGCTCTAAACTGCTCGAAATCCATAAGGTAACATTTCAGCAGGTCAAATAATCTTGGCCTACATACAGGTTTGGGTTGATTTCCCTTAAACATCTACATTTTTGCTTGGAAATGGTAGTTGGATTTGTGTTTTAACTAAAACTTGGTTGTCTAGGGATGCCCAAATGTGTTTTTTGGCCTGCAAACAGCTTATGTGTTGGGCTGATATTCCGCGGGGCCAGATCTATTACTATGGAACTGCCCTCTAATGATGTTGGATAAGACGGAGATGCTTTTGTATATCATGGTATGATGCTATCTTTTCTTATTAATTTATTTAAAGCTGGAAGCATGAGAGCTGTCTGGGTTCTGTTGTCTATTAGAACCCTAACTGAATTAGTGGTGTAGTTCAAGTCTTGCATATGGTTTTCAATATGGTGCGAATCTTGCATACACTTGACCACTATTCTTTTATAATTCTTTGGCAGGTTTGACAAAGTTTATAGCTAGAATACAGCATAGACAAAGATCTGCTCCGGCAAAATATTGTAACTGGTCTGTTTTGGCTAAATATGGCAAAATATTGTAACTGGTCTGTTTTGGCTAAATATGCTTCTGCCAGCTATGGTTTGCTCCGGAAAGAGTACATTACAAGCAATTACAAGCAGCTAGTTTTGCAACCTCCAAGGATTTCAAAATCCCATGAATTGAATAGGCAGATAGAGTGAGGATATGAAAATCATGGTTTTAGTAATTGGAAACAGGATTTTTGAATCAGCTTCTTATACTTGAAATACATGCATTGGGTTATTTTGAACAAATTCAATAGATGAAATGTTTCTTTCCACTTTGAAGGAATGACAAGTTATAAATTGCAAAACTTGCATGAACAATTTCTTGGAAAATAGCAATTGATTGTAATCGAAAACAATACTTAAAAAACTTGTCATTTAACCATGGCATTTAACCATGTTGTTTATTGAAGAAAACAACACTTAAAAATATTTATTTGACATGTTTATTGAAAATTCTATAAAACAACATGTGCATTTTATGTAAAATAATACTAAAAGACAACACCTATTTTTGAAAAATTACATTGCCACATATCCACATATAAGAATGAGTGCCACGTGTCAAGATTTGATTGCTTAAAAACATGTCTACGTGTAAACCAAACGTGTTGTTTTTGTAAAGTTAAAAAAAGTCCACGGATATTTTATTTTGATTTTCTTGCAAAAACAACACTTGTAAACAACCAATTTAAGAAATAACGTGTCGTACTTTTTAATAGCTACATATAATATTGAGGAAAACAATATTTGAAAATAGTAATTATTTTTAAATGCAACATGTGAATTTCTTTAAAAACTACACATCTTTCTCTAAGAAAACAATGTCAACTTTTAAAAACTACAAGTAGAGGAAAAAAACAAAACGCATAGAAAAAAATAAAAAGATATATTTTTTTTACTTCTTCATTAGTAGTAATATGTAAATCTACGCGTGTACTTTTCAAAAAAAACAACGCATGACTTCTTACAAAAACAACAGTGACAAAAAAACCACACGTAGAAAAAAACTGATAAAAACAATAGTGAAAAAAAAGGACACATTGACAAAAATGGCCAAAAGACCACCGTGGAAAATTTCTGCCAAAAACCACTGTCTCTTTGTGCAAATCCGGATAAACGGGCCACGTGGACTTTTGGGGCCATTTTGGTGTTGTTTTTGGCATAAAACAACACTTCCGTACAAGGAAAAAACAACTGTGGACCAAAAATTGGGGTCAGTGTGAACACAACGAAACAACATGCTGATAGAAACCCCTGGTACAAGGACCCCAATCTTGGCACAAGGGCCGCCACATCTTTGGCATACGAGGGTCCACCACCATGGCACAAGGGCCCTCAACATCGTCCCCACTTAAATCCCAACATTCAAGACATAAGATTTGCCCCAACAACAGTGCTTGGCGTGAGAGCCTCCAACCCATTGTAAAGATACCCTCACAAGATCAAGAAGTCAACAAGGAGCTAATCAAGATGAAAAACTAAGACATTGACTACAAGAAAACTTCAATAACGCAAGGTTACAACACAGGGCTAAAACTAAAGGGGGGGAGGGTGGGGCATGCGACCACAAAGGGAAAGGCTCAAAGACGGCTGATGAAAATGAGAGAACTGCAACAAGGCTATAAATACTCCAGGGGGAACTCTCTCAACTAGCCTCAAGAAGCGGATTTATCTGCTAATCTCAAAATGCAGATAAATCGCACTTCTGGAGCCTAGTTGCACTCAATCAACACAACAAAACAAGATGCTAAAAATAGAGGCAGAAAATAGGAAACTAAATGTCTAAGAGAATTAAGGGTACAATGTCACCACCACGCTGGAACCACAAAGGCAAAGAAACTAAGCAGGCGATCGGGAGCAAGAGACAAGGACACATCCAAACAACCAAGAATACTAAAAAGAATACTATGATACCCTGTAAAGCTGCTAACATGAACTATCCTAACCTTAACAACTCAAAACATTGCTGAAAAGAACCAATCCTAGACCATCTCACAAAATGAAATAAAAGTGCAAGGGAAGGAACATCAAACTAGGAAAACTCAAACTACAGCTCCATCCACAAGGGGGTAGGGACTACACGTGACCAAACCACCACACCCCTATTGCAATTGAAGGCTCAAGCACAACATATTCACTCACTAAGAAAAATAGTACAGCATATTCACCCACTAAGAAAATAGTGGATCTAAACAAAAGGCTCCATCAAACCAAAATATACGGGGAGTACCAACAAGCATCCAAAACCACAAACCTCAAAATGCAAAGAATGGAAACACCAAGGAATTCATGCAACAAAGCCTGAGAAAGTAACACCAACTGAAGATGCCTCTCGCACCAATCATGTAACAATCAACTCTAGAGAAAACTAGAAAGAGTGATTTGAAAAGTATAATGAGAAGTGGACTAAAAAACAAGAACTCTGCAAACACAAAATGAGTCTACACAAGCACGAGAAAGAAAATTAAACTCCTAATTCTCCAAGAGATAGCTTGATAGATAGGTAAAAAGTATTATTACGTCATGTCGCAGCCAGAGAACTACCAAGTGACATGCCATTGCAAAAATTTCAAGCCCAAATTACTATGAGCAACTAAGGGGATTAGAGATCAAAAAGGGCCTCTTAGCTGAACTTCTATCAATAAGTAAGGGTCATTCTCACCTATAATCCAAGGGTCATTCCATTTCTTTGACAAAATAACATGGAGAAAAATAAAATCTCTAACTCTAATGAAAGATCAAACCAAGGGAAATTAAAATATGACATGCGTACAAGACCTAACCTCAGGAATGAACGTTGCAAAAATAGGCAATGTAAGTCAGAAACCGTGCAAATTGTACTAAAATATTTGGCAATAAAATGACTAGGGGCTCAATGAAAACCACAAAGGGTTTGCTGGATACTTTCTCCTTGGCCTCAGGCATTCTTCTGAATTGGGGTAAATGCTCCGCATTATGGGCTCAGCTGACTCCGCCTCCCCCTTGTTTGGCTCTATTCCCTTGGAAGGTGCTTCCAGGTAATGTGTGTACTAAGCTGTTGGGTATTCCCTTTGGAGGGGATGTTTCCATGGGGAGGGTGTGGGATGAGATTTTGCAGGGGCTGCAGAAACACCTCAATTGGTGGAAGGGTAGCAAGTTGTCCATGGCAGGTAGGATCACTATTGCCAAGTCATTACTTTGTAGCACTCATGTGTATACAGCATCTGCGATGTTAGCTCCTAAGGGTAAGATACAGGCTTTGGATAAGATTGTTCAGAATTTTGTGTGGGGCGGGGATGATGAAGGGGCAGTTGTTAAAGTGGCTTGGTGGAAGTGTCTCAGCCCCTGGGAGGATGGGGGCTTGGCCATTCTGGATTTGGCGCTCCATAGTAAGGTGTTGGTCTCCAAGTTTGTTTGGGCACTCTGCAGGATGGAGCATCTTCTCCTGGTGCGGCGCTGTTGTTGCAGTCTCTTCGCCATTGTGTGGCATTTGAGAAGCTGTCTGTGCATGTGGATTTGCCCTGGGCACTGTTGTATGATCTCCGGCCTTTCCCACATGCATCCCCTTTTCTCACAGGGGTGTTGCGAGCTTGGGATCATGTGCATGTGCTCTTCCAGCTAGATTATGCCTCAGTTTATCACCACTCTTCTCCTTTCTTGTGGGTGCCTCTACCCCCTGCGCACTTGCCCTTGGCTGCCACTGTGCATGCTCGAACGCAGGCCTGTTGGAGGCGAGCTGCTGTGCTCACCTTGGAGGATTAGTATTGGGGTGGTCAGCTAGCTTCATGGGAGTTCTTAGCTCGCTTTCGCCTGAGGGACAGTGACTGGGCTATCTGGGAACAAGTGGCGGGGAGTATTCCGTTACACATACCTATAGTCCTAGGATGATGTGGTGGTGCAGGTTTGGAAGGTTCATCCGGATGTTGTGTCTTCTTGTTTTGTGCGGTCTTGTTACCGGGTGCTGGCTATTCATGACACTCTGCCCCCTTCATGCAAGTGGTCTCTGCAGCTTCCGGGTTCTCGATGGCGTTCGGTTTGGACGTGGACATGGAGCCCACTTCCCCCACCGAAGGTTAGGGTGCTCCTGTGGCAGGTGGTGCACCGCTGTATCAGGGTGAATGCCCTTGTGAGTCAGTTTAGGCCGGGTGTGAGCCCTCTCTGCCTTTGTTGTGGCCTTCATCGTGAGACTGTGGAGCATTGTCTGGTTTTATGCCCTCACTTGCAGCCTGCCTGGGATTGGGTCAGGGCTCTGTTTCAGGTGAGATTGACTAGCAAGCAGTTGCTGCTTCATGTATATCCTGGTGCTTGGCCGCTCTTGCGGCAGCAAGCCTTGCATCTGTGCGTGGCTTGGTTGGTGTGGCTGATTTGGAAGCGGTGGCGGTTGTGGATCTTTTAGGGGATTCAGCAGCCTGCAGCCTCTCTGATTCCTCGACTCAGGTACAAGCTATTTCAAAGCTTTCTGGTGTTCCAGGGATTAATAGAGCGGAAGTTTGCCATTTGATGGGACTTCTTGGGTGTTGTAGATGGTGATGGTCAGTTTGTACAGCAGTAGAGTTGCAGTTTTTCTATGAGTTTGTTGTGGAGTGTCGAGGTATCGCTGTCTCTTTGGGGCAGTTCTCCTTCCTCCTCACTTGCTTTGTAACATCATCCATGGCCACAATAAAAATAGAGTACTCAAAAACCTTGTTACCTCCGTCCTTATACAATCCACCACGACGCCGAAGGGGACGCGTCCTCTAATTTCAAGTCACAATGCTGCTCGAGGTTCTCCATCAACAGCAGTTAGGATATTCCATGATTTGGTGCCTAATACTCGCTATATGGATGGACAAAGCCCACGCACCACTTTGGCTTAAAATTAGGGTACGCTCTCACCTCTGACATCATAGCAAATTGCATACGAGAACTTTTACCTCTAGAATGAACGATTTCTGTTCCACCTCCCATTTGGAGCCTCTTTGTGTAATATAACCTAGCAAAGTAACTAAGCTACATTGACACAGAGAGGCCCCAAAAGAGAGCGAGAGCAAAGCTCGCTCTTTCTAAAGGAGGTAACAAGAATTTCGAGAAATCTATATTGTTTGCCACGAACAATACAAGCCTGGAGTTGACAACCATTCAAGAGGGTCGCACTCCAGGCTTACTCCCTTTTCGATTTTCCTATTTGAATCATCTATAGTGACGCCTAAAATGAGTGAGCGAGCTCATCCTAGGGGGAACTATATAGATACATCAAACAGAACAAACAAAAAAAGACTAAGCCAGGGTGAAAGAGATGACAATTAGTCCATTAATCCTAATTGGCATCTGTCCCTCTACATCAGGCCCTTCTTTTCAGTGGTCACCATGGTTTTATCTACTATGATGTTCAAAGAAAAGAAGGTCTGACTAGAGGTCCAGATGTAAAATATATTGCATGTGCAAATGTTTTGACTTACTCGCATACTCAGCTATTACACAAACAACTCAATGCAGCAACGCAACCCCCAAAACTCTATTAAGACAAACAAATCCTCGTCAACGAACGTTGGTTCATGTGCATCTGAGATCTTAGGGAAAAATATCAAAAAAATAATGTAGACAGTAGTGTATTCGAAGCTCATGGGTTTAAGTAATCGTCCTGATCCTCCACCACCACGTCTGAACCAGGGTTCACCCAATCACCTGCTGGCCCAGGAGCGGGAGGCAGGTACTGGTTAATATTTGGTACATCCTCACCTTCACACGGTTCTTCCACCCCCCTCCAAAGGTCCATCTCACGTTGGCCTAATTGGAACGCATGAGCCATTCCGTCCCTCCTGCGAGCAATCAGAGGTGGCAAGGAGGGTATGCATGATTGCATGTTAAGCACGGCATACTGCCGCTCTGGTATAATATATCCATCCTCTGCTGGACAGAACCTACTGCCCATCATCCAATTCAACAAACACCTCAAATGCAGACGATGTCCACATCCCAAGGCATACCAACCAACTTGGGTCAAATTGTCCCCACAACCTTGACAATATCTGAAGTTCCCATTCTTTACATCCTCCCACTGGCTCTGATATAGGTATTCGGGAGGGAGGTATGCAATACCCTGCTCCTTCGAGACTCTAAGGGGATCAGAATCTAAGGCTCTGGTCAAACCGCGCATATGCTCATTGTCTACTCTCAACACCATGTTTTCCCTACCCAAAACTGCAAGTTGATTCTTCGTGTCTAGTAATTCTCGCAGCCATCTTGTCGTGAGCATTTGCACGGTCTTTTAAGCGCAAGTTTTCCTCTGACAGAGTAAGATCTTGACTTCTTTCATTCTCTAGTTGAGCCTTCAGATCTACCTCTTTTGTCACTGCACCTGCTGCCGCAACCCCCGCCACATCTAAAAGTTTTATGGCATCTTGAAGCAAATAAGTAATAGTCACGGGTTCATCACCAAGAGCGCTTTCAGAATCGTTCATGAGCTTCACTCTCTTGCTGCTACCACTACTGCTTCCTTGTTTCCATTTTCTGCTAGCATAATTTACGGGCTCCCCTTTCACAATCTCATAGTACACTTGCTTGGCAAACGTCTTGCTGAATTCATGGTTTTTTATCATCGTTCCTTTCATTTGGACCCACCTCTCCAAAGCTTTAGCTCGAACTTCAGGGATCTTGCAGTCATATGCCTTATACTTACATGTTCTCCTGCTTGGCCAGTCAGTGTCAAACTGTTTGGCATCTATATTGGCCTCGATATCCTCATAATCCGCTCCATGCGGGCAACAACCTAGGCCCATGTCACATCAGGGATAGGTTCAATACGCCAGACGCTTTTTATCTGAAATACATTATGAATTGTATGATCGGCACATATTTGCCGTGATAAAACGTGAAAAATACGAAAAAAAAAAATTCCGGCTGTCGGAAGAATTTTCGTCGACGCGAAAACAACGTGAAAGCATCTGAAAATTTTTTCGCGATCTGTAAGTTGAAAATCACGCGACGCGTCCAAAAAAAAAAAAAAAAAATTTTTTCACAGACGTGAAACCTTCTCTACTACGACGCGAAAGTATTTTCGCAAGACGCGATCTGAAAAAAATTCGGCGTCGACGCGATAAAAATTTTTTTTGCGTCACGTCGACGTGGTTTTCAGCATTTTAGCGTCTGCGAAAAACTTTCAGCAGACGCTTTCTCGGAAACTTTCGGCAGCGAATTTTTTTTTTCCGGCCGGCGAGGTTTAAATACGTTAAATACCTATTTTATTAAAAAATACGTATTTTTTGACTTTATACGTCAGGAATTTGAATTTTGTATGTACAGAACCTATCCCTGTGTCACATGCAACTCCATGCACCTCTGTAATTGTTACACCTTCTTTCTTGGCCACTTCTGCCATTGTCCTCAGCCTCACCAGCTCTTTTGCACGCACTTCATTTGTTCTAGCATGTTCCTCTGCTCTCTGTAGCTGTTGTGCCTTAACCTCCGATAATGTAGGTAGAGAAGGAAATACAAAGCCATCTGGAGTTTTCAAAGAGGACGGAAAGGAGAAGTTGGCTCCTTTCCCAATTTCAATGTGGCCGGGAATCGTGCTTGAGTTCTAGAGCTAGCAGTTTCTGTTGATTTGCTCAGTGCTGTTGTACATGTATATCAATCACACATTGTAAATATTTGAGCTATTGATTTGTTCAATTAGAGCTTGGAATATATTAAGCTTATGAATATGTTGAACGCATGAGCAGGGTTGTCTGTTGAGTTTAGACTTTGGATTTCAATAGCAAAGGAAGATTTAATTCTTCACCTGAATTCACATTACATAAATCTAGCCTTAAGTTAGACAAGATCCCGAGTTGCCTAGAAGGTCAACTCGGCAGTCTCGTCACACAAAAACACTGATGATCACCCTGTAGAATTTACCTGCAATTCGAAGCCAGGAGAAAAAGAGAGTTGAGAAAGAGAATGAAACAAAGGGAGAAGAAAAACATTCCACCAATTAAGAAGAAGAGAAGACAATGGCTCAGTGAAAGGAGATTGCAGAAACTCTCAAAAGAGCTAGATGATTCTTTTAATCCAATTGTCAGAAATGTTTCTGAGGATTTGGATAAAGGGAGAGTGCTTCAAAGACTTTTCAAGAGAAACAAACGTTTGCCAATGCAAGCAGATCTACCAGATCCCAGGGATATTGCTGTAATGAAAAGCATGATTGTGAATGTTAGTGAGACAATGCCAGCACAAAAAATGCAAAGAACAACTGATGTATTGCTATCAAGAAAGAGCATCCTTCAAATGGCAGCATCTTCGACAGGAGGGATTAATCAATTTGCAATTTTAAGGGTTCTATCTACTCCAAGCAAAACTATTTTCATGGCATTTAGAAGAGGTATATTTGCAGAGTCTGAAGCCGGGCCTTGGTCAATATTTGGAAAGAAGAAAATAAGCGATGCATTCTCACCTGAAGAAATAGCCACTGTGAGGAAGTCTTGGGATGAAAATACGAGAGTTTCACCTTACAAGAAGCATGTGAGGAAGCATTTGACCAAAAATGGTGAGAAAATTGATAATCTTATTCATCTGCAAAGATCACACAGGTAATAGTTTCAACCAAAAAAATTACAAAGCTGTACACTAGTTCTTTGCTTTGTAAGCTAACAACTACATTTATGATTATCATTGTGTTCAGGTTCAATTGTACCTTGCTTTCAAGAAAGAAAATCCTAATATAAAAAAGTCCCGACAGGCTTTTGAGAACTGAAGCCAAGTTAACATGATTGCAAATTAAACGGGAGTGTTGCAACACTCCCGTTTCAAAGATTCCGTTTAAAAAAACATTGCTCTCTAAAAAATGATACTTTTTCATTCCAGTTGAGAATGTCAAGAGGTCTATTTTGTTTTTATCTACATTTTGGACCCTTAAGGGAGAACTTGGATTTTGCCAAAAGAAGCATTTGAAAAGAGAAGAATTTAGACATGAATTTGTATTTTCTAAAAGTAGTTTCTCGACAACATCAAAATGAAGCAAATAAGATACTCATTATTTATTTAAAGTTTTTCAGTACATCAATTTTGACAATAAATGAAGGTGAATTATAAATATTTTAGCACAAGACATATCAAAGGTCCAAATCGTAGTCTTCTTCATCCTTTTTTGCTTGTCTCTGCTTTGTCACTTTCTGTGGTCTGCTCCTTTCGTGGTGACTTAGCCTTGCCTACTTCTACAATGTCTCCAGGAATAGTAGCTAGAGCCACTTCTTTCAGCTCTACAAAGGTAGCTTCATCATCTAAAGAGCTTGTGAATGGAGGTTGTATTTCCAAAGAGGTCAGCCTGGCAAAATGAGATGAAGATTTGGCGCCTAACTCTTGATGCTCATCTGGTACGGTAGGTAAGGCAGCCAATCTCATCTTGATGAAGTTCACACTTCTTTGTCTATGTCCACTGCTACACAATTGTGGCCTTTCTTAAGTGGACAAGCTATTGTTGTACCAGAGCCAGAAAAAGCATCAAGCACCCAATCTCCTGGACGTGAAAGCATGTCTAGGAGATGCTTTTATGGCTTCTGGTAGTGATTAACTATTCTCCCTTGCGCACTAGGGTCTTGCAGCTTCTGCAGCATAGCTGGAAATTCTAAGACATTGGAAAAGTTCTGGCAAGCTGCTGTGTTAAAATGCTCCATGGTGCATTTCCCATCGAAACGCCAGTAAGCAACATGGAGATATTCAACCTTGCTCAACAACCTGGGCCCTCCACTATGATAGTTTATATTCATCTTGTACCTACAGAAATAAAAGTACAATTACTAACGAAAACAAAACAAGGAACCAACAAAGAAAAAGAGAATCATATTTCGGATAGGAATAGAAAACACAAAGATCAACATGCAAGCAACTTGAAGAACATAATCAAAGCATGCAAAGAAGAAACTAGCGTATTCCAGAATAGAATACTTACCAGACCATGTTCCCATAACCTGCTTGCACCGGGGATCCAAAATGATTCTTAAAAGTGGACTGCACAAGACCAACTTGCATGTTAGAATGGAACATGATAAGACACCAATGCTTGGCCATTGTGATTTGTTTGATACCGTCAACGAAGGCGTTGAATTCTGAGTTTTTAAATGGCTGGTCATCGTAACGGTTGTCCTTTTATTTAAAGCCATAAGGAAGGTCTGTTATGACCAGCGTAAAATCCTGTGGCTTTACGGTTCCGACCAGTTTAGTGCAGTCCCCGTGAATGACAAAAAAATAAATTATTCTGGTCGTACAAGTTGAACTTCTCAAAATCAGAAGATCTGAATTCTCGCTCCATGATTTTATAAAAAACATCATTCTAGAGCTTAGTTGCACTCGACCAACACAACTTAGCAATGCGCGCACCTTTAGACCTTTAACCCATTAAAGGTAGACCAAGGGTCATGGAAAACCCTAAACCTAACGGATAGCCTACATAAGGCATCAAACCCTAACATTCCCCTTTTTCGCCCACAGACCTTCCGAGCTCTCGAAGGCTACCGAGGAGTCAATTCCAACTCCCACGATCCGCACAGGCGCCCCAGCTAGTCGATCTCCTTCCGACCGCGCATCTCGGGCAGAATGCGACATGGATGCCTTCGAATTCAGAGGAGTGAACCAGGGATCAGGTATTTAGTTGATTGAATAGCCTAAACCTTATTCCAGCCTTCGAACCAGTAGGTTTAGCCTATTAAATCACCCCTAATAGCCAAGCAGATCCCGAAATTGACTCTAACTAAAGAACCTAACTCTATGTATGATATAGATTAGTTCTTATTCTTTAGTGCTATGATGATGTGATGGGCCGGATGAATTCTGTGGAACTCATTGTATTGGGAAGGGGGGTAGAGACTAAAGCTTAGTAGATGATGCTCCTAGTTAGTCCCTCTTAATGCATTACTAGAATTCGGCCTGTGTACAAGAGCCCCACCTGGTTGTGGGTGAAGGGGCCGACCGGGCTTAGAATGAGGTTCGTGGTTCTCGACCCTTGACCCGATCCCTATGGTGTGTTAGTGCTACACAGGGGATCGAGTGACTAGGTCTAATGGCTTGCCACCGAGTGTGGGTAAGGCATGGGCCCGACACCCGTGGGTGGAGTTCACCTTCCAGTGGGTTAAGTCGAATAAGGGCAAGTGGCCCTCTAGTCACCTTGGGTCAGCATGTAGATCTCCGGAGGGAGTGATCCCTACCTGCCCCATCGGGACTGGGGAGATGTAACCCAGGAATAGCCCCTTTGGCTATGCACCCGGCGGGCTACAGTCAGGTCCCAACACTTTTCAACCTACTCTACAAAGTGTGCACAGGAGGGGCGGATGGAGTGGACAAACCTAAGCCATGTTCTTATGCCAGCCCAATCCATTGTCATGATTCCATGCGACCGAACTCGAAACCCAAGCTAGTCAGTCCTTCCCTGGAGTCTGAGCCTTGGGTAGGAACTTCCTTTGTATTGTGCTGATCTTTGTCTATGCAGATATTGATGTGCCACCCTTCGAGGTGGATATATGATGTTATGTTACTGACGTATATGTTTACGCTTCCGCAGCTAGGTAGGCCCTGAGGGAGACGGGGTAAAATGATCACTCTTCCCAGTGATATGTGGAGGGCCCTGTATCAGTGTGGAGCTGGTGCGGGGGACGAACTCCTGTTTGTATACGGTGCGGGCATCGTATATGAGTAGGGGACGTCACAATGGTATCAGAGCATGTTCTTGGAGATCAAGAGCAAATCACTGACCATGCTCCCAGTAGTACTAACTTGATAGGATCCTCAAGCCTCGAAAAGTGGGAAAAAATTTTCTCATTTTTGTAGTTCATGCTAAGCTAGTAACATTTAAGTGAATTGGAACTTAATAAGACTAAAAAGAATGAGCCAAAAACTTGCCAGGCAAGGTGGTCTCACAGGTCGCGCCTGGTCAAAGAACTAAACTTTAGTTTTTGAGCGAGGGGCTAGCTGTGAGACATCGAGCCAAGATCACTCAAACATGATGAATTTGAGAAAAATAATGTGGTAAGGCTAGTTCTAAGATAGGAATTAATTAGAATAGCATGTTTAAATTACTTAAATTACTTAAAAATGTGTGAGATCTCACAGCTCGCGCCTGGTCTAAAAACTAAACTTTAGTTTTTGAGCGAGGCGCTAGCTGTGAGACCAATAAGTAGGAAAAGTCTGAAATAAGTGTAAGTTTTAATCAAATAGGTGCCTTAGCATGTTAAATAGAGGAACTTGAATTTTGACCTAAAAATTTGCCAAGCTATAAATAGAAGTAGACCCCCCTCATTTGAATGTTCCCGCCTTAGAAACCAGCTCTCGCTCCCTAAGGCGATCTTTGGCGCCAGATATCCGATTGACGATCCGTCAAACATGGCACGGACCAAGCAGACTGCGAGGAAGGCCCGCCCAGGCGAATCGGCCAGCGCTCTTGATTCCAACACGATTCGGCGCATGCTTGAGGAGCGCCTTCTTAACCTCAACGGTCAATCTTCTTCGAGTGAGGGAGAACCCTCAAATGAGCGCAATAGTGAAGGATCCCAGTAGAGAGCACCACAGAACGAGGAGGTAAGCCAGCACTCGGATGCCGGGACAGAGTTGATTGAAGAAGAAGAGGAAGAGGAAGCAGCAAGCCGGGAGAGGAGAACCAAGGCCCGAGAGGAGCAGAGGATGCCGACTCCAGAGCCGACCATTGAGGAACAAGTTGAAGCCTGGATTCGAGAAAAAGAGGCGGAGGAGCAGCAAGAGCAGAGCGAGCCGAGACTTGAGCCGGCGGAGGAAGCAGACCTCGCTGCATTTATCAGAAAGTATGAACGCCGAGAAAAGAGAAAGGAACAAAAGAAGAGGAAGAGGGAAGAAGAGGAGCGGAAAGCGGCCGAGGAGCTCAAGAAGAAGAAAGGGAAATGGGTGGGGAGCCCCAGGAAGCTCAAGGAAGTCCCCATGGTGAAAAAGCCCAACCCCAAGATCACCATCACCGAACGGCCACCCGATCAGCCCCCGGCCTCCTCAGAGGATTCTGACGAAGAACCTAACCCCAACACAGGAGGGGCAAGTTCTTCCAAACCCCCGACTGTTGAGAAGGAGGTAACCGAGCAGGTAGCGCCCGAGGAGGAGCAGCAGGACACAGTGAAGAAGCCCCCTCCTTACCCGAAATGGGACAGGAAAAAGCAACCCCGGCCTGCCCGAGAGTCTTATGTCACCAACCCCATCAAAATCTACGAGCGAAAGATGCGGGAGCACGAGGCCTATATGAAGGAGTGGGAGGCATACAACTCCTACTACCAGGAGAACAGGGTCAAGACTATCGAAGGGGGTCACCCAACCAAGCAGCAGACCCTAAGACCCCCACCACCAAAGCCCAAGGTCCCGAAAAAGCCTGCCCCCAGAAGAAGCTCACCAGGAAGCAGCTCGAGCAAAGAGCACTACGGGAAATTCGGCACTTCCAGCGCAGCTACGGCTTCCTGATCCCCCGCGCCCCCTTTGCTCGGCTAGTTAGAGAAGTAATGCAGGATTTCAGGACCGACTTTAGGGTCACCGATGAAATGCTGCTGGCACTGCAAGAAGCGGCTGAGCAGTTTATAGTGCAACATTTTGAAGACTCAACATCTTGCACTGTTCATGCCAAACGGGTAACCCTTATGAGGCAAGACATGTATCTTGCTAGACGCATTAAGGGAGAACGCCCTTAAAAATTTTGTAGATAACCAAAAAAAAATTTTATAATATAAAACAATTTTGGGTACTTTAATTGTCTGAACTTGCTTAATTAGGATAAGTTAGCAGGTTTTAGTCTTTATTTTAGTGAAATAGGACATTTGCAGACCGAAAGGCGTGATGTCTCACAGCTCGCGCCTGGTCAAGAAACTAAACTTTAGTTTTTGAGCGAGGCGCAAGCTATGAGACCTTGCCCAAACTTGCCCAAAACAGCTCCAAATTGACCAAATAAGGGGTCAATTCCACCTGATTTGATGAACCCGCCATCCTTACACCCTTAAATTATCTAAAATGGACACGTTTTGATCAAAATGGGACTGATGTCTCACAGGTCGCGCCTGGTCAAGAAACTAAACTTTAGTTTTTGAGCAAGGCGCAAGCTGTGAGACCTCCTACCATTTCTTCACCAGAACTTGCCCAAATGATTTTCAACCTGTTGTATAGCATCTTTAGGTAATCCAGCCATGCTCAAACCCTTGAATTAGCTTTCAAATTCCCATTTTGACCTCAGTATAGGCTAGAATTGCCCAACCCCAAGAATTTTCCAAGTCACTCAAAAATTAGGGTTTTCCTCTTTTCTATAAATAGGTCCCTCATTTCACACGTAGCACCCTACAAGCTCGCTCCTGCCCTCTTAGCCGATTTTCCAACTCCCTGAGGCGCTCTTGCAACCGTTTGCTACTCTCTTCCGCATTAAACTCATGGCAACCTTCTGATTTCCGCAGATGGTACAGCGCCAGCGCTCATGCTGCCGAGGCCGACGTCGATGAAATTTTCCATGTCTTCCGGAAGGAGGTAGATGTCCAAGCAACTTTGCACGCAACCCCAGCTTACAGCAGAGTCCTGTCTGAGTTCCAAGCTAGGGTAGAGCCATCACTAGTGCAGCTTCCACCTTGCATAGGCTACTTTGTTCCTAGGCAATCCCTTCAAGCAGCTTTAGGCGATGTTCCAAACATTGCCAAGTATCTCACAAACAAGGTCCAGCGCACACCTGAGCCAATGGTCCTGACTGTCAACAGGACCAAGTACTTCTCTTTCAACACTGCTTTAGCTATTTACCTTACCCATCGTGCCGAGAACCCCATGGGAGAGACCTCCATTCCCCCCATGGACGTGGACCCATTAGCCACAGCAGCAGAACAACGGCTCCTTACGCAGTACGAACAGGAGCAGGAAGGAAAAGAACAAGAGGAGTCAGAAGAAGAGGAGGAAGACTACGTCGAGCTCGACCCAGCGGAAGAGCGGCGACAAGCAGAACAAGAGTGGCAAGACTTCGAAAGAAGCCGGCAAACTCTTAGGATCGTGCCACCCCTTGGGCTAGGTATCACAAGCCTAGCCCCCATCATCCTCGAGGGCGAAGAGTATTTGCTCTTGAGCGACATCCAAAACCTCCCGGAGTGCAGGGAAAGAGAGTATCGACCGGACGAATTGCTGCACCAACTCCGGAGAACGGATCTGGACGACTTCATCGTCCGAGGAACCTCTGACTTCCCACTCCAAGTAAGGGAAGCCGACACTTACAGGGGAGAGTCGACCTCCGATATCCAAGCCTACAGCAACATCAGGCAGATTATGGAGGATCGGGAATTACCGACGGAAGAGGAGTTCCTTGCTCTACAGGAACAGATGGGAATCCGCCACGCGACCTCCAACATTTTAACGGCAAGCTCGTCGGCAACACCTCCCCGAGAGAGGAGAGGCGAGTTCGACCTCCGGAGGGCTTCAGCAACATTCAGAGACTACAGGGAGCTTACCACGGTGGAGGTTGATGACTATGCGGGCAGACACAGAGCTGGAGGCCGAGCAGGCGAGGACCCGTCTCGCAACGACAGGTCGTTGCGATATTACCTTCCCCTGCTGATGGACGGAAGAATAGCGGTAATTCACCGCAAATTCACCCCCAGGGGCGAGGAAGGAGTGTCGATGTTAATTGCGCTCTCAGGCTTTGGCCGGCATGCTCGGCTACCCCTCAACACCGAGTATGCCATCCTGGTGAAGAGAGCGGTAGCACTCGATGTTTTTGATTTCGCCATACCTTACAGGCGGCAGGGAAGGCTAGCAGTGACCGCCGCCTATACCTCGGAGCGCAAAGTAGAAGATTTGGCGAGAGCTTTGCAGGGTGGATCTTCAGTCAACGTCCTTAGGAACTTGGGTCATTCAGTGGGAACAGCCCAAGTGAAGAAGTTCCTAGAGGATAATCCATCCTACCGGCGTTATCAAGAATAGTTAGGAATCTTGATACCGGTAGTCTTTTGTAGTAAACATATTATATAATATAAATATAACTTCTTTTGCATTTTTAAATGTTTTGTTGATATATTTTGTTCCGCAACTATACCAACAACACATATAATGCAACAGAACAAACAAAACTAACCGTACAACCATGACCAATTGTGTATGCAGAAAGGGAACAACGAACAGTCGAGCAAAACAGGAGGCCCAACAGAGATGAAGAAACTCCTGACAGGCAACCCCTTCAAAGGAACCTCTTCGAGGGATATGGCCCCATGACACCAGAAGAAGAGTTGTTGCAGATGCGAACAAACCTGGACCAGATAAAGGCCCTACTAGCAGCCCAAGCATCATCCGGGCCACAAACGACACCCCGAAAGTCGGGGAAAGACAAGAGAAGGAGTAAGAGAAGGAGGTCCCCTAGCACAGAGACCTCCGAATCAAGCTCAACCTCGGACTCTGAGTCCGAAAAAGAGGCCGAGCAGGCGCCGGACCGTAGAGACGGCAGGCAGAAGGACACTAAGGCCCTGGATTACCAGAAGAAGGTGGACTCAGCACTGGGCAATGTGTGGAAAGCCCGGAAACTCGAACAGTTCTCGGGCAAGAACAGATCCGGCTTAGAGGCGGAGGCATGGCTGGACGAAATGAGCGAGTACGGCAATGCCTATGGCATGAAGGACAAAGACAAAGGCAGGGTGGCGACAGCCAACCTGAAAGGAGCCGCACGCATATGGTGGAAGGGCTATGCCAAGGCCCATGGTTTGAGCAGAGATGCATGCCGCTTTAAGAAGTTCTCAAAAGCTTTCAAGAAACACTATGTTCCTCGGGAACACAAGTCGAACATGATGCAGCAGTTTTACAGATTGCAGCAGGGGTACAAGACGGTGCAGAAGTACACCGAAGAGTTTATGAGACTAAGGCTATATGTGCCAAAGCTGAGCGAGAAACACGCAGTAGAAAGCTACATAGAAGGGCTGAACGAGGAACTCAGGAAATTCGTAAGGGCAATAGACCCCAAAACAGTGTCTGAAGCGGAGTCCAAGACAATTAGTTTGCAAGGATCGGAGCCGCAAAACAGCGCACAGAGGCAGCCTTACTATCAGGATAGAGGGAAAGCAACAGGGAGCTACAGTCCTAGGGCAGCCAGCCCAAGTCCAGGAAAGTCCCCATACAATAGCAACCAGGGGAAACAACAGGAAAGAAAGCAGGTGTCCTTCAAGGACAAACAGGAAGGGTCCAATTACTCGAAAGCAGTACGGTCCTTCCTACAGGCGTTGCCCAAGGAGAAAAGGCAGGAATGCATGGAGAAGCAGCTCTGCTTTAGATGTTTCCAGCCGGGCCACCGAACAGAGAACTGCCCATTTGTCATGAGCTCAGCGCTAGCAGAGTTGGGCGGATGGGACACTCCATCAGACGAGGACGGCGAGGAGGCACGCGATTACATTCAGGGTGAGTGCCACATCTTCTTCGCTATAGATACAGAACAGGCAGAGACCCAGTATAAGGTAATCACCACAGTAGGGAAGGCAAAGGCCAAGTCCTTCATAGTCTTGATAGACTCTGGAAGTAGCCATAACTTCGCATCCCCGAGGATGGTTGAAATGTTGAAATTAAAACCCCTAAAATCCAAACCAAGGCCCGTAATCTTGGCAAGCGGGGCAGTAAGACATACAGCTGGGAAGAAAATCAACTTCGACATTGATTGCCAGGGATTAATATCCAGATGGGGGCAGAAGTAATGGGCATTGGCAAATACGACTTGATCGTTGGAATGGAGTTGGACCAGCAGGGGCCATCATTGATTGTGGAAAGCGGAAGGTGACCTTCCCAACGCCTGACGGCAAAGCCATTGAGATCACAGGTAAAGAAGTTACCCCCATCATGCAATGTATCTCCGTTAAGAAGCTGCTCAAATCTATAAAGAGCGAGAAGGTAGCATACATCTTCAAACTCGAGATTGAGGAACCTGAGTCGGAAGGAAGCAAAGAAGACAAGGTGCTCAGCAAGTTGCCCAAGCCAATCCCCAACTTGATTACGGAGTTCCACGATCTCTTTCCAGATGAGATCGAGAAGCTCCCTCCTTACAGGGGAGTAGAGTGTGAGATAGCACTCGAACCAGGGACCAAGCCGACGAGCAAGGCCCCATATAGAATGACCACACATGAACTCACGGAGCTAAAGAAGTAGCTACAAGAATTGCTCGATTTAGGCTTCATCAGGCCCAGTGTCTCACCATTTGGGGCACCCATCCTCTTTGTCAAGAAGAAGGAGGGAAGCTTGAGGATGTGCATAGACTACCGACAATTGAACAAGCACACCATCAAGAACAAGTACGCACTTCCCAGATCAGATGACTTGATGGATCAGCTCCAAGGGGCAAAGGTCTTCTCCAAGATCGACCTAAGATCAGGTTATCACCAAATCAGAATAAAGGAAGAGGACATCCACAAAACGGCTTTTCGGGAACCCGATCACGGGCATTACGAGTTCACCGTAATGCCATTTGGGCTATCAATGCCCCGCCACGTTCATGAGACTCATGAGCGACATCTTCGAAGAATACTTGGACACCTTTGTGATAGTATTCTTCGACCCACATTCGGTGTCTGAAGAAATCCATTGAAGAGCATGCTCAACACGTCAGAAAGGTGCTCGAGAAGTTAAGGAGGCATCAGTTGTATGCCAAGTTGTCGAAGTGTCACTTTGCAACAGAGAAGGTGGAATACCTCGGTCATGTGATTTCAGCAGAAGGAATCTCGACAGACCCCGCCAAGATTGAAGCAGTAATCCAATGGCCGGCACCAAAGAACGTCCATGAGGTCAGAAGTTTCCTTAGCCTAGCAGGGTATTACAGGAAGTTCGTGAAGAACTTCGCAAAGATAGCAGCCCCACTGACGGACTTGACAAAGGCGGAGAAAGTCAAAAATTGGGCCGACCATTGGCTCAAGAAAGCCCAAGCAGGATTTGAGTTGTTGAAGGAAGCTTTGACAACCGCCCCCGTCTTGACCCCTGCGGACTGGAAAAGGACAAGTTAGTGGCGACGGGACTTAAGCAAGATAGCCACAGATGCGTCTTGATGCAAGAAGAGGGTAATAGCGTGCGACTCAAGGAAGATGAACAGCCCGAAACGGCGTTACCGATGCATGATCAAGAGCTGCTAGCAGTTGTCAGGGCATTGAGAATCTGGAGGCATTACCTCTTAGGGAGGAAGTTCCAGTTGGATACTGATCACCAGAGCCTCCAGTACGTATTCACACAACCACATCTCAATCTGAGGCAGAGAAGGTGGATGGAATTTCTCGAGGAGTACGACTTTGAGATAGTCTACAAACCCGGGAAGCTTAATGTGGTAGCAGACGCGCTTTCAAGGCATCCACTGACAACCCAGGGTGCATTTGCAAACTTAATCTCGACGCTCTTCAGCGATTTCGGAAAAGATAGAAGAAACCTTGCCAGCGGATGTCGACTTCAAGGAAGTATGGGCAAGCACTCGTGCAAGGCAAAATGAGAACGGACAAGGAGAGGGAAGCCTTCAAAAATTTTAAGAAGGAAGGTAACCTACTATACCATAAGAACAAGTTGTGCGTGCCGGAAACATCAGGAGTAAGAAAGTTGATCCTCCACGACACCCACAACAGCCCAATAGCTGGCCACGCAGGATTCATGAAGACATACTTCAAAGTGCGTAGCAGCTACTATTGGCCGGGAATGAAGAAGCGATGATGCTTCGCTACATCAAGGAGTGTCAGCTATGCCAGCAAACAAAGGCAGAACAACTCCGAATACCAGGAGCATTGGAACCATTAGCGGTGCCAAACGCTAAGTGGGAAGTCGTCAGCATGGACTTTATAACAGGACTGCCAAGGACAGTAAGAGGTAAGGATGCCTTGATGGTCGTGGTCGACAAGTTGTCGAAGATGGCCCATTTCGTGCCTTGCAGGACCACGGACAAGACTATGGACCGCGGCAAAGCTCTTCACCAAAGAGATTTTCAGACTTCATGGCATGCCAAGGGAAATTATCTCCGATCGAGATCCAAAGTTCATCAGTGCCTTCTGGCAGGATCTCTTCACGACGATTGGAACGAAGCTGTCCATGAGCACGGCCTATCATCCACAGACGGATGGGCAAACGGAGCGAGTCAACAGAATTCTGGAAGATATGCTCCGAAGCTATGTCTGGAACAAGCAAGGTATGTGGGAGGAATTTATTCATTTGGTGGAGTTCGCATACAATAGCACCAAGCAGGAATCATCCCAAATGTCGCCATTCATGATCAATTACGGCTACCAATGCCTAACTCCAGACACTTGGCACAACCCCGTGTCAAAAGTGGAAGTGTCGCAACAAATGTTGAGCGACATGCAGCAGCTTGTGGAAGAAGTTCGAGGGTACCTTCTAGCAGCAAGAAGTCGGCAGAAGAGCATTGCCGACAAACATCGGACAGTCAGAGAATTCCAAGTTGGAGATGACGTATGGCTCAAGATCAAGGTAAAGCAAGCGAAGCTCCGCATCGGAAATTGCAAGAAGCTTGCTCCAAGGTGGGCTGGACCCTTCAAAATAACCAGTAGAGTGGGTAACCAATCCTACAAGTTGGACTTACCAGCACACTTAAAGATCCACAAAGTCTTCCACGTGAGCTTGCTGAAGAAGCATACTCCCAACCCAGAGGAAGTTTTGGACACTCCAACGATGCTGGAAATGACAGAAGAACAGTTGGAAATAGTTCCAGAGCCAATTCTTGATAAAGCACTCGAGAAAACAAGGAGATCGGAGTTTCTCCAATACTTGGTCAAGTGGAAACACTTGCCGGTGGAAGACACGACATGGGTACTTAAAAGAGATCTGGAAAAACAGTACCCACAGTTTATGGAGCAATGGGACGGCAAAGTCATCTCCGAAGAAATCGGCTCAGGCATGTCGATTTGTGTAGATTAACAGCTTGCCTAGTTAAGTATAATCTACGCATGCAACCTATGAGGTAAGGGTTGCATGCGTTGTAACCGATGATGAGATTACTACGGTAATCTCTAGGACGTGGTGTAATGTCAATGTAGGCATGACCGCGGTGCCGCTTGGAAAGTCTACTTCTGTCCCACGGAAGTAGACGACCTCGAGAGAAAGGAGGTCATTGAGGAATGCATTGATAGGAAAAGCACCTCTAGCCCCATATATGCTTTGATAGGAGGAATCTGGCCTTCACGCCCCATATACGGGAAGGACCTATCCTCCACGCTGGGCAACTAAAGGTGTAGGCATGAGTGGCATATAGGCATATAGGCGCTGTCTCCTCGGCCATAATGGAAGATCCACCCTCTTCCTATGCCGAGAGATTAGCCATGCATCCATATAGATAGGTGGGGTGGTCACCATATAACCAAAAATTTTACTTAATATTAATGGTACTAACGTAGTGTTGACCTGCAGGCCAATAGAGCACTCCGGAGGGCCAGGAGGTCGAACTACGAAGACTTGCAACACAATTTTGTTGTAATGTGTTGCAAGGAATAAAGAGTACCTCGAACAATAATTGTATATATAATAAATAACCGAGACATTAGGAGTTATTGTTATAATGACATAAGTGATAACCATTGGATTGCATAATAGTAGTAATGTCCTATAAATATTATCTTGAGGTAATCCTATTAAATGTATAACTATAATAATAGGTATATGACATGCATGAGGTTGATTGCGGGTTAAGAAGATCCCAAGGTGGGGAGACCCACGATGCTGCGGACAGCATCAATTCAAGGTGGGGAGAATATGACGTTCCAGTACGATATACGGTCTCAAGGCGTATACCGTACTGCGCCGTCACGCGTACACGCCGTCCAGTCGACGTGTACGCCGACGTATACCCAAGCAAGGACGCCCTAGGGGGCAACTTGCAATGGTGCGCACACTTAGCAATGCGCGCACCTTTAGACCTTTAACCCATTAAAGGTAGACCAAGGGTCATGGAAAACCCTAAACCTAACGCATAGCCTACATAAGGCATCAAACCCTAACATTCCCCTTTTTCGCCCACAGACCTTCCGAGCTCCGATTCGCGCGCCTGAGGAGTCAATTCCAACTCCCACGATCTGCATGTGCGCCCCAGCTAGTCATATCTCCTTTCCGACTGCATCTCGAAGCAGAACTGCGACATGGACGCCTTCGAATTCAGAGGAGTGAACCAGGGATCAGGTATTTAGTTGATTGAATAGCCTAAACCTTATTCCAGCCTTCGAACCAATAGGTTTAGCCTATTAAATCACCCCTAATAGCCAAGAAGATCCCGAAATTGACTCTAACTAAAGAACCTAACTCTATGTATGATATAGATTAGTTCTTATTCTTTAGTGCTATGATGATGTGATGGACGGATGAATTCTGTGAACTCACTGTATTGGGAAGGGGGGTAGAGACTAAAGCTTAGTAGATGATGCTCCTAGTTAGTCCCTCTTAATGCATTACTAGAATTCGGCCTGTGTACAAGAGCCCCACCTGGTTGTGGGTGAAGGGGCCAGACTGGCTTAGAATGAGGTTCGTGTTCTGACCCTTGACCGATCCCTATGGTGTGTTAGTGCTACCGGGGATCAGAGTGACTAGGTCTAATGGCTTGCCACTGAGTGTGGGTAAGGCATGGGCTCGACACCCGTGGGGTGGAGTTCACCTTCCAGTGGGTTAAGTCGAATAAGGGCAGTGGCCCTCTAGTCACCTTGGGTCAGCATGTAGATCTCTGGAGGGAGTGATCCCTACCTGCCCCATCGGGACTGGGGAGATGTAACCCAGGAATAGCCCCTTTGGCTATGCACCCGGCGGGCTACAGTCAGGTCCCAACACTTTTCAACCTACTCTGCAAAGTGTGCACAGGAGGGGCGGATGGAGTGGACAACCCTAAGCCATGTTCTTATGCCAGCCCAATCCATTGTCATGATTCTGTCTGCACTGAACTCTGGAGACCCAAGCTAGTCAGTCCTTCCCTGGAGTCTGAGCCTTGGGTAGGAACTTCCTTTGTATTGTGCTGATCTTTGTCTATGCAGATATTGATGTGCCACCCTTCGAGGTGGATATATGATGTTATGTTACTGACGTGTATGTTTACGCTTCCGCAGCTAGGTAGGCCCTGAGGGAGACGGGGTAAAATGACCCCTTCACTCTTCCCACTGTGGACTCTAGGCGGACACAGTGATATGTGGAGGGCCCTGTATCAGTGTGGAGCTGGTGCGGGGGATGAACTCCTGTTTGTATACGGTGCGGGCATCGTATATGAGTAGGGGACGTCACAGTAAAGATACCCTCACAAGATCAAGAAGTCAACAACGAGCTAATCAAGATGAAAAACTAAGACATTGACTACAAGAAAACTTCAATAACGCAAGGTTACAACACAGGGCTAAAACTAAAGGGGGGGAGGGTGGGGCATGCGACCACAAAGGGAAAGGCTCAAAGACGGCTGATGAAAATGAGAGAACTGCAACAAGGCTATAAATACTCCAGGGGGGACTCTCTCAACTAGCCTCAAGAAGCGGATTTATCTGCTAATCTCAAAATGCAGATAAATCGCACTTCTGGAGCCTAGTTGCACTCAATCAACACAACAAAACAAGATGCTGAAAATAGAGGCAGAAAATAGGAAACTAAATGTCTAAGAGAATTAAGGGTACAATGTCACCACGACGCTGGAACCACAAAGGCAAAGAAACTAAGCGGGCGATCGGGAGCAAGAGACAAGGACACATCCAAACAACCAAGAATACTAAAAAGAATACTATGATACCCTGCAAAGCTGCTAACATGAACTATCCTAACCTTAACAACTCAAAACATTGCTGAAAAGAACCAATCCTAGACCATCTCACAAAATGAAATAAAAGTGCAAGGGAAGGAACATCAAACTAGGAAAACTCAAACTACAGCTCCATCCACAAGGGGGTAGGGACTACACGTGACCAAACCACCACACCCCTATTGCAATTGAAGGCTCAAGCACAACATATTCACTCACTAAGAAAAATAGTACAGCATATTCACCCACTAAGAAAATAGTGGATCTAAACAAAAGGCTCCATCAAACCAAAATATACGGGGAGTACCAACAAGCATCCAAAACCACAAACCTCAAAATGCAAAGAATGGAAACACCAAGGAATTCACGCAACAAAGCCTGAGAAAGTAACACCAACTGAAGATGCCTCTCGCGAATCATGTAACAATCAACTCTAGAGAAAACTAGAAAGAGTGATTTGAAAAGTCTAATGAGAAGTGGACTAAAAAACAAGAACTCTGCAAACACAAAATGAGTCTACACAAGCACGAGAAAGAAAATTAAACTCCTAATTCTCCAAGAGATAGCTTGATAGATAGGTAAAAAGTATTATTACGTCATGTCGCAGCCAGAGAACTACCAAGTGACATGCCATTGCAAAAATTTCAAGCCCAAATTACTATGAGCAACTAAGGGGATTAGAGATAAAAAAGGGTCTCTTAGCTGAACTTCTATCAATAAGTAAGGGTCATTCTCACCTAATCCAAGGGTCATTCCATTTCTTTGACAAAATAACATGGAGAAAAATAAAATCTCTAACTCTAATGAAAGATCAAACCAAGGGAAATTAAAATATGACATGCGTGCAAGACCTAACCTCAGGAATGAACGTTGCAAAAATAGCCAATGTAAGTCAGAAACCGTGCAAATTGTACGAAAATATTTGGCAATAAAATGACTAGGGGCTCAATGAAAACCACAAAGGGTTTGCTGGATACTTTCTCCTTGGCCTCAGGCATTCTTCTGAATTGGGGTAAATGCTCCGCATTATGGGCTCAGCTGACTCCGCCTCCCCCTTGTTTGGCTCTATTCCCTTGGAAGGCAGGGAAAATTTTAAGGGACCTATAATTTTATATAAGTATAATAAATTGGCCATTCCTTGTAAAATATGCCCCCAAAAGTGTAGCCTGAACTGGCCAAAGATGTGGCTGCAACCCATTGAACCAAATATCTAGTAATGTGTAGCTCAAATGACAATTTTTAGCTAGATTCTTATTAAATATAGAGCTAGTTGCCCAAACATAAAGAAGTCGCTACCTATATAAATGTGTTTAAGTTACATGCTGTATGAATTTGAATTCATACCCCATGTATTTCAATAATGCACAGATTGCTAGTAGGGAGAATTGGAAATAGGATGCCAGAGCCTTCGTAAAGAGGATTGAAAAGTGCCTCGACATTTGAATTTCCAAAAGAGGGGTATTATTTTTAGTTGGTAGATATATCTTATATTATAATGTTGTGTAATGGACCACGCCCTAGATCGGGCGGCCCACATTAACTCTTCGAATAGACGGTCATGATCATTCCAGAAAAAAAAAAGAAGGCAAAAAGCGTTGATCTTTTAACGGGTTTTGTTCTTTAGATTTCTTTAGGGTTTTGAATCAGGCCACAATTAGAGGTGGCAGTCATGTAGCAGCCGTGACTGATCAGATTACAAGTCATAACATGACAATTGTAAACAAAAAGAACAAAACTCCGGAGTGAAGGCATTTCAGATAAAGAATCATTTGTGGATCTTTGTCAATTGTTTGGTTGCCAATCCTGCCTTCGATTCTCAAGCTAAGGAAACTCTGACAACCCATCCGAGTGCATTTGGATCAAAGTAACTGACTCCTGAGTTCCTGAAAAAAGGTAATGTATAATTAGGTTTAAATGCTTCTAATTACCTTATCTCCTTTGTAGTCATAACATCTACTCAATGGGAGGTCTGAACATTTCTTATTTTGCACAGTTGCAAAGTGTGGAGTAGTTGACAATGTTCTTACATGGGCTGACTGTAAGCAAAGCAAGGACCTGAAGAAAAACGATGGAGCAAAAAGACAGAGGGTGACAGGCATTCCTAAATTAGATGATGCAAATGATGCTGGTGGCAAGAACTCAGAAATGTGTACTTTAATATTAACAGAGGGAGACTCAGCAAAAGCTCTTGCAGTATGTAGATTATGTGATTTAGATAGATATAGAGAAAGCCTTCAAGCTTATAATATGAAGTTTATATTCTGCAGATGAGTGGGATAAGTGTTGTTGGTCGTAACAACTATGGCGTTTTTCCCCTACGAGGAAAGCTCTTGAATGTTCGTGATGCCAGTCTCAAGCAAATAATGGAGAATGCTGAAATTAAC
This sequence comes from Isoetes taiwanensis, assembly GCA_021234155.1. Classification (NCBI taxonomy): domain Eukaryota; kingdom Viridiplantae; phylum Streptophyta; class Lycopodiopsida; order Isoetales; family Isoetaceae; genus Isoetes; species Isoetes taiwanensis. Next base: position 12,512,278 of record JAJEKV010000005.1, on the reverse strand, counting down.
AGCAACAATGTCAGAGATCTTTATAGTTACAGCATGCAGCTTTCTCTAAATGCTCCCTAATTTTGCATACCACTGATTCATCATGACTAAGTAATTCCAGATCTGATAGTGCTACTGTCGATTCCATTCCTATAGCTGCATTAAATTAACAGAATATCACATGAACCCTAAAATATACTTAAAGAGAAAACCCAGATATGGCACAACCGATTATTTTGCATCCAAAAAATGAACTTGGGATAAGAAAGGCTACACGGGAGCAGAGGCGGAAAGGCCTTTAGTTATGATGTGCAGCAAAAATGGAAGGGTTGTACTGGAATATAGCTGGCATCCTCAAGGAACTCAAAAATTTGAAGAGTAATCATTGCCGAGGGCTGTAAAAGCATGGCCATATGTCATTTGAAGGATATTATGATGGACCTCATTCTATTTCATCCTGCCACTACAGATGCAAGAATTTGATCGTGAGGGTTTTCCTTTGCCATAGCCTACCATGGGTTCAAAAAAGACTTTGTTGAAATACTGACCTTTGCTTTTTCTACAACCTGGGAAGGATTAGCAGGAGGCAGGCCCTGCTCCTTTCTTTGCAACATCGCAACATTGCAGGGCAGTTTGCTTCATTTGCCACCTCCTTTTGACATATCTGAACGGGCAAGTAAGTCTTATGTTCTTATGTTCACTTTTGTTCAAGGCCTCATTCTTAACCTCTTATATTTTGTCTTCAATCCAACTTTATCTGGCCGATGTTCCATGCCAGTTGGTGTTGCCCCAATAATGTGGAGCATTTTTGCATTTTTATATATGCACGAGCTACATTCTTCTTCTTTATTGAGTTGAGAAGTTGGTCTAAATTATGCATAATTTTGATCAACAACCCTAGAGTATTTAAAGGACATCAAGAGAATCTTTATTTTTTTTATCTGTGATACATTAATTTATTCTTAGTAGTAAAATAAATCGTTGAATATTTACTGATAAGCATTGTTGTTATTGTGCAGGCCTCAGAAACTATACCAGCTTCATTGATCTGTGTCCATTTTATCTGTATGCTTGAGAAGAAATTGAAATGGTGCTCAACTTGCTGCTTTGAGACACATTGTGTCTCACAAGCAAAGACCTTTTCCCCATATGTTTTGCATCCATCACGTCAATGTTATCCAAGACAATAACTTGGTTCCAAGATCTTGGAATTTCTTAACAAAAGTACAAAAGTTAAAGCAACAATCTAAGAAATCAATTCCTTTCTTGCAAACTCAAATAATGTAGCATAGCAATGTTCTCCCCTATACAAAGGCCTTTTTTCACGTGTTGCTAGAAAGGACATTTTTTTAACTCTTTTTTAATACTTTCTTAAAAGTAACAAAAACGTCTTTAGAAAAAGGCCATTGCCTTTTTAACCTTTTTACTTATGACCTTTTTTTAGCCCTTTTAAGTCTTTTTTCGTCCATCCCTTAAATATATATATATATGGCCTTTAAGCCTTGCATTGTAGAGCGCCTAGCTATATCATAGGTCAAAGACGGAAGACAGTAATGAACATAACCTAGGTATTGAAGACGTTGGCATCGTCATCAACCCTAGGGTAAGACACATTTTCAGTTGCATCTAAAAAAATGTATAAAAAATAATAAGATGTTCACTCCAAATGTAGTCTAGAAAGAAATCCTACGAGATGAAATTGCTCCTTAATTCACCATATACCCACCAAAGCAAAATATATGATCTCTTAGATAGACTACCTCTTCAGTGTATAATTTTAAAGATGTCAACAGTAAAAATTCAATTTGAGAGTTAATACTACAATCTCTTCTCATACTTATAAATTTACAAGTTACAAACTAATCCCCAACAACACTATTACTATAATGTTTGGAGATTTTTGTTATAATTAACTTACTGCACACTTTTCTCATTGCAATCAAAACTTCTACAGACTACCCACTTATGCCCAGCAACGCTGGGCACCGTTACTAGTTTAGGAATAAAAACTTCTACGATGTTGGCCCCTCCATAAATGATGAATTTATGAGGGGGCCTCTTAATGAGTTAAGATTTGGCGATCTTAAGGCATTACAGGATTTGGTCAAGCCTAAATGGCCATTCCATTAGCATATCTAGTTCTCACTTGGGACTAAATTGGCCCCAAAGTCGATACCACTCTAATTAGCAAACATCTAATTGGCCATTCTAATGTCGTAATAGGCAATAGAGTGCCACAAAATGGAGAATCTGCAGGTAGTCCGTAGATAAGGCATCCTATTCAAGCCGGTCGTCGCATTTTGCCTAAACCTGTAATTTGTGGCCAAATGGCCCGCCGGGGCCACTAAAATTTTCGCTGTTGGAAGGTGCTTCCAGGTAATGTGTGTACTAAGCTGTTGGGTATTCCCTTTGGAGGGGATGTTTCCATGGGGAGGGTGTGGGATGAGATTTTGCAGGGGCTGCAGAAACACCTCAATTGGTGGAAGGGTAGCAAGTTGTCCATGGCAGGTAGGATCACTATTGCCAAGTCATTACTTTGTAGCACTCATGTGTATACATCATCTGCGATGTTAGCTCCTAAGGGTAAGATACAGGCTTTGGATAAGATTGTTCAGAATTTTGTGTGGGGCGGGGATGATGAAGGGGCGGTTGTTAAAGTGGCTTGGTGGAAGTGTCTCAGCCCCTGGGAGGATGGGGGCTTGGCCATTCTGGATTTGCCGCTGCATAGTAAGGTGTTGGTCTCCAAGTTTGTTTGGGCACTCTGCAGGATGGAGCATCTTCTCCTGGTCTTGGTTGTTGTTGCGATCTCTTTCGCCATTGTGTGGCATTTGAGAAGCTGTCTGTGCATGTGGATTTGCCCTGGGCACTGTTGTATGATCTCCGGCCTTTCCCACATGCATTCCCTTTTCTCACAGGGGTGTTGCGAGCTTGGGATCATGTGCATGTGCTCTTCCAGCTAGATTATGCCTCAGTTTATCACCACTCTTCTCCTTTCTTGTGGGTGCCTCTACCCCCTGCGCACTTGCCCTTGGTCGCCTTTGTGCATGCTCGAACCTTTGAGCCCGTTGGAGGCGAAGCTGTCGCGGCTCACCTTGGAGGATTGGTATTGGGGTGGTCAGCTAGCTTCGTGGGAGTTCTTTCGAGCTTGCTTTCGCCTGAGGGACAGTGGCTGGGCTATCTGGGAACAAGTGGCGGGGAGTATTCCGTTACACATACCTATAGTCCTAGGATGATGTGGTGGTGCAGGTTTGGAAGGTTCATCCGGATGTTGTGTCTTCTTGTTTTGTGCGGTCTTGTTACGGGTGCTGGCTATTCATGACACTCGCCCCTTCGTGCAAGTGGTCTCTGCAGCCTTAGGGTTCTCGATGGCGTCGGGTTTGGACGTGGACATGGAGCTCACTTCCCCACCAAGGTTAGGTGCTTCGTGGGTGTGGTGCATCGCAGATCGTGGTGAATGCCCTTGTGAGTCGGCTTTAGGCGGTGTGAGCCCTCTGCGCCTTTGTTGTGGCCTTCATCGTGAGACTGTGGAGCATTGTTCGGTTTTATGCCCTCACTTGCGGTACCGCCGGGATTGGGTCGGGCTCGCTTCGTGAGATTGACTAGCAAGCGATTTGCCGCTTCATGTGTATCCCGGTGTTTGGCGCTCTTGCGGCAAGCCTTGCATCCATTAGGGCGGATTTGGGGTCTGAAAATGGCCTCCTATCAGCCATTCCACGTCATATTTCCGCCCCTTTTTCCCATGCCACCTAGGATACCAAACTCTCATAATTACAGATTTGCTTGGAATATTCTTCCTAATAAGGGGATTGCACATTCATGGCCATATGTATTTAATTACATTTGGTTGTCGGACGGACCGATGCAACACGTGGCGCTTCTAAAATGCCACTTGCATTATAGCATACCGGCAACTCATGCCGGTGTCCCTTGGTTTGTCGATACAAGCGCGGGCGTACCGCCTTCTACATTTCAAAATTTGAATGTGTAGGTTGAAGCTTTGTATGAGATCGACTTTCATTTCGAGGTATACTGTGGTCGCTACTTTAACCGTCTTCACTTCATCCTAATGGGGCTTCCGCCTCTACAATTTGAAATTTGAATTTGCTTAATGTATAAAAGCATGGATTGTAGGAGAATGGACTTTTCGATTTCCATATGCACGTTGCAAATTTCAAAACGGTTAGTATCGGACGTTCGGCTCACACGGCTTAATTGTGTTGGGGCATAAAAATACCACACCTTCATTTCGCTACCGCGGCGATCTAAGTATGGAAGTTGCTTGTTGTCAAATTAAACTTAAACACAAGTGAGGTCGGCACTTACGAGTTTTTCTTCGAGGAGGGTTTGGAGTTTTTTTTTTTAAATCCCAATTATCGACATAGTGTGACGAGCATCTTGGTATTAAATAGTATGTTAAATTGAATTATATCGGTGTTCATTTTCAGGTTAAACTCAAATCATATAGGTTTAGGAATAAGGTTAAAAAAGGAAGATATTGGATATTTAGGAATAAGGTTAAAAAAGGAAGATATTGGATATTTAGGTATAAGGTTAAAAAAGGAAGATATTGGAATTGGCTCAAATTTGAGATATGCACATAATGGCATGTAATGATGGTTGATAGGACTGGAATACCTAATCATTCCTACGATTTTCACGTCTAATCCAGCCTATATCTATTCCAGCCTAGATTGGCGCCCATTCTCCCCCCAATCTCCGCCCAATCTTCGTTAGATCCTCCGCCCAATTTCTCTAGTCCATCGCCATGAAGAGATCAGCTAAGGAAGAGCCGGAGGTGTCCTCCAAGAGGCGCCTATTACGGCTGGAAGAGGTGTTCCTCTCCTAGTTCCCTCCGTTGCCCACGGTTCTTGCTCACGAATGCCTCGATTCCTCTCGATTCCTCGATTCCTTTGACGAGGAATCAGAGAATGAGGAATCAGAGGAAATTTCGGAGCAGGAGTTCATCACAGGTGTTCTTGAAGGCTGGATAGGAGATTCTTCAGAGAATGAGTGGTCTACCGAAGGAGAAGAAGCCGAAGATGATGAAGAAGATGAAGAAGTTGAAGACGAATCCGCTGACTTCGAGAAGCTCATGGGTACATGCATGTTTTCTTTCTTTTCTTAAGCATTCAACTAACGGTTATTTCTTATTTTTTTTTTTGCAGATGGTGAAGCAGATGAATGAAATTTGTTAGGGCAGAGCACCTCTTATTTTTTTCCTTGTTCTTAGCCTCCAGCTTGCCTCCAGCTTCTTACCATATGACCTAAGCCTCCCGGGCTTTTTGTTGTGAATAGTTGAAGCCTCAGGGCATTTAAATTTACAAAATGATGTTCGATGTAAAGCCATACTACCATAAAAAATTTTGAATTTAAAAAGTTTTTGCTTCTAATTCCATTTGAATACCTAACTTGTTTTTATCAGACATGTGTTACCACTCTTAAGTACATAAGTCATTATCCCTTTTCAAAGAGCATATTATTTTTCAAGAAGGATCACACCAAGCGAATAGTACATATGCAACAAAAATGGAACACACTAAATTCGCATCGTGTGATCCACTTTCTTATTTGTTGTCAAATTAAAATTAAACACAAGTCCCTCATCAATAGTCTCCCATTTGCATATAAAATATCTATCATTCCAAGTTATATTATGTTTTATGAACTAAAATGGCCTCCTATCAGCCATTCCACGTCATATTTCTGCTCCTTGGGATTTGGGGTCTCAAAATGGCCTCCTATCAGCCATTCCACGTCATATTTCCGCTCCTTTTTTTCCCGTCAGATTTGCTTGGAATATTCTCCCGGAATAAGGGAATCGCACATTTATGGTGCCATATGTATTTAATTCTGTTGGTTGTCAGATAGATTGACGCAACACGTGGCGCTTCTAAAAAGCCACTTGCATTATAGCATACCGGCAACTCATGACGGTGTCTCTTGGTTTGTCAGATACCAAGCATGCGCATCACCGATTCTTGTCTTGCCCTATTTTCATTTAGAGTCCATGGCCATACAAGCTTCCCGCCTTCTACATTTCAAAATTTGAATGTGTAGGTTGAAGCTTTGTATCGACTTTTCGCTTCGAGGCGTTCGCTATGATTGCGCCTTAAAAGTTAAATGAAGGGATCTTTACTTCATCCCAATACAAAGCTTCCCGCCCCCTACAATTGAATTTTGAATTTGCTTTTGTATAAAAGCATGGATTGTAGGAGAATGGACTTTTCGATTTCCATATGCACGCTGCAAATTTCAAAAATGAGGTTAGTACGGACGTTCGCTCAAACGGTTTAATTGTCTTTGGGGCATACAAATTGTACACCTTTCAAGGCGCCGTGCGATCCACGCCGTATGGAAGCTCCAAATGATGTGTGGATAAGGATCCAACCGACTCTCACGAATATGCTCCGGTCTTCAATCGCAAAAAAGGAGGTCTAAAAAATAAGAACTTAGACCTCGACATGTTGCGCCTTGCGTGCTCAAAAGTGTCGACATCCGGGCGATGGCGTTTATATCCATTGATCCGTTGAGTGGCAAGAAACCGCCATTTCGGGACGTTTCAAGTTTAGTCCGATTTTGTGGTGACGGTAACTCCGCCTCTTGGGATATTGTGAGAGATTGAGAGAGGATGAAGGCATTCTAATCGAATACTGCTTCCGATTGTCACAAGAGAATTATAACTTAAACCAGACTCTTTTTCTCTCGCTTCATTACTCCACTATGATGAAGGAAAGGAATGACGGCTTGGGGAGGGAAAACTTTGAGATAATGGTGGACAAGTCCAAATTGGTGATAGGGCAGCTGCAAGAAAAGAACCAAGAGCTCGAAAAGAGCAAACTTTGGGCTTCAATGTAGGTTAAAGAATTTGAAGAAAACACCCCTTGGCTTGAGAAAGGAAGAAGCACTATCGAATCGATAGAGGAACTGAAGTTTGGATCAGGTGCATTCAGACGCAGGTGGTCACGGCCACAAGGTCCGTTTACAACACTAGCAAAGGCCAATTAAGATCCGGGGAAACTAGAAGCAATCTTGGTTACGTAGTGAAGAACCCTTAACACTAACAGGGGAGATAGTGGACATGATTTGTCGCCCTACAACTCTCCTCTCAAGAAGATGGTATTGGAAATGGTACTAGGAGAGATCTACAAGAAGTTAGAAGCTTATAGATGTATGTGACCGCTTGTGATGATGTAGGCATCAAGAGAGGCTTGGTTACCGTTCTCTATTCAAGCCATTCCACGGCGTTGAAAAGAATGGGCACAAAAAGTATTCGCTCCACGCCCACAAATTGTCGAGAATACAAGGGTTACTAGGACAAAGATGGTGTATGCCATATTAGAAGAGATGCACCACGTTGAATGTGTCCGGGTCCCGCCATAGCCATAAAAGATAAGAATGGCAAGGATTGTTGTGATATAGTTGGAATGAATGAACGCAATAATCTTTGGGTTGACCTGGTTACTCTCTTACAATTCCTTGTCAAATATTATGACTTAACAGTTGCAGAAACTAATGGTGAGATTGAAGTTTGCATAAAATTGGATGAAATGGAACCACCAAGTTTGAGAAGTATGAGAGGGTATCCGTTGTCATCATGAATAGAGCAATTGAGAATGCAATTGCACATGCTAAATCAAAGAGCAACAAGAATAATAAAAAAGATGTAGAGGTGACGGACGAGGAGAAGAAGCGTGCCGAAAAATGGTTCTCATGTCAATCAAGATGACACCCGGTGGTTAGGTCTCTTTAAAGTTCGAGAAAAGAAACCCACGAGGTATTGAAATGGGTGTTCAATCAAACCGACATCCCGAAGTCTAATATCTAGATTCGAGGGAGGGGAAAAATTGCAAGTAGATCACTATGGATCTTACAAAGTAATTTTTCACTTGGCGTCGATTTAAAACCGAGAAAGCAATGTACAACATAAGTGGAGGAGGACAAGGAACATGCAAAAGTTGTTTGTACTACAATCATGCAAGGAAGTCAAGAAATCTTGGGAAAGACTGTTTCAACCTTGTCCCTTAACCAAGCAAATGCTCCTAATAGAGGAGAAGAAGATCCCAAGTTCCATGGCATTTTCCCCATTCCATTAGAGAGGGTTCATATCGCAAGACTTTGCACGGCTTTGTGAGAATCATCGACAAGATGATATTTTTGAGCAGCAGATTAGGTGTGGAACATTTCGCACAAGAAGAGAAGAGAGGAAGGAATTCGTAGAGTTGAACATGTTCTATCGAAGCGTGTTTGCATGGTGGCAATGTAAGATTAGAGCTCGATGAGAAGCAGGCGGGGAAGAAACAAGTGTGCCTCGTGAAGGTGTCAATTGGAGGGGTGAAAGCTCGGACGCTTCATAAAGAATCATAGAGAGGCTCAACGAAACGGATGGGAGAAAAGGTCTATGAATTTGGAAAAATCTTTGGTTGATGCGAGCAGGACCCGCAGATGCATGGCGTTCGCTCGGCATTGAAAAAAAAGCATGGGATGCATTGTCTGAATTGTTCCCATACATTCGTGAGAATGGACCTCACAAGAGAAGATGCGTAAATGTTCGTGGGAAGTTTAATAACAAATTTATTAAAGCTTTCATAGACGCATGGGGAGAGTGAAGTCACGCACTACTTGCACATCTTTTAGGCCATGCACCTTGGTTTTTTAGGAAGTATGGAAGCCTAGCAAGTGTGGAGTGCACAAGGCATGGAGAAGTCGTGATAAACAAGCTAAAATAGCCTTTCATCGTAACACTCAAAGAGGGGTGGAAATGTGGGAACCAACCCCCAAGACGGATGACAGAGTGGTTTTATAGAAGGGCGATGGCTAACACGACAAGAAGGTCGCTTTAGGAGCAACCCGTAAGTCGAAACACCATTGGCATAATCTCAAGAGAAAACGGAAAGTTGCTTGGCAAAATTCTAGGGCCCCACTAGCATCGCAACAGTGGAGATCTAAGAGACAAAGAATCGGTAAAGTATACTTGTAATGTGTAGCATGTTCACACGACGCGAAGTACTTGCCTCCAGGGGCTCGGTGCCGAACTACCCCACAAAGAGAGAACAAAGCAAAATGGGAGCAAAGCAAAATGGGAGCAAAGCAAAGAGAGAGCAAAGCAAAATGGGAGAAAAAATGAGAACAGAAATTTTCGTACCCGTTGGAGCTGTTGGAGCTATAGAGGGGGGTTTGGTGCCGAGCTATGGCCGAACAGGGGCACGGTTTGCAGACAGGGGCTTGGTGCAGATACAGTCGGCCAAGGCTCTTCATACAGATGCAGGCTCGGTGCGATACAGTCGGCCAGGTATTTTACTTGTTTCTTACTTGTTTTTTACTTTTTTCTTTGTTAAAGGCCAAAATGCATATTTCTTTGTTCATATTCCTTTACTTTATAACGTTTATATGGTCGCCTAATTATATGCCACCTAATTAAAACGTTAATTATGCCACCTAATTATAACGTTAAGTATGCCACCTAATTACAAACGTTCATATTCCTTTAGTTTTTAACGTTTATATGGACACGTTAATTTAATATTCGTGTGCTCTATTGTAGATATGCTCGAACATTATGAATTTAATTTCGTGAATATGAATTAAACTTCGTGTGCTCTATTTAAAGGATATGAATTTAATTTCGTGTGCTCTATTGCAGAATTCGTACTCTATTTCCAAAGGCAGTGTGTAGTTTACTTTCATGGCGCCTCGTTTAGTTGTGAAAGGATTTGGAAAGCTACAGGAGTTGACATTGCCATTTGTTAATGGGCGATGTGAGCTGCAACGTAGCTTGCTTTGTGCAACATTTGGTTTTGATGAAGCCACTCTTTGTGTTGTTCAAGAAAATACAGATGGCACGAATGCAGTCAGTAATGTCGTTGATGAAACGGAGGAAAACACATTTGTGGTTGAAATGCACTATGGAACTACTGTTGTAGTGTATGGGGGTCTAGTTGCAGGCAACACCCCTGCTACTGCAATCAACGTAGAATCTCCTGTGGCCTCTACAAATCATATCTGTGGCTCAACTTTTCGCAAAGTCCTAGCATGTCCCTCAAACAGCAAGTTGAAAAGAATTATGATGGAAGTTAGTGAACCTCAACAAGTTCAATGCTTGCCACCATTTTATGACGGGAAAGTTGTATTTGAACTTCCTCCACAAAAATCTGGTAGTAGCATGGAAGGCATGCAACAAAACATGGATCCTCATGTTTGGACTGCACCAAGCCACACTCATATTCCATGTGTTCGTGGGACTGTTAGGCTATCGTATTGTGCTGGAGAGCTAGAGTGTCTCAACCCCTAGTGTGATTATAATCTTACACATGGGAAGGCTAACAAAATGTGCAATGGAAAGGGGCTATAAATAAGAGGCCTGTAGTTGGTGAGGTTAACGAGGAACATGGATCATTGTGTTGTGATTGTGAATATTGCAAAGAGCAACCTTCATGTGTGGGGTTGTGCAATGCAATGGTATATTACTGTATTCCAGACAATATTCATGATACGAGGCTAGTTATACACACTGGCAGTCATAGTCATCCAATAAGGCGTGTGCAATCAAGATCTGATATATTGCACTTGAGATCACTCTTAGAGAGTTCTGTGCAATCTTCTTGCAAGCTGAAGGGAACTAGACATGCTCAAAACGAAATTGCCATGCAAGAAATTTGCAAAAGTGTCATTGAAACAGCTGACGTAGATCATGTGGACAAGTTGAGTGCTGAGCAAATGGATGAGCTGCTAATTCGACTGGAACCACTTTGCAAGCAGAGAAGGTAAGGAAAAAAAACTCATTTCATAACTACATTATATTGACATTGATTATCCTATGATTAAAATTTACTTATTTTGTAGGTTGAGAAGATGGTTAGACAATGCTCGAATAAAGAATAAAGAATGTTGTGATGATATTAGCAGTATACTCAACCTAAAACGAAGGTGTCATTATGAATATTTTCATGGATCCAAGTTTCCTTATCAGGCACATGGCGAGAATGAGAGATGTTATGTTTTCAAAATGTCTACTAATGGACCAGGCTCTGGAGTTGATTTAGTAAACAGAATGCGGCCATCTGGTGATTTATCAAAGGCATGGGTGCATTTTGATCACGTGAAACGCATACAAGGTTGGACAACCCTTGCTTGCCATGTATATGACCCCATGTAAGTATTATTTATATTGCATTCGATAGTATCCATTCAACTGAAGTCAATATATAATATCTTGAATGCACTGTTACAGTGTTAGAGGTTTGATGACCATAGCTGTATGTGACATGAAAACAGAAGATGTCTTGTCTCAAAAGAAATTTTGGGTCAAGCTAAATAAGGTCATGACTACTAAGAACTATCCACCAGCAGAGTTTCACGGGTTCATGGCAGATGAGGCCCAAGCCAATTGGACAGCAATTAGAGAAGTCTTTTGTAATGGCCAAATACACACTGAAAAAGAAAGATCTTGTGTTTTCCATTTTGAACAATGTCTACAACGCCATACTAAGAGTCTTATATATCCAGAATATAGACAAGGACATCTGAAGGTTTGTAGAAAGTGGAGAGAGTGTCAAACAATAGATGATGCTGAGAAGATGTATCAATCAATCATAGATTGGTGGCATGGCAAGGCTTCACCAAGTGATGTAAACTCTTTGTCCTCATGGTTAGCATGGTGGCACCATAGAATAAGTAGATGGGGAAATTATATGAAGGCCAGCACAGACTTATCCACAGCTATGTATATGCCTGATACAAATTTGTCAGAATCCAGACATGGGAGTTGGTTAGCTGCAAGTGGTTACACTAAAATCTTAACATTGTATGATGCGAGTCTTTTTGACCTTACTGAAGCATTACTGCAGAGCACAAGGTACAAATCATATTTAGAGCACAACTATGTTGGTCTGGGGCCTGGAATTTCGACTTTATTTACCAGACTGCAAGGGCAACTTAGTAGTGGTATTAAGTCAAAAGCTGCTGCTGAATGTTTTAATCAGGAAGTTGGCAGACATGGCATGTATCCGCATGTTTCAGGAACAGGTGGAAATGATCAAACTATATCCAAGAAGCAAAAAACAGTCTCAAATGATGGGAACTTGACACGAGGTTCTGGAACGCATCGGCCAGATATACAAGCACATAATGTTCCAAGAGTTGCTTCCAATGATCCGGTGGTCAGAAATCTGTTTGCTGCTACATCTCCAGTTCTGGTGGAGAGAGATGTTCACAACACTTTTTGGGCTATCAGAAGAACAACTGCTGGCAGTCAAGTAAAATGTCAGGGAATGACATCTGAAAATGGAAGGAAATGTAACAAGAAAATTAACAAGGGATTGTCTTCAACTGCAGCACCTAGCTTCTATGGAATCAGGACGTTCAGGGGGGGATCACAGGAACAATTAGTTTGGTTTTGTCCAGATAATGTGAAGTGCACATGGTACCCAGATAAGGCTCTGTTGCACCCACCTCTAAGACCACAACTATGGCCAGTTACAAGTGGAAGCAATCTGCGACAGGATGAAATAGAGTTTTTGGTGAACAAAGGATACTAGTTAGATGGGATTCACATGCAACCAGTCATTCACACTGGTAAGGCAGTTCCGGAAACATCACAGAATGAAGTTTCTGAAAGTGTCCGCATGACAAGGGATGGAAGACGTGTGAATAAAAGGAACGAGTTGACCAAATTTGGGATGGTGCGCCTTGAGCAAAGTAAAGATATGGTGGTCGATGATGTGGCCAAGGAAGCAGTCATTCAAAGGAGGCATGTCAACTACACAATCCAAAGAGAAGGTAAAGTATACACAGTTAGCATAAAACGTGAACCAGCCTGCACCTGTCCAGATTTCATGCATTGGAGCAACAAAAAGCAATTTGTTCCTTGCGAGCACTTGTTCTACATATACACTAAGGTGCTTGGGAGGGATCCTTTGGCTGATCTACGACTGATACAACCAATGTTTCCAGATTCCGTGCTGGATGTTATTCTAGCTTAGGGTATTATTGTAGTGGATAAATGTTATTTGTGTTTCATCTACTATTAGTATATTATAGCACTATTATAGTAAGCGTTGATTGAGTACTCAATCTATTAATATTATTTGTTCTGTTTATTTTAATTGGTAGGCAATTTGCCAATGTTATTATAGATTTTGTCGTTGCCATGAAATTTATTTGCGCACGTGCATTACGCAATGTCTCAAATTCATATTCTAGCTACCCAACAAGAATAAGCCCCTTCTATTTTGTTGCATATAATATTATTCGGTCTGGAAAAAAGGTCCATTATGCCCAGCGACAAAAAACCACAAAAAAGTTACACTCATTTAGTTTGAGCACATTTAAGGTTCATTTGCAATGATGACTAACAAAAGTAAGAGTTAGTGATCAACCCATCCGAAATGAGATCTGCAAGAATATGGCATTTCATGCAATGGCTTCTATGCATGCAATAGAAAGGTATTAAAAGCATGGGGTTTTGCATCCATGTTCTAGAGTTTCTGAGTTAAAGTTATATAACCTGTTGTGAAAATGGATCATTATTCGTGACACTTCGCTACATAAAATAATTTCACTCATAAACAACCTTTTGTGAAAATGGATCATTATTTGTTACACTTCTGTATCTAAAATAATTACCCTCATAAGTTAATAGTATTTTTTGTCTGTTCGCATTATCCTACTTTCAAACTTATGAAGACAAGGTATGAAGACAATAAACATGAATGGGAACTCCATTCCCTGTTGACTCTGTGCACTATAGGACATGATTGAGAAACAAATTGACGTGATTGAAAAACGAATTTTAAGCTTTGAGAGTTCTTACTTTCAAGTGACGAGATAAGTGATTGTTGGACATGATTGAGAAATAAATTTTAAGCTTAGAGTGTTCTTAATTTCAAGTGATGAGCTAAGTGATTGTTGACTTTGTGCATTGTAGGACATGATTGAGAAATATTTTTTTAAGCTTTGAGAGTTCTTAATTTCAAGTGATGAGCTTTGTTTTAAGCTTTGAAAGTTCTTAATTCAAGTGATGAGCTTTGTGATTTGATCATGGGATGCCAATTTGACCAGAATTCCATTTATAATGTGCATGTAAAATGTTTGACATGGAGGATTTTTTTTTTTTTTTTTTTTTTTTAGGGTAAGAGTATGATATATTAATTAATAGTAAATATTATACAAGTATCCCTTATATGGGATTATAAAGGGAAGAAACCCTACTACCAAATCAATCATGGAGGATATTCACACCAAGGTGCATTTGAGAAAACCTTGGGGACATAGACCAAGACATTGTTCCGACTTTGCACAAATTTTCAAACTAATGGAATAGGAGTTAGTGGAGAAAAATGTTTGTTGCAGCACTCTATTATCTTCAACAAAGATCATTGTAACTCCTAATATAACACAAGCTACATTGCAGCTTAATCATTTACAGGTTCTCGGCATTAACCCAGCAATGCTGGGCACCCTAACTAGTATTTCTATAAGATTTATCTCATTTGTATTGTGCTTTAATCTCCTACTTCTACCTGCTGAATCCCTACCAAGTAATTCATGACTAACCTCCTTTGCTTCATCTTGCAAGATTTGAGCATTTGTTCTCCTTGTGGTCTGAGTTTTTCCCTTGATTATTTGCTCCTCCTTCTCAATGATCTCCCTATCTTCTTGCACTTCATTTTCCTGCAAATTAGTAATCTTATTTTCCTGCAATAACTTAGAGTCAGTTTCAGAATCATCATCATCTATATTTGATAACTTTTCCTGTTGTTCCAATATTTGAACTGGTTCCCTTTTCTCTATTTGTGCAGCAGATAACTTTGTGTCTTTATAATGTTGTCCTTCATAAAAAATGACATCTCTACTAATCACCACTTTCCTTTTTGCAGGACCAAATAATCTATAAGCCTTAGATTGCTCATCATATCCCACAAGATATGCAATTCTAGCTCTATCATCAAGTTTTTGCCTTTGTTCCTTAGGAACATGCACAAAACTTAAACATCCATAGCTTTTAAGTTTTTCAAAATTAGGTTTCTTACCTGACCAAAGCATTTCTGGTAAAGATCCGTTAATGCTTACTGATGGAATCATATTTTGTACCTCAACTGCAGTTCTAACTGCTTCTTCCCATAAATAATTTGGCAGACCTGTGTGTTCAAGCATTGCTCTCACAGCATTTAATATTGTTCTATTTTTCCTCTCTGCTACACCATTCTGTTGAGGGGAATGTGAACAAGTTAACTGTCTTTTTATTCCCTTTGCCCTACAAAATGCTTTGAATCTTCCAGATAGGTATTCTCCACCTCTATCTGAACGTATGCATTTTACTTTATTTCCAGTTTCAAGCTCAACCCCTGCTATAAATTCCTTGAGTGCCTCAAAGGCCTCATCCTTGGTTCTTAAGCATTTCACCTTTGCCTTTTGACTGAAATCGTCTATAAAAGTAATGAAATACTTTTTTCCTGTAATTCCTTTTACATTGAGAGGCCCACACAGATCAGTGTGCACGACTTCCAATATTTCTTTTGCTCTCTTGTTTGATTTTTTGAAAGGCCGTCTAGCAGACTTTCCAACCATGCAACCATAACACAATTTGTGTTCACTATCCAATTTGCAATCTTCAATTACTCCCTGTTTTATCATAGCCTGTATGTTTTTGTTGCTGCCATGGCATAATCTTTGATGCCACACATTAATATCTGAAACTATAATTGCATTTACACAAGGCAAATGATTATTTTCAAAACCAAAGAGATTGCCAACTCTTTTTTCCAGAAATTTGATTTCATTATCCAAAGAAACAGTACATTTCAATATGTCAAAATTGACAGTATAACCCATGTCCACAAGTTGGCTTACAGATATTAAGTTTCTCACTAGAGAAGGTACACACAGGACATCCTTTAAAATTACTGCTTTGCCTTGTAAATCAAATAACTCGAGTGTTCCAGAATATTGAACTCTTTGCAAATTTCCATTCCCTAGTTTGATGTAACCTCCTTTTTCTGTTTTTCCATCTCTAAGTAGCTTGGCTGAGCCAGTTAGGATCTCCGATCGAATCGGAGATAAAGTATATATTTCTTTGTCCAAGAGGATTTGACTTTATCCAGACATGCTTACAAGTCTTTGATGTAGCCATTTGGTCCGTCCAGAACTTAGAGAGTATCAGGTGGACTCTAGGTACATTTCTTCGAGATGGAATCATGAAATCCTTTACTTCATTCGATCCCAGACTGAGTTTATTAGATATTCAATTAAACTTCGTAAGTGCAACTCGGAGTATGCTTATAATTACTGCTACAACTTGAAAGCTTTTATTTGTAGCGCCATACTTGACATCTACTTATATGACATGATTATCTGATGAGAGAATTATTACTAAATTTGCAACCTTAGTTTGGTTCTATTTTCCTAGGTTTGAGTTAGGAATCAATGGCAATAACCTCCAAGAATCTAGATTTGTAGAGGATATGCATCCAATTAGTTAAAGCATGTTGTTGAAGATGATAGGAAAAGAGGTTGAGAATGATAACATCACACAACAAGAATGTAATATCACTATCCCATTTATTTGTAAAAAGTTGTTGATATTCAGTGTCAACGGAGTTCTTTCATGTGGTGCCGATCGAACTGGACATAAAGTATATATTTCTTTGTCCAAGAGGATTCGACTTTACCCAGACATGCTTACAAGTTTTTGATGTAGCCATTTGGTCCGTCCAGAACTTAGAGAGTATCAGGTGGACTCTAGGTACATTTCTTGGTGCCGATCGAACTGGAGATAAAGTATATATTTCTTTATCCAAGAGGATTTGACTTTATCCAGACATGCTTACAAGCTTTTGATGTAGCCATTTGGTCCGTCCAGAACTTAGAGAGTATCAGGTGGACTCTAGGTACATTTCTTCGAGATGCAATCATGAAATCCTTTACTTTCATTCGATCCCAGACTGAGTTTATTGGATCCTCAATTAAACTTCGTTAAGTGCAACTCGGAGTATGCTTATAATTACTGCTACAACTTGAATGCTTTTATTTGTAGCGCTATACTTGATATCTACTTATATGACATGATTATCTGATGAAAGAATTATTACTAAATTTGCAGGTTGTAAGTGAATTAGAACACTTTGTGGAGATTTTGCAATTGTTCCCAGCCAATGTGGGAGAATACTAGATAGAAGGTCCTTGAATATACATCAAGAATAGACTAGTTGTACTAAATTTTTATAATTATGATGATGTGTGACTCTTATTGTAATACTATGGAAGTGGAGCTATGGTCACACGCACCTCCTTGGTTTCTTTGCTGACCTCTTTGGCACAGATCTGGGCCAGTCTGCCAACCTTAAACAGAGGCACAGATGCAAAGAACCCTAAAATATATTACTCGAGCCTTGCATGTTCAATTTAGAATAATATTCAGCATTCATAGGTGACCATTGGAAAGTGCCACAAAAATCAAGGATCCAAAAAGGGCACAATCTAGAAATACTATTTAGTACACCTCATCAAATACAACACCGAAATCATAGAAAAACCTTAGTAAGAATCGTACAAAAACATTAAAAAAACCCCCTGTTATTATGCTACATATGCTATATATTCTTCCTTTAGAGATGCTTTAGCATTTTTTACAAAATTGTCTGGGGGGTGGATTCACGCTATAGTGGATCAGTTTTGGTGTCCCCCATGTCCCCAAATAGCTTAAAATTCGGCTCGAGCCTCCTTTATGGCGGGGAGGGGGGGCCTATTTTTTGACATAAAAGTGTGGGGGACATTCACAAACCCGGGGGATAGTGGAAGGGGCAGTTTGCACTTGATCTTGGGCGACTTAGTACAACAGTCGACTTGGAAGCGGTTTGCTCACTCGATTTTGGCTATCCCGCGGGGGTTGCTCTAGCCTTTTGTGTAGCTTTAGTACTGGATCGTTTGGCTACTCCAAAACGCACAAGTCAATCCCCCTTTCAGCTCTTGGATCCTTGCCGCCCGTTGGTTGGTTCCGTTGTTGGTCGGTTTGGTTGGTCGGCTAGTTGGTTTGTTCCCCGTGAAGGCTCCTCCATTTTGGTCACCTCCAGTTGGTTTATTTGGGCACTTAGTAGAAAACCCACTTAAGATCCCAACTTGGGTTGGTCATGACTGGTCGGTTCCTTTCCTCGGTCAATCCGGTTAGTCGACTCCCTAACCCGACGGGTTGATTCCATTGGCCTGGCCGGTTGGTCGGCTAGTCGGTTGGTTCCCTCGTGAAGGCTCCTCGGTTTTGGTCACCTCCGGTTGGTTTATTTGGGCACTTAGTAGAAAACCCACTTAAGATCCCAACTTGGGTTGGTCATGACTGGTCGGTTCCCCTTCCCTCGGTCCCTCCGCTTAGTCGGCTCCCCACCCGACCGGTTGGTTCCGTTAATTGGTTTGGTTGGTCGGCCTAGTCGGTTGGTTCCCTCGGAAGGCACCTCGGTTTTGGTCACCTCCGGTTGGTTTCAGCTAGGCACTTAGTAGAAAACCCACTTAAGATCCCAACTTGGGTTGGTCATGACTGGTCGGTTCCTTCCCTCGGTCCCTCCGGTTAGTCGGCTCCCCACCGTGGGGTTGGTTCCGATTGGTCTGGTCCGGTTGGTCGGCTAGTCGGTTTGTTCCCTGTGAAGGCACCTCGGTTTTGGTCACGTCCGGTTGGTTTCGGCTGGGCACTTAGTAGAAAACCCACTTAAGATCCCAACTTGGGTTGGTCATGACTGGTCGGTTCCTTCCCTCGGTCGGCCCCAGGTTAGTCGGCTCCCCACCCGACCAGGTTGGTTCCGTTGGTCGATCCGGGTTGGTCGGCTAGTTGGTTGGTTCCCTGTGAAGGCACCTCGGTTTTGGTCACCTCCGGTTGGTTTCGGCTGGGCACTTAGTAGAAAACCCACTTAAGATCCCAACTTGGGTTGGTCATGACTGGTCGGTTCCCCTTCCCTCGGTCCCTTCGGTTAGTCGGTTCCCCACCCGACTGGTTGGTTCCGTTGGTCGTTTTGGCTGGCTCCACCGGTTTGGTCACCTCTGGTTTCTTGGCTTGTTCATCCCGGTGACTGGCTCAAGTTCCTCCTTGGGTTGTGCCCGACTAGTTGGCTCCTTCCTTCGGCACAGTTATTTGGCTCGGGTCTGTTGGCTCGCATTGTTGGTTGGTTGGTGATGTGCACGTCGTGTGAGGGAATGTTTGGCTGGTGGCTTGTCCCGGTTAGCCCAGGGCAGATAGCTGGTGCGACGGCATCGGCGCGGCTTAGCCTTGGCTAGTTGGGCTGGTTGTTGGTTTGAACTAATGGCTGGTAGCTTCGCTCGGTTGGTTCAAGGCTTTTTGAGCTGGGATGCGCCATCGCCCCAGCAGTGATCTTAGCTGAGGGCTGGTCTGGCTGGTTACCAGTGGCGGGCTCGGTGATCATGATTTGCACTAATTGGTGGTTTTGCTTCCCAACCGGGTTGCTCGGCTTCCCCCTTGTCTTGGCCAATGAGTCGCTCACGAGTCCGGAGGAGACATGGTGAACTACTTAAACGGTTTTGGGCAAGGTGGGTGGTCCTTGTCGGGTGGTGTTGGTCCTTGGCATTCGTTTTGGCTCGACGGGCTTTTGCGTCTAACCAAGACTTTAGCCGTGAACATGGCCAACACTCTTGCTCGACTCGACGGCTGATCGGGACGGTTGCTTGTTGGGTTGGTCTAGCCGGGTTGGTGGCTTTCCTTCCCAAGCATGTAAGATGGGCTGGAGCTGGAAGGGGTTGCTTGCCCTTGGTCGCTTTTGGCTAATCGTGGTCGGGCCCGTTCTTGGACCGCTTTGGCTTGTGGGATTTGTGCGTATTCAGATTGAGTTGGAAGTTGGGAAGTGCATTTCACCTTGTTGTTGCGTGCTACAACGCTGGGTCCTCGACAAGGCGTCGTGCTTCGCCCGTGTTCCAAAGGATTCGGTTCCTCGGGTTTGTGTGCCACACCGGCTTGGTGCCCTCCCGTTGTTTCCGTCGCCTTTGGTTGGCTTTGGCGTGTTGGTTCCTCAATGTTGGAAATTGGCCTCGGTGTCCGACCCGCCTCCCCGGAAACGGGGTGGTCGGAAGGTTGCCAAGGCCTGTTGGGAATGTGATGTTGGTTTTGGGCTTGGCTCCAAGATGCCCTCCCTCCGGACCTGTCGGTTGGGTTGTTTTTGTGGTGGTGCCTTGCTCGTATTTCCGTTACCCCATTGGGTCCCGTTTGGCTCGTTCATGGCGGTTGGTTCCACTCCATTGTGGCAGCTTTGTGGCCTCGCTCGGATTGCGGGCTTGTTGTGGTTGGTGGCCCCCGCTCGCCGCAATGCATAGGCCTTGGATGGTTGGAGATGTGCTTTTACCCTCTTTGTGTCGGGAACGGCGGCGGAACCTCTTCCACCTACCATCTTTGGAGTTCGGATGCACACAACAAGTTCGAGACGTTCAATGTTCGCCTCGACCTAGTCCTCATCATGTGTGTTCCCCGGCCTCCCAAGGCCATTTTGGTGGCGCGGTTCGGTTCCATTCTTGGACACTTTCGGTTGGTGCGGTGCATGTCCTTCTCTCCTCTGTCTTTCTTTGTTGTTCAGGCCGACCTCCCACTTCAAGTGTTGGTGCCAGGGTGACTATGCCTCCATCGTCTTGCCACTCGGCCCCTTTGGGAACGGCGGAGTCGATGCTGATCATTCCCTCTCGTTGTGCCCCTCCACCCAGGTGTAGGTGGATGGCTGTCCCTTTATGGAAGCTACCTGGTTGATCTTGCCAGTAGTCATATGCTTGTCTCAAAGATTAAGCCATGCATATGTAAGTATAAGCTACCTTGTACTGTGAAACTGCGAATGGCTCATTAAATCAGTTATAGTTTATTTGATGGTATCTTACTACTCGGATAACCGTAGTAATTCTAGAGCTAATACGTGCACCAAGTCCCGACCCATGGAAGGGTCGTCTTGTCTTATTTGCCTTATGTTTGCTATTAGAGTACTTATATGTGCTACTTTGTTAGTGTCCACCCTTTTCTTTCTCAACTCTTACTTCGTCAAGTTCATGGTTTTATTCTCACCCTTTGTGGGTTTTTTTTTTTTTTTTGAAGAACTGTGTCATCAATATATTAAAAGAATGGTAATGTTACAAAGCAAGTGAGGAGGAAGGAGAACCGCCCCAAAGAG
Organism: Isoetes taiwanensis; assembly: GCA_021234155.1. Taxonomy (NCBI): domain Eukaryota; kingdom Viridiplantae; phylum Streptophyta; class Lycopodiopsida; order Isoetales; family Isoetaceae; genus Isoetes; species Isoetes taiwanensis. The sequence goes on along the minus strand of JAJEKV010000005.1, from coordinate 12,491,165 downwards.
ACAGCGATACCTCGACACTCCACAACAAACTCACAGAAAAACTGCAACTCTACTGTTGTACAAACTGACCATCACCATCTACAACACCCAAGAAGTCCCACCAAATGGCAAACTTCCGCTCTACTAATCCCGGGAACACCAGAAAGCTTTGAAATAGCTTGTACCTGAGTCGAGGAATCAGAGAGGCTGCAGGCTGCTGAATCCCCTGAAAGATCCACAACTGCCGCCGCTTCCAAATCAGCTACACCAACCAAGCCACGCACAGATGCAAGGCTTGCTGCCGCAATAGCGGCCAAGCACCAGGATACACATGAAGCAGCAACTGCTGGCTAGTCAATCTCACCTGAAACAGAGCCATGACCCAATCCCAGGAAGGCTGCAAAGTGAGGGCATAAAACTAGACAATGCTCCACAGTCTCACGATGAAGGCCACAACAAGGGCAGAGAGGGCTCACACCCGGCCTAAACTGACTCACAAGGGCATTCACCCTGATACAGTGGTGCACCATCTGCCACAGAAGCACCTTAACCTTTGGTGGGGAAAGTGAGCTCCATATCCACGTCCAAACCGAGCGCCATCGAGAACTCGGAAGCTGCAGAGACCACTTGCCTGAAGGGGGCAGAGTGTCATGAATAGCCAGCACCCGGTAACAAGACCGCACAAAACAAGAAGACACAATATCCAGATGAGCCTTCCAAACCTGCACCACCACATCATCCTAAGGGACTATAGGTATGTGTAGCGGAATACTCCCTGCCACTTGTTCCTAGATAGCCCGGTCACTGCCCCTCAGGCGAAAGCGAGCTCGAAAGAACTCCCACGAAGCTAGCTGACCACCCCAATACCAATCCTCCAAGGTGAGCACAATAACTCGCCTCCAACGGGCCTGCGTCCGAGCATGCATAGTGGCAGCCAAGGGCAAGTGCGCAGTGGGTAGAGGCACCCACAAGAAAGGAGAAGAGTGGTGATAAAGTGAGGCATAATCTAGCTGGAAGAGCACACGCACATGATCCCAAGCCTGCAACACCTCCGTGAGAAAAGGGGATGCATGTGGGAAAGGCTACAGTGCCCAGGGCAACTCCACATGCACAGACGGCTTCCCAAACGCCACACAATGGCGAAGAGACTGCAACAACAGCGCCGCACCAGGAGAAGATGCTCCATCCTGCAGAGTGCTCCAAACAAACTTGGAGACCAACACCTTACTATGCAGCGCCAAATCCAGAATGGCCAAGCCCCATCCTCCCGGGGGCGGAGACACTTCCACCAAGCCACTTTAACAACCGCCCCTTCATCATCCCGCCCCACACAAAATTCCAAACAACCTTATCCAAAGCCTATATCTTACTATCAGGAGCTAACATCGCAGATGCTATATACACACGAGTGCTACAAAGTACTGACTTGGCAATAGTGATCCTACCTGCCATGGACAACTTGCTACCCTTCCACCAATTGAGGTGTTTCTGCAGCCCCTGCAAAATCTCATCCCACACCCTCCCCATGGAAACATCCCCTCCAAAGGGAATACCCAACAGCTTAGTACACACATTACCTAGAAGCACCTTCCAAGGGAATAGAGCCAAACAAGGGGGAGGCAGCTGAGCCCATAATGCGGAGCATTTACCTTATTCAGAAGAATGCCTGAGGCCAAGGAGAAAGTATCCAGCAAACCCTTTGTGGTTTTCATTGAGCCCCTAGTCATTTTATTGCCAAATATTTTAGTACAATTTATACGGTTTCTGATTTACATTGCCTATTTTTGCAACGTTCATCCCTGAGGTTAGGTCTTGTACGCATGTCATATTTTAATTTCCCCTGGTTTGATCTTTCATTAGAGTTAGAGATTTTATTTTTCTCCATGTTATTTTGTCAAAGAAATGGAATGACCCTTGGATTAGGTGAGAATGACCCTTATTGATAGAAGTTCAGCTAAGAAACCCTTTTTGATCTCTAATCCCCTTAGTTGCTCATAGTAATTTAGGCTTGAAATTTTTGCAATGGCATGTCACTTGGTAGTTCTCTGGCTGCGTATAGTTCTTTGACATGACGTAATAATACTTTTTATCTATCTATCAAGCTATCTCTTGGAGAATTGGGTAAAAGCACGCTGTGGTGTTCCAATTCGGCTGTCCCCCCTGTCCCCCCAAAATATGGCATTGCATCCACCACTTTTGTGGTATGAAAGTATAATTATGGCACTGCTCAACTGCCGTTATTTAAGAATAGAGTTCCAATTTGTGGGAAAGAAGGAAGGTATTTTTATCGTCCACGGAGACCAATCGGTCTATGGGACCCAATACAAAAGCGCAGCAAGCGGATTACTATCCGGATTAAAAAACCCCCGCCCCGAAGTGTTTTCGAGGGAAAAATCGTGGCAGCAATCAGCCTGCTGACAAACTGTTCCAACATACGAAATGCAAAAATATACAAATATATACACTCATGCACCGCACCCGTAGTGCCTGATCAGCGGGCAGCCAGGCGGGGGCAAAGATGAGCTCGCATATCCAGTACCTCCTGAATGTACGACCCCAGAGCACGTATTGACAGTGTGTTCATCAGCAAATGTAGGGGCAAGTCCGGGCCGTACTAAGGGGCGCCGATCTGGCCCGGATCCGACCGAATCTTTGGGCAACTCGGAAAGTGTGAGACTCATCCTCAATGGCACCCGTTTGGCAAAGACCGGTGAGAGCTTTGTCTGGCGGGGCTCCCAATCCCACCCGCCGTCTCAATGCGAAGATGGTGGGCTTTTGTCTTGCGAATGGAGGCAATGAGTGCGCTTTTTCGAGGCGTTGGGAACGGTAGAGTTGCGGGCCCGGCCTAACAAAGTTGATGTGCTCCTTGTAATGGGCTGTTTTGACTGCTCTAGGCGCCGGGGTCCCAGAGCTTGCCAAGGAAGCAAAGCGTCCGTGTACTCCCTTGAGGCTGTCACGATCGGGCCTCTGTGTCCATCGCGACACTGTGCTCCTCGCATGTTCCATCGGCGAATAACCGATCTCCCTTACCCCTCCAGCGGGCCCCGGGCAGCTGCGGGCCCATTGCCGCGGCGTAAGCCGGGTGGGGAGCGAGCATCACCCATATTAACCACATCACCCATGGGCGATGTGTCTATCAGGGAAATTTGCCGTGAAGCGCGAAGAATCTAGTTTCCGCAGCGAGAGTCGATGGGGGACTGAAGGTTTCACCCAAGTGCCCGTGCCAAAAATGCCTTACACTTTTGCCCAAGTTCTTCCGTGTCGCCAAAGAGGCGGCCGGGCCTAAACCTCGACCCGTCTGAAAACAGCGGACTCGACCGATTGCTCAAAACAGATGTGACTGATGGCCCCAATCATAGAGCTCTGCTGGGTGGTTGTTCTGCATGGCAAAAAAGCTTTCGGCCCTGCTTGTCACCCAAGCCGGATGGACGCCTCCCCCAGGCGAGGAGGGAACTCCATCCCTAGGTACTTGTAGGTGGGCGTGACCTCCACGGGTTGTCCCCGATATGTGAGTGCGGGGAGGCATGGGGTGGCGTGAAGAGGATATGAGAACCACCGGGTCTTGGCGATTCATTCAAGCATGTGTCAGAGGCGGCAGGGAATGTATCTAGGGCATCCGGATGAGACCGCATAGCTTCGGGGTGTGAGTGAGAAAGTCAACATCATCCGCAGATAGAGGAGGATGGCGGATGACCGGTGCAAAAAGGCAGATGCCATCCCCCATGCTCAGTAAGCCAGGGCTCTAACTGATCAATGTAGAGGCCAAAAAGTGTTGGTGAGAGGGGGAAACCCTGCCGGACCCCGATACTACTGGTGAATGCTTGGCCCGTCGGCTGCATGCTTCCAAAACAACTCTCATACAAAATACTTGTATATGGCATTACGCAGTGCGGGCGCAGATTGCCTTGATCCAGCCCATAGCTTTTCCCGGGGGACCGTATCAAAAGCCTTCGCGAAGTCCACAAAGTAGGGAAAATTCTAATTACAAAAACTAAAATTCAAATTCAAATTCCTATTCTTTGGCCCCTTCCTGTTCTTTGCCTACGTCATGTTCTTTGGCTCCCTCCCTGCTGCAAGCTCCAATCCATTGTGGATATGGATGTCAATGAGGTAATCTGTCCACAAACCGACATTTCAGACAGGAGAAAATGAAGAAGAACCAAGGAACAAGAAATGTTGAAGAAAAGACGCCAGAGGAAAAGAAGAAGAGAAGAAAAATTGGAGCTTGCAGAATTGGCAGAAGGATCCGGTTCATCAAGAAGTTCAAGCAGTAAATGCCGTATTGTCCTTAATTTGCTAATGTCTTTCCATAAACAGACCAAAAGAATGCAATGGTTCTCTTCTTATATAGAAGAGAACCATCATTCTAGGGAAAGGGACGCCAGTTTTGGCGCCAGCTCTGCTTTTGGATCCAAGCTTTCTTTGGCACAAGCCTGCTATAGCGCAGGCTTTCTTTGGTCTTTTCTCCCATAAAAGACTTGTGTCTTCCTGCATTCCTCATCGGCGTTTCCTCTGAGTTGAATCTTGTTGTTGTACGGAGTTTTCCCTACATTGATTCCTACACTGGTGCTGCTTCTTGATTATGCATAGGATGAATTGGTCTTGGGGGCCACTTGCGCTTTAGGATCGATGGTGCTACCTGAGGATCTGGTCCTAGAACATAATTGTGTCATGGCTTGGCTCTCACCTTTGATGCTAATTCCGTTCTAGATCTTTTACTTTTGATCTCAGCATGCTTTTCCAATGATATCCTCTGTGGTGCTGCTGCATTCATCTGTGGCTCTCACCTTTGATGCTAATTCCGTTCTAGATCTTTTGCTTTTGATCTCAGCATGCTTTTCCAATGATATCCTCTGTGGTGCTACTGCATTCATCTGTGAACGTTGCTGGATTTGTGTTGTTAGCATTGTGGCCCTGTCGATTTCTTCTACTCAATTCTTGCGTCTCTGCTTCTCCAGGTTTGTTGTGATTGATCATTTTAATTTCGATCTGAGAGGTTTTCGGCTCTGTACAGGTACTGTGTCGCTTGGTTGTGGTCAGGTGGATTGGGCTCAAGTTATGATTTGCTTCCTCATGGAATCGATGGTGCTTACTGAAAAACCGATCCTGAATGAAAGTGAAATCTTACCTGCTCTCTGTTCCTCTCGTCTGTGCATGTTGATGGTCGCCTCGCTCTCTGCCACAATTAAAATATGTTTTTTCCCAGCATGCTTTTCGCTTCCGGATGTGCATGTTTGTGGTCGCCGCGCTTTCTGCCCCAGTTATGATATGTTTTTTTTCCCAGCATCATGCTCTTCGCTTCTGTGCCCTAGCCAGCTATAACCTCTGCCTTGTCTTGCCTTCTCTTTTTCATCACAGGCCCTGCCTCGGCCTGCATCTAGCCCATCCGTACCTTGAATCAGCCCCTTGAGGGAGTTTCAACATCCCTGGAGGTCTATCAGCTTAGAAGGAAAAAAATGGCCAAAGCTTGCAAGATCAAGGACTCCAATGGATTCTTTAACCCGGCGGAGGTGAGCTCTTGCGATTGCGAAAATTGTGAGGAGGTAAAACTGGCAGCTTTGAACATCACCAAAACGAAGGTGGGGGAAAACAAGATCACGAATACCATACCAGTGGTGGGCAAGGTTAAAGGTCTGGATTCTCCCCCCTCCTATAAAAATATTTTAATGAAAGATGTTCCTTCTGTTTCAACTAACACTGTTAGACACGATTCTGGAAAGGGGTTCATTGATTTATTTGGAGTACCAGACAATTCTGCAGCTGACATCTTTTCCAAGAAGGCTATTTTAGTCCATTTCCCGCGGAAGTGCCCCTCTAAGGAGGAAGTCAAGACTTGGATCACTAAATCTCAACATATTCCTATCCTCTCGATTCTCAAGCTTGACAATAAAACCTTCCAGATTGTTTGCAGAGATGAAGTGTGTGTTGGCTATATTCTTAGAAGGAAGCTAGACATGATAGCCAATGCTCCCTTCTATTTGATGAGATGGAATTCCGGTTTCATTCCGGGAATGGATAAAGATATCAGGACGACCACCTGGATATCCTTTTCTAATCTGCCCCCTGTTTTCTGGACCAAATCTCATCTGCTGGCTCTGTCCGAACCCTTGGGGGATGTGATTGAGATCAATATTCCTCAAACCAATTACCCGTCAGTCTGTGTTTCCAAAAGAATTAATTCTGACTGGAGTAAGAGTATAAAAACAAGAGTCAAGGAGAATGAGTATTTAGATACCCAGAAGGATACCCAGAAGGAGGATACCCAGTTTTGCTTGGTGATGCTCTTCAGAGCTACCATTGCAAACTGCGAACTTTTTCGTTTATAGATTCACATGACGATGTGTATTCACTTTATGGGCCAAGAGGCATCATAGAATTTATAACCAGAATTGCGGATGCATTGAAACAGTAGCATTGCAAGTTAGAGAACTTGGTATTAGCAATCCACCACACTGAAGACGATGAGAAACAGTTGTTACACGTCCTCAAGTTCAACTACCTGTGTCCACTTCAGCAATTGCACATCGTAAATTGCACATCGCCGCTAATTGAAAATCAACTTAGAGACATATGGAATCGCAACAGAACACTTCGTCAAAGTGGGCTTGCAGATTACCCACAGGTCCAACCCACCACTGCCAAGCTCTTCATTTGTGGATTCTCAGGTGTCGGTAAGACCACTCTCAGAAAGAGTCTCCTCAGAAAGATGGCTCGCCCAAAAAGTTTGCAGCAACATCCCTCTACTACAGGTATAGATCTGAGGACCCTTCAATTTGGTGAAAAGAAACTTGTTCTTTGTGATCTTGCTGGCCAGAAAGAATTCCATGCCTTTCATCATCATTTCGTGAGGGGTTCCGATAAAGACATCTTTCTAATTGTTTGCAAGGCTCCTTCACTTGAGGACAACTCTTGTCTTGTTCAATTCAATAATGACCTTGGATATTGGCTTAGATTCATCGTCTCCTACAGCTGGTTCAATTCCAAACCAAAGGTCCTCATAGTTCTCAATTACTTCAGCCCTTTCCCTCCTGAAGATAAGACAACATATGCAAGGAGACTAACTAGGAATCAAATTGACAAATACAGCGGTCTTCTTGACTTTGGGAAGTCAAACATCGAAGACAATGTTTTTGGGGTTGTTGCTCTTCATCGTAAAGATCTGAGACTATTAAAGGCTAACATCAATGTAACTTTGGGTGATCTCCTTCAACGACACTGCCTTGTGGCGTGAAGTTAAAATCTCTTCTTCTTCTTCTTCTTCAACGACGACAGAAAATTCCCCTGCTTTGTAGTCAGCTACTAGTGCACTTGAGAAAAATTGCTGAAAGAAATTTACTCTTCGTCATCATGTATAGTCGCGAAAGGACAAAAATTATCAGTTTTGACGAACTTGTTCGCAGTTTGCTTGATGATAATAGATATATTTCTCTTGACACTCTACGTCTTGCTTTGTCACATCTCCATGCTAACCATAGGAAATTTTCCTATACGACCTAAAACAATTCCCCAACCTTACAAGTCATTTTTTAGCCTTGATAATTTTGCCTTAAAAATCATTTTTAATTTAGCCTATATAAAATTTCTAAATTCTATTTTTTCGAATGCAATAAATGGAATAAAATGCCGTGAGAATTTATTGCATGAAATGCAATATTCTCCATATATACCATCTACATGTCATGTCTGGCGGGAAGACCGTACGCCAGGCGTGTTAATTCAAGCAATCAATTATTCACGCTAACTTATTTCTAATTATGCCTATATAAATCCATTTCACGCTCTCAAAGTTCCTACATTTTCTTCCTTCCTTCATACGATTTCTTGCGGTTAAACCTGCTTTGTTTTTGGATCCGCCCTCCCGAAATCTTCGTGAGCGATTTATATTGACAATGTTAGATGTTTGGTTTTGGCAATTCCTAACTTACTAAAAGACTCGCCTTTTTGTTTCAGAAAGCATCTGTAGAGAGAGGACATGGGAGGCTCGAAATTAAAACCAAAAGCTGAGGACTAAGGTCTGCGAATCGAAAAGCCTCGGAATTAAAACCACAAGCATAGTCCTCCGTTCTTCGAGTCCTTCCAGCCTCAGAACTCAAGGTTAGTTTTCATTTAGTTTTAAGTTTCATCTCAATGGCAGGTTTAATCCAAGAAGACAAGCTTTTGCATTTGCTTTCGAGAGACGGAGGAAGCGGATGATGTTTATGAAAACCGTAATAGTTTTTATAAACTTCATCCGCTTCTTTGTTTCAGTAAATTTTTGAGTTTTCTCTTCCTGAATTAATCATGCTATTGCATGCAAGTTTCTATTATGAATAAGTGTATTAGAAAGCATTAGAAAAATCTGAAAGATAATATTTGAAACACGCTAAGCGTATTTTATGCTAACCTTAGCCTTCAACATGAATACACGCTCGGCGTCATTGCCTGGCCTTTATCTATTTACTTATCTATCTGTACAGGTTTTTTTTTTCTCCCTCTCTGCTGAGTGCACGCCGAGCATGTATAGTTTTTCCTATATAGCAGTTTACACGCTGAGCGTGCAAACAATTTTATCCCTAGTTTCAACTTTTACGCTAAACACGCCGGGCGTGTCTCTTAGTTTCTAAGTTTATATAAATAAATAAATATAACACGCCAGGCGTGAATACTGATACTCCGCTCACTTCCTATTGATAGATGCCAAGTTACATTAATCACCCGGTTGGTGCGAAGATGCATTGGAATTACATTTGGGCCAGCAATCACCTGACTGACTCGGTCCGGCTCCAATCTCGGTCGGTTGAACCGGACGAGCACCGGTCCATTTGGAGCACCGGTCTTGCAACCCCGAGTACTTGGATCAAGTAATGATGATGGCAGTGAGCCTTGGGGCAATGATAGATCTGGGCTCTGGGGCCCTTGCAATCGCACGGAGGCTGGCCCTCTTATCTAATCACTTCGAGAATGCAGTACATGCATTGATCGAGAGTGAATCTCGCATCCGTCAGCTCGAGATTCAAAATGAGGAGCTGCGGTTCTTAGTGGTTAGCCTCTATGCCCGGATGCCCCAACACGAACCACTACCACAGCGATATACGATGCAATGGAGATGGCTCAACCAATGGAACCACTACCTTGGCGCTATAATGATGCATTGGAGGTTCAACCAATGGAGCGGGGAGGAGGAGCAGGAGGTGGAGGTGGAGCAGGCCGGGGAGGTGGAGCTAGAGCACGGTGTTTTCTTTGGGGTTTTACGTCGGGTTCACTATGCCCACTATGGAAATGGGAGTATCGATAGCCCGGCTACTCAAGATGGCCCGGGCTTGAAACAATGAGTGCGGGATTTTGTCCGGTTTATCCGGTTTATCAGATTATATACAATTGTAAACTTTTTCCAATGAATACAACAAATTTTGTCTACTTCTATATTTCTACAATGTAATACATGTTACATACCTTTTTAAGCGGTTTCTTGGCCATGCAACAAATGTTCTAACACTTTCTCCAACCGTATCCCCACCGGGTGTGTCTGAGGTAAAGCTTCATCCATAGCGCAAAGAAGATTAATCACTGTAACTTCGGACATACTTATCGGCGGAATTCCATGACAAGTTTACGGATCGATGGAGTCGATCTTGCATAATCCTACTTTCCTTTTCTGATTTGTAGTTAACATGAAACATTCATCTCGACCTTTGCGTAAAATTGCTATTCAGAACACCTACTATTGGAAATTAATGTTCAAGCTATTGGAATGAGATGAGTACCAGTGTAGCCATTCTTGAGAAGCTGATTTGAGTCTCTGAAGCTGATTTGAGAAGCTGAAGGCGCTATGGAAACTCTGGCGGTCGGGAAAATTCGAATTAGAAGAAAGATTAGGTTAACTACGTTTAGGCGGGATAAATTTGGCGGGATACATTTTGGGTAGATTGGTTTTTAAAAACTTAATGAAAGAAGTCGGCGGACGGGTCTTCGTCATTATTATTTGTATGTGTCAAGAATATCCAAACCGCATTTTGTGTTTTCTTGAAATTCAAATTTCTCTATTTCTCATACAGGTAGAAAAAGCTATTTCTTCGAGCAGCTCGACCGCGTATCCGAGCGACCTTCCGACTCTGTTACTAGGCGACTCCGGAGATGTCTTCTAAAAATCGAGGTCGAGGTGAGGCGGGGAGAGGAAGCGGTGGAAGAGGAATCTCTAAACCCGGCTCTTCTCAAGTTTGAGGGCGTTGATCGAGAATACCTGAGAATACAGAACCCTATTCAAGGTATTTAATTTGCCACAGAATACACACTGTGTGGAGAGTATTATGCTTGCATGAATTTGAGATATTTCCTTGCCTTCAGTTAATATGCTTTGCATGAGTTTGAGTTATTATGCTTTGCATGAATTTTAAGTATTACCATCAGTTAATGCTCTGATTGTCCGTTTTGTAGAACATAATTTTGCTCTTTTTATATATAGAATATAGCGGTGTTAGACAGTTGGAGATAGCAATGTTCAATGAGGTTAAATAGTGTGAAATATGGATTCATGAAGGGTATGTAGCTTAAAATGTGGATGCAAAATAATTTAGTTTCAAATTCACGCATAGCATGGTCAATAATAGGAGCTACCAACACGCCAAGCGTGATTTGTACTAATTTAGGTTTAAATGCATGGCGTGATCTCTTGTACGAAAAGTACTCTAAAAGTGCTCATCTTCTTTTGCAGTGCTCAAGAGGAAGAAAACCCCTAATAATCCGGGTTCTAATCACGCCAAGAAAGCAAGGGAGACGACCCGGATCTGGTACCATATGATCTCACCTTAGATGATGAAGGGCCGATTCTTATAGCAACCACCGACCCTGCACGCCTACGAAGAGGAAATGGGCGAGGGTGCCGAGTGAGTGCGTTGACCTTGCCAAGACAAATGGCAAGCTCGACTTAACTCTCTTCTCGAGGAAAAAAAGGCGGAACAAGATGACCAAACAAGGGATCCTAATCTCTTGTGAGGAAGAGGATGACACCAAGCGCAAATTGCTCTTGGAGATTACGCGAAGCGGGAAGAAAGATGCGCCGGACTTACTCCTTTGTAGAGCTACTGCATACAAGGATACGTTCATGAAGACAGATGTGAGCGGTGAGACATGTTTTAAGTATGGTTGGCCAACCAATGTAGCGATTCGCCAATATCTATTTGCCAAGAGGTTACAAATGCGTAGAGGCATGTTCACTAAACCGACACCAAGTCACTATTTGCGACAAGCTAGGGAATTAGTGACTTGAAAGCTTCTAAGAGGGTCCTAGATCTAGGGAAGGATGTTCAACCTGCAGTTGTCGAAGGCATGGAGGCTTCTATTTTTGAGAATGAACAGGACAGTGGCGCAGCTAGAGGCCATGAACAAGCTGAATAAATACTCTGACCATTATCCATTGGGTCTTAAGGAAACTTTTGCGATCCATGTGAAGTCCCTCATCCGTTCACCAAGCTCCATTTATGTTAGCAGAAGATATGATCCAAAGACATGCCATGGAGATTGTTTGAGCATGATTAGTAATCCGGGTCAAATGCCTATGCCAGCGGATGTGCTACCTTGGGATATGATCTCGAACAAGCCTCTTTGTGTGGGCCGAACTTCCAAGAGATATTGTTAAATGAAAATATTAAATTAAATTAGTCATCGGCGAAAGGCGTGTTGAGGCACGAAGGCCCTCATCAAAGACCGGAACAAAACAGGCCAAAACGCGTTCTACAATCACTATGCGTATAGGAGGGTTCTACAATCACTATGCGTATAGGAGGGTTCTACAATCACTATGTCGTATCTTGGATGCCAATACTTCACATGCAGATTTGGCTGAGATTAGTGCAACTTTGAATGAAATGGGGAAGACATTTCTATACAAAAGGTAACTAACTGCATTAGGATGTTAGCATTTTAATATTCACGCCAGTCGTGCTTTCAATTCAATTGAATTCACGCGCGGCCTGGTTTCATAAATTGAATTCACGCCAGGCGTGTTTTCAAATCAAACCAATTCACGCCAGGCGTGTTTTCAAATCAACCTGGTTTCATAAATTATATTCACGCCAGGCGTGTTTTCAAATCAAACCAATTCACGCCAGGCGTGTTTTCAAATCAATCGAATTCACGCCAGGCGTGTTTTCAATGGTTGATTTGAAAACACGCCCGGGCGGAATCGATTGATTTGAAAACACGTCTGGCGGAATTGGTTTGATTTGAAAGCACGCCTGGCGTGAATTGCATTAGTAACTTTATTCATTTCACGCCAGGCGTGATTTTTCTCTTGATCAATTCTATTCAAATCGCCGGCGTGTTTCTATTCTATGATACTGATTCAATGTCCGTACTATTGCGGTCCATACGTTGAACAACCGCCACGCGGTCAACGATTGGGTGGAATATGGCTGCCCATTGCCCACCGCACGTATGGGTCAAAGTCCGAGGCATTCAAGGCGCTTTGGAGCGGACTCATCGCCGAGACAATTATCTGAGAGAAGAAGAAGAGCGCAAGAAAATCAAAGAAAAAAGGTGGTGATGACATTGCAGATCCTTTTTCGAAAAGCTCATCCGGCCCAGGGACCAGACTTCGTATAAGATTGTGTTTTGTAAGGAGGCAGTATGGCTCAAGTGGAATGAATTTTGGGACGCTTTATGCACAAGGGAAGCCGCCGTGATACTATGGGTAGGGTGCCTCTGTTGATGTAAGCATCTTTGACTTGAATGTGACAGAGATGAGAAAGACTTCGGGGGGCTAGGCGATCTTTGAGACCATTTGGGTTTTAGACCCGGTGCTTAAAGAAGGAAGTCTTATACAAGAAGGGTGCTTTCACCAAGGATAGGATGTCCTTCGTTGAGTCCGCAGACCATGTAAAGGATGTACGTGACAATGAAGTCATTTGTAGGAGCTGAGTTACAAAGGCTATCGGGGGATGTGGCATTATCCGAAATTGGATTGCCGGACAAATACAAGGTCAAGAATGATGACATCAAGAAGTTTGTATTCGGGTCAAAGGACTTCCTAAAAGAATTGGAAGGCTAAAAATACAAAACATAAGGAGACTCTACCCCTAAGGTGCTTGGCCGAAGTTGAGAAGAAAAGTGGCCCTTGGAAGAAGATTACTGGAGAAGACGACATTTTGTCCAAGATTCGGTCTCCATTGGGTACAAAGATCTCTTGCCGGAATCAACCGGCCTTAAAAATATATCACTCTTTGTGTTGGACAACAGGGTGGGAGAGGAGATATGGGCATGAACGAAAGGACTACTGGCAGCCTTCTTTATTTGTATAGGATTGACAACCGAGAGGTCCTTCACTATTGTCATCGTTTGTCCTTGGTGTGAGTCACATCTGCATGCACTATCCGGCCGTTCATGATCTGGAGTGCCTCAAAGTTATTAGGGAGGGATGCCTAATATATGATGTTAAGGATAATGAGTCGCTGTGAACAAAGACGAAAGATGGCACATGTGATCTTCATTATGATAGCCATGCTATCGGGCTATTAATATGATATTGCTAAGGCCAAGAGTGACAATAGCGGTGCATGGGAATGTTTTCTTCTAGATGATCCGGACTTAAGAACTATATTCTTTCATACGGATGGGGATCGGTCGAAACGGGATGAGTCGAAGAGGATGAGGATCGGGACCCCCTCTAAAGTGGGGAAATCAAGGCACGAAGCTACAAACTAAGGAGAAGGGCCCCTTAAATAAAAAATGGATTTCCCCGCCTATGGTGCTTACCTCGTCGAGGCATTTGCTCCAATTGATACAACCCGCTTGGAGCTTCATGTTGGAGGTTATATTGCTCGAGAGGCTCTTATGGGTGCAAGAAGATGTCACCGCTTTGTGAGTGATGAGCAGGCCAAAGACTTTCTTGAACCATTCCTCATGCATGTGCTTGCCAAGTCTCCTAAAGGCCCTTATGGCAACCTGAAATCATCGGCAATCAAAAGTCTCGTAGACTTGTCCAATTCGAAAGTGGGCGTTGCTTTCGGAGAGGGAACTAGTAATCTGCTGACCGATAAGGAAAGCAAAGAATGAACAAATAGTCGCTAAACCGGTTGCTCAAAAAGTACCGTGATGGCTGGCCGAACTTAGGGAATATTTTTGCCCACATTGGCGGTGATGCAAGCAACAATAGAGTAGATTCACGGGTTAACAATGAACTAATTGACAGTGGAAACGAAAAAATGAAGGCAACGAAGGCGGCTCTAGTGATTCACATGTTTGCCAAATCAATAGTAAAATAATGTCGGGTTGTGAAGGACGCAGTGGAACTAATAGAAAATAACAATTCTAACAAATTTAAGAAGACGAAGATTAAGGGTGGCGAAGGGGAGAATGGCGATGACGTAGCTTAAACCGAAGATGATAGGTATGGCCTTGCTCCATCGAAATCGCGCACGCTGCGTGATTTAATTTGTATTACCTTTGAATTAAATCGCCAAAGCGTGCTTTTGATTATTTTTCGTTGTCAAACTAAATCACGCCCGAAAGCCGATTTGGTTATGACTATTTCAAATCACGCCATGCGGCGTTTGTATTGTTTGTGTTATCGTATCTTGCTGACCGGATACATGTTTGATGTTTCAAACTTCCATTGCGTTTCTAAGAAGGTTGTGGTGTTCGACCCTAAACGGAGTCCTTTGCAAGACTTTTCCGAAAAAAATAAAGTGGCTAGAGAACGATTTCATCGGACACCGAGAATCAAACACCAAGTGGATCTATCCGCGGCCGCACTTGAAGGAGATGCTAGACGAGGCATTCGGGTTATTTCGAGTTGGTATTTGGTCATCCATGGAACTAAGGAACATCAAGGATACTTTGGAGGCATCGGGGAAATCGCGAGACATTGGTTGACCCTTTGGGATCGAGAACAAATGTGTGAAGTTCACTAATCCCAAGGATCCAACAGGCAAGCCTATCTTCATCAAACACTTGAGTAACATGATGGACCTAACTTGGTATCGAGAATAAGGATGATATAATCATAGTGGATGATGATGCTCTCAAATGCTTCTACAATCAAACGCAGGCCCTGAATCCACCATTTTACGATCCAAAAACTTTGCGACGGATGATTTTACGGTGAAATTTGTGTCTATTATGCATAATTTGGCTATGGGGAAGGCGATTGGGTGAAGTGTTAGATTCATTACTGAACTGGATAGAACGGCTGACATGGAACCACACCTTGTTAAACACGTGGAAAAACATGGATTGATCCCTTAATGTTTTATTGGAATATATGATATTTTTGTATGATATTTGTGCCAAGTATCGATAATTTCGAGTCTGGAATTGCCTCGCAAATAATGCAATCTGTTATTATCAAACCTAATATTATCATCTATCGAGCAAGCAATTTTGGTCTCATCTATGTTAGCAACTTGCTCTTCATTTTTGCATATTTCAATTCGCATATGAAAAGTCACACGTGAATCGCAACCTTATGTTATTTTTGAAGTCCAAAAAAAAAGATTAAAAAAAAACAAAAACCCCCTAGAAGACAATAGCAGGTTGGCGTGATTTTGGAGTTGACATAATCCCAATTTAATTGGATGATGGTTTTAAGCAACTGTATTGATTTTGCTACTTGTCTCAATATTTCCTTGGACCTTTTCTCTATGCTTCTTTCTAAATCGTTTATTGCTTCTAAAAGTTTCTCTTGTCCTTCTAGCACCTTATCCAATTTGTTTGAGATTTTTTCTTGTCCTTCTAATACCATACCAATTTTGTGGATCAGCTGATCATTTGAATACGGACCAGCTTTGCATAAATCTGTCGCACTTCTGGCTAAATGGATGTTTCTTTTTGGCCCTTTGTGTCCTGTTAATCTATCTACCTCACTTTCAATGCTTTTTAGTTTTTTCTTAACCACTTGCAACTGACTATTGTATTCAGACAATTCTTCAAGAAACAAAAGATCAACAATCTTGCTTGATGTGGCATCACTCCATGTATGCATGTAAGATGAACCATACACGTGAACCTCATGCTTGATTCTTGATAGGATCTCCACGTCTAAAACTTGAGTTGGTTGCCAATAATCAACCAAAGGATGAAATGGTCGCGCATTATCAAATGGAATCTTGGTGAATCGAATCTCATTATATGCTCTTCCAATGAAATAGATGGACAACTTGAATCTGAAATGCATACATAAAAAATGGACCTCTGTATTTCAAAGTATTTGCTGTTGACTGTTTCTTGTTTTGCATTCGTAGAAAACCATATCATGATGTCTATCCATTGGCGATCTTTCCAATCATCAGTATCTCCTCCAACTTTAATGCAGAATTGGATGTCTTCGATTGCAAAGGCAACCCAGCCACCTCCCACATGGTAAGACTTATTACAACAAATGTCTTGAAGCCTCACTTGGAGCTTTGTAAAAATACCTATTAAAGAGATTTAAGTTATGACATAAAAATATCATTGAGCATATTAAGAAGGTACCTGAAGGTAGCAGAGTATGTTCTTTATCCTTGCATTCATATCTCCGACCCCTAAATTGGACGTCCATTGAGATGTTTTTGAAATATTCATATAATCTTCCTTCCAATAATGCTGGTACCATCATCATCATTAGTAGGTAGAAAAATGATGCCATTTTGCTTAGGCACTTGAGAATGGTTTTGACATGTGTAGGTAGTCCACAAATTTGAAGAAGGTTACGCGTCACATGTGTAATATCAAAATGACCCCTTTTCTCGAGGGGTTTTCCAAGTAGCTCGGGTGTTACGAAACTCCCAATCACCTCACGGACAAACCATTCGGCATCTAGAATAATAATATCAAAAATTTGCAGATACAAAATTTTAGAGATAACAGCTTGGAGACAAAATAATTGGAGAAAACAGTTGGATTTAATTCAAATAATTTTATGTACAGAAAAACTGTTCGAAGAACACTGTTTGAAGAAAATTTTATGACGAAAACTGTTTGATTTCATTCATAAGAGGAGAATGTACAGATGCCCGAAGGCTTTTCACAAAATTACAGGAAAAAAATGCCCGGAGGCGTGTCCAAAGCTTCTGTAAGCAACCAAAAAAAAAAAGGGGCCGCCCGGGATCTGCATCATTGATCTTCCACGTCTGCAACAAAGAAGAAAGAAAGGTGTTAAAAAAGAAAGAAAGGTGAAAAAAAAAAAAGCAGACATGCAAACCTGGCTCATCTCTCAACCATTCTAAAAACTCGTCGAATTGTCGACCTTCCTCCTCATCTTCTTCCTCCGCCTCCTCCTCCTCTTCTTCCTCCTCCTCCTCTTCAGAGATTTCATTCTGTTTGTGGTCAAGCCAACCCGAGCAGGCGGAGCGTGTGCTCTTGAGAGGACATCTCCTCCTCTTCCTCCAACTCCTCCTCTTCCTCCTCTTCATCGAGAGGGAGGAATTAGAGGAGCTCAACTCCCTCCTCTTCCATGTCATTCCTCCTCTTCCTCCTCTTTCGCGAGGAGGAATCGAGGAGAATTGGGCAAGAAAAATCTATCGGGGAATAGGGGTTCTTCAACCCGACGTCTCTTTGACGAGACCTCGGGTTCTTCATGAAGTTGGCGAAAGGTCAACGCTTCATGGCGGGCGAAAAAAAATTTGGACGAGAATGGAGCTCTTGAGAGCGTGAACCGGATTTATATAGGGTTAATTAGAAATTAGCGTGAATAATTTATTGCCTCAAATAACACGCCAGCGCATCTGAAATTTAGGGTATATTATTATGGATAATAAATTCTCACGTCCATCGCCTATATGTCTTTTTTCAGAATCATATATCCAAATTTTCGATAATTGAAATTAGGATAATATCATTTCCTTGTTGTTGCCCACGAAAATTTTGTTTTAAATGATTTCGTTTACGCCCATTGTTATTATTATATTAAACCTATTTCCAAGGAATTTCTTGCTTTTAAAAAAAAATTTGATTTACCTCTACATATTCCATAAATGTCGCATGCTTTTTTATCTTATGGTGTAATAATTTTTTCCTACTCATTAACTAAAAAGGGTGCAATTTGCCTAGGTCAATGGTGCCTCTCCAACTCAAGATGGTGTGCAACATATTGAAAAGAGCAATATCAATGAAAACCAACTCCTAGCAAGAATGTTGAAGAAAACAATTAGTCCTCTATAGTAGGGTGCAATGGAGGAACAAGAAGGTGAGAATCATGCACAAGTGCAACAAGGAAATAGTAGGCCAAGGAGTCATTGTGCTAGCAGATCCTGGTCAAGCTGTTAATGATGAAAGGCTAGGGGAAGACAATATTGGTATTGCAATTTCGATGTTGGAAGACAACTGGAAAGGTAAAGGTTTGGGTGACAAGGAATGTTTTGGTTGTGTCAAGCAATTGAGGTTCCTTGCATCATGGCATGGCCTATAAGTAGTGTTCAATTTGTGGAGGATTATATTTTCCCAGAGCCCGAGGTTGTTGGGGACAATGATTGTCTTGATATTGATCCATTGGCGGTTGGAACTCTAAACCTAGGCAAAAGGGGAGAAGTATCAGTTGCCAGACATTATCCTAGCAAAAGAGCCAAGTTGAATAGTGACACCAAACGTGAGACAATGGTGAAGGTTAGGGGCTCAGATTGTTGTTGGAGTGCTTGTATGCAATTCTTTACAATAGAACAATTGGTGGAAGCAAGAGCCACTTTTCAAGAGTACACCGTTGATGAGAGGAGGACCTACATGTACACAATCTTCGAAAGCATGCACTTCAAGATGAAAGAAACCCAAACAAAAAGATACCCTTTGCTAGGCAAATGGATATGTGCAAAAGCATGGCAGAGTATCCATGCAATTCCAACTTCTTCATGGCATAATTGGCAAAAAAAAACAAAGCAGAGGGGAACAGGATTACATTTTTACATGGAAATAATGGTTTGTTGAGACCAACAGCTAGGACCTTGGTCGCCAGGGAGATATTTGAAAAATATATTGATTTCAATGCGAGTCTATGCCACACAAAAAGTAGAAGGGATGAAAAGGGAAGAGCAGCTTGTTGAGAAAAAAGGTTGCCATCACATTGTACTCAAAAGAGTATTTTGGAAGAAGTGAATTCCCTACTTCGAGAATTGGGAATTCTTCCAATATCCCAACCTAGCTTTAGTAGGTTATGGAAGAAGCATTTCAATCATGTCGCCATAGCAACTTCAAACAACTTTGCAAAGTGCAATTTATGTGCTAAGTTGAAGGAGACTCTTGATAAGACTGTGCAACCTAGTCAAAGGGCTAGGATAAGGGAGCATATGAAGGACCATATGACTGACCAACTATCATGTAGATCATGTTATTGGATGTGGAGGACTTTATCTGCATTGGAACCCAATAACTATTTATGCATTATACATGACAAGATGGACCAGCAAAAGACTTGTCTTCCACAATTCAAGTACATACCAAAGTCATGTGGAAGATCATACCCTTTACAGATCTCAATGACTGGGGCAATCTTGCATGGGCAGAATCAAACCTACTATGGCCATTTTAGTTTGGAGTTGTGGAGTGATGGTCCAGATTTTCATATTGGGAGTATCATGAGGTGTTTGAGAAACTATGAAAATGGATACAATGGTCACCTCCATGACCCTACAGCTAGCCAGGCACTACATAGAGCATTGTTAGATGGAAACCCTAACAATATTGAAAAGTTCAGCAAGGCAAGGTTTAGGAAGCATGGGTCTAATGAACATGTTGGAGCTTCAACTTCACGTGCTAGACCTCAAGATCTACCCAAAAGGTTTCTCTTGCAACTTGATAATTGTCTTGGCCAAAATAAGAACAGTGGATGTTTTCTTTCCTATCCTACTTAACAATTTGTGGGGATATTTGAAAGAGTTAATTTAGGGTTTCTTATGCCGGGCATACCCATGAGGATGTGGATGCATTATTTGGCAAATATAGTTGTATACTTTGAAGCGTGACAGGTGACCAACTTTCCTAGGCTAATGGAAATCTTGCATGAATGCACTAATCCAAACCCTATAGCTTCTCTCATAGAAGAAGTGCCCGATTGGAAGAGCTTTGTGGATGGTTATACATTGGATCTTGAAGGTCATTCCGGGGCCTCAGTAGTTCACTTTTTGGGTGAGAGAGATGGGATTCCAATCTTCCAATGGAAGATGAGACCTTCGAGGAGGATGAGTGGAGAGGAGGGAGGAAATATGGCGTAGAGATGAGAATGGCAAGCCTATGATACCTCTAGGTCAACCAAAAGCTTTAAAACCTCTTGAAGAAGTGAAGCAATTGGGATTGACTAAGGAAGGAATCCAAGACTATATAAAGCATTGGCAAACCAATCCAGATGACACCAACCGTGCCTTGGTGGCTTACTTTGGAAGAAGGTGATTAACTTTGTTGGGGAGATAGACACATCCTCGGATGAATTGAAAGAAGGGTGGTTGCCTAAAACTAGGTGGAAGACCTTAGCAGTGCCGAGGATTTTGATGACACTGTAAGTAGCATTCGCAAGCAATATGCTCCTCCTCCTTCCGGACAAAACACTATGTTGGTCCTAAGAACAATAGGCCAAAGTTTCTAGGCATGGATGCTTATGAACCTTCTATCGACTGGAATGCCACCAATTTGTGGTAGTAAAAGCCGGCAGATTTAGATACATATCCGGTGTGGTTGGGGTTCACTATCTCGATATTTGCAAAGAAGAAGGTAATATTAACTTCAACCATGTGCGGGTGGAATGGTGGTGTCCGGTGCATCGGTTGACCAACGTCGGATAAAGAAAGGTACTCGATTGTTGGACAAAGAGATGGAGGAGAACCGGAAAGTGATCCCGATCTTTGGCTAGACTATGAAAGTGTTTTGTACTCATGGACTCCAAACACTATTCCAGCTAGAAATGCGAGAATTACAATACCTCAGGATGTCAGGAAGAAGGCTATGATATCATTGGGGGTGCTTGAAGAAAGTTGAATAACTATGTAAATTTTTGTTATCACGTTTTTATGATATGGTGCTATATTGTGAAATATTGACTATTTTGTAAATAACATGATATTACGTTTTCATAATTTTGAGGTGAAATGTGTGAATTTGAATATGCTACTAAAAACATGCAATATGAAATTTGTCCCAAAATTAAGACATAAACCCAATTTAATTGAATGATGGTTTTAAGACATGTCTTCCAAGTTTACCTTACTTTACAGATGAAAAGAATTTCATTCAGAAGTACTCAGAAATTTTTAGAACCAATATTAAGTTTCATCTATTGTGTGAAGCAAGGGAAGGTCCCCACCAAGTTGAAAATCAAGAAGGCATCAGCATGACACTTCCACCTGATTGGTTAGTTAAAGCAGCTCCGATATTAGCTCCTGCAATCACTTATATTACTATCGCAGTAAAGGTGACAATGACAATAATGGCAGGACCAATAGTCCCTCTATTCGTGCCAAGTTTGGTAAATATATTAGCTGAAAATGTTCCAAGCATTGTCGGCTTTATTTTGAAGCAAAAAGTATCTGCAGATTACATTCATAAGGCTAATAAATTGACAGAGAACGAAATGCGAGAATTTTTAAGGTATGTTACAAAGGGTAAAGGGTTGGATATGAAAGTGTTTAGACTTTATCAAGTGATGTTTCCAGTACGATCGCTTGGCTTTGTAAGGAGCATGCTCAACATGGTGAAATCTTAGAAAATTGTGAACTAGATCTATGACAACAGAATATTGATTCATCGAATGCGCGGCAAGATATATTTACTGTATAATCTTTATCAATACAAGAAATTTATCGCGGCGGCCAAGGCCGCCGCGAACATTTCTCTTCGTCAACTCACTCGTGCAGGGGAGATTTGTGTAAGTTTGGGTAGTGCAAAAGATGCTCTTAAAATGTGAGACTTGATGTTTCTATAATATGAGGTCCTAGTGGTGTGTGGCATTGCATGAGTAGATTATGGGGTATCCAACCTAAGAGCATGCATATGGATCTAGCAAAAATAACGAAAACAATTCTAACGAGACTTATGTCATATATATATTTTGCATATACTCCATGTTGCAGTCAAAACATTGTCCAATTAGTGGACCTCCAAATATCTACAGCTGATCTAGCTCTAGATTCAACACAAATTGCTAGAGATGTTAGGTAGAATAAGTTACAATTATCAACTAAGCATAATAATACAGAAAGGATTGTGTTCTAGAACATAACTTTGAAATTTTGAGACATGAGACCATCCAAAAATAAATATTATAAGGGTTCGAATAGTCGTGTGGCTGCCCTCTGTACATGGTTGGCTTCCATGGGTATCGATTCTTGTATAGCTGACCTACTGCAGCCAGTTCATACACCAAGACATTCACGGTAAAGCCTTAATGCATCACTCCCTTCCATGGACTGGTCCTTTTACATAGGCCGTTACGGCATTTGGGCCCATTGCCTAACCTAAACTAAAACCCCTCCTAGTTACTGGACCCACCCGGTCGACACCGACCCGACGCCAACGTCACCGGCGGCGCCATGTCCTCCATAGCCAGAGCTTCGATTTAGGGCATGAGAAACAGAGCTAAAGAGGGCCCCTTCGATCCCAGGCTCTACATGGAAGAATACGCCCTTCAGTGGCCAGACAGATTTGCTATACGAACGGCAATCTTACCTCTGTTTTGGCTACGTAAATGTAGGTTAGGATCAATTCAGGCGCGTCAGCCAATCACGCCATGCCACGTGGCATCATTTCTTTTAAGGAATGCTAAGAGATTGTTATGTCGTCGTTGTCCCCTGTTTTTACTCAACATTCCTCCATTCTACGCAACATTCTTGGGTTTTACCTGCGATTCCGGCGATTTCACTCCACATTCTTGATTTTTTTACTGCCAGAATTGATCCTAACCTCCATCCACGTTGCACGAATGCTCTTCTTGTGTTGATTCTGGGGAGTCAACAGGGGCCTCCGCCTAACGGCGTCGTCCCCTGTTTCCTCCCCAGAATCAACACAAGAAGAGCATTCCTGTATACGGAATCGAGCCCACAATTGAAGCATTTCCCAATTTTTTTCCTCCCTCGACAATCGCCCTTCTCCTTTCATTCGGCCTGGATTTGCATTGCCAGAAAGGAAGACCTTATTCATTGCTCTGTGGGGTAGTTGCGCGGCTCTTTTCCCCCTTTTCTGACGGGCTGGAAGTACTTTGAGCTTTGCTAGTGACAGGATTGGCCTTGGCCTTAGTATAAGCTCGACAGGGCTGTTTTTTCTTCCTCGGAACATTGCCCACAGGAGTAATCGGATTGCTTGTGTTTGGATCGGAAGTGCAAGGAGTTGGATTGCTGCGTTGGAGTGCTGAGGTTCAGAAATTGGGTTCTCTGGTATCTGCCTGTTGCCCTGGTTTTCTTAACCGAAAATTGTTTATTGGGGTGAATCATTAATTTATTTGCCTGAAGAAATCCACTGTTGTCTGTTGGTGATTGTTGAGGTCGAGTAGGAGGCAGTGACCGGTTTTCTTGGGTTAGAATCTCAGGCTCTAATTTCTGTGAATCAAAAGCAGCATGCCTGTGTCTATGGCAAAACGTTTGTGAGAGCGTATCTATGGCAAATATAAACTTTGAGAGCTGACATCATCCAAGAACAAATAAAAATTATAAGGGTTCAGAGAGTCATGTGCCTGCCGCTGTACATGGCCGGCTTATTTGTATGGGTATCGATTCTTGTACAGCAAGCCTACTGCGGCCAGTTCATACACCAGGATAAGTTTTTCTCTCAATCAGGGAAATGATCAGCTGAGCATATGCAAAATCAAGATTTTTGAATCGAATACTCTATTTTTCAGGAACTGGCAATACGGCTTCCTTCTTTCTAACTCTTTCTATTTATGCTCTTCTGCCTTTATCTTTCAGATGTCAGATTTGGATAATATATGGCTATGGGTTCTTCAGGCGCCTCTACAAATATGTGGAAAAGCCCAGGCAGATTCTTGAATTTGGGCAATTCCATCAGATTTTGCAGCCGTAAATTACACAAGTAATAAATTTCTTAATTTCGCCTCATTCCAGTTGAAAGCTTGATCCTTTTCGATCAGATCGATCGTTGCTCTGTTCATGCCAAAATGTGTCATATTTTTCGAGAATTCACCCGGGCATTGGATACGGTCATGTGGGGCACATGCTTATGCCAGCTCAGAAGTTCTCTCGGAAAACTCAAAAACTCAACCCAAAAATCGAACCGGTATCTTGTACCCAGGAAAAAAAAAATAGCTACGTGTCAATACCACGTAAGAGCATATAAGAATCGAATCTTCGTAAAAAGAATTATATATGTTCTTGATTGTATGCTTATTCTATTTTCTAAGCTTTTAATGAGGCACATAAGTGTTACATTACATATGTTGTAATGTCTATGTTGCCTTATGGCATATGAATAAAAGACAGGCATTAGTCATTGACATGTGTAATGGGTGGATGTAGTGGTGTTTGGAAGTGGAATAAAGAACTACAAATGTAATCATCTCCATAACGGAGCACCAACAGTGGAGGTTTTAGTTGTGGGGGTAGGAATAATGGAATATGCAAGGTGGATAAGAAGACGATGGAGCATTATTCTAAGTGACAAAAGTTGAATGGTTTGCATTATTGTAAGTTCAACCATTTAAGAAACAAGGTGTTAAAGAACTATGGATTGGCCCAATACTGCTACTTACTGTTGTTGAAAAAAGCATAGGCAAGGCTTGAAACTGAACAATAGTGTTGCATGACGTGTATAATTATTTGGCAATTCATAGGACAAAAGTTGTAGCCCTTCTATCTTATTTTATCTTATCTTATAAAAAATTGGCTTACTGAATCAAACTCAATCTCTAGTTGAATAGGAAGAACCATTCTAGCATGTCATATGTCCCAAGGCTTGAAGCAAATATAAGCCAATGCCGAATTACAACCTATCATGAGTTTATGACTAGCTAGTTGTGCGCTTTTACAATACATCTATGATGAGCTATCCAAATGATCACATTTTATAAAGCATATAATGGATGCACGTCACAAAATTGTGTATATGATCATTCGTAATCATAATTTGTGGCTTGTATGATCTTTTATTTAGTTTTATTCTTTTGCATTGTATTGTTGGTACTAACCACAACCAATACGCATTTGCGGGTTCAGAAGTTTATAGACTATATGTCATTATGCAACATGGTTCATCAATACAAGAAATTTATTGCAGCCGCCGCAAAACATTTCCCTCTTCTCCAACCCGCTGCAAAAGACGTTTTGTGCTAATCCAGATAGATCTCAATTCTGGACATCCTTGAGATGCGAAAGAACATGCAGGAGTTGAACCTGCACTATTGCCATATGTTTTGTATCAAGAACGACATGGTGTCCAAAATTACCTCATGTCCTCAAGACTTTGTAGCAAAAATGTCTTGAACATGGATGGTAATCAAAATTACGTAATTATTCTTGGCTTAAAGTTTTCACATCTTCCCCTTAACACCATCTTGCTCCTAATCATTCTTTGCTTAAGCTTTTTGCATTGTCCCCTTAACTCATGTGTGCCAAGTCTTGTGCATATAGGCTGAATGTTAAAAATAAATTGCATGGTTGATTTGCAAATTTAGAGATAAAAAGAAAAGCCCAATATTTTCAAATAGTAGGACTTGTCTTGCAACCAGTATTCCTATTCCTTTTTTCCCTTATCCTTCATTAGAGTCCATGGCTGGCTGTATTATCTTGACAATGGATTTCTTTTTTGGGTTGCCCCTAGGGGGGCAAACCCTTGTTTATGTGGGCTTTTGGCATATCCTAGGTATATGCTAGAATATCCCTAGGATATGCTGGTGACTGCTCCAAACCTGCTATTTCCTTTAAACTGGCGGTCACCTGGTAAAGAATTCAGACGTCTCATTTCTTGAAGCCGGTTTCTTTCTTTTGCTGTGCCCAAGGTCGATCGGCAGCAGAACTAGTTGAATCGCACACTGTTTTAGGTTGAAATGATGATAGATTTGACGTTTAGGGTTTTATTTTTGTCTGTACCGGTAGAATTTCTTTGGTTATGGAGGTTGAATCAATTATTTTGGATTCTGATACTGCTAGAAGGGAACGGCTGTGTAAGGCTTTTTGTGAATTAGAGGAGCGCAGGGTAGTGCTTGAAAAATGTACCATTGGCTGGATGCAGTTAGAGCAACATCTTTTCAATGTGCATAAATTGGTTGAGAAGCGGGGAGAAGAACTTGCTGAAAATGAAAAAGAATTTGAGACTAAGATGAAAATCAAGAGAAGAAGCTGTTGGAAAGACAGGAATGACAACAAAGAGAACTGAAGCGAACAGTGAAGTAAGCGAACTCAGAATGCTATATGACTCAGTGATGAAGTACATGGAGCCTCCTGCTTATATAGCATGGAGAGAAACTTGCATTAAGTGCAAGATTCGAACTGACAAGTGGTTACAACAGAATATCTGTAACTAGAAGTTAGTTATGTGCTACTAACTACGTCCTACTCACTTTAATCATTCTAACACCCCCACTTAAAGTGAGGAGGGAATAGAAGACAGCCCAATCAACTGGAGAAAGTGTTCAAATTTAGGTCGACCCAGAGCTTTGGTCATCATATCTGCGGCCATGTCAGTGGTAGGACAATAGGAGATCTGGAGAATGCTTTGTGCCACAATATCTCGGATGAAATGGTACTTAATGTCCACATGCTTCATGCGATGATGCTCCACAGGATCATGAGAGATAGTAATGGCACCTTGGTTGTCTACTAGAAGCTGTAGACCTTGAGCAGAATGAATATGTAACTCTATTGCAAGTCGTTGGAGCCAAATGCCTTCATTAAAGGCATGGGCAATAGAGTAATATTCAGCCTCTGTTGTAGATTGAGCTACACACCTCTGTTTGGAACTGCTCCATGAAATAGCACTGCCAGCAAGTAAGAAAACAAAACCTGAAATTGATTTGCGGTCTGAATCACCCGCCCAGTCAGAATCAGAGTAACCAAGAATTTTAGAACCCCCACTGGAATTATAATGAAGGCCAAGGGATAAGGAGCCAGCAATATAGCGAAGGCAACGTTTCAGGGAAAGGCAATGGGTATGACGAGGATCATTGGCAAATTGGCTTAACTTGGAAAGTGGAAGTGAGAGATCTGGTCGGCTGGCAACAGCAGCATAGTTAATGGTGCCCAAGATGTTACGGTACTGATCATGTAAATGGATAAGAGAAGGGGAACATGGTGGGTCATCAGAATGAAGAATGGTGCCAAATTCTAAAGGGGTGGATACTGAATTGCATTGTAGCATGTCAAGACGAGATAAAAGATCATGGAGGAATTTAGTTTGATGGATATAAAGAGAGCCAAGATTTTGATCATACAGGATCTGGAGGCCAAGGGAATGGTGGATAGATCCCAAATCCTTCATGCGGAATTCAGTGTGCAATTGTGCTTTGAGAGAAAGAAGATCTTTTTCAGTGGCAGTGATAAGAATGAGGTCGTCAACGTAACAAAGGATAAAAATGGGATGAGGGCTGATTCTGAAATAAACGCTGGGGTCAGCAGTGCTTTGAGTGAAGTGCAACTGGCAAAGGGTCTGATCCAACTTCTGATACCAAGTTCTGGAGGCTTGGCGAAGGCCGTACAGTGCTTTGTGGAGTTTACAAACCAGTGGAGGTGAAGATTCCTGAATGAATCCTTCGGGTTGCTCCAAAAACACTTCTTCCTGTAACTCGCCATGCAAGAAAGCATTAGTAACGTCCATCTGGTGAATAAAAAAATGTTGCTGGCATGCATGAGCCAGAATTGTGCGTATGGATGCCATGCGCGCCACAGGAGCAAATGTGCGATCAAAATCTACACCAGGGATTTGAGAAAATCCACGGGCAACAAGTCTTGCCTTGAATCGATCAATTGTGCCATCAGAGCTGTATTTGATTTTGAAGACCCATCGAGAACCAACAATCTGCCTATTTGAAGGCCTGGGAACTAAAGTCCAGGTTTGAGCAGTAGCAATGGCTTGGAGTTCAACGTTCATGGCTTTGATCCAATCAGTTTTTTGTGGGCTTTGAATAGCCTCAAGATAGCTATTTGGTTCAAGAATAGCATTGCTGGTAGACAGAGCATAGTCTTTGGTCCAGGCAGGAGGGCGACGAACACGAATGGGACGAAAGGAAATCAAACTGGCTGTGGGCAAGGTAGCAGCAGGTGGATCATAGAAATCAGAATGTGGATCATGTGTGTTGGAAGAAGGAGTGTCTGAAATTGGTGAGGCAGTAGATATGGTTGGAGGAAGGGGATCAGATGGAAGAGATGGTGGTGCAGGATTATTGGAGACAGTAGATTCATCAAGCAGTATGAAAGTGGAGGAATCAGAGGATGGGCGTGGGAAACAAGGATCAAACTCATTGAATTGAGCATGGCAACTGATAACAAGTTGGCGAGTATCTAAATCAAATAATCTGTATGCTTTGCGATTCAAACAGTAGCCAATAAGCATGCAAGTGCGAGTCTTGGAAGCCATTTTTGGTCGATGCTGAGAGGGGATGTGGACAAAGGCACGGCAGCCGAAAACACGAAGGTGCTTGAAGGATGGGGGACGGTCTGCCCAGAGGGTCTCAGGCAATTGGAAGTTCAGACTTCTGTGAGGGGAACGGTTGAGCAAATAGGCCGCTGTAAGAATAGCTTCCCCCCAAAAGGTAGCAGGGACATTCATGGCAATCAGTAATGTACGGGCCATTTCCAGAAGGCTACGATTAGCCCTTTCAGCGCGACCATTTTGTTCGGGGCTGTAAGGAGCCGTCAGTTGATGTTGGATTCCTTGCTGTGAACAATATTCAGAAAAAACATTAGAACAAAACTCGCCTCCACCATCAGTTCGAATTGTGATCAGAGATTTCCCAGTGGCATTTTGAGCAGCTTGCTGGAATTCAAGGATATGAGCAAAGGCCTGGGATTTTTGCTTTAGTATATAGACGAAAAGCTTTCGAGAAAAATCGTCCAAGAGGACCAAAAAATAGCGACAATTACCATGTGTTGTGGGCTGGATGGGACCACAGATGTCGGCATGGATCAATTCAAGTTTTCTGGATGCATGAGAGGAAGAAACTGGAAAAGAAGTGCGAGGAGTCTTGCCTTGCAAGCAGGCGTTACAAACAGTGTTGGAAAGGGCGGAGGAGCGGAGATGACCTTGGCGAATCAATTGGTGAATACGCGGAGGAGCAAGGTGTCCAAGACGGTGGTGCCAAAGAGAACTGGCAGTTGGAGGAGCAGTGAGGACATGGGCATATTCTGTGGGCATAGAGCCATCTGCAATCTGATACAAATTTCCAAAGCGTATCCCTGTTAGCAAAATCTTTTGATCTTTACCCATCACATGACAAGTGTTAGAACAGAAAGCAACTTTAAGGCCAGAATCAGTGAGTTTACTAACAGACAGCAAGCTCTTCTGGAGTCCAGGTACATGTAAAACGTCACGAACCAATTTGTGATGGCCAGATTGGAGCGGAATTGCAACGGTGCCAGAGGCTATTGCAGACTGAGCGTGATCATCTCCCATAAGAACAATTCTTGGATTAGAAAATGGATGATAAGCAATGAAGGCATGCTTCTGTGGGGACATATGGCTTGTGGCACCAGAGTCGAGATACCAAGAAGGGTCAAGAACAGAGGAAGGAATTTCAAGAGCAGCATAGGAATAATCTTGGACCATGTTGCTTCTTTCTACAGTGGGAAAATCTGAAACTGGGATGGGATCACACAGGTAGTCTTGCACAAGATTACTCCTTTCTTCAGGTGGAAAGATATGAGCAGGGTTTGAAGGATTTGAAGGACTTGCATTATTCTGTTTGGGAACAAGTGCTGGAGCTCTGCATTCTCTGGCAAGATGCCCTCCTTTCTGGCATCGATAACAGCTGATTTTACTGCGGTCAAGACGGGATTGCTTGGAGGGATCTTTGGGATCTCTGGGAGCAGTATTCTTGGAACGAAAATCAGCAACCATTAGTGTATCAGAAATAATGGGCTTGGTTTGTTGTTGGCGGAGAGCTTCCGCTTTAACACGATCCAAAGCCTTATCAAAATTATAATCAGAAAGTCTTCCTTCTAAATTGATAACAATACCTTCAAAAGATTTTGGAAGACTGTTCAAAAGCATACAAACTTTTTCATCTTCAGTAATGTCTACTCCAGTTGCTTGGAGTTCATCCAAAAGATCCTTCATATGGCAGACGTGTTCCATGAAATCGCCATTTTCTGCCAACTGAAGGAGGCTAAGCGGTTCCCAACAAGAGTGGATGCATAGTGATTTATCAGAAGTTGCCATATCTCATGGGCAGTATTGGCATTCTTCACAATGCGCGCTGGATTATCCTCCAGGCTGGAGCAAATGATTAGACGCGCTTTCCTATCTTTTTCAGTCAGATCAGGAATAGATGCGTCCAGAACAACTTCAATGGCTGGGTCAGCAATGGTCACATTTGGGGATATCACAGTTTCCCACAAATCTTTATCTTCGAGGATCATCTGGATCCTCCACTTCCACATTTGGAAGTTCTTCCCGTTAAAGCGGGGAATGAGACGCCAATCAGAGGGAGAAAGACTTGCAGAGTCCATCGATCAAGAAGAGCACAAAAAGTACAGGAAATTTCCTGGCAAGAACACCCACAAGTGGGTTGCGAATTCACAGAAGAAAGGAACAAGTAGAAAGGTCAGAGACGTCTTAAGCGTTCTGAAGCTTTTGTGGGCCCATAACCTGTTGGAAAGACAGGAATGACAACAAAGAGAACTGAAGCGAACAGTGAAGTAAGCGAACTCAGAATGATATATAACTCCGTGGTGAAGTACATGGAGCCTCCTGCTTATATAGCATGGAGAGAATCTTGCATTAAGTGCAAGATTCGAACTGACAAGTGGTTACAACAGAATATCTGTAACTAGAAGTTAGTTATGTGCTACTAACTACGTCCTACTCACTTTAATCATTCTAACAGAAGCTTCACTTGCAAGGACTTGGGAGCAAAAAGAATCTGCAATTGCTGCAATTATGGAGGAAAGAACGAAGCGGGAAGAAGGCAAGCCAGCTGAAACTAAGGTTCCTAACGTTTGGGATGCAAAGAGTGAGTCTGGAATTGCCGATGTTGCCAACAATGAACGTAAGCTGGTTGAGGAGGACCAAAAAGGGACTACCATTGAAGAAAATGCAAGCAGTGGAAAAACAACTGAATCAAGCTATACAAAACCCACCATGAAGGTTAGGCCTCAGCTTAAGGCAGCCTGTGAGAACATGAACGGCGATGCCTTGAGAAAATATGTTGTAGACAGGCGCAAGGATATGGGCGATCTCCGTGATGAGCTAATATCTGCTTTACAATCAGTCATCGACCCAACTTCTTTAGTCCTAAGTTCTTTGGAGGGCTACCACGCCCCTGACAAGAATAATAATAATAATAAGAAGAAGGATGCAGGAGCAGCCAACCGCCGTGCTTGCATTCTCGCGGTGGTTCTGGCTGATCCTGTCCTAGGGGAGGATCATCCTGTTGTCCCTTCTAATATTAAGGGGAAGGCAAAAGAGCTAGCTGATATGTGGAAGTCGAAAATAGATATTCCTGGTGATGTTGCTGCCAATAGTCCACTGGATGCACAGGCATTCTTGCAGCTCTTGGCAACGTTTGGTATTTATTCAGAGTATAGTCAGGATGAACTCTGCAAACCGGTTACAGCCATTGCTAAGCGCAGACAATCGCCTTCACTCTGTAAGGCGCTTGGACTCTCCACCAGGATACCATGTAAGCTTATACCTCAACTTGGCCCATTGTTATGCTCTTGACTAGATCAAGCAGCATGTCTGCTTTATGCTAGCAGGCTCACTTTTTAGCAATTAGTTGTATAGTTTAGAGGCTTTGGTTGTTAATTACACTGATCAAATTGGGGGATTGGTCGGTTAAAGACGGGTGTCTTTCCTGCATTACAGATATAGTTGACATGCTGTCAAAAGAAGGAAAGCAGATGGAGGCTTTATCCTTTGCGCAGTCCTTTGGAATTATGAACCAAGTTCAGCCAGTGACATTGCTGAAGGCATTCCTTAAGGATGCTCGAAATTCGTGTGAAGCCATTTTAAAGAGTGGAATACATCCAGCGGCTGCCCAGGTAATGTGTGCTTTGAGTTGTTGGGTCTTGTCTATTATCAATTTTTCTGTAAGTGATGTTAAAGAGTTGTTTTAATACAGAATGGTTCTTCTATGAAAGAGATTTCTGCCTTAAAAGCTGTGGTTAAGTGCATTGAAGAGTATAAGCTGGAGTCACAGTACCCAGCTGCACCATTAAAAATACGAATTGAACAGCTTGAAAAAGAAAAGGCTAATAAGAAGATAAATACAGCTCAGGTGAAACGTCCAAGAACAAGCCCTGATAGAAGCTTCTATAGGAGTTCAGAGAGAGCTGGATATGGGTATGGTGGACAAGCAAAGTATGATAGACGGGGGCAGGAGTCATACAATAGCTATCGTGCTAGAAACCCAATTGCAAGTTCATACCTGTATTCTGATGGGTTAGGGGCTTCACTCTATGGTTCATACAGTGCTGCAAATGCTGCATATGGCGCTGCATATGGCAGTTACCAATTTGGAAGTGGTCTTCCTCCCCCACCTCCAGCATATCAAGCAAGCTTTTTACAATGAGATCCATGCCATTCCGTTATTGGCTTGTGCACCTTCTGTATTTTACTTTAGGAAAAACAGTCTTCACGCCCCTTCTTTATGGATACATTAGTTTCTGTAAGAAGGCTGGTAAGTAGTATTTTTTCAAAATACCGCAGCATGTGACAGAAGCAAATTAAGGGGGGAACTTCTTGGAGAATCGAGATAATACTTTCCTGGAGAGGCATTTTAGCTGTGGTGTCTTTTAGCATTGCCAGTCTTTGCATTTATGCTTTAACCTAATGCTTTACCAGATTTGTAAATGAATTCATGGCAGATGATTACAGGCATTGGTATATTTGGTGATATAGCGTTGGTAAACTAGTTCTGGAAGGAAAGATTGAACACTCCTTTAACATAAATGCCAACGGTATTGACATTGACGACTACCGAAAACTCTGCCGTGACAGACTGAATAAATCCATGGTGAAGACAAGAACCTTACAGGTATGTGGCATATATGAGCTCAGTTCGTACTTCACTCGCTATATTGGCTTTTTGATGGGTTAGGCTTCAAATGGTGTCTCATCTGGCAGGTGTTACAAAATGACCGAGGGATGATAATGCCTCCCCAGTACATGGTCTATTCAAAAGGTTAGTTCAAAAGCTTATTAGTGTTTAAGCATCACATTATGTCATAATATCCAATGGTTGTTTAAACTTCAGGACAAAAAAAGAATTGCTGCAGCTGCAGCGAAAGGGACTGAAGGAAAACGTACACGCAGAGAGCGTGGTGAACTGGAGGATATTGTGTTCAAATTGTTTGAGAGGCAAACCAATTGGGCGTTGAAACAACTTGTGCAGAAAATAGACCAACCAATTGTAAGCTTCTTCCAGCACAAATTAACGTCTACAATAATAATGCTGCATCTTTTGAAGAACCTCTCATCTACAGAAATTTGTTGCCACTGTTCAAGTGGAAGTTCTTCCCTTGGCCCAATTTTTTGCTTAGGCATGCAGCTAAAGCGTCTCTTAGTAGTCCGAAAGTGCTAATTTGTATTTCTGTACAGGCTTTCTTGAAGGAAATTTTGAATGACTTATGCATTTACAATAAACGAGGAACCAACCAACGCACATATGAGCTCAAGCCCGAGTTTGGGCGAGCATCTACTGCAGAATAAGCAGCAGAGCCTGCAGAATAGGTTAGAGGTTGTACATAGATGGATCTTTTTTGTATACTATCAAGCTGGAAGGCAGCACTGTACATGTTTTTTGATTGGCATTTGTATCATATAAAGTGAACAATGCATTTTGGAATGAGATCAGCCTATTTTACTGTTTCTAACTAGTGGCATATTGGTTCCAGCTATTTGTTTTTTGAATGTGTTAGATCATGCAATAAAAACTACAAAGTAAAATGTATAAATTGTAAAATGGCTTCTTCTAGCATCCAAGCCCGAGATTGGCACTTCTCTGTATAATATTTTAACAGTGTATGGTGCAACATGACAAATGAATCCATAAGCCTTGCCTTTTCTAGTTTATGTTTTTCTTAGTAACTCCATACAAGTACTCTTGTGCCACACAGAGTTGCCAGTAAATTGTGATTAACTCAGCATTTGCATTACAATGGCATGGTACAATGTGGCTTCACATAGTTGACAATTTACATCGAAGGATAATGTTTAGCACAAAGGCACATGCTCCATATATGAGAGAAATAAATAGTTAGACCTTGAATTTAAGTTCTACGATGTTAGGAAGATGCGATCACCAAAAGAACTGTTGCATTACCCATGTAATTGATATCAAGGACTGTGTTTCCAAAGTCGGCTGCACATAAAGAAGGCCATCGAGGAAGCTACAATTAAAAAATTATCCAAAATATGATCAAGTAAATATGATCAATTAAAAACTTATCCAAAATATGATCAAGGAATTCATTCTGGAATAAGTTCCCTGAAAATGACACCATCTGGACGTGCATCAAGTATGGTCAATGAACCTAAAGTCATAAAAATATGTCAGGATACTCTCTTGAATGGAACTTGATATAATGACGTTATCTTTCAGCTATGAGATGTTCCAACAAAGGAAGTTAGCTAATCTGAAATAAAGGTGGAGGCACTCTTACAAGATCCCAAGTCTATTAGAGGCATAAGCAGTAAATAATCCTGCAGAACTTCAAAAGAAAACTCAAAACTCTTGCGCTAAGAAAATGGCACCCTTTGTTCATAGCATTCACACGGCACAAAACAAAAAAGACCCAACATGAAAAAATGAAATAGAAACCATGAAAACACATTTCCAACACAAAAAGGCCAAATAGAACCCATGAAAACACATTCTCAGACCATCGGAGGGCAACCCCTCGTGCATATCACCTTGTTCTTCTTTTTTGCTTTTTACCTTTGTTTGGTGATGTCACTATATCCAAAAAATATTCTCTCGTGATCTTAGATTTCCTCAAGGACAAAACGATTTTGCACTCTATAGGTTTAGTTTTAACTAGGTCTTATTTCCCTTTGGCATAACCAAAAATCATGCGTTACTCCAACAACATGTTGTGAATGTCCTAGGCAACAGCTTCTTCCTTCAACAGAACAGTGTCGAAAAAGTGAATGATCCTGCATCAAAATGGAAAAGAGCATCGCAGACCCTGTCTGGCAACGATCTGATCGAATCCAGAATTATAGCTATAGTTTGCACATTTCCTTTGCTTGAATTTTAATTTAACCACAACGTTTGGTCCTACAAATCTCCTTCTGTGATCTCTTCATTTCCTTTTCTGCTACATCTCCATTCATTTAACCAATTGTCTCTTTTACTTTTCTTGAAGTGGTCAGGCAGCCTTCTAAGCCTCTAAGCCTTGAAGAGGGGGAGGCAAAAAACACAATCATTTGGCGTCTGTAGATGTATGCAGCAGCTAGCAGAGATTTTCTCCATATTATATCTGCCACATATACAAATATGTTTATGCTAATAAGCTAACAACAAACAAACGTTTTCAGGCTTTACCTACATCTGCAAGACATGAGACCATTCATGAGATGCTTGTAGGTTCAAGACTAGTCATGACATGCTCAAATGTCGAACATGCCAATAGCTATTATGATGTGCTTACCCAAGTGATTGTGCTTCATATATTTCCGAAGCCCTCATTGCCAGAATCACAAAAAAAAAAAAAAAAAAAAGCAAAAGGCTTTAGCAAGTTAAGACTTGTTAGGTTTTTATTTTTAGGCTTGATGTCATTAGACTGCTATTGATGGTTAATCTTTTCCCTTTGGCATACATGTCAAGGAGGCTACGACGAAGGAATGCATCCAAGTGAAACTCAGCTTCCAGTGCATAAGTATAAGTGCAAGCAACCAAAACGAAAGGCTATTTTGACTTCAACATTTTCGCTATATGCTGTTATTTTGGCACTCTTTCAATTAATATCATGCTCATAAATGCTTTTGAACACCTGCAATTGATTGTTATACATGTTTACAAGCACAGAAGCTTGATCTGAACTCGATAATCTACTGACATGGACGTGTGTCATATTTCCCTGAGGTAGGCTCGACAATAATGTGCATGCATCAATAAGAGGAACAAACACGGTTTTATCTAGACATATCCCTAGGATGATAGTTATGTTAAAGGAGCAACAAAATTGTAACATGTCTAGAGATGATAACAAAAATTGTCTTATGAGACCGTGTGATGGCCTGCATCTTATAAAGGCCAAAGGAGGTGGTTTCAAGATGTTAAATGAATTGCCACAATTACTTGAGGAAAATATATGGTCAGATACCTTAGATCCTTCTGCAATCAAGATCTCTAAAATACTTGATTTCTAATTATAGAGCAAATCTAGATTTCTAGAATACTCGAGCCAACCAGATTGTCAACTCAAGCCAGCAAAGGCTGGTCTAAAATGGGAGGCTAATATTTCCACATCTGCATTTCTAATTGCCTTAAAATGCTGACACTAGAATGTAATATATGCACTTTAAGTATTGCAAAAGCAGCATCCAATGTTTTCAAAAATAAAATGACATCAAACGGGAAACAAAATACTCCTACAAACTTGAAGTTCCTCACTGAACCAACAAGCTGGAGTGTGAGGAAGAAAAATGAATGTTCATACCTTAAATACCTTCAAGATATGATGGTTATATAAGTAATAATAATTAGTCTCTCTCTCAGGACGAATACATACAATCAATGTTTTTTTTGCAAACACAAGGTAAGCTCTTGGCAAGTTTACTTAGGTTGTGGCTGTTGGACTTCTCTTCTTATTGGCTTAGGCAAAATTCCAATAGGAAAAATTACAATGGTGTTTCAAGTGAACTAAAGTGACGTTAAGTGCCATCACATGGTGTGCTATTATGTTTTCCAAAACTTATACAAGTACTAGTATTAACATTAGAAATTGCTTAATTTGATGTGCCTTAGTGTTGTCTTATGCCTTCACAACGTTTTTCACAATTCTGGTTGAGGTTGCACAAGCAAGAATTGGCAAGTGTGGGGTGAGATCCTGGTTATTGTCTCTGGTTATTGTCTCTGTTACTTGTTACGGAAAGATTAGAGATTGACAGACAGCTCAGTTGATGCTTTTATCATGTCTTCAATTGCATCTACACAACGTTGTAACAATCCTTTTGGGCGTTGTAGAAGATGCCACTAAATGAACTTCTCCTGATTCTGAATAAGTTTGCATATGAAGGCACAAGGACTGTAACCACAAAAGTAAATGACTAGAGTTAGACCATAAAAACGCAAGAACAAAATTTATTGGTAGAAAATAGCCACTGACTGGTCTCTCTGGTTCTCATGCAAAGGCTAAAGAGATGACAATAATCTTACTCTATGCCTTCATAGTAAAATAAAAACGTAGACCACCAAAATGGCTTTAAGATCTTTGATTGGTTGAGAAATGGAACTTTGATGGAACAGCTAGGAATGGAACAAGCTTGGATAACAAGTAGCAAATGCCTGTACAAACTAGACTGACTTGCGTAAATAACGTAACGCACTACTATGTTTGAATACACAAGCAATGACTAACCTGGGGTAGACCAATTACGGTAGGACTAATGCTTGTTACTTACGGCCTCACTTTGTAGTATGGCTTCTTGGTGAGAGATAGAAGACTCAAACATCATATCTTTGTTCAATTCTACTTCTAGTCCCAGCATGACAGAAACCTCGCTTAATGAATGTTTAAATAAAGGTAACTTATATAAAGTCTATGAAGCCCTTGATGATGATGCATGATAATTTGTTGCTGATGTTCAGCCGTGAGGATGACCAACCAAATATATTCATTTCATTGTATCTTTGTCTTCTGTTCTCTTGGCAAAAAATAGATGCATGATCCATGATTAATGTCACAAACAGAATCATTATAACACTCTACATGGTCAAATGGAGAAGGAAATGGCATGTCTGTAGGTTCCCTTTCATTACCATATCTATGCGCGGTCTTGTATGAAATTGGCATTCCTAAAAATGCAGTAAACTAAATCAGAATGTAATTAGTATAGATACGCTAAGAGAAAAGTACCTTGCACCTCTTCTAAATTACTTGCATTGGGAAGCTTCCTCTGCTGTGATAAAGCATTCTCTATTCGAAAAATAACTCATGAATTCTCTGTTTGGCATCATGCAGTGGCTAATATCATGAAACGCATAACATGGTGCATCTCTCTCATTTATCTAGCATTCATCAATGGCATTGTTATAAAGACCTGCATTACAGAACATGGGCAAGCATGTGAAGTCTCGCATATAACATGATATGGTGTTGTAGATGGACCTGTTTGACATGTTTGAGATGCTATAGCAGCGTACTGCAGATCACCGCTTGACTTCTGATACTACCTTCTGATGTTGTAAAATCTGGCCCTATAGTTTCCTTGATAATTTGATAATTGGCATTGTCCGTCAACTGCCCACCGTACGCTATTAAATTGCTCTGCATAATCATTGCCATTTAGTTTCTCTCTTGACCCTCCATGCTATTTGGCTTGGAACTGTTTGCATCATAAAATCAAACTGCAGAGAGTAATACAATAATGTTGTGCATTGCTCACGTTATGTGGTTATCAATCGGTTTAAAAAAGAAATTGCCTCCTTTATCTGATTTGCTGTGAAAAGTTTTCGACAGTGTATGGCGGCAAAACCCATCAATCTAAAAGTTATACAAAGCAAGAGCATCAATTAACTTTTTACCCTAATAAGACCAATATAAAGGGTAACGATTTTACCTTGGAAATGTTGGCTTATCATATTCTTGTTCCCGACTAATCCAGTGCTGCAAGCCTGCAAAAGTTAAGGACAAAATAAAATTTGTAACCTATGAAAGTATTGCACAGAGCATCTGCAAAAGGAAAGCATATAGCATTGATAGACTTGTAGCACCAACGGCATGCTGAATAATTGAGACTCATATAATATCAGACTTTAGTTTTAGCACCAACTGCATGTTGAATGATTGAGACCGATATAATATCGCACTTTAGATTCTACACATCATCCTGCATAATGAATACGCAAAATATGACAATTTTGCCTTATCCAGAAAATGTTCATACTGATCTGCACGCTTTGCCAGCTTCCCTGCTTGCTAGATTTGCACGACCACCTGCACCAAAACTCATACAAACTCAAAAGGAAGAGATCATGAGAAGCTGATCTTTGCAGCAAATGACCTAGTCACAACTCCTTTATACTCCTTTGCACAGGCTCATCTATGCATTTTCTATAGTAGTACAGCGGCCAGAAGAAAGAATAAAAAAGCTTCGATTATATCAGCAATCTGACCCAACCTGGGGCCTTGGAAACTCACCAGTTACCATGGTAATACCCATGGATATAACACCTACAGGTTTATCTAATATAGATCGCTAGTCCTGGTAAAATACTCCATGTGAAACCATGAATCAAATTCGCCAAATTGGTGCCTAGCTCATGATATATCAGATCATGAAAATGTCTCCTCTGCTCTCTATTTTGGAAAAAAAAATGACTAAGAAGGAGCATTTATGCTTTGTTTCCATACGAAATCGGCAATGGATAAGGAGCGCCTATTTGCTAAAGAGAAGATCGCTATTGACAGAGCATAATCTTGGCAAAACATCTAAGCATATTTGGTGTATTTGGGTAAGATCTAGGCGCTAGCATATGGATTCAGAACTGTTCAGATCTTGAGAAAACCCTAGCTCGCCTCCGGATCGATTCAAAGGTGTACTGGATCCAAGGGTGAATCGG
This sequence comes from Isoetes taiwanensis, assembly GCA_021234155.1. Lineage (NCBI taxonomy): Eukaryota > Viridiplantae > Streptophyta > Lycopodiopsida > Isoetales > Isoetaceae > Isoetes > Isoetes taiwanensis. Next base: position 12,451,369 of record JAJEKV010000005.1, on the reverse strand, counting down.
GAAAAGAAAGAAAGCAATCCATCAGAGAAGATAAAAAAAAAAAAAGGACCGAAAGTAAGTGGACAGAAAAGCAAGAAACACAAGTTCGACGCAGAGGAAGTTATCCGGTGGCCTTCTCCATCTCCAGTCAATTTTTAGCGAATTTCTAATTTTGCTGGCCCTAGATTTGTAAAACTAGAGATCGGGTGGTGTAAAATAAGCCACATCAGATTTTGATGACATGGAAATGGCACGTGGATAGGCTAGAATTTGAAGAAAGGCTGTAGGCCCGGTAGGGCTGGTGTGCTAAAAAAAAAAAACACGGCCCTTTCAAAGTCCTAGTCGCAAATCGGCTCCAGAATGTGGATAAGTTGATGCACACGGATCTCCTGGAAATATTCTCTGTGTTCTACGAATCAATTATGATTGGAAAATTCGCCCACCTGATGATGAATCAGATCATTTTGGATGCGATCGAAAGGGATAAATTTATTCATGTGATAGATTTTCAGGTCTGGTATGGAGCCCAATGATCGAATTTTTTGCAAACACTATCTCTGAGACCAGGGGGACTGCCGGAAGTAAGAATGACAGCAATTGGGTCTTCGAAAAAGGATTTGGAAGAAAGGGGCCAAGCTTTCTGATTATGCCAAAACTCTGCAAGTTCTGTTCAAATATATCCCCCCTAGTGATTGAATTGAAATTATTCAGTGTCAGAATGCTGGATCGATAGGAAGGAAGGAAGGAAGGAAGGAATAGGAAAACGAAGTGATCATTGTAAACCCATTATTTTATCAGGAACATCCCAATTCCATTGTTTTATCAGGAACACCGAGGCCAGAATTGACAGGCTTCTGAATGGGCTTCGTGGGCTGAATCCGAAGGTTGTGGTTATGGCAGAAAACGATATGGATCATAATTCCGTCGAACAGTGCAGGTTTTGATGCAATTAATGCTTCCTTACTGCCCATAGATTTGCCAGGGTCGAACGGCATGAATCCATGAACTGGTGGAGGCAGCGAATGGAAATGAACGGATTCCGAGCTATGGTTTTGAGCTCCCGAGCAGTTTCTCAGGCAAATCTGCTCCTAAATCTATACTATTCTGAAGGTTATACTCTTGCAAATGAATGGGAATTTCTGATCCTTGGTTGGCGTGGAATGCCTCTAAATGGTTGTCTCTGCTTGGATCTGCTAGCCCAATTTCCCCGGATCTGGCCATATTTTCCTTGGTCTTCTTCCAATCTGGATCAGAGGAAAAACATGTCCGTTTTAGAAGGAGGTATCAACTATGAATATTCTAAAAGCATCTTGCCTATCTTTTGTTTAAATTTGGTTTTTCAGGTTTGGTGAGAAAAGTTTTTGGTTTTTCTTTTAGCCTAATTTCCTATGATTATTGGCATTTTGGTCACCGGAAAATATTCCGGTGCTTCCAAAAATCGCTCACATTTTTTAATATGATTTCAAGCTGTGGTCCCTTTTTCCCCTTTCCATGCGGGCATGCATTGCCACGAATTTTTGCCCCTTTCTGTGCATCTTATATGCACCGGCAAGTAATATTATCCCATTCCGAAATGAATTTGCCACAAATTTTTGCCTCTTTCTGTGCATCTTCTATGCACCGGCAAGCAATATTATCGCTTCCAAAATGGATAGGTCTTCTTTAGGTTTCCAAAGCAGGTGCGATTCTTGCTGATGGGCATGTGAAATTGTATTTTTTGTTGCAACAGACACTGCAGAAATTGTTGCATAATGATTCTTAGCAAATGAATCAAGGCTAGATGCATGCAGTGTATCAATTCGGTGGGTTTATTGATCTGTGGATTGATAAATTCATTTTGTAAATCACTTCTGGTCATCTGCTGATTTGGGAGTTTGAATAACTCTAGCTTTTGGTTTGCTTTGGATTTTCCAGAACATAGCTCTAGGAGCCAAAATGGATCCGATAACTGCTAGAAGGAAATACAGGTCAAGTATTCTTTTAACTGAAGTGCAGTCTGTTGCGATTGCTTTGTTTGCCATTTTTTGCCTGGTTATTTCTTCTTTGTTCATATATGATTGCCTCTGCAGAGGTCTCATGTCCTTCATTTTCGAAGAGTAGCGAATAACACAGTTTTGTCCAAGGATTATGGGTTTCCAGAAGAGCATAATTTGGTTGCAATCAGAAAGGCTTAACTAGACAACTGCAAGGCATTTCCAGATGACACTATCATATGTTTGCTAAGAACAATGTGCTGGAGAAGCTTAGATATATCCTTAAACTAGATGACCAGAATGGCATGGGGATTGCAAACCTATTCTCCTTTGCTATATCTGTAAGGTATGAATATCAAACTTCCTTTCCCGCTTATGAAGATTCTATTGTGGATGTTTTCCTTTTGGGGATTGAATACCATATTTGTATTTGGAAACAAGAGTTGCAATTCTTTTGGTGGAACATGGCGATTGTAAATCTCTTCTCCTTTTTTACATCTATAAGGTATGAATATCAAACTTTGTTTCTTGCTTATGGAGTGCATGTTTGCATGTTTTAGATGGGCTGTTGCCCTTGCATGTGCCGTCCCATAATCCGTTGGGTTTCCGTGGACGTAAAAATTTATCTTATCTTATCTTATCTTTTGGGGATTGAATACTTTTCTAATATCTCTTTGATATATTGTTAGCGATGACATTGATGACACTCTTAATAGGATATGTTTTTGCTGCATCTATTTGCAAATTTCATAAAACCTTAGATCTGCCAGTAATTGTCAAACAACCCATTTGTCCTGAGCAATGCTTACAGTGCTGGCACCTATATCAGCGACCCCTGATACTCAATAATATAGTATACATGAAATATATAACATTGTTGTTTATGACATGCATGTGGAATATGTTGCAGTCTCTGCAATCTGGTATTGCAATCCCCAAGAACGCTGATTTGCTATTAAGGTACTTCACATTCTAAAGAGCTACAGATATGAATATCAAACTTCCTTTCCTGCTTATGCTTATGAAGATTTTATTGTGCATGTTTTCCTTTTGGGGATTGGATAGTATACTTGCACTTGGAAATAAGAGTTGCGGTTTCATTTGGTGGAACACATGGGGATTGTAACTCCCTTCTCCTTTCTTACATCTAGAAGGTATGAATATCAAACTTTCTTGCTTATGGAGTGCATGTTTGTATGTTTTCCTTTGGGGATTGAATAATATTCTAATATGTCTCTGATATATTGTTAGCGGTGACACCTATGGCATCCTTAATAGGATATGTTTTCTTTTTACAGGCTACAGATTTAAAAGTCTTGAAGGGTGGAGAGGCAACCATGTGTCCTATTGGGACCATCACAACAAAAAAGGAACACATGTAGCATGTAAGGTGAGAACTATTTCTCATTTATTACATGCAAAAGTGATTCTTTTCTTTTGAGGGTAAATGCATTCATTGTGAACATTACTGTTTATTTATTTCGGGACTTACATTCTGGGTAATTTGTTGTAATAGAAAACTTTTCAGACAACCTGTCTAGAAGATGACCATTTAACTAACCGTTACAAGCTGCTGGAGGCACATTTGTTTGGTAAGATACAACATTATTACTGTTGAAAGATAATCATTATAACAATAGGAAATTAGTTAAGACTTAAGAGAGCAGTATGTTAACTGCAGTCAAGGGCGTAAATTGTTTTTTGTGATGCAAGCGAAGCCTGCTATTGCATTCCTCTGCCCCCCATTCAGTTCAACTCCGACTTCTTTACAAATCAGAGCTTCTAGTGTTAGCTCTGCTGTGTATAGTTCTTGCTTCATAGTTTTGCATCAGGAAGCCATCTTTCAGACTTTGAGAACAAAAGCATACTCATATCTATAAATGAGGCATACAATCTTCTCCAAGATACAAAAGGGCATTGATTATGTTAGATGAGTGCAGTTCCTTCTCAATTATACTGAATTAGACTCTATTGTGCTTTGGATGACCACCTGATGCGAATTTTTGCTTGCCATGGAAATCTGTTTGCAGCACCAAGTGCACATACATGGGCAGTTGTCGCAGCTGCTAATGTTAACACTAGAGTTGTCCCTCGATGAACCCAAATGGGTTCATTCGTACACTTTTTTTGAAATTCTATTATAGCTCCGAGATAAAGAATTTGTCCACATACTCACAATATATTGTCCTCCATGAGTGTACATATAAGGAAAAATTTATGTAAAATATAGAAAGCTTCTATTACCAAATATAATGTGGAGCTGAATGCAAAGGAGTCAAGTTTATTTTCAAAGTCTTTAACATTTCTTATATTATTTTGCAAATATGATTTTTCCTAGGAATTCTAATTCTTCCATCTTGTAATTCATGATATGAGAAATCTATCACAAGAAGAATTAGAAAAAACTATGGTAGAATTTTTGAGAAATAATTCCTTAAAGTTTGAAGTTCAGAAGTTCTTTATGGACCCAGTTAGGTCCCCCGAGGGTCAAAATTTTGAAAATTCATAGTACTACTCCACTTTTTGAAAAAAAAGAAATCCATTTAGCAAGACGTGTAGTACTTAGTATCTATTTCCATTGAAAAATAATAGTACCTTCATATTCTTATTCTATTTCAAATATCATGGATATGAAATGGTTCCTGGATGTCTGTTTTTCATAAATTCCTTAGGGACCCGACTGGGTCTCTCAAGGATTGAAATTATGATTTGCTCATTGATATATCAAATTTTTATAAAATCACATAAAATGCATTTGTAGGCTACGTTCATAGAAAATTAATGTTATCTTAAGCTTTGTATTCCATGTTGAGTGTCATGAGATTATATCATATCATCGAAACTATTGAATTGAGTGTATTTCAAGGTGCGATTTGTGCCAAACTTGTGCAGAATTTTATTTTGTCATTGAATATGGTGGTACAACTTCGAGTTAATCTTACAATTCAGGTGTTCAAATTTAAAATCTCATAAGTATCATGAAGAACTAGTCCCTAATATGGAGAAGGGATTGAGGGACCCATACGGGTTGATGAATTCAAACAGGTCCCTGAGACAACTCTAGTGTTAAGGGTCAAAGTCAGACAGCCCTACGGCTGTGCCAAAAACTGCGCCACTTGAATATTGAGCCAGACAGGTATATCTATATTGCAATCCTCGCCATCAACTGCTCCATTTACTCCGCCCCCTGAGCTTGCTCATTTGACAACTCCATCCTCACCTGATGTTCCTTTTGTACAGTTGCTTGCTTTTTCTCTTAATGCCAAATCAGAACAAACTGGCCCATATTCTGCTTCTCCATTTGCATCTCCGGACTACATTTCAAAGAATGATATGCGGAGATCTTATCAGCTTTATCCTGAAAGTCCATTGGGAAATTTAATTTCTCCAGCATCGAGGATTTCTGAACCACCTTCACCTTTACCTGAAATAGAGTTTCCAGCTCAGAAGGATGACTTAGTTTGCAAGGCTCAAAATGGTCGCGTGTCTTCATTTCTTTCCCTTGAACCTAGCGGTTGCAATGAACACAAATTATCTCGGGTTTCCATCGTGTCTATATGTAAAGGGGACCATTCTGTCTTTTCAGACCAGGAATATGATGAGGCAGGGCCAATCTTCTTTAAAGTCAACAGAATGTTGAATTTGAAGAAAGCATGTGCAAAGCAAGTCATGAAAGGGCTGTCAATCCTCTACATGGTGGAACTGCAACTAGACATAGGTGTGAGTCAATGGAGGAGGATGAGACAATATTTCTGAAAGAGCAAGAAAATGTTGATCCAAATGTGGTGGAAAGGGCTTTTTTATCTGGCAAGCCTGAAGAAAAGTGCCATAGCGTGAAAAACATGCAGTGCCAATTGTTATCAATCATATAGAAATTGAAAGAGGTATGTTTTCTAACTTATGTTATGCCTTTTTTCATAGAGGTTTTTCTGTTTAATAAAAAATCATTAATCATTTCACAAAATTTAAAAAGACTTAATTTATCGCAGCATTAATTTATGCCTTATCTGGCTTCCTCTTCAAAATGATCTCTTCCAACTTTGAGCAAGATGTTCTTGCATGTCATATAATATGAGGTTCCCATGGACTGCTTTAATTTCAGGTGATATCAGCGATGGTTGCCGAATGAAGCATTTGACTTATTCCCGCAAATGTCATAGTGAGATATGATGTCTCAGGAACTCTTTTTCATGGCAATTATTTCTGGCTATTTACATTTAGTTTAGGACACAAAGATGCGCTTGAGTTGTTCAATTAAAACAATGCTGCCTCACTTATGTGGGACCAGGAGTGGTGTATGCCTTCTGCTTTATGGTAAATTTCATTTCTTGATGTTTTTGCAACTAGGCGCCAAATCACATGAACCACTGTTAATTTAATTTTAATCAAGAATTCGTAATTGCAGTCATTATGTCCAGTGCATACACCGAAGGAACGCGCTGCCTTGAAGCAGTACTTGGATGCTTGCTTCATGGCCAAGCTTTGGGATGCAGAGGCCCTGTCACATGTCAAGGTGGCAAATTATCGGCATGGCGAGTTAATCCCATGCTCACGAGGGGCCCACACCACACTTGCACCCATCTACCCATGAAAACGCAGCGGGAGGTGATTGCTTCCATTCGCCGCAGGGTGCACACCACCTCCGCATTGAGGCAGGGGAGATGGATTCGGAGGGCAGCGTGAGGGCGAGTCCGTCAATGCCTTTGTCAGGCGCCATTGAGGATGAAAGTCACGCCCTCGTGGCTGTCCCGCACGAGCATATCAGGGGCTCGGTATGCTTTGGGTTAGTTGCCCCATCGGGCCTTGCATGAGCTCTCGAAAGCGCGGCCTCGTAGGCTTGTTGGGATCGTACCTCCGGAGGTAATGGATCTGCGGACTCGGTTATGCCCCACGTCCAGGCATTAACCTCAGTACTTGTGATTATGTATATAAGCGTGCGGTATGTCGGCATCCTTATTGCTACTAAGGTTTTTCCCGAAACCCGCCGGCGGGGTTTTTAATCACGGTAGTATCGCTTTCTTTGCTCTCTCTTTGTACTTGGGTCCCATAGGCCAGTTGGTCTCCGTGGACGATAAAATCATATTCTATTCTATTCTATTCTATTTTTGTTCTTTTGTGGAATGATTTTAATAGGAAGTGACATTAGAAATGCAAGACTTGATGCAAGGCCCGAGCGTGAAGAAAGCATAGCTTCTACTACGACTTTTTACCCCATTCTAGATGTGGCTCGATTACCACAAACAAATTAAAATAATGGCAAATAATGGTGTTCTCACAAATCTTGAATAATTATATGCACTCTCAAAATTTTTTACCTATGCATCTCAATAAAGCTTTGTCATGATAATTTTATGCATGCTTCCATGAACGTTGCAAGCACCCTTGCAAATGTTACATAAAGAATGCTCATTAAGCAACAATATTAGCATCTCCAACCTATGTGGACATATGTACAAATATATTTGCTTGCTAATCCTCATGAACAACACTAAACTCAACAATTAATTTGCAAGTTTAGTTCAACGGCTCTCTAATAAACATACAACTAATTTAGCCTCTTTCAATCACGCATTTAGTAAACAAATGCACTACAAAAATGAAGTAATAGCAATGAGTGACAAAATTGGCCTACATTATCTGTTCTAAATCACATCAAGGCCTCCATATTCAAACCCCTACAATTTGGCGTATCAACCTTCAGTTATATATATGTAGAATCTTAGCCATAATTTTGTATACGACAAGCAACCAATTGAACAATTACTTCTTTATGAATTTCTATATCCTTGCCTACTAACATGCACCTAAGCCCCACCCATAGAACATTATTGCAAAAATCACAACATACAAGCTTGCAAGGCATGAATGGTATACGCGAACTAGCAAGTCATTTCGTCATAGCTATGTAGCACTACTTTGTTATAGAGGCCGCGCCAAACCAATATCAACTTAAAATTCAGCTAGTACTTGACTGGTACCTATGCCCGGCAACGCCGGGCACCCGTTACTAGTAATATTTTATACATGTTAAGACAAGTTGATGGCATGATAAACGAACAAATGATTCTTGTTGTTGTTTTGCATCTTGGTAAATGTAGTTCACTTTAAGTCTTGCTAAATGCATATGATGTTTCATTAACGAACAAATGATTCTTGTTGTTGTTTTGCATCTTGGTAAATGTAGTTCACTTTAAGTCTTGCTAAATGCATATGATGTTTCATTCTGCTTAGTATATCAAGTGTAGTGATATGATATACATTGATGTATTAATATTATTTCATGATCCATTTTTCCATTTAGTTCCATTGCAAATTTCCTAAGTATGGAACTCATCTTATACAGAACCACCCTCAAAGGGACCGAAAAACTTTTGGACATATGCACACCCACATTATATATAAATATTGTATTAATAACAACGTATCAATACTGCATATTAAATCATTGTATATGGCATCCCACATATTAGGTAATTGAACCTTTGAATATCCATACATTGCATCCAACGGTAGTCTTTGATAGTTGGATGCTGCTTTTGGGCAATCTTGGCCATCGTTAAGTGCGACTCCTTGTTTGAGAAAGTTTTAGTTAACTATTACTTAGAATACAGGTTTGTTGCAAAGGTTCTGGGAGGGGGTGTTGTATTCACGTATATGCATGTAGAGTTCCTTGCCTACCATTGGATGCCCTATATGAATATTAGTAAAAACAACTTTGGGGAGGGGGGAGGTGGGAGGTGTTGTGTGCGGAAAAATTTTATTTAATGGTTCAATTCAATATGTGGGATGCCATATACAATGATTAAACGTGCAATATTAATACAATATTTATCTAAAATGTGGTTATGCATGGGTCCAAAAAAGTTTTGACCCCTTTGAGGGTGGTTCTGTATAAGACGAGCTCCATAATAGGAAATATTACAATGGAACTACATGGTTAATGGATCATGGGATATGAAATAATATTAAAATATTAAAGAATATAGGATACCATATGTTGTAGAACACAAGAAAGAGTAAATACCCCTCTTCTCTGAGCAGCGGCTGACAATATGGGTAGAGGAAGCAGATGTGCGAGCTCTCACACAAGCAGGCTTTCGGCCCAGGCATTCCACCATTGATCATATCTTCACTCTGCGCACATTGATTGAGGATAGCAGAAATCACCGACAAAACCTGTACTGTTGTTTTGTGGATTTCGCAAAAGCTTTTGACAAAGTGCCCCAGGACAGGTTATGGGACAGACTGCGATAGCTGGGGATCCCCCTTCACTTGCAGAATGCATTATATAGGCTATACAAGGCATGCTCAGGCCGTATCACATTGTCAGGACAGCCGGTAATCAGTAGTATTGGAGTGCGTCAGGGTTGCCCCCCCTCCCCCACACTCTTTGGCCTATACATTGACCAGCTGGAAGATTGGCTCTCTGAGCATGGAGGTGCAGGCGCCCATCTCATGCATCACACAATCTGCCAACTCATATATGCTGGCAATGTCAACCTCTTGGTCTATATCCCAGAGGATATGCAACGTCACCTGGATGCTCTTGACACTTTTTGCGGATTCACTGGCATGCGAGTTAACTTGGCCAAAACTAGGGTGCTGCTAGTTTTATCATCTTGTCAGCCAAGGCTTCCCTCATTCACTTACCAGAGATAAGATATAGAGGTGGCTCTGACCTACAAGTTCTTGGGGATCGAGTTCTCTACTACCACCCACTGGGATGCTGCCATCAGGTTGCGGGTCACCGCGGGTTGGAAAGCACTATATGCCATGCAGAACAACAGCCACAAGGCAGAGTTGTATGCCTGGGGTCACCAATCACACTTGTTTCGGGCCTTGGTCGAGCCGGTCCTCTTGTATGGGGCAGAAGTGTGGGGCCTGGTGATATCCCTCAACACCTGGAATGACCTCGAGCAGGTGCAGAAAGCCTTCTTGGCACGAGCCCTTGGGATAAAGTCCACAGTTCAATACCAGATCCTACTCTAGGAGACAGGTTTTCTACCCCTTCAACGTGGTCGCTATGGATGATACACCTGTTGTGCCGGAGTCAGATCTTGGTCCGGCAATCCCTTTCAACTGCCTGCCTTGGCGCAAGATGGATGCTCGTTGTTGCGCGTCCCTGACTGTGAAGATGACCAGCGGAGACGGTCAGGGCGCTGGGCTTTATGGCGTGTCGCCCTGACAATGTGTATGGACTTGTGAAATGTCATCCGGTCCAATGTCTGGAGTCGGTTGATGAGGTGCTCTCCTACCTCCTCTGTCAAGTCGCGCACCACCACATTGTGGCTCCTGCGTCTTCGCTCTTGGAACTCTGAAGTGGTCGGGCTCGTGCTGGCTGCTGCGGCATATGCTGTTTTTGATGTGCGGGGCATGGGTTGTGGCCTATGGTGGGTTGGTGGTGGCATGGGGCTGCTTTGTGATGCAGCATTGGGCCGCCCTGTTTGGCGTCTTGCAGGTTGTCGGGTATATGGATCTGTCATGTCCCGTGTTGTGGCCTCCGCCCTCTGTAATCGGGAGCTGAGCTCCTGCTGGAATCATTGTTGCCTTGCCAATTCATATGTGTATTGCCGTAATTATTCATGGGCTTCCGCATGAAGGCCCTTGCCTTGCTGGGCGATGGTTGCCTGGAGCTCCTGCAACTCTGGGTCTCGTGTCTCGGCCTTCCTCTGAAGCGCTCTCAACTCCAACTGACTCGCTTCAAAGGCAGTTTGTACGCTTCGCATAGTGGTGGCGGTCTCCGCTACTGCTGATTGGAAGCGGAAGATGGTTGCCATTGTCTCCTGATTAGCACACTGCGTACCTTGTGCCATGGTTTGTATGATGATGGAGAGGGAGTCCACACGAACCCAAGGTCAAGTATATCTTGCTTCTGCTGTTGTCTTTCGAAATGTGCCAAAGGGATGCAGTCTTCCAGTTGTTGTATGCGGGTCTCCATCTTTGCAATTCGTTGCCAGTTGTCTTCTGAGAACATGGGGCGCCGAGGACTGGATCTCTTCTGCTGTGACGTCCCCTACTCATATACGGTGCACTCACCGTATACAAACAGGAGTTCATCCCCCATACCAGCTCCAACTGATACAGGGCCCTCCACGTGTCACTGCAACCTTGAGTTCCAGTGGGAAGAATGAAGGGGTCATTTTACCCTGTCTCCCTTCAGGGCCTACCTAGCTGCGGAAGCGTAAACATACATGTCAGTAGTACATACATCAACATCACATGACCATCACGAAGGATGGTTCACCACATATCTGCATAGACAAAGATCAGCACATCACATAGGGAATCCTACCCAAGACTCAGACACAGGGATGGACTGACAAGCTTGGGTCTCGAGTTCATTGCGCATGTAATCATGACAATGGATTTGGCTGGCATAAGAACATGGCATTGGGTTGTCCACTCCATCCGCCCCTCCTGTGCACACTTTGCAGAGTAGGTTGAAAAGTGTTGGGACTCGGCGTAGCCCATGGGATGCATAGCCAAAGGGGCTATTCTGGGTTACATCTCCCAGGTCCGATGATGGGGCAGGTAGGGATCACTCCCTCGAAGATCTACATGTCGACTCAAGGTGACTAGAGGGCCTTGCCCTTATTAGTGAACCCATGGAAGGTGAACTCCACCCCGGTGTCGAGCCCATGCCTTGCCCACACTTTCGGTGGCAAGCCATTGACCTAGTCACAATGATCCCGGTAGACTTTACACGCCGGAGAGGGATCGTTCAAGAGTCGGGACATGGACCTCCTTGTGAGCCAGGTCTAGTCCCTTCACCCACAACAGGAGGTGGGGTTCTTGTACACAAAGCGAATCTATAGTGTGCTAGAGAGGCTAATCTAGGAGCATCTGCTACCAAGCTTTAGGTCTCTACCCCCTTCCCAATACAAGGAGTTCATAGAGATACATCATCCATATACATCACAGAAGAACTAAAGAACAAGATCTAATCTATATCATAGAGTTAGGTTCTTTAGTTAGAGTCCGGTATCTAGAGATCTAGAAGGCTGCTATGGGCAATTTAATAGGCTAAACCTACTGATTCGATGACTAAAAGAGGGTTTAAGCTATTAAATTGCCTAAATACCTGATCCTTGAGTTTCCTCCTCGACACGAGGTTCGACCATCCTATTTGAAATGCTCGAACCAAGGGAAACTAATGGTGCAATTCTCTGGGCCCAGCAGTCGGGAGGCGATTTTGGCTCTTGGAGCGACCAAAGCAGAGCTCTAAAACCCTAGGGCTTAAAATGGGCAAGTTAGGGTTTCCCTCCTTAAATAGACATGGGGTTGGCTAGGGTTTCCAATTATCCCCTTTAGGCATGTGGGATAATTGGGAATGGGCCCACTTGCCTTTAATGGCTAGGTGGCCAAATGTGCCCACATGGAAATGTGTGCCCACATTAATGTGTACATTGGTAAATGTGCACATTAATTGCACACTTGGGTATGGCCCACTTGGCATCAAGTGGCCACATGAAAATGTGTGCCCACATTAATGTGTACATTGGAGAATATGCACATTAATACTAATGCACATTCTTAGCAAGTTGCCCCTAGGGCTACCTCCTGGCAACGTCTACACGCTGCGTCGAGTGGGCGGTAATGCAGCGTTTGACGGCGATGCGATATCGATCCCGGGACCAGGTATCGCGTCTTTGGAACGTCATTCTCCCCACCTTGAAATGATCTTTTCCGGCAAACATCGTGGGGTCTCCCACCTTGGAATCTTCTAACCTGCAATCAACTTTGATGCATACGATATACTACTATAATACTTACACATTTATTAAGATTACCTTAAGGTAATATTTTTAAATCATTATTACGCCATTACATTATCACTAACTTGTCAATTCGTAACTTCTATTAAACAAGGTACTTATTAGTCTCCGTTATCACAACATATAGTTTATCACAATTTAACACTTTCATAAACAATTATTACTTAAGGTACTCTTGATCCCTTGCAACACATTCCAACAAAATTTGTGTTGCAAGTCTTCGCACTTTAAAATCCTGCATTAATTTTACAATATCTATAATTACATACTTACTATTTTCACAACCACCCCAATTCTGGGTCCACACCTAAAAACAACAGTAACAAAAAGACCACATGTCATTGTTCCAAAAAATCTACATGTGGTTATGTGGAGGTGTGGTTTATTAAGGAGGCCGTGTAGTTTTTTTTATGGAGCTATAGTTTTTTTTTTTTTGAAGATGTGGTCTTTTTTTTAGGTGTCGTTTTTTTAAAAGACGCGTTGCTTATTTTTTTGAGGGGGTGTTGTTTTTAAGAAGGTGTTGTTTTTTGAGGTGTAGTTTATAATTAGGTGTAGTTTTTAAGTAGTCTTTTTTTATGGAAGTATAGTTTTTTGAAGTGTATAATTTTTAAGTGGTTGTTTTTTAAGGAAGTATGATTTTCTGAAGTGGTATAATTTTTTTTAATCGAGGTGTTGTTTTTTGAGGTGTCGTTTATAAGTGGGTGTAGCTTTTAAATAGCTGCTTCTTAAAGAAGTATGGCTTTTTGAAGTGTGGTTTATAAGCGGGTGTACTTTTTAAGTGGTTGTTTTTTAAAAAGTATAGTTTTCTGAAGTGATGTAGTTTATAACTAGGTGTTTTTTTTTGGTGTGGTTTATATAACTAGGTATAGTTTTTACGTAGCTATTTTTTAAAGTAAGTATGGTTTTTTGAGGTGTGGTTTTTAAGTAGGTGTAGTTTTTAAGTGGTATAGTTGTTTTTCTGAAGTGTGATTTTCATAAGTAGGTGTAGTTTTTATCATTTATTTCTTAAGGAAGTATGGTTTTTTTTTGAGGTTATTTTTAAGCAAAGCACCACCACCGGAATATTGTTTGTGTGCTCAACTTTGGGAATGTATCGTATTGTTTTACATTCGTGAAAAATAACTTCAGCGGTTAGATCCAACCACTACAAGAGAATGAGCATTTTTTGTGGAAAAAGTCGTAATTTTTTCTAGAGATTTTTATAATGACGACCTAGTTTTTAAACGAACTTATTTGACGATTACTATTTTTCATTTTTCAAGTGACGATACTACGCCGGACATATAGTTCACATAAATCATGTTTTTTTTAACGGTCAAGTGTCACATTAATCGTCGAATATACATCAAATATGTATCGTCAAAAAGCGTCCGATTTGGGCTCGGAACATCGCCGGAAAATACGTTAGATATATCATGCCACGTAGGACTATTCAGTCATATATTGCATCGGACTAAACATGCGGATGGTGCTTTTCTAGGCCCTATTACAATTTTAGTTATAACATTTCATTGAGCTCATTATATTTTAGATGAAATTTGATGTTTCACAAAGCTCCTCGATTTATCTAATGATGTATTATTTAATTAAGCTTGATTTAGTTTTTGGGGGGGGGGGATTAATTTCCATCCCTAGCTAGTATTGTAGGTTTGAGCTACTTAGCGGACCCCCATATTTGCTCGTTTATGGGACACTTAAGAATCTACCCAATAGACTTATAATACTATATTCATGCCACAGTACTCAAACAATTTTATAATCTTGCTAGAGTTCCTCAAGGACAATGTGGCATCTCTAGAGACATAGAATTTGTTATGTGCATGCAATGTCTTTGTATTTTATGGTTTAGTAAAATACTTGTAGGTCATCTTGGAAATAAGTTAGCCAAGGTGCCCTCTAGATTTGCTAGATGGATACTATGCGGAGCCGCATTTGCTTGGTTGCATGGTCTAAAGATCGTGGGTCTTAATTTAATACTATGTCTTTAAGTTCATATTTAAAGGTTGGTAAGACCTTCAAAATTTTATAATGGTTCCAAAAAACCTATCTTTATCTACCTTGAAAAATTGGCTCAAGTTGCCATCGAAAATGGCATATTGCATGTAAAGAATGCAATATGTGGAAATTTGATGCCTTGGACATTCCAACATAGCCCTAGAGTTGTTGGTAAGTTATTATTTGGGCAACGTTACGGGACTCTAACGACTTTAAAAGAGATGTCACGTGGATGGGGTTAACTTTTACTTTCTAGTTCGTGTCTCCATGCATGGACTCAAACGATGCACAAAGGTGGTTCTCAAATGGGGAGACCTAGGCTCCAATGGTGCGCCCATAGCCGATATTGCTTGTGGAGATTTCCGATGAATGCCAAAGGGTTCCGTAGGCAGAGAAAAATCAAGGTGTCGTGGACCCAGAAATCCCAAGGTGGCTCAAAAATTCGGAGTTAGCTTGAAAAAACTTTGCCCGTCTCCAACAGTTAAGTTGTGTTGATATTGCATGACCTGGACTTTGACTTTTTTTTTTCGAAGTCAAGTGAGGCAACCACATGGGAGGCCTCAAAGTGTCATAAGCTTATGACCTTGATAAAAGGTTAATAGTTTCCATTGCCTTTATAGGATATAAAAACTAATACTGGTGTATTTCTAACCTTTGAAAACCTTCTGTCACTTCTGGATATTGATTTAGGGCATGTGTAAACCTTTAGGTTAAAAATTGATTATGGCCAAGACATGGTGCCAACATGGTTAACATTGCATTTGATTAGTCTTCTTGAAGGCCAACAAGAATGCTCAAAGGAAATAATGTAACAACTTCAAATAAATCTCACAATATGCAGCAAGACTTGGGGCAGGCTTATGAGCAGCTTGACCAATTGTAAAAGAGTTGAAGGTGTAGTTGACCACTAATACTCTTCAGTGATGTCTCTTTCCCTTAATTCATTTTTGGTGGGAGCATTGATATATTGTAGTCAATTCTGTTTGCCTCAAAACTTAGATGTGTTTATGGTCCTTATCAATTGTTGTTTTTGCAGTGGAATTGAGCCATCCTCAACAGCTATTGAGATTAAAAAGGCATATCAAAAATTAGCATTGAGACATCATCCGGACAAAGTAGTACGCTTCGGACACTAGTTTGTTTTATATTCTATTATTTATGAACTCGATAAGGTAATGACTTGTATAACTTGGTCTCTAAGGTAATCTTGCCATAAAAAGGTGACATGGTGAAGTTGATTCTCCATTCTAGAGCCTCTTCCCATTTTACAAAACCTCTAATTTAACATTTGAAATCAACGCATTTTTGCCATTTAAGGGGTGTTCTTTATGTCGATTGTTCAAGTCCTTAAGATGGTCAATATGTTGAAGTGCCCTTCTCATTGAAACTTTATTTCTTGCCCCAATATTGCAAAGTGTTGTTTGTTGTTTCAAACTCAAGCTTAAGGGTGTGAAAAGAAATCTATCTACACAAATGTCAAAAGCCTTGTTATTTGACATACTATATCATTACCATAGTTTTTTTAATCATTATTAGGCTTTTAAAAAGCAAGCACATAGAAATATGTTCTGCAATTTTGCTCAATATGCAAGAGCTCTATGTATTTTAAATGTGATAAAATCTTCTATATCTCATGCTTCTGTTCTTTATTCACCTTACTCTACCTTTCCAACTTTTTCTTTTTCAATCCCTCCCACCAAACTCAGCTCAGGCATTTGCCCCAAGCCTGCCTTAGTGCTAGTTATGGTTGAAAGGTTGTGCCCCTAGGCTCAAGCATCCAAATTGCTAAAAATTCGAACATGCTTAATGACCAAACACAAGAAGCCAACTTGAAACTATGCTCAAGTTGGGGTTAGAACCTCCATGTCACTTAAGGCGATCAATCTATACAAGAAAATTTCAATAGAATAGCTCAAAAGTTCATATGTTCATACCTTTCCCATTTCTAGAAAATGGTAGCAGTACTCAAATCGAGGTGGCATGCGCAGATAAATTGATTCTTGATTATTGGTTACTCATCATCGATAGAGAAAAGTTATTGGAAAGCAATGGTGAAAACTTTTGCCAATTAGAACTTCGGATCGTGAGATATTCGGAGTTCAAACCGGTGCAAAATTTGGTCAATGAAAGCCAAACTAAATGAGGATTTTGAGTTGCTAATGGAGTTCTTGAGAAATTCCAAAGCGACCGAGGTGTGCCAAAAGGAGTTGTGATATGGTTTCCCTATCAGACCATTGAATCGCCATTCGAGTAATTTCGCTTCGGCGGGTTAGGAAGAATCAAGATCGGTCCGAGAGAACTTATCAAACCGCATGAAATGTCTGCGTATGGTCGAGATTTGTAGAAACCCAATTGTTTTGTCATTAGGAAATTACAAAGGCTCTGGAATGGAGATTCGACTTCATCATGTCATCTAGAATGGAGAAATTACCCTAGGGACCAAGTTACATGGTCATTTTTGGCAATGAAAGAAACACGAACCCTTTACATGGCAGTATTCCGCAACCACCTCTTAGGCCAATTGACTACGAACGTGTTGGACATGCGCTACTTTGGTGCTTCTTGGAGAAGGGGTGGTCTTCTGCCCACGAAACTTGGTCTCCAGGGTAATATTGAAGTTTTGAGTCCATTGGCAAAGTCAATTTACAGTTCTGGCATTGGAGAGTTGCCCGTCCATGGCCAGGGGCCTTCGGGAGAGGACTTTTGGGGCGAACTGCTTCAGGAAGGTTTTAAGGGTCCATCCCTATACCTGATGACATTGTGCAAGATCCTGATCGAATCTGATGAGGATATGGCCTCCGAAACATAAACCTTGTGTGTTGCTAGGTTATTGAAGGGTTTATGTTATGGGGGTCGAGTTTTAGTCGGTTGCACTTGGGACATGGTCAAGAAGCTGCAGTTGAAAACACGAAGGAATAGGAATTGATGGAATGGGGTTTGGATTTATCCTCATCCCAGTGTGGCAATTAGAAGTCAAGAGCGCCTTTTGCAGTAGCAAAATTGTTTGGGATCATTCGGGATGGCCAATAGATCCAAACTCTGTTATTTTTGTTGCCATGGCTCCGCATACATATTTAGAAAAGGTGCACCTAGTTATCCAAGAAAATGACCACGTTTTGGCCTTCGAAAGATAAACCCTACAATAACCTAGGTACACATAGGGTTTACTTTTCGGAGGCCAAAACATGGTCGTTTTTAGGATAACTAAGTGCATCTTTTCTAAACATACATGGAAGCCATGGCAACTGAAATAACAGAGTTTGGATCTATTGGGCATCCCGAATGATCCCAAATAATTTTGCTACTGCAAAAGGCGCTCTTGATTTCTAATTGCCACACTGGGAGGAGGATAAATCCAAACCCCATTCCGTTAGTTCCTATTGCTTCGTGTTTTCAATTTCAGCTTCTCGACCATGTCCCATGTGCAACCAACTAAAACTCGACCTCCATAATGTAAACCCTTCAATAACCTAGCAACACACAGGATTTATGTTTTGGAGGTCATATCCTAGTTAGATTCCGCCAGGATCTTGCACAATGTCATGACGTAGAGGGAGGGTGTTGATACCAAAAGACGGACCCTTAAAACCTTCCAGAAGCAGTTTGCCTCAAAGGTCCTCTCTCGAAGGCCCCTGGCCACGGACGGGCAATTCTCCCGGACCGGAACTGTGAACTGACTCTGCCAATGGACTCAAAACGTCGACATTACCCTCGGGACCAAGGTTCGTGTGCAGAAGACTACCCCTTCTCCAAGAAGCGCCAAAATAGCTCATCTTTAACACATTCGTAGTCCATTGGCCTAAGAGGTGGCTGTGGAATACTGCCATGTAGAGGGTTCTTGTTTCTTTCGTTACCAAAAATGATTGTGTAGCTTGGTCCCTAGAGTAATTTCACCATTCAGGACGACATGACGAAGTCGAATCTCCATTCCAGAGCCTTTGTACTGCCCGAACGACAAAACACTTAGGTTTCTACACGGTCGATCGCAGGACGCTTCGCGGTTTGATAAGTTCTCCCGGACGGATCTTGGATTTTTTTGAACCTGCTCGAAGCAGGTTACTTGAACGTCGGATTCAACGATCAGATAGGGAAACTGAGCTCCAGGAGGGGGGCATTGGCATTTGCCAGGAAAGGCTGCCTCGGCAATCTTTCTGAGGTCCGTCTCCTGGGGTTTTAAAATTATTGAGAAAGCTGGTCCAACATTCTTCTCCCAAATCATGAACTTTAATTTGGAGTTGATATCAATGATGTATAGACACATGAGAAGGGAACAATAGTTGAAAAGATCCCTTTATTCTATCCCTTGCCATTCTTATTAAAAAGTGTTGGCATTAATGTTGGACATCCATTCCTAATGTAAAATAGAATTTGAAGTAACATTGTGGCCTTAAGTTCAAGACCCATTTATTGAATACCTTTCACATTGTTGAAAGATGTATCGAAGAATCTTTGAATTAAATGGAGGAGAGGGAAAAGCATACATGGTTATGTAAAATATTGATGGCATGCAGATGATGTAGTGATTTTTTGTATTGATTGCTAGCTGGTACAAAGTTGCAAAAGCAATGGTTTGAAAACATTGGCCAATTTTTGTGTTCACATTGAGATCGGGACAAAATTTGGATAAATGAAAGTCAAATGGCAATGGGGGTTCTTAAATAAGGATTTTGAGTTGTTAATATAATGGAGAATGTAAAGGTGTATGAATCCAAACAAGTTGTATCCGGGCTTAAGGCAAGTTGATTGAAATCATATTTGGATCACATGTATTTTTATATGCAATGATTTGCAAAAGCCAATGTAGAGAAAAATTCACATGTGGGAAAGGCAAATTGAAAATACAACTCTTTTTGCTCTTCTACAACCGGTAGTGTTGTATTTTCATAGTCACGGGGACCGGGTTTGAAGAATGGTTTGGGATTAAATGGAGCAAGGGACAAGAATACATGGTCATCCCCTTGGGATCTATTGATGTATCATGACAATGATGTAGTGACACACCACACATGATGAGATTCATATGTTATTTTTTATGGTGAAAATGTTGTGCCCAGTAGGCTCAAACATGCCCTTATGCTAGAAACATGACATGTGGCTCAAAAACATGCCTCAAACATGCCTCATAGGCTCAAATGTAACATGTGGCTTAAACATGCCCCTAGTTAATGGATCATCATACCTGCACATTGATATATTTTAGAAATTTATATCAAGTGTAATTCTAACGATTTAGATGAAGTTAAAAAGGAGGAAGCCACACCATCATATTCCATGTCAATTTTTGCAAAATTTAGTTTTCTTCACTCGTCTCGTGGAAATTGCAAAAATAACAATGGTCATGCCATAAGTTATATACAATAAGTTTTGGCACTGGGGAGATTTATAGATTTGTGCCATGCCCTATCTATGCAATAATACGGGAGATAGAGATGCAGACTCCATTTAAGTTCTTCATCCTTTTCTTAAGCCCATCAAATTGCAGTCTTGTCACAGAGTATAAGATTAACCAGGCCTCATTGCAGCATTTCATCCATTTACATTCAAATGATAGGGATCTGGTCTGAGAATGTGAGATGTGTGTCTCTGCCGAGAAATCTTCAAGCTGAAGCCGCCTTGTCGCCGTAGGTTTCCATAGATTGTGGTTGAAATCTGCTTTGTTGGAGCAGAGTGGCAATTCAGAGTAGAATAATGGCACATAAGGTGACAATGATATGGCTCTAGAAATAATGAGGTGGCATCAAAAGAGCAAGCTATGGTTAGGTGGCAAAGATGAGTGGTGAAATGGAAAAATATGACAAGATGGAAAAACACAAAATTTGCCTAGACATGATGATGACTAAGCATTTTATGCACTTTAGATAGAAAATGACTAGGCCAATTATAAATGAAAATGGAGATTAAAAGATAGGTAGATTATAGTGGCAAGCAATGTGATTGAAAATGATGAGGTGTTACAAGAAAGAGAAACCAGACTTCTTTCTTTTTGAAAATGCAACTTTTACAAAAATTATTGGTGATGACATGGCATGAGCATGTGAGGTGGCAACTATGAGTGATGACATGGCAAAAGATGATGGGATCGAAAAATGAAGAATTTGCCTAGTGCAACTTCTTGGAAGAAGCATATTCACCATAATGACATGGCATACCTTTGAAAGATGTGGCACGTCACATTATATGACTAACACATTTCCAAGCGTCTCCTATTCTTGCAACGGTCGCATTGCACAGAGATCCGGAATCGGATATGGTATTTGTTAATCCGCCAAGATTTGTAGGTCTGAATTGATGGGTGGATACATGCCAATCCCGTGCAGACGAACCTTGGTGCTGAGATATCCCAGAACATCATGCATCCGAAGTGCAGGAGCCAAATTGCTCTATGCGGCAAATGATCTTAACCCTCCATCCCGATCTTACCTGCTGACGTGGAATTTTTTCCCGCTTCCACGTCACAACCATTTCTGCAACATGTTTCATAGGCTAACAACATATTTTTATATCATATGGAAGTGATATAAGCAGCACCATGCTTCAGAGCAAGACATATGTGACGAGACCATGTCTTCGTAATAGTATAAAGTAACAAAATTTGGTCATAAAAACCAACTAAAGCTTTAACATATCATATAAGCTACAACTTTAAAACTAATAAAGATGAATGGTCGAGATGATTTCAGAGATGAACGGTCGAGATCGTGATCTCGGTCCTAACATTCTATTGGCTGAAAATGAGCTTTTATTCATAGTTTCTAGAATTGGCGCCTTCGGTTTGCCGCCAGAATTCAAGCCTATCTCTGTGGCCTCCATCTCTGCGGCCTCCATCTCTGTTGCTGCACTCCATCTCTGTCGCCATCTATGCGGCCATTGTTGCTCCATCTCTGTTGCCTTCGGGGTGGAGATTTAAGCACAGTGGGCTCTTCTGAGTAGGATCTTGAGCTATTTTCCACCATTTTGTAGATTCTTAACTCCCACACCTGATTCATGGCTGAAGATAATCCGGTTGGGGTCACTCTTTGTGGTATCTCCAGGGCTGCTGGGTACAACACTTTGCTTTTCTCTCCATCATTTCCAGCTTATTGACTTTACTAATTGTTTGTTCATGCTTGTTGGAGCTATTCCGGCGGAGGCAGCTGAGTTCGGGCTCATTTTCTCTATTAGTGCATGCCTGTTCTTGAGGTTGCAGAAGATCCGTCAAGGTGAATCCGCTTCTATATTCTTCAGTTGATCCCTTGCATGTCATTCAGCTCCCTGATGTCTGATTTTCGTAGGTCCTTTCCGGAGATGGCATCTGAGCATCCGGAGCATGTGCCAGGCCTTGGCCATGATCAAATCTACCATGGTAACAGATTTCCAGGACCATAGTTTATCCGGCACCATAGTTTATCCCAGTTTGCTGCCTCGATTTCGGCCATCTATGCGGCCATTGGTTCTGCATGCTTAGATGTTTTGATTCATTATCCTGAAGATAAGACAAAAGAGATGATAGCTCATCTTGCATCCCTAGCAGAGAAAAGGTTAATTCGATTTTGCACCTAAAACACCTTTGTACTATTCTCGTCTTTGAAGAGGATTGGAGAGCTTTTCCCGTGTCCTTCCAAGGCAACAAAAGCGTATTTGCACTTTCGAGAAAAAGAGGTGGAAGATGCATTGGCTTACGTGAAATTTGGATTGTTAAGCGCAAAGATATGACTCCGCCACCAAATTCTATTTTTCTAGGTTAGTAGAGGCGTACTGCTGACCAATTCGTAATAACAGACGATTTTGATCACATGCTTCCGGTTCGGGGAAAAGAATTCAAATTCACGTTATATAATGCCCGATTAGTTCCATTCCTTACGGACTCCACGGCTATCACATGCATGTTTTCGAATAATAGCATTTGCACAAGATTATCCATAATCCGGAAAGTTTTTCGACTTTTTTTTGAGTCTTGTCTAGTCTAGCATACATTAATGAGCAATTATGGAAAGGTGTTTCATTTAGTAACTTGTCAATAGTTGATTCTTTAGTGTTTGGACTGTGGAGATTTATATGCAGATTTTTTTGGATGCAACAAAGGAGGCTATATAAGACCTTGGGCACCTTACATGGAGGTTCTAGGGCACTTTCTGGCGTAGGGGATTTTTTTTGAGCCATTGTGGATGGAATGGCTTGTTTCACAGATTAATGGCAGCAAGCAAGTTTTGCTGAAAATATCTTTGTTCTGTTTGTGAATTGTAACTGCAATCTTGAAAAATAAAGGTATATATTTTCCAATGGTTTCTAGATCTTCAATTCAAGACCACGTCTTTGTTTTAGAAAAACAAACAAAAATAACACTTGCATATTTTTCAGTTCAAAACCATGTTTTTTTGTTCTCAAAAACAACACTTGAAATTGCTTATTTTATACAACCACATGTTGATTTTATATAAACCTATATATCAAAATTCTTCTTCATGAGAAAAAGAATACTTGAAAACAACAGTTATTTTTAAAAACCACATATCATTTTTCTAACAAAACAACACTTATAAACAACATAGTTAAAAAAAACATATCATTTTTTTTAAGAAAACAACAACTAGAAATAACATAATTAAAAAAAACCACATTTTTTTTCAAAAAGCACCTGTCATTTTGTTAAGAAAACAACACTTAGAAACAACAGAGTTAAAAAAAACCATATTCTTCTTAAAAAACACATATCATTTTATTAAGAAAACAATACTTAGAAACAACAGAGTTTTACAAAAAACCACATTCTTCCTAGAAAACACATATCACCTTTTTAAGAAAACAACATTTAGAAACAACATAGTTAAAAGAAAAAACAAAGAAAATACGTGTAGTTTCTAGCAAAATCAGACAAAATTCTATACGTAGTTTTTTAGTGTTTTTTTCATATAAAACAATAGTTAAAAACTACATGTGGACCCTTTAGGTTTTATTAAGAACCACATGTCTATTTTAGAAAAAACAACACTTGAAAACCACATCTACTTCTAAAAAACAACATGTAGACACACGTGTAATTCCTACGTGTAGATAATTTTGACAAAACTCGACGTGTAGACTTTTAACAAAAAAAACTACATGTATAAAAATTTGGCAAAAAACTACACGTCGTTTCTAGCAAAACCGGACAAAAAACACCATGTAGTTTTTTGATGTTGTTTTTTAGCAAAACCCACACTAAAAAACAACATGTGGACCCAGTATTGGGGTGGTTGTGTTTAATTATTAGAATTACTCTAAGGTAATGTTTAAGACATTACTATACTATTTCATTATCCAATTAATTTATCACTTCATAACTTAATCCATGCAAGGTAATTATTAACCTTACTTAATACAACATTTAAGTTTATCAAAGTTTATCAATTTCATACAAAATTTACACTTCTAAGGTACTCTTCATCCCTTGCAACACATTATAACAAAATTTGTGTTGCAAGCCTTCGTAGTTCGACCTCCTTGCCCTCCGGAGCGCTCTATTGGCCTGCAGGTCGACACTACCTATTATTAATTATTAATAAAATTTTGGTTATATGGTGACCACCCCACCTATCTACATGGATGCATGGCTAATCTCCCGGCGTAGGAAGACAGGGTGAATCTACCATTATGGCCGTGGAGACAGCGCCTATATGCCTATATGCCGCTCATGCCTACACCCTAATTGCCCAGCGTGGAGGATAGGTCCTTCCCGTATATGGGGCGTGAAGGTCAGATTCCTCCTATCAAAGCATATATGGGGCTAGAGGTGCTTTTCCTATCAATGCATTCCTCAATGACCTCCTTTCTCTCGAGGTCGTCTACTTCCGTGGAACAGAAGTAGACTTTCTAATCTACCTTCCACTCATCCAAGCGGAAACGCGGTCATGCCTACATTGACATTACACCACGCCCTAGAGATCACCGTAGTGGTCTCATCATCGGTAACAACGCATGCAATCCATACCAAGCATAGGTTGCATGCGTAGATTAATCTTAACTACACATGAAACTAATCTAAACACAAATCGACATGCCTGAGCCGATTTTTACTGGCTCCTTTAATGCATGTGATTAACATAATTACCCTAAGGTAATATTTATGAATTAACATTATCATGGTAACAGATACATTACTTCCGATAGTACAATTATATTTACTCTAAGCTTTACAATATTTAACGACTTTTAGATCGCGATTATTTAAACAATAACCCTGATTTAGACCTATTGTTACATAGGCAAGGTTTTAATTACCATACACAAGAATTAGATGTGCTTCTTATTCTCTTCCTTGGGTCCCGCATTACCCTCGGAAGTATATCCCTAAGATGCACTTAAGTATATCTGAATTCTATTTTCTATTTATATTTATAAGGACTCGAGGTCATATAGCTATCCTTGGAAGGAATTGCATCCTTGCGAAGGATTAATTAACATGCTACCTCACATTATTGTTGTTATTTAACTTATTTCCCTATGATACATATACATACGGCAATTCTATGCAGTTATTATGATCTATATTTAACTTATCAATAAGACACATTAAAGCTTATAATACATGCGCACACCTTACCTAAAGCTAGAACGCATCCATCCATTGAGCCGGCGTCGAGTAATTTTTGGAGATGACTTGGTCGTTGCATTGCTCCCATAGTTTTGCTCCACTTCATTGGTGTAGTTAGCTATCATGTCGGTCTCGCACATTGAAGGCCTCCTGAGCTATCTATCTATCTATCTTACGCTCTATTCGCTTCGGCCATTGCCGGAGTGAACTCTATGCGACGGATCGGTCAATTCGATGCAAGTACGTTCAATCATAAGATTGAGCCCTCCCACTTTCTTCGAAAAGAAAATGGTCCTGCACCCCTTCAATAATGACATTGTACACAACGTCATATCTATTCTCTCCCCTTAAGAGGTTATACGCTTCTTACTTAGCGCATTACTTTACTAGCCTTAGCTAACATATATAACCATCTAAGATGGATGCACATATTATGTTATCATTTATTTCAATATAGTTATGGGTTACCTATTTAGTTAGAACGATTCTAAACCACAAGGTTTTGTCATCATGACAATTCCTTTTGTCACAAAAGACTATTTGGTTACTATAATTCTTATTTTAGATGTACCTTACATGTATTATTCTTTTATATTCTAGAGATTCCCCCTTTCTTAGTTAGTTAAGCTCTTGGAATATTCCTACCAATCGAATTGATGTCATCGTAACAAGTTGGCCGGACTTGCTAGATTACTTCTTTTCTTTCGGTTGGATTATTCTTTGGAGGTACTAGATTTATACATGGTCAACAATTATCCTAGTAATGATTCCTTCTTAGTGAGGAGATCAATCTCACCAAGTGGTTTCAATACATTGGATGTCTGTTAACAATCGTGTATAATTATAGTTACTCCTATGCATTTCCTTCCCAATCTTGACGCTTAGCTCAATATCGGGGCGATCCTTTCAGCGAGAATATCTGGAAATGCCTTCTAATCCCGATATGGATGTTACCGTCCATACATTTAACCTACTAGGCCCCATGGCCTTAGATGCTTGAGCTTGCTAGAAGCTCATCCACTCGTTGCCTGCTTGAAGCCGCAAGGTAACGTTCTTCCGAGTCGCTCGATACTTCAGTCTCCTTGACGGTGGCTCCTCTTTGATGTAGAGGTTGACTTTGTTTGTTAGAAGCCTCTCATTGCTGGTGGCTGTAGTTGATCACTTGAAATCTTCCATGCCGCTTTTCAAAAGCCTGAAGGTGGCGCCGTTGAAAAAGATCTTTCATCTTGAACTCTTTGTCTTGGCAGCGAACGACTCTGTATCCGATATTGTTTCTTCGACTCCATCGATGTCTTATACGTCGAGTCCTCTTGTCGTTATCGTGTTGCCCGAAGAGTGTTGAGGATGTTGATTGCTTCACCCCTGCAATTGCCTGACATCTCTTCCTTTGATCTGTTACGCTATGGGAGGGAAGGAATAACAAGGGAACTACACATGCAAAACATATAGCTTACATAATTACAATTACTACTAGAGCTATTAGGTCCCCCTTGTGCCTCCCTTCGAGTTGCACACCTATTCCTTGGCGATGTCATCGGTGTTCCTCCCGTGCAATGGTGTTGATGATCTATATCCTCCTATTTGTACGTCAGCTCATACTCCGGGGTAACTTGTTGATATACTTGGGCCCTCCTATATTTGTCGGCTATGGCACAACACGCTTTGCATCACATTCTAACTAAAGGTGTGCTGGTCGTTGATGCTTCGACATTTCGGTCCGCTTCGATCCCCGTTTCTCGGTAATTGTTCTTCCTTCATGATACTTGAAGCTATTAGAGGCGTCTCTTGAGGTCTGGCGCGATTCCTTTGGCTATACTCCTCACGAAGTTGTTCTCTTCTGCAATTGTTCTTTGAATCGTCCATCCTTGGGTTCACCAAGTTGCATGCAAGTCCTCGTGCAAGTCATCGGCTCGCCTCGCCTAGTTGCTTCTCCATTGAGCTTCCAAACTTCCTTGTTTGATCCCCTCGATCACATGGCTTGGACGTTGTCACGTTCCACAGTGCTATGCCATCTTCTTGTCTTGCGGTACCTTAGGTGGCTTTGATTGTGCTCGTCGGTTTTGATCCTCCTGTTGCCTCTAGGGAGCTCGTGGAAGAAGTCGGTTGCTAGCACTTGTCCAGCTTTCAGTTCCTGACCTTTGTCCCTCTATGCATGTCGGTCTCTTTGGTCTCTCTGACAAGTAAAGCATCATGGCTCTCCTCCTGGCGGCTATGTTGTGGGTGATGGATCCTTATATAAATGCGGCTTGACCCTTGAGTTGAAGAAGTACTTGCCTTAGATATACTCACGTGGTTGAATAGCACGGCTATTTATCTTGAACTCTCTTTTTGCGAAGGTGCTTGATTTGCTATCCTTGTCGTTAAGGTGTCGAATGCTTCTACCTTGGGCATTTGACGTGCCACATGTCGGAGATATGATCGGCTTCTTCTCTTCTAATTACTGGTAGGAGTACCTGATGAAGCCATCACCTAGTTGTTGAAGGCATATCTCCTCGTCGCGGTGCCTTTCGTAAGTGCATCTCCATCTAATACACGTGTCATAGCGCATCGCCCTATATTACCACAAGGTGGAATTATGGTCGTCGAGATGTTGCCTTCTTAGTTGGCTCGTTGATGTCGGGGCGTTCCTCCTTCTATTGTTGAGGCCACTCGTGTTATATGTTCGTCAAGTGTTGCGCTGCCACAAAGAGGTAGTGTTGCGTCCTAACAATGTCTGGTGTGGCTGATGATCTTGACATGACGGGTGTTGTCTCTTACTCTAACATTGGGTGGACGAGTGGTCTTCTACTTGGGAGCACTTCCCGAAGTGTTTGGAGTCGAAGGTTTGCTTAGCCTCTGGTCGTTCTCCCTCGTACTTGCTCTTCCATTTTGATCTTGGACTATAGTTGTGCCTCCTTGCTTCCTCCTTTGGTAGTCGAAGTGAAGGAGCTTCCTGATCTAAGCGCTAAATCCGTAAAACATGACTTTAAACTCATGTTTCTCCACTATATATGTGGACACCCTAGATATACAATAGACATATACGCATTTACATTAGGATTTTAATTCATCCACTTTTCCAAAACAACTACGAAGATCTACTTAAATGTTTATACTCCTTTAGGGTTTCCCTCCTCCTATCGAGTTTGATTCTTCGGTGTTGCTGCATCTTCTTCATTACGGTTGACTCAGGGGATTCTTTGAGATCTTTGCTACTATTGTTGAGCTTCATGTCGATCCAGGCTCGTCACGCCAAGTTGCGAAGAGTGTTCGTCGATGTGATCCATTGAAAAAGATGCTCCTCCTTAATGTGTATATTCGTCGTGAGGAATGCGGTGACCGCTCAACGTCCCTACATGCAGTGTGTCGTTGCAAGGTTGCCGCTGTGCGGTGCCTTTGATCGCTTGAGTAGGGTCACCTGGCTGTTGCAGTCAAGCGTTCTTGAATATCTTGGCTTCGAGATGTCGTGGTGGTGGCGGGCATTGTCATTCCTCCGTAGGTTGAATTTACGAGTCGCGACTCCTGTTGCTTGGGCTTTGCTTCATTAGGGTGCCTCTCACGTGCACGGAAGTGTGGTCATCTCCGTTGCCCCTACCATGGCTCCTTCTAGTCGCCTTTGCGTGATTTGTACTTGCTGGCTAGGTCGTCTCCTCCGTCACTTCCATTCGAGTCTCGCACTCCTTGGCTGAAGTAGTAAAGTCGTCCTTCCTTTGGTTTCTAGATGTTTCTGGGTCCGGAATTCTTGTTCGAGCGGAATATTCTCCTCCTTGATCTTGCTCCTAATGATGATAGAGGCCTTCAAGTCGGAGATGTTCCTTCCCGTATGCGTCTCCTCCCCCTCATGGTCTCCTACTTTTTGGGACTGATGAAAGTTCTCCTGCTGGTGCAAGGGAGCTGGAAGCTCGTCCGGGTCAGCCTTAGGTGCTTTGTGGTTGCCTAGCTTGGTTGCTCCTTTCGTTGACGTTGCATGACATTCGCTTGAGCTGCTGGGCTGCAAGGTCGTGGTGGTCTTCCCTCCGGTTTCTATACGCTCCTGTGTCGCCATGACTTCTCTCCTCGATGAAAGATTATGCCCTCTGACCTTAGCTCGTGATGCCAACGTGGTATCGATGTCTAACGTCTTCCTGCACCTGTGTTTTGCTGCCTTGCGTTCTTCCATTTGAAACTCATGTGCGTCGAGCTGGTGAAGGCGTCGAGATCCTCTTTCTGATGTGAGCTCGTGGACGTGGTAGCCGGGAGGTTGCCATCTAGAAGATTTTTGATGCCGTTGGTTACCAATATTCTTCCCATTTGATGAAGATTGATGATAGGCCGGTGGTGTCCTGCTCTACTCGTTTGTCGATTGAAGTGTTTGTCGTTGTGCTTCCTTCTCTTGGGTCTGCCTTTTTGGTCTCCTCTCCTTGTCTGTCTGTACACCGGCTGGGACCTTGATGTCTTCAAGAAGTTGCATCTCTAGCTCATCTGCGGCTCTGGCCTTGTACTCCGAAAGCAACGCTCCTATATTCTAGAGTCTAAGGGTCTACTTGAAGGGCTCTCCTACAACATTCTGGGCTCTATAAGCAAGCAAGATGGCTCGAGCAGCATTACTGAAGACATATCTATAATCTACAAGTCTATGGACATTAGGACATGTGGTCTGGCATGAAACGAGGTTTGTTTTGCAAAACCCTCATGGTGTTTGAGGTATACTCTAAGGTCCTAGCAAAGTTGGTTTGGGGGGGATCTAATCTCTACACATGGAGTGACTTGGGCAGCTCTAGGCTCTAGCTCCTTTCTAGGTATCCTGGCAATAGGGAGTGTCAATGTGGCGGCTATATAAGTCAAACTCTATTAGGACACCGAATTAGGTCAAGGTTTATGCCTTGGGCATGAGCAGAGGTGATGTACCAACAGTTGGACTTGGGTTGCTATGCTGAGGTCTAGATGACTATAACAAAGGGGTGTTCTTGGGCACTTCTATCTAGGAGTAAGGCATCAGCTTTGAGCCGAGAGCAATACTTGCGAGGTACTAATGGAATATGCTTCTATTTACAAACAAACCACAGTTTGGAAAAAACAATTCAAGGGTTTGAGCA
The DNA here is from genome assembly GCA_021234155.1 of Isoetes taiwanensis. NCBI lineage: Eukaryota > Viridiplantae > Streptophyta > Lycopodiopsida > Isoetales > Isoetaceae > Isoetes > Isoetes taiwanensis. The sequence continues at coordinate 12,421,044 of JAJEKV010000005.1, read as the reverse complement.
ATTTTGGTCATTTTGAGCTGGGGTTTGACATTTCTAGTCTAATTTGAGGTCATAAATGGATTCTAGGCTGTCTAACGGTCCTATTGCAACAAACTGGAGATCATTTAGTGAAGAAAATGGTGCGAGGTCTCACACGTTGCGCCCAGACCGATTTTGAGAATCTCATTTTCTGTCCTGGCGCGACGTGTGAGACATGGGTCCTAAATGGGCTAGACTTAGTCAATTGGGGTGATCTAAGGCTGTAATTCCACTAAACTCGTCGAGTTAGGCAGAATTGACCCCTTATTTGGTCGATTTGGAGCTGTTTTGGGCATTTTTGGGCATGGTCTCACACGTTGCGCCCAGACCGATTTTGAGAATCTCATTTTCTGTCCTGGCGCGACGTGTGAGACATCCTCTCGAACTGGCCTAGGATGTCTGTTTTGACTATAACAAAAGCTACAACTTACTAACTCAACTTAATTAAGTAACTTTATACACTTATAATTTACTCTAAAACACTTTATATTTAAACAAAATTTTATCATTTACGAAATTAATAAGGCTCTCCTTTGATATGACTGGCTAAGGGCATATCTTTCTTCATTAGAGTTACTCTCTTGGCGTGTACTGTGCAGGCTGTTGAGTCTTCAAAAATGTTGGACCAGTTTCTGCTCTGCTACTTCTTGACCCTTGGCCTCCCGCTCTCGTTCTGCTCTCTCCTCTTCTTGTTTCCTTGGCCTCCTTTTTTCGCCTTTTCGAGGAAGTCGGCGGTCTGTTTGGTGTAATCCCCGTCGTCGGAGGCTTGGTGTCTATCAAGATAATTTTCTCTATCTAGCTTAAGGGTCTAATTCTAAATCTAAGGCTTGGCAATTAATATTATCCAACATTATTAAAGCTTAAATCTGACAATTATAATTCAAACCAGGCGATGCGCCCTCGGTGGTTGGCACGGGGGTTTGGGGGGTTCACTAATTTTTGGTCTTTCGATTTGCTAATTCTGGGGAATTCTTTTTAAGATGAGGTTCAAAATCTGTCCTGGCGCGACGTGTGAGACCATGCTACTTGGCTCACTAATTTTTGTCTTTTATGTTACTAATTCACTTTAACTCTTACTAGCTTAATTCACTTTTACTAATTCACTTTAACTCTTACTAGCTTAATTCACTTTAACTGTTACTAGCTTAGCATATACTACAAAAATGAGAAAAAATTTTCCACTTCTCGAGGTTTGAGAATCCTATCAAGTTAGTACTCTTTTGGGAAAAATTTTCCTTTTGCTCTTGGTCTCCAAGAACATTATCAAGTTAGTACTCTTTGGGAGCATGGCGGTGCTTTGCTCTTGGTCTCCAAGAACATTGCTCGATACCCTTTGTGACATCCCCTACTCATATCACGTTGCACTCACAGGTATACAAGCAGGAGTTCATCCCCATACCAGCTCCAAGCGATCACGGGGCCCTCCCGCGTGTCGCTGCAACCTTGAGTTCCAGTGGGAAGAATGAAGGGGTCATTTTACCCTGTCTCCCTTCAGGGCCTACCTAGCTGCGGAAGCGTAAACATACATGTCAGTAGTACATACATCAACATCACATGACCATCACGAAGGATGGTTCACCACATATCTGCATAGACAAAGATCAGCACATCACATAGGGAATCCTACCCAAAGGCTCGGACCACGGGGATGGGTGACAAGCTTGGGTCTCGAGTTCATGCGAGAACGAGAATCATGACAATGGATTTGGCTGGCATAAGAACATGGCATTGGGTTGTCCACTCCATCCGCCCCTCCTGTGCACACTTTGCAGAGTAGGTTGAAAAGTGTTGGGACCTGACTGTAGCCCGCCGGATGCATAGCCAAAGGGGCTATTCCTGGGTTACATCTCCCGGTGTCCAGATGGGGCAGGTAGGGATCACTCCCTCGAGAGATCTACATCTTTGACTCAAGGTGACTAGAGGGCCTTGCCCTTATTGATGTTGAACCCCTTTGGAAGGTGAACTCCACCCCGGGTGTCGAGCCCATGCCTTGCCCCACACTCGGTGGCAAGCCATTGACCCTAGTCACAATGATCCCGGTAGACTTTACATGCCCGGAGGGATCGTTCAAAAGTCGGGACATGGACCTCCTTGTGAGCCGGTCCTAGTCCCTTCACCCACAACCGGTGGGGTTCTTGTACCACAGGCGAATCTATAGTGTGCTAGAGAGGCTAATCTAGGACATCGCTACCAAGCTTTAGGTCTCTACCCCCTTCCCAATACAAGGAGTTCATAGAGATACATCATCCATATACATCTGAGAAGAACTAAAGAACAAGATCTAATCTATATCATAGAGTTAGGTTCTTTAGTTAGAGTCAGGTATCTAGAGATCTAGAAGGCTGCTATGGGCAATTTAATAGGCTAAACCTCTTGATTCGATGACTAAAGAGGGTTTAAGCTATTAAATTGCCTAAATCGATCCTTGAGTTCCTCCTCGACTGAGTTGACCATCCTTTGAAATGCTCGAACCAAGGGAAACTAATGGTGCAATTCTCTCGGGCAGAGTGCGGGAGGTTTTAGCTCTTGGAGCAGCCAAAAGCGAGCTCTAAAACCCTAGGAGCGAAAATGGGCAAGTTAGGGTTTCCCTCCTTAAATAGACATGGGGTTGGCTAGGGTTTCCAATTATCCCCTTTAGGCATGTGGGATAATTGGGAATGGGCCCACTTGCCTTTAATGGCTAGGTGGCCAAATGTGCCCCATGGAAATGTGTGCCCACATTAATGTGTACATTGGTAAATGTGCACATTAATTACACAGGTATGGCCCACTTGGCATTAAGTGGCCACATGAAAATGTGTGCCCACATTAATGTGTACATTGGAGAATGTGCACATTAATACTAATGCACATTCTTAGCAAGTTGCCCCTAGGGGCTACCCATGGCTACTGCGTCATTACCCGTCGGTCGGGTGGCGTAATGCAGCGTGTGGGCGATGCGATTATCGTCACGGGACCGTATATCTTTGTCTTTGGAAACGTCTATCTGCCGAATCTGCAATTGGGGTCTGTTGCATTTGATTCACGCCTCGGTTGTTTCAAGGCCGTGCGTGCATTGCACAGTGCGCCATCGGGTCTGAATAACAATCAATCACCACTCGAGTCGGTCTTGCTGATTGGGCCTTCGCCCATGCCTCTCTCCTCATGGAATTCGAAGTGGCCTCTCCCTCATTCTGGCCGTCTGTTCGGAGCCATTTTCGTGGGAGGCCATCTGTTTGATTCTCCTGGGCAGGCTCGTCATGTCTGAACCAGTAGCTTGGGGGCATGCCTGGGTATTTGTCGGGGACTGGGACTGGGCATGTGCCTGGGCCTAGGTATGGGTTGTGGCTTGAGGGGTGTCTCTATCCAGGTGGGGGTTTGGGTAGGAGGGTGGTCATTATTGTTTGGAGTTTGCAAGGTTAAGGGGCAAAAAAGTGCACAAGAAGAAAGAATGTGTTGCTATGAAAAATGAAGATTAGAATTTGATTTGGGGTGCAAAAATGTACAGCGGCGCACTCAAAAGTGACGTGGCCGAAAAAAGGTCCTGGGGGGCCGAAAAAAGGGGACAAAGGTGGCAGTTATGGTAGGAAATATAGGTGGGGCTATGATCGAAAACTATTGTGGCAGAGTGGTGTAGGACAAGAGCATGTGTTTGAACTGAGGAAAAGGGGTCGGATTGAAGGCAGGCAGAGTAGACTCAAAGCAAGCAGAACGGATTCGAAGCTTTGGGCTGGGAAGGAACATGAATTCCTAGGCAAAAATGATGTGCCAGAAGCAATATTTTTATTCTTTGATGTACCTGCCAAGGCACTATAATCTGCTTTTAGATCTCCGACAAGCTAAACTATGGTGGTTTTTAAATTTATACAAGACAGACCTTATTTTAGACGCCCCAACATCGCTGGAATAGTGTTTTTTTTTTCCTTACACTACAAGAGGAAGGGGGTATTAGAGTCAGTTTTAGCGTCAGATCTTAGTTATAAACTTAGATAGAAAAAAACCAAAAAAAACCCTTGAACTGACATTATGGCTGACGCTACAACTGACTCTACATTCTGTCGTTTAAACGACAGAATTAACGTTAGACTTTAGAGTCAGTTTTGCAGCAGATATAGAGTCACAATTAGAGTCAACCATAGTGTTAGAATTAGAGGCAACTCTACCATCAGCATTAGAGTCACAGTAAAAGTCAATCATAGTGTTAGAATTAGAGGCAACTCTATCATCAACATTAGAGTCACAATTAGAGTCAACCATAGTGTTAGAATTAGAGACAACTCTACCATCAACATTAGAGTCAGTATTAGAGTCAACAGTAGTGTTAGAATAGAGTCAACTTTACCATCACAATTAGAGTCAGCATTAGTGTCACAATTAGAGTCATTCATAGCGTTAGAATTAGAGTCAACTATTTAGACAGCCTTAGCATCGACTTTAGAATCAGAAGTAGAGTCAGAATAGAGTTTCTGTAGCGTTAGAATTAAAGTCAGCCAATATGACACAATTAGAGTCAATTCTAACGTCAGGATAGAAGTCGATCTTTGAGTTAGTTATAACGTCATTCCATGCATCAGTCCATAAGACAACCCATACATCAATTCACGAATCAATTGGCCTATTACCTTTTTTTAGTCACCCCAATTTTATTTAAAGGGAGGGATATTTAAGTTGCAAATTTGTACCTTATGAACATTACATATATATTCTACAACTACTTTAATTATATTCTAGTATAGCTACAAAAAGACCACAAAATATAAGTAGCAAAATCCATAGTACTGCATAAAGTTCTACAAAAATCATAGAACATAAGTAGTCACAAAAAACTTAGAACATAAGTAGCAAATTCCATAGTACAGTGCGGAAAGAGATATCAAATACTAAAGATCAACGATGTGATCTAGCAATCTTCTTGTACTTTTCAATGTTTCTCCTAGCAATAAGTTTTGCAATCTTCCTCGATGAGACGCCAATATCATCCTCATGCCTATAATAATTTTCAGCATATGCATCGTCCTCATCAACAAATGTCCTCTCCTCTTTGTCATGATGATTCTTATCCAAATGGCATTCCTTTTCTATTGGAACCTGGAATGAAGCAATTATGAAATTTATAACACTAATAATGAATTAAAAATGTAAAGAACACCAAGTAAGGATTGATAATACCTCAACAGGATGATCTTCCAACACTTGCTCTTCTTCATGCGCGCCTTCATCCTTGTCCTCATTCCCACCTTGATCACGATCCTCACCTTTATCCCGATCATCATCTTGATCTCCATTATGATCCTCGCCCCCGCCCTTGCCCTCTCCCTCTCCCTCTCCCTCTCCCTCGCCCTCGCCGTCCTCGTCCTGGTCCTCATCCTCGCCCTCCTCGTCCTCGTCCTCCTCCTCCTCCTCCTCCTCGTAATCTGGATCCTCATCTTCCCCTTCATCTCCATCCTCCTCCACCTCTTCCACTACATCTTTCTAATATGAGAGTAAAGTGTAAAGTTAGAAAGACATATAATATAATCAAATAAAAGAGAAATATTTAGATACTACAATGTCATACCTTATTCTTCTTTTGTGTTCGACTCCTTGCTTTCGTTTCACAAAAATCTTGAGGCTTAAACTACGAAAACCAAATAAAATAAAGATAAGTTAAACGACTTACAAGTAAAAAAAAACAACTTACTCGATAACTTACAGATCCAGGCTTTTGTCCATCCTCAATCATCATTTCTCTGTATGCTTTGTACCCAATCGGTTTGATTTTGTCCAAAATTTGATCTCCCGGGTACAAACCCCAATCTTTGAACTTGAAGATTGCATTGCATAAAAATAAAGTAGACTTCATTAATCTAATTCAACCAGCATCATACAATATCATTGAGCATGAAAAACAAAAAACAAAAAGTATATTATACATATGCAGCACGTATTCCATCGCATCCTCCTCTTCCAGTCTTCGGAACATATGTCCTAGCAGCTACAGCTCTCTTTTGTTGCTCATGTGGTTTGAATGTGGAGGCTTTGAATACTTTCCATTCCTCTTAGAGGCGTTAATGGGCTGCATTTTAATCCTTTGCGTATCTTCTTGCGCAAATTGTCCCTATTTTTAATTGCAAATTAGTATGCATATATAATATGATAAGTTAGAAAAAACAAAGAATTAAAGAAAGAAGCATACTTCCAACGATTCCATCTCTTCGCCATAATTCCAAGGATGTATTCCACAAAAACACCCTTTCCATAAGTCCTCTGCACTGCTTCAACGGCTTCATATTTTCGGCTTTGCTTAACTTGTGGCCAAGTTTTGTTGATTTGACTTCCACAATAATGCCGCATGGCAATTGCACAAGTATTTGAAAAGCCTCGTCCATGCTCATCCATATGAAGGCTACCTCCTTTTGAATAGAAAACCTATACGGTAAAATAACACCTAATTTCCGTTTAATAGAAGACCTATAACATGAAGTAAGACCTAAAATTCCCTTTGAATAGAAGACCTATAGAAGATGTAACATTTAATAACACCTAAAAGAGCATTATTTACATCTACATACAACTACAACATGAAATACATCTAATTGAGCATTACTTACATCTACATACAACAAAATTAATCTTACCTCCCCTTTTGGAAGCTTTGTGAACTCGATCTCCATTGCCTCTTCTTCCTCGCGACCACTCGAGTATGCATCCTCGTCTATAGTGAGTGGATGTGGATCAATGTTCAATGTGTCCAGGCTCTTACCGGTGCAATGAACACTAGAGGAAGAAATGCTAGCCCTTCGCTTTGAGGACTTGGGTAAGGATGGGGTCGACTGCAGTCTACTAGCAATTAGTTCTTGCATTGCCTTTAGATTTTCAACATCCATATTGGCAAGAACTTGTGCCATGTCCTCGGAGTTAGGGGTAGAGGTGGACGCCATTGGCCCTTTGCCCTTCTTGCATTTGCTTGTTCTCACTAGAAGAAATCGTAGAATATTAGAATTTTAGAAATAATATAATTGAAATAGCATCAATGAAGAACAAGCAACTCAAAACATTATGTTTCTATAGTTTATAAGCATCCATTAACAAATCTCACAAGTATCCATTTACCAATAGTATGTCAATCTTCCATACTCAATATGAAAGTTGGAAGCAGTTATTAATGGTATATTATAATATAGTATATTATACCATTTTATTTGCCCTCATGCTAACAGATTGAAATAATAAATAGTGAAAGTTATAATATGATGGCAACAAAGCTAGCCTACTTGTTTGAAAACTGAAGCATAGGTTAGGCACCTACCTGCATTTTTCCTTGTTCTTGAGGACTATGTCTTGCCTTTTGGTCAATCAAAACCACGTGTTGGCACACATTTCAATCTACGACAACCATAGCCAAGTAAATTTCAAGCCAGGTGGGGCAATGGGTTAAGTGTAGATTGTCACATCTAATTATGGTGTTGAAATCTATATGGATCATGGCTACAATACCATAAGTTGAAGTTTGACTATGCATAATTGGTATGCTACTCTTAAAGGTTGCTGTTGAAGGAGGCAGCTTTGGAATAAGGAGCTAATGCAGAACTGTTCCCTGCACGACCCAAAGGAATGCGCAACAGAAGGCCAGGTATGAGGCACTTGTGTAATATGCAACTACGTTAGAATAAAGGGGGGTGTGGAATAAATGCAGTACCAACCAATCTTTATCGAGCAGACATATGCTTTTTCATGTCTAATATTAATTTACGAGGCCCTAGCGTGGGCCATGGCCGCATTCAATAATATGTGCAACAGGGATTGCTTGCCATCCATTCAATCCAATGCATTCGTATTAGTCCTTGCTTGCCTTATAACCAGGCATCCCTGTCGCTCAAAGTCAGCCCAGTTATATCCTTTCTATAAGTATATATACATTCGCCATGCACCCATGGAGAGAAATTCCTGTTCTCCATTGGCAAGACCTGTTACTATTAGCAAAACTTAGCTGGTCAAACTAAACTCAGAAGGCTCAGGCAAGGAAATAACTGAGGCTAAACATAGCACCAGAGTTTTTCTAGTAATTCCATCTGGGGTTCAGGAAGTACAACAACTGCATCTATGCTGGAATCCTTATTGTAAGAAGGGAGCAGAACCACAATGCCTTCATAGATATCTGGTAAGTTTCCTGCATACAAGGGGGAGCCCCAACCAAAGTCTACATCATAGAGTGGAAAATTAACCCAGCTTGTAACCAGCAAATCTGGAGCAAGAAACCATCATCCAATTAAATTGGGATTATGTCAACTCCAAAATCACGCCAACCTGCTATTGTCTTCTAGGGGGTTTTTGTTTTTTTTAATCTTTTTTTTTGGACTTCAAAAATAACATAAGGTTGCGATTCACGTGTGACTTTTCATATGCGAATTGAAATATGCAGAAATGAAGAGCAAGTTGCTAACATAGATGAGACCAAAATTGCTTGCTCGGTAGATGATAATATTGGGATTGATAATAACAGATTGCATTATTTGCGAGGCAATTCCAGACTCGAAATTATCGATACATGGCACAAATATCATACAAAAATATCATATATTCCAATAAAACATTAAGGGATCAATCCATGTTTTTCCACGTGTTTAACAAGGTGTGGTTCCATGTCACCGTTCTATCGATTTAAGTGCGAATCTAACACTTCACCCAAGTCATCCCCATAGCCAAATTATGCATAATAGACACAAACTTCACCGAGAAAATCATCTGTCATTAAAGTTTTTGGATGGTAAGATGGTGGATTCGGGGGCTGTGTTTGATTGTAGAAGCATTTGAGAGCATCATCATCCACTATGATTATATCATCCTTATTCTCGATACCAAGTTCGTCCATCATGTTACTCAAGTGTTTGATGAAGATAGGCTTGCCTGTTGGATCCTTGGGATTAGTGAACTTCACACATTTGTTCTGATCCCAAAGGGTCAACCAATGTCTACGCATTTCCCCCAGTGCCTCCAAAGTATCCTTGATGTTCCTTAGTTCCATGGATGACCAAATACCAACTCGAAATAACCTGAATGCCTCGTCTAGCATCTCCTTCAAGTGCGCCGCGGATAGATCCACTTGGTGTTTGATTCTACCGGTGTCGATGTTGTTCTCTAGCCACTTTATTTTTTGGAAAAGTCTTGCAAAGGACTCCGTTTAGGTCGAACACCACAACCTTCTTAGAAACGCAATGGAAGCTGAAACATCAAACATGTATCCGGTCAGCAAGATACGATAACACAAACAATACAAACGCGCCAAGCGTGATTTGAAATAGTCATAACCAAATCGCGTTCGGCGTAATTTAGTTTGACAACGAAAAATAATCAAAGCACGCTTGCCGCGATTTAATTCAAAGGTAATACAAATTAAATCGCGGCGTGGTGGCGATTTTCTGGGCAAGGCCATACCTATCATCTTCGGTTTTATTTGCCGTCATCGGCGTCATTCTCCCCTTAGCCACCCTTAATCTTCGTCTCCGACCATTTGTTAGAATTGTTATTTTCTATTAGTTCATTGCGTCCTTCACTGGCTGACATTATTTTACTATTGATTTGGCAAACCGGCGTGAATCACTAGAGCCGCCCGTCGTTGCCTTCGGTTTTCGGTTTCCACGTCAATTAGTTCATTGTTAACTGTGAATCTACTCTATTGTTGCTTGCATCACCCCCAATGTGGGCAAGGATATTCCCTAAGTTCGCCGCCATCCGCGGTACTTTGAGCAACCGGTTTAGCGACCATTTGTTCATTCTTGCTTTCCTTATCGGTCTGCAGATTACTAGTTCCCTCTCCGGAAGCAACATCCACTTCGAATTGGACAAGTCTACTGAGACTTTTGATTGCTGATGATTTCAGGTTGCCATAAGGGCCTTTAGGAGACTTGGCAAGCACATGCATGAGGAATGGTTCAAGAAAGTCTTTGGCACGCTCATCACTCACAAAGCGGTGACATCTTCTTGCACCCATAAGAGCCTCTCGAGGCAATATAACCTCAACATGAAGCTCCAAGCGGGTTGTATCAATTGGAGCAAATGCCTCGACGAGGTAAGCAGCCATAGACGGGGGAAATCCATTTTTATTTAAGGGGCCCTTCTCCTTAGTTTGTAGCTCGTACTTGATTTCCCCACTTAGGAGGGGGTCCCGATCCTCATCCTCTTCTGACTCATCCTGTTACGTGATCCGATCCGTATGAAAGAATATAGTTCTTAAGTCCGGATCATCTAGAAGAAAAACATTCCCATGCACCGCTATTGTCACCCTTGGCCTTAGCAATATCATATTCCTCGTCTGACAGCATGGATATCATAATAAAGATCACATGTGCTCATTATCCTTAACATCATATATTAGGCATCCCTCCCTAATAACTTTGAGGCACTCCAGATCATGAGCAGCAGATAGTGCATGCAGATGTGACTCACCTGAAGGACAAACGATGACAATAGTGAAGGACCTCTCGGTTGTCAATCCTATACGGTTTGGTAAAGAAGCCTCTTGTAGTCCTTCCGGTTCATGCCCATATCTCCTCTCCCACCCCCTTTGTCCAACACAAAGAGTGATATATTTTTAAGGCCGAAGTTGAATCGGCAAGAGACCTTTGTACCCAATGGAGTGAATCTTTGGGGCGTCGTCTTCTCGATAATCTTCTTCACAAGGGCCACTTTTCTTCTCAACTCAGCCAAGACCTTAGGGGTAGAGTCTCCTTATGTTTTGTATTTTTAGCCTTCCAATTCTTTAGGAAGTCCTTTGACAGAGAATACAAACTTCTTGATGTCATCATTACTAACCTTGTATTTGTCAAACAATCCAATTTCGGATAATGCCACATCCCAGATAGCCTTTGTAACTCGGCTCCTACAAAGGTGACTTCATTAGACGATACATCCTTTACATGGTGCGGAGACTCAACGAAGGACATCCTATCCTTGGTGAAAGCACCCTTCTTGTATAAGACTTCCTTCTTTAAGCACTGGTCTAAAACCCAAATGGTCTCAGCGTCGTCTAGCCCCTGAGTCTTTCTCATCTCTGTCACATTCAAGTCAAAGATGCTTACATCAACAGGAGGCACCCTACCCATAGTATCGGCAGCTTCCCTTGTGCATAAAGCGTCCCAGAATTCATTCCACTTGAGCCATACTGCCTCCTTACAAAACACAATCTTATACGAGTCTGTTGGTCCTGACCTGTTGGATGAGCTTTCAGAAGGATCTGCAATGTCATCACCACCTTTTTTCTTTGATTTTCTTGCAGTCTTCTTCTTCTCCTGTATAATTGTTCCTGCGGCGAGTCCGGCTCCGGCAGCCTTTGAATGCCTCGGACTTTGACCATGCAATGCGGTGGGCAATGGGCAGCCATATTCCACCCACTGTTGACGGGCGTGGCGCAGTTGTTCAACGTATGGACTGCAATAGTACAGACATTGAATCAGTATCATAGAATAGAAACACGCCGGGCGCGATTTGAATAGAATTGATGAAGAGAAAAATCACGCCTGGCGTGAAATGAATAAAGTTACTAATGCAATTCACGCCAGGCGTGCTTTCAAATAAAACCAATTCCGCCCCGCGTGTTTTCAAATCATCGAATTCCGCAGTGTTTTCAAATCAATTGGTTGACTTGAAAACATGCCGGCGTGAATTCGATTGATTTCAAAAACGCTGGCGTGAATTGGTTTGATTGAAAGCACGCTGGCGTGAATACAATTTATGAAACCAGGTTGATTACCTTTTGTATAGAAATGTCTTCCCCATTTCATTCAAAGTTGCACTAATCTCAGCCAAATCTGCAGGTGAAGTATTGGCATCCAAGATACGACACCTCCTATACGCATAGTGATTGTAGAACACTTTTTGGCCTGTTTGTTTCGCTTTTTGCTGATGATGGCCTTTTTGTGCCTCAACGGAATGCCGATGACATATTTAATATCATCACTTGATAATAGCTCCACGGACGTTAGATCCACACAAAGCCAGCTTGTTGAGATCATATCCCAAGGTAGCACATCCACTGGCATAGGCATTTGACCTGGATTACTAATCATGCTCGAACAATCTCCATGGCATGTCTTTGGATCATATCTCCCCGCTAACATAAATGGAGCTTGGTGAACGGATGAGGGACTTCACATGGATCACAAAAGTTTCCTTAAGACCCAATGGATAATGGTCGGCGTACTTATTCAGCTTGTTCATGGCCTCTAGCTGCGCCACTCTGTCCTGTTCATTCTCAAAAACAGAAGCCTCCATGCCTTCGACAACTGCAGGTTGAACATTCTTCCCTAGATCTAGGACCCTTTTAGAAGCTTTCAAGTCAGCTAATTCCCTAGCTTGCTGCAAATAGTGACTTGGTGTCGGTTTAGTGAACATGCCTCTACGCACAGCTGTAACCCCTTGGCAAATAGATATTGGCGTAACTGCTACATTGGTTGGCCAACCATACTTAAAACATGTCTCACCGTTCACATCTGTCTTCATGAACGTATCCTTGTATGCAGTAGCTCTACAGTGAGTAAGTCTGAGCAGATCTTTCTTCGCCGTGGTAATCTCCAAGAGCAATTTGCGGTTGGTGTCATCCTTTTCCTCACAAGAGATTAGGATCCTTGTTTGGCCATCTTGTGCGCTTCCTTTTTTCCTCGAGAAGAGAGTTAAGTCGAGCTTGCCATTTGTCTTGGCAAGGTCAACGTACCACTCGGCACCCTCGTCCATTTCCTCTTCAGGGCAGGCAGGGTCAGTGGTTGCTATAAGAATCGGCCCTTCATCATCTAAGGTGAGATCATATGGTACTGCATCTGGGTCGTCTGCCCTTGCTTTCTTGGCAGGATTAGAACCCGAATTATTAGGGGTTTTCTTCCTCTTGAGCATTGCAAATGAAGATGAGCACTTTTTAGAGTACTTTTAGGAACAAGAGATCACGGCGTGTGCATTTAAACCTAAATTAGTACAAATCACGCTTGGCGTGTTGGTATCTCCTATTATTGACCTGCTATGCGTTAATTTGAAACTAAATTATTTTGCATCCACATTTTAAGCTACATACCCTTCATGAATCCATATTTCACACTATTTAACCTCATTGAACATTGCTATCTCCAACTGTCTAACACCGCTATATTCTATATATAAAACAGAGCAAAATTATGTTCTACAGAACGGACAATCAGAGCATTAACTGATGTTAATACTTAAAATTCATGCAAAGCATAATAACTCAAACTCATGCAAAGCATATTATCTGAAGGCAAGGAAATATCTCAAATTCATGCAAGCATAATACTCTCCACACAGTGTATATTCTGTGGCAAATTAAATACCTTGAATAGGGTTACGTGTATTTGGTGGTATTTGATCAACGCCCTTTGAAACTTGAGAAGAGCCGGGTTTAGAGATTCCTCTTCCACCGCTTCCTCTGCCCATCGCCTCGACCTCGATTAGGCTTTAGAAGACATCTCGAGTAAGCCTAGTAACAGAGTCGGAAGGTCGCTTCGGATCTGGCCTTTCGAGCTGCTTTCGAAGAAATAGCTTTTTCTACCTGTACGAGAAATAGAGAAATTTGAATTTCAAGAAAACACAAAATGCAGTTTCGAAATATTCTTGACACATACAAATAATAATGACGTAAGACCCGTCTCACGACTTCTTTCATTAAGTTTTTAAAACCAATCTACCCAAAAAGTATCGCCAAATTTATCCCGCCTAAACGTAGTTAACCTAATCTTTCTTCTAATTCGAATTTTCCCGACCGCCAGAGTTTCCATAGCGCCTTCAGCTTCTCAAATCAGCTTCAGAGACTCAAATCAGCTTCTCAAGAATGGCTACAGAATTCTGGTACTCATCTCATTCCAATAGCTTGAACATTAATTTCCAATAGTAGGTGTCTGAATAGCAATTTTCTGCAGTGTCGAAGATGAATGTTTCATGTTAACTACAAATCAGAAAAGGAAAGTAGGATTATGCAAGATCGACTCCATCGATCCGATCAGCTTCGTCATGGAATTCCGCTCGGGGATAAGTATGTCCGAGTTACAGTGATTAACTGCTGCGCTATGGATGAAGCTTTACCTCGCAGACACCCCGGTGGGGATACGGTTGGAGAAAGTGTTGGAACATTTGTTGCATGGCCAAGAAACCGCTTAAAAAAGGTATGTAACATGTATTACATTGTAGAAATATAGAAGTAGACAAAATTTGTTGTATTCATTGGAAAAAGATTACAATTGTATATAATCTGGATAAACTGGATAAACCAGACAAAATCCCAGACTACTGTTTCAAGCCCGATCTCTTGAGTAGGCTGGGCTATCGATCTCCCATTTCCATTGCAGGGGCATAGTGAATTCTTACGGTAAAACCCCAAAAAAACACGGGCTCTAGCTCCACCACCCCTTTGCTCCACCTCCACCTCCCCGCTCCTGCTCCCGCTGCTTTGCTCGCTCTGTTGAACCTCAATGCATCGTATGGCGCTGCGTGTAGTGGTTCCATTGGTTGAGCCATCTCCATTGCATCATTATCACCGCTTTGTGGTAGTGGTTCGTGTTGGGGCATCCGGGCATAGAGGCTAACCACTAAACGCAGCTCCTCATTTTGAATCTCGAAATGCGGATGCGAGATTCACTCTCGATCAATGCATGTCTTGCATTCTCGGTGATTAGATAAGAGGCCAGCCTCCGGATGCGTTGCAAGGGCCCCGAGCCCGGATCTATCATTGCCCTCAAGCTCTGCGCCATCATCATTACTTGATCCAAGTACTCCGGGGGTTGCAAGATCGGTGCTCCAACGGACTGGTGCTCATTTGCGGTTCAACCGGACTGGAGATTGGAGCCTAAACCGAGGCTGGGGCCGTGTGATTGCTGGCCCAAATGTAATTCAATCCATCTTCGTCACCAATAGGGTGATTAATGTAACCCGGCATCTATCAATAGGAAGTGAGCGGAGTATCGTATTCACCTGGCGTGTTATATTTATTTATTTATAAACTTAGAAACTAAAGAGACACGCCATGGCGTGTTTAGCGTAAAAGTTGAAAGTAGGGATACAATTGTTTGCACGCTTTCGGCGTGTAAAACCCGCTATATAGGAAAAACTAGACGCCGGCATGCACTTTCGGAGAGAGGGAAAAAACACAGAAGAGATAGATAAGTAAATAGATAAAGGCCGGGCAAATTTACACATAATTGCCCGGCCTTTATCTATTTACTATCTATCTATCCGTACGTGTTTTTTTCCCCTCTTGACGAGTGCACGCCGAGCGTGTATTCATGTTGAAGGCTAAGGTTAGCATAAAACACTTTTTTAGCGTGTTTCAAATATTATCTTCGCGTGTTTCAAATATTATCTTCAGATTTTTCTAATGCTTTCTACTACACTTATTCATAATAGAAACTTGCATGCAATAGCATGATTAATTCAGAAGAGAAACTCAAGAATTTACTCGAACAAAGAAGCGGATGAAGTTTATAAAAAACTATTCTGGTTTTCATAAACATCATCCGCTCCTCCTGCCTCGAGCAAATGCAAAAGCTTGTCTTCTTGGATTAAACCCGCCATTGAGATGCAACTTAAAACTAAATGAAAACTAACCTTGAGTTTCGAGGCTGGAAGGATTCAAGAACGGAGGATTATGCTTGTGGTTTTAATTCGAGGCTTTTCGATTCGCGGACCTTAGTCCTCTTCTTTTGGTTTTAATTTCGAAGTCTCCGATTTCCTCTCTTTCATGATGCTACTGTAACAAAAGGCTGAGTCTTTTAGTAAGTTAGGAATTGCCGAAACCAAACATCTAACATTGATGAATATAAATCTGCTCACCAAGATTTTGGGACTGCGGATCCAAACACGCCAGGTTTAACCGAAAAATCAGATGAAGGAAGGAAGAAAATGTAGGAACTTTGAGAGCATAAAATGGATTTATATAGGCACAATTAGAAAAAAGTTAGCGTGAATAATTGATTGCTTGAATTAACACGCCTGGCGTACGGTCTTCCTCCCTTTACATGACATGTATATGGTATATATGGAGAATATTGCATTTCATGCAATAAATTCTCACGGCATTTTATTCCATTTATTGCATTCGAAAAAATAGAATTTAGAAATTTTATATAGGCTAAATTAAAATGATTTTAAAGGCAAAATTATGAAGGCTAAAAAAAAATGACTTGTAAGGTTGGGGAATTGTTTTAGGTCGATAGGAAAATTTCCTATGGTTACCGTGGATGAATCGTAGATTTCTCATGTGGTTGATTTATAGTGTTCCCGAGACTTTGTTGAGACAAAATTTGCAGATACAAAATTTTAGAGATAACAGCTTGGAGACAAAATAATTGGAGAAAACAGTTGGATTTAATTCAAATAATTTTATGTACAGAAAAACTGTTCGAAGAACACTGCTTGAAGAAAATTTTATGACTTAAAACTGCTTTGATTTCATTCATAAGAGGAGAATGTACAGATGCCCCAAGGCTTTTCACAAAATTATAGGAAAAAAAATGCCCGGAGGCGTGTCCAAAGCTTCCGTAAGCAACAAAAAAAAAGGGCCGCGGGATCTGTGATCATTGATCTTCCACGCCCGCAACAAAGAAGGAAGAAAGGTGTTAGAAAAGAAAGAAAGGTGAAAAAAAAAAAATAAAATCGACATGCAAACCTGGCTCATCTCACCATTCTAAAACCGGTCAATTCTCGACCTTCCTCCTCATCCTCTTCCTCCCTCCTCCTCCTCCTCTTCCTCCTCCTCCTCTTCGAGAGATTTCATTTCTCTCGCTTTTGTGGTCAAGCCAACCCCGAGGCAGTAGCGGTTTCATGCTTTGGGAGGACATCTCCTCCTCTTCCTCCAACTCCTCCTCTTCCTCCTCTTCCTCCTCTTGAATCGGAGGAATCGGGAGGAGCTCAACTCCTCCTCTTCCATGTCAAAATCAGCATCATCCTCCGAATGGGAAATCGAGGAGAATTGGGCAAGAAAATCTATGAGGGGGGAAGAGAGGGGGTTTTCAACCCGACGCCTCTTTGACGAGACCTCGGGTTCTTCATGAAGTTCGAGCCGAGGTGAACGCTTCATGCCGAAAAAAAAAAAATTGGGACGAGTAATGGTCTTGAGAGCGTGAACCGGATTTATATAGGGTTAATTAGAAATTAGCGTGAATAATTTATTGCCTCAAATAACACGCCAGCGCATTTAAATTCCCCAGCTATATTATCTAGGGTATATTATTATGGATAATAAATTCTCAACGCCTATTAGTTATATGTCTTTTTTCAGAATCATATATCCAAATTTTCGATAATTAAAATTTGGATATATTTATATAAATGTCATTTCCTTGTTGTTGCCATGAAAATTTTTGTTTTAAATGATTTCGCTTTAAGCCCATTGTTATTATTATATTAAACCTATTTCCAAGGAATTTTTGCTTTTAAAAATTTGATTTACCTCTACATATTCCATAAATGTAACGCATTTTTTTTATCTTATGGTGTAATAATTTTTCTTACTCATTGACTAAAAAGGGTGCAATTTGCCTAGATCAATGGTGCCCCTCCAACTCAAGATGGTGAAAAGAGCAATATCAATGAAAACCAACTCCTAGCAAGAATGTTGAAGAAAAACAATTAGTCCTCTATAGTAGGGTGCAATGGAGGAACAAGAAGGTGAGAATCATGCACAAGTGCAACAAGGAAATAGTAGGCCAAGGAGTCATTGTGCTAGCAGATCCCGGTCAAGTTGTTAATGATGAAAGGCTAGGGGAAGACAATATTGGTATTGCAATTTCGATGTTGGAAGACAACCGGAAAGGTAAAGGTTTGGGTGACAAGGAATGTTTTGGTTGTGTCAAGCAATTGGAGGTTCCTTGCATCATGGCATGGCCTATAAGTAGTGTTCAATTTGTGGAGGATTATATTTTTCCAGAGCTCGAGGTTGTTGGGGACAATGATTGTCTTGATATTGATCCATTGGCGCTTGGAACTCTAAACCTAGGCAAAAGGGGAGAAGTATCGGGTTGCCACACATTATCCTAGCAAAAGAGCCAAGTTGATTAGTGACACCAAACGTGAGACAATGGTGAAGGTTAGGGGCTCAGATTGTTGTTGGAGTGATTGTATGCAATTCTTCACAATAGAACAATTGGTGGAAGCAAGAGCCACTTTTCAAGAGTACACTGTTGATGAGAGGAGGACCTACATGTACACAATCTTCGAGCATGCACTTCAAGATGAAAGAAACCCAAACAGAAAAAGATACCCTTTGCTAGGCAAATGGATATGTGCAAAAGCATGGCAGAGTATCCATGCAATTCCAACTTCTTCATGGCATAATTGGCAAAAAAAACAGGCAGATGGGAACAGGATTGCTTTACATGGAAATAATGGTTTGTTGAGACCAACAGCTAGGACCACACAATGCAGAGTCTATGCCACACAAAAGCAGAAGGGATGAAAAGGGAAGAGCAGTTGTTGAGAAAAGGTTGCCATCACATTGTACTCAAAAGAGTATTTTGGAAGAAGTGAATTCTACTTGAGAATTGGGAATTCTTCCAATATCCCAACCTAGCTTTAGTAGGTTATGGAAGAAGCATTTCAATCATGTCACCATAGCAACTTCAAACAACTTTGCAAAGTGCAATTTATGTGCTAAGTTGAAGGAGACTCTTGATAAGACTGTGCAACCTAGTCAAAGGGCTAGGATAAGGGAGCATATGAAGGACCATATGACTGACCAACTATCATGTAGATCATGTTATTGGATGTGGAGGACTTTATCTGCATTGGAACCCAATAACTATTTATGTATTATACATGACAAGATGGACCAGCAAAAGACTTGTCTTCTACAATTCAAGTACATACCAAAGTCATGTGGAAGATCATATCCTTTACGATCTCAATGACGGGGCAATCTTGCATGGGCGTAATCAAACCTACTATGGCCATTTTAGTTTGGAGTTGTGGAGTGATGGTCCCAGATTTTCATATTGGGAGTATCATGAGGTGTTTGAGAAACTATGAAAATGGATACAATGGTCACCTCCAGACCTTACAGCCTAGCCGTGCACTACATAGAGCATTGTTAGATGGAAACCCTAACAATATTGAAAAGTTCAGCAAGGCAAGGTTTAGGAAGCATGGGTCTAATGAACATGTTGGAGCTTCAACTTCACGCATAAACCTCAAGATCTACCCAAAAGGTTTCTCTTGCAACTTGATAATTGTGTCGCCAAAATAAGAACAGTGGATGTTTTCTTTCCTATCCTACTTAACATTTGTGGGGATATTTGAAAGAGTTAATTTAGGGTTTCTATGCCCCGGGCATACCCATGAGGATGTGGATGCATTATTTGGCAAATATAGTTGTATACTGAAGCAGCAAACAGTGACCAACTTTCCTAGGCTAATGGAAATCTTGCATGAATGCACTACTCCAAACCCTATAGCTTCTCTCATAGAAGAAGTGCCCGATTGGAAGAGCTTTGTGGATGGTTATACATTGGATCTTGAAGGTCATTCCAGGCCTCTGCAGTTCCTTTTTTTTGGGTGAGAGATGGGATTCCAATCTTCCAATGGAAGATGAGACCTTGAGAGGATGAGTGGGAGAGGAGGGGAGGAAATATGGCGTAGAGATGAGAATGGCAAGCCTATGATACCTCTAGGTCAACCAAAAGCTTTAAAACCCCATCAAGAAGTGAAGCAATTGGGATTGACTAAGGAAGGAATCCAAGACTATATAAAGCATTGGCAAACCAATCCAGATGACACCAACCGTGCCTTGGTGGCTTACTGGAAGAAGGTGATTAACCTGTTGGGGGAGATAGACACATCCTCAGATGAATTGAAAGAAGGGTGGTTGCCTAAGACTAGGTGGAAGACCTTAGCAGGTGCTGAGGATTTTGATGACACTGTAAGTAGCATTTGCAAGCAATATGCTCCTCCTCCTTCGACAAACACCACGCTGGTCCTAAGAACAATAGGCCAAAGTTTCTAGGCATGGATGCTTATGAACCTTCCACCGACTTGGAATGCCACCAATTTGTGGTAGTAAAGCCATCAGATTTAGATACATATCCAAAGGTGGTTGGGGTTCACTATCTCTCGATATTTGCAAAGAAGAAGGTAATATTAACTTCAACCATGTGCGGGTGGAATGGTGGTGTCCAAAGGCATCGGTTGACCAACGTCGGATAAAGAAAGGTACTCGATTGTTGGACAAAGAGATGTAGGAGAAACCGAAAGTGATCCCCGATCTTTGGCTAGACTATGAAAGTGTTTTGTACTCATGGACTCCAAACACTATTCCAGCTAGAAATGCGAGAATTACAATACCTCAGGATGTCAGGAAGAAGGCTATGATATCATTGGGGGTGCTTGAAGAAAGTTGAATAACTATGTAAATTTTTGTTATCACGTTTTTATGATATGGTGCTATATTGTGAAATATTGACTATTTTGTAAATAACATGATATTACGTTTTCATAATTTTGAGGTGAAATGTGTGAATTTGAATATGCTACTAAAAACATGCAATATGAAATTTGTCCCAAAATTAAGACATAAACCCAATTTAATTGAATGATGGTTAAGAGAAACTGGCACACTGTGATTAGCTTCCATCTGGTTGTAAAGCTCCATGGCATCTATGCTGCAGCGCAAATACTTGTCATCAGCCCTTTTGATGGCATTGCTAACAAGCTCTGCAGCATCTGAAAGGGGTGCTTCTGTAAGTTGACTGGCAGCTATGGAAGTAGAAGGACAAAATGTTGCATTCCCAAAATATCCTTTGGGCAGTGCTGGCTCAAGTCTGTGCCTCCCATCCATGGCCACCAGAACATGTGTCTCAGTTTTCCCATTCAGTTTTCTTGCACTTTTTATGCATTTCCACAAATGTGCTGCAAGGCTTTCGAAGGGATAATCTTTCATACATCAAGCAAACCCATGCAAACATCACATAATGCATTCTACATCTACATTACCATCTACGTAATGCTATTCCTGACTTCTGCTGCACTTTGTTTTCCGTGTTATGACACCCCTGGTTCTTTTGTGAGAGGTAAGTCAACAATTGTAGATTTCACTATCTCCATTTGCTTGTGGATTTTGTAGATGTCTCCTGCTAAATGGACCTTAATTTGAAGCATAAAGGTAGCACGGTTCTATAACCGGATTTTCTTATCCATTTGTATCACCCTTTTTGATTTTGAGCACATAAGCTAACTATAAACCAGATGTTGCTTCTTATTTTTGACAGAATTATCTACACCTAACAACAACGATATGTTCCTTCTAATTTACAAAGTTTAAGAAGCTAATTAAAAGCGTAAAACAAATGACATAACACGCCTAGCACTCAACGTGTCGCAGAAACTTGATCGTGCCAGAAAACAAATGACATAACAAATGCCTCAAACAGATTATGAATGGCAAACAAAGATCCTTTACTTTTCTATTCTTAGAGGGTGCAACACACCAAAATCCATCCATATCCACTAAATTGCTTAGATAATGCTTGCAGTTGGTGTCCTTTAAACAAGACGAGTACTTCTACTTTTTAACTGATTCTCTTTCTTAATAAGCTGCTTGATGCTCTTACCATGCTAGTAATTAATGGTTCTGCAAATGCCATTGAACTGCAGATTCCTTATGGGAAGTTTAATGAGGTGACCAACCCTGGGATATGAAGACATGATTTAAAAGAATGTCCCGATGACATGTTCAAACGTATTGAAGCAATGTGATTTAGCTTGGGAAATTATGAGGAACTCTTACAGAGGGCTGGTTAAATTCCAAATTTAGCAGCGTAGTTTGGAACTTGCAGGAAATTTTCCTGCCATAGAATAGGGGCATCTGTTCCTAGTGGTTAGATTTCTAGATGAGCTAGGCAAGTTGAGCCTTGTAGGACATCTTTCTTTGATGTGAAAAGGGCTTCTTTGAGTACTTGGCATGTCTGTCTAAGTATTAACTTCATATACGTGAACCTACTTTATGTGATTGAATCCATTACAGGGTTATGGCCTAACTGAGTCAAGAAGCTATAAGATGATTGATGTTGAAAGTGGAGCACCTTTCTACCGGAAAACAAGGTGTATGATGGCTCAAGGGGTCCCAATGTGATGAAAGGTAAAGGAAGTAAATGCATCCACGATTTTGAGTTCTCGAGCTTAATTGATAGTAAAGCATTTTATTGAGAGATCCGGCACAGACATCGTCAAGCAGCTGAAAAACTGCAATTTTAAAATAGAGACTTTATACCGGAAGTGTAGCTGCAAGGAGAAAGAAAACACAGTAGCTGCCAGGATTCTTTTGCTGGCATCGAATGAAAATTATGCTAGCATTTGAAGACGGAGCTAGCATTAACTAGGCCGGATTTGAAGACTGTGTTGACTAGATTAGCATCAACTAGGGCGGAATTGAGCCCAGAGAATGATTTCGGACGCCAAATAATATCCAAAGAAAATTGGAGAAAATGACGACTAATTTCTAAAACTGTAAAACGTGTTTGCCGAGAAGTGAAAACAGACTTACTAATTGAGCGATTTCAGTGCATAGTGGGCGTTGAGCCGTATGACCTTGTGCTTAAGAGCCACCAAAGACCCTCTGCGAAGGTAAGCAAAAAAACACCTCTCTAGTGTGATTTTCTCCGACGAAGATTTTTAGGCGGCAAACAGAAATAGAATTCATTTTGACGCTACTTTGACGTTGGGTGCGTCAAATAAAATTGCGTCAGATGTAATAGTCCAAATCATTTTATATGGAGTACTCGTACTAATGAAAAAAAAATAATAGTTAAAATTTTGTTTTTATACAATGTTAATTTTACATTAGCATTATTAGCATTATGTATTAGATTACGTATTAGGTAATTCATGTCTGGGGGCCCTTTACGCCCCATAAAATTTGAGGCGGCCCCCCGCCGCCCGTGCCGTCTCCGGGGGCGGGGCCGCCTCAAATTTTATGGGGCGTAAAGGGCCCCCAGACATGAATTACCAAACGTAATGAACGTTTGTTTCATATTACGTCCGATATCTGGCTATGGTTGGAGCTACGATATGGCTATGGCTATAATTTTGTATCACTTTAAATGTAGTCTGATAATAAGGGCAATTTGCTAATTTCTTTAAATACAATGGGCATTTTGATAAATCCCTTAAAATATAAGGGCGGTTTTAAAAATTTTCCTTTACGTATTTTAAGGCATAATGTATTTTAATGTAATTGTGTTTTTCATGGTTTATTTTCCAGTTTGGTTGTGTCTTCCATTGCTCATGGCTTCATCTAATATTGAGAGTTCCAATGTTGATTCACATGATTCTAGTAGTGAGCCTATGCTACCTATAGACTTGCTACCCAGGTAAGAACATAGCTTATGATTTGGTATTAATTTCATGTTAAATGCATCATTTTTTTCTTTTTGTGTCTAGGGAGCTTAGTTCCTCTTCACGCTCTTCAAAAAGTAAACGCATGGCAGCGCTTTATGATGATCCCATTCAAAGGCAATATAAACAAGTTGGGACTTGTTGGTGTAAACAATGCAAAGGGACAAAGGCAAAGATATGTTCTATTAGAGAGCAGCATAGATTAAAGCATGGTTGGATGAGGAATGCACCACCGCCAAGCGATGAGGAGCGTCGTGTTCGACGTGAAGCCGAGGAGGTACTATCTATTTATATTGAATTAAAATTAATTTTGTTTAGGATCATTTTAGCTTATTTCGAGAAACATAATTTGCAGTACATTGAGTTAATCCGTAACCATCCAAATCTTGAAAAGAAAGTTGATATTCAACTATCTTCCGGATCATCTTCAGATAATACAACATCTGTTACTGGCATAATGGATGATAGCTCATCGAGTAAGGATAGTACAAGTGGAGGAGATGATGTTGAACCACTTGTGTTACGACGCACTAGAGGAAAATCAATTGCCTTAACTTTAAGAGCTCATTTCGAGAAGGGAACATACACAGTTACTCATGCAAAAGAGACCGACGGAGATTTTACTAATGAAATCCCTGATTCCCTCAAAGCCGTTATTATTCCATTTGACCGCAGGACAATGGGATGTTGGGATGGACAACTACCTTCTATGTTAGAGGAGTTTATATATTGGGGCCATAAATACATGATTGCACCATCAAAGCTTTTACCTGAGGCAGGCAGGGGTTTGTATATTTTAGATCATGTCAATGTGCGACCGGGAGAAATAGCAATATTGATGGTATATGGCGGTCCTTCGTACCCATGGGGTACATGGCAAAAACTAGCATCCTTCATGCCAAGCATGTCTACTTATGGCATGACACTGAATGCTGCATCTTGGTTGGAGCGTAGAAGTCAGGGGCAAAATGTTTATCGCAATGAGTTAATTTTTGTTGATGGCCGGCCAAGTCTTCATGAGAATATTGCAGGTCTCATAAATAGCTCACGTAATTGTCCAGAGTTGACAAATGCAGATTTTGAGGAGACAGATGACCATGACTTGCATTATATGCATGGTCATGTCGGACCATATGTTCGTGTTTGTGCTAAGCGAAGTCTAAAACCAGGGGATGAACTGTTTATTAACTATTCTTTTAGGAGGACTGTCCCAAGACGAAGACAACGTCAACAAAATGGTGACCCTATTGTAGTTCCTTATGGACGGAAACATAACCCTAGACCTAAGACCATAAGTTGAAATGATGTATGCACTTCGGTGCGATTTTACATCGTGTGTACATAATATTATGATATAAATTTGGTAGTGTCCAGTTATTTTACTATCGTATACTCTTGCGCATATGAGATCTCATGCAATATAATGTATCATCTATGTGTCTGAGATGAATATTGATGATTATTTATTTCAATTGATTAAAGGTTAAATGAGGGTAATGGTTAAGGATATGAAGTTAGGATAACAACTAACCTTGAAACAACCACTAATTTGAGATTGTTTTATGTTTGGCAGCCCATAGAGGATGAGGGGTAGTCCTCGGATGATGATGGTGAGGCCGGAGTAAAAGTTTCCTCCTCAGGCAGTGAGTTTTGCCCTGAACCTGGATTGTTTGATACAATACAAAATTATTTTCCCGCCATGGACGAAATGGATGTAGATGAGTCAGACAACATAACTTGCACATGGAAGGTTCTATATTCAGAGGCTAGTAAGCCTTTATATCCTGGTGCAAAGACATCTCGCTTAGCAACATGTTTGCTCATCCTAAACTTGCAACATAAATCCGGTTGGAGTAATAGTAGTGTGTCAGAGCTTTTCAGGTATGTTATTCCTTATATTTGAATATGATATCAATTGTATTTTCCTATCAATTTCTTTATCTTTGGGTTGACACTTTGTTCTCTTTTTTAAGTTTGCTTGGTGAGATACTTCCAAGTGACAATTGCCTTCCTAAAAATAGAAGGGAGGCAAGAGAGTTACTACGAGAACTGGGGTTGGAATATAATTGCATACATGCATGTCCAAATGATTGTGTTCTATTTCGTAATGAGTACAAGTATATGCAAGAATGTCCAAAATGCAAAGAACCAAGATATGTTGACCACATGAAAACAAAAGTGCCTAAGAAGGTGTTGAGACATATGCCAATCATCCCTCGACTACAACACATGTTTAGGTCACCATCACTAGCAAAGATTTATGGATTTCCATGCCACGCGATAGGAGCAAAGATGGCATCATGAGAATTCCTGCAGACGGCGGAAGCTTTGAGGCACATTGAAGACAAATGGCCAATTTTCAAGGACAAACCAAGAAACATACGCCTTGCACTTGGGATGGATGGTATTTGTCCATTTGGTACAATGTCATCCTCACATAGTGTTTGGCCCATTGTTGTTGTTAACTACAACATTCCACCTTGGATGGCAACTAAGCCTGGACACATGATGTTGACACTAATTGTACCGTGTATTTAAATGTTTGAGATATAATATATTTCTAGAGTGCATTATGTTTTTATGCACTTTTCTCGTATATTTTCACTCGTTATCAATAGGAAAGTATCAAGTAAAGAATATGGATGTTTACATGGAACCTCTTGTTGAGGAGCTAGAGACATTATGGAAAGGCATAAAAAATGTAACGACATTGTGAAGGCACCCCATATTTTTACATTTCATGGGATCTTATGTTTCACGATCCATGATTATCCTGGGTTTAGTGTAGCCTCAGGTACTTTGATCAATTTTAGTGTTTCTCTTTGGTTTAATGATGTATTAATACTTATTTATGGGTCATATAGGTTTGCAAACTAAAGGTGCTAGTGGTTGTCCATCATGTGGTGATCAAGTTCCCTCGTACAGATCAAAACATCTATCAAAAATGGTTTACAAGGGGCATCAAAAGTATTTGCCACATGGTCATTCTCTTCGTGGTAATGACATAACAAACCAACCAAGAGTACTAACTCCTCAAGATTGGTTGGAAAAATGGAACGATAACACCTCCAACTCTCCTCCATTGGGAATGAAGATATTGTCAATATTCTATCGACTAGAATATTGGTGTGACCTAAAGATTGTACATTTGTTGGATCCAATGCACATTTTCAAGAATGTTGCACATTCTTTGTGGAGGCACTTGACAAGAGAAATGCGAGACACTAAATGCAAGGTATGATCTCAAGGAACAAAGAATAATGTTCGAAAGTTATGGCCCATCGAAAAAGATGGCAAAAAGCACCTCTTATTCGGCAAGGCCCATGGGTTTTGAAAAACAAGAACTTATGCAAGTGAAAAATGTTATAAAAAAATGCGCACGCCACGGGTTATGGCGCCTCTCTAAAAAGGGCTTTTACAAAGGATGATAAAATTAATGGATTGAAGACACATGATTGGCAACAAATTTTACTGTGTTATTGTTAGATCTTGTTATACTATGCATTTGGTTTTATGCATGCAAACTAATGTCCCATTTGTGTGGGTGCAAAGATCTTCTTCCTTGTGCTATCGAAAACCTGCCTTACACCATCTCAGACGCATAATCATTTATAGACTTGACAAGTTCTCTAGATGGGTTGCATCAAAGGAAATTAACGTTGAAGACATTCCTGCAATGAAAGTTGAAATTGTTGAGACTTTGTGTATGCTTGAGATGATTTTTCCCACCAGCTTTGACCTACAAGTAAGTACAAGATACTTATAGATTATAACTTTGAAATATGGGAAGATTAATGTTTATATGCTAGGTGCATCTACTACTACATTTGCCACGATAAATTATGCTCGTTGGTCCAGCTCCATCTAGGTGGATGTTCTTTTTAGAGCGATATATGAAAGTTTTGAAAGGATGTGCGGCAAATGGCAAAGCCTGAAGGTTGTATTGCTGAGGGACATTTGGTACAAGAGACATTATTTTTTCTTACTGAAGCTACGACCTCAATACATCCTAATGCACCTAGAATATGGAAAAAAACGCTAGAAGGTGAAGGGTTACAAGGATTGGGTAAGGAAGGTCGAAAACTAAGTGATGAAGAATTTTTTGCCATCAATAGGTTTGTCATTAACAATACTGAAAGCCTTGGACGATGGCATGAATTATATGAGAAGGCTCGTGATGAAATAAAAAAGGCTAGAGAAGCATATGCACGAGAAAACAGAGTATCTCGAAGAGGGAGATTAAGATATCCAGATCATCTAGAGGATTTACCTTCATCAATGCCAAATTGGTGGTTGGTCCAAGAGATGGACAAAGCAAAGGAGAAAGGCGAGAAGATATCCACTGATGACTTCAACATTGCTTTAGGTTGTGAGAGGAAGGTAATGTTCCTATTAAAGAAATTTCAGTCCTATTTATATTTTAGAGATATCAATCTAATATATATGTTGTTGTAAACTACGAGCAATGTTTTCCAATTTGTATTTTGTTACCAAATTATGACTAATGTTTCTTATTCTCACTTGTAGATAAGATATCATTCTTCAATGTGGGCATATGGACAACACTTTCGTATTGAGGAAGTTGATAAAGGTCGTGTCACTTTTGACTCTGGAATAATGGCTTCCTTTCTTCAAAGGAGTCAATATAGTGCGGGGGACATAAATCCTATCGATGGCAATGTTGATTATATTGGAGTTATTACCAAAATCATGGACTTGAACTTTCGTTCATTCCATGTGAACATGCTAAAGGCCAAATGGTTCAAAACACAAACCCAAGGAAGAAATCAAACCATTCGAGTACACTCTTCTGGATTCTATGAGGTAGACACTTCACATGTCTTAAGAGATCTAGACGAGCCTTTTATATTTCCTAGTCAGGTGACGCAAGTATTTTTCCATGATAATCCTAGGGATAAGAAATGGCGGATAATGGTTCATTCACAACCAACTTCTCGAAGAGTTATTCCCTTGCCTATCCTCAATGATTCTAATTGTGACACCCAAGGATCATCATCTGATATTCCACTTCCTCGTGAGTTGGAGTTGATTGACCCAGTTGAAGAAACCATTGACCACGAGCATGATTCACAATTAGAGGACCATCAAGGCCTTCAGGTAAGGTCTCCAATGCATAGCCCAGAACATTGTATACTTGATGACTACTTTGATGAGGAGAACGACACAGAAAATGGGACAGAGAGACATGTATCGCGGCTCCCTTTGCAATTGGATGATGATGAATTAGAAGAAGTTGAGCAGGATTTGCTATATGACATTACTAAAGACTAGTTCAATGATTTTTTTTTTTTAAGTATATGTCATTGTCGTTGAGGAATATTGTATTGAGATCCTCTTGATACGATTGCTAATATTATGTATCGGTGAACTTTTAAATCATATGAGACAAGTATGATAATGCACACTTTATTGTATATTCGTAGCCTTGGCAATCTTGTTCTAGCCACATAGGTATATATGAAATGAGGACTTTTGAGAAAATGAAAAATGTAGAGAAAGAGTAGTTATATTAAGAGTGTATAGACAAATGGTTATTTGAATAGATGGCAAGTGTCTCTTTTGGTATCTTTGCATATGGGATTATTCAAAAGGCTTAAAATGAATAGTAAAGTGCATGACTATAAGTAGAGTGCATACGATATGAGTCAATGGTATAAAGTTAGACATAGAATCAATGATAGCATCAGCTCTAGACATAATGTACAAACAAGAGTTAGATCACATGTTAGCATGAGTAGTAGAGTTCGTACTAACCGAATGAGTCAATAGTAGCATCGCATTATAGGGTTAGAAATAGAGTCAATAGTAGCATCTAATATAGAGTCACCGATAGAGTCGAATTGAAACTAATGATAGTGTCGCATTATAGCATCGGGCGGTAGAGGTCAACATAAAGTCAAGCATAGTGTCAATTAAAAGGTCGAACTAGAGTCACCGGTAGAGTCGAATTGGAACTAATGATAGTGTCGCACATAGCGGCCAAAAGTAGAGGTCAACATAAAGGCAAGCAGCATAGCCAATTGTATGGTCGTAATCCAGAGTCGATGACATGTATGCTTGAACCTAATGTCAATACATTTGACTCATAGTGCATCGCTTGTTACGCCGCTTATAACGCCGTTATAGCAAAGGATTGGTTAAAATGATATAGCATCATCTTTAGAGTCGCACATAGCGCCAAAAGTAGAGGTCAACATAAAGTCAAGCATAGCGCCAATTGTAAGGTCGTAACTAGAGTCACTAGTAGAGTCAGAATTGGAACTAATGATAGTGTCGCACATAGCCGGGTAGAGGTCAACATAAAGTCAAGCATAGCGCCAATTGTATGGTAGAACTAGAGTCGATGACGGTATGCTTGAACCTAATGCCAACACCTTTGACTCATAGTGCATCACCGTTACGCCGCTTATAACGCCGCTATAACGCATTAGATTGGTTAAAATAATTTAGCATCATCTTTAGAGTCAGACATAACGTCAAAATTAGAGTCAGATGACATGTATATTTGAACCTAATGTTAACACCTTTGACTCATCGTGCATCAGCTTCTACCTCAGCTATAACGTCAGTTGTAGCGTTAGATTGGTTAAAATGATATAGCATCATCCATAAAGTCAGATATAGCGTCAGAATTAGCAGCAGAGAAATATCTAACTATAAGTGCTGCTAATAACTACAGAACATTGTTTTCACCTCAAAAAACACCAGAAATATCCTTCTGACGCTAAAACTGACTCTAATACCCCCTTCCTCTTGTAGTGTTATAAGTTGAGCCTTTCATCCCAGTTCGAAGCCTCGAAACTACAAAACATAAGCAGAAGAAACCTATCCCTATCTTTATCTGCTGCAAAACGCTCGATTCTGGCGATGGGTCATCTCCTGCAGACTGTAAGCTCGACTCTTTGACGGATTCCATCCTTGCAAGCCACGATCCTTTGTTCTTAAGCTAAAGAATCTGCTCTTCGGTCTCCGGCAAGTAGGATATGGCGGATTCTTCATAAGAGAAACGAAGCAGAAAGGAGAATACGACTAGAAGAAAATTAGGTAATCTTGAGCTAATAGTCTGTCTCAAGGAGGTAATTAGGGGGTCGGGTTCCCTTAAAAATCACAATTTTATTAATCAAACTAACATGATGTGCTACTTATTGCAGGCCAATAGAATAGAATAGAATAGAATAGAATAGAATAGAATAGAATAGGATAGGAGAAGCAACAAGGGAATGAGCGCATCACAAGAAGAATAGGAGTTTTAAAATTTGTCTTTAATTATGACTCCAAAGTATGTTATTATGATACTATGTTATTATGTTGTTATAATGATGAACTCGTTGAGACTATCTAATTTTGTATAAGTATGTAAGTATAGCCTTTACATTTATCTTACAATTAAGTACTGGAAGTTTATTGCTATAATAAAATTCTAAGTATCACATTCCTTGTTGTTATGGTTTATGCAGGATTGTTTCACCTTATTGTAATGATGAGGACAACATTATGCTAATGGGACGTGGGGACGGGGGATATAACAGTCCTAGGAGCATATGCATGTCAGGAGAAGTGGAATCTACCTCAAAACAGTTGCAGGATGATGGAGACACCAGGAGCTATCGGAGGTTCCTTCAGAGTAGGTATTTTGAGTTAATAGATCATCTTTGGAAGTTAGCATTCCAGATGAGGTAGCATCTTGTGTCTCTAGTAGAGACATTCTAGATACCTAGTTTGGATTATGAACCCCTAATCAATGAACCCTAACTGTAAGTTAGATGCATGTGATTAGAATTAGATGTTATTCTCGTCATTTATCATGTTATGTAGATATATGATGTTGGTTGATCTCATGTTTGCACCTCTTATTCGTGGACGCTAAAAAATCTATTCTATTCTATATTGGGAGGGAGGGAGGGGGGAGGGGAGAGTAGGGACTTAGTAGCCATTATTGAGATGATGCTTAGTTCCTATTATGTGCAACATGTGCATAAAACCTACCAAGCTATGGAGGCTATGAAGTGACTGAGCACCACACAATGGGGTCAGTCGCAAAGTAGAGGGAGGTCCCTGCTGAGGGCAACTACTGGGGACCCATAGTGGGCTAGGCTTATAGTCGGTCACTTCGAGAGAGTCTCTTCTATATTGAGATCCCAGATCAGTCTACTTCCCCCACGAGTCTGAGTCAGGGTAGGAGCTCTATTGATGTGCTGTTGTATTGATATCAGATGGATCTACGGATGGATTGCACTACCCTTCGTGGTAGTTTATTGTTATTATTATTGCTAGTGATGATGTAGATATGTTGCTTCCGCTGTTAAGGAGCCCATAGGGGACGGGTGCGCAAGACACCTCCGTGTCCTCTTTTCGTGATCTGGCCATCCCAAAAGGGATAGATGGAGTCCCATACGACAGATGCTATTGGATGGGCAATTTCCCATGTGATATATGATGGAGCATCGTATGTTATGCGGGGGACGTCACAAAGACCGCCTTTTTCATAACGACCAACCTGAAGCCAAATGGAAGCCTCCTACTGCAACCTGTTCCAAGTGGAACAGTAAATAATAAGAAGCATCTACTGGCTAGTCAATGCCACATCGAAGAGAGATAATAACTAGACCAAATTGGTTGAACTTGATTGCATAGAAACAAAAGTGCTCGAGACTCTCAGGTTGCAGGTTACATATGTGCAAAGTTCTGGAAGGTGGAAAGAAAATTTATGAACAAACACATTAACTTGCAAACATTTATGAAGGATCCCCACACAAGGCAGAAACTTTGGGATAAACAAATTTATCCCAGCCCCAAGACCGCATTCACTTTAGTTGAGGAGGCAAAGTTGCCAACCAGATGCTAGGAGGGCGGAGGGGGGAGGGGGTGCATAATATCAACATTGACGAGCTTTTGACATAAAGAATTCTAAAGATGTTGTGCATTAATAATCTGGAAACCAATCCAAATAGGCAAATTTCATCTGATTGCGCCAACTGTGGCCAAAATACATTGTTGCATTAGAAAATCAGGACAAGTCCATCACAGTAAAAGGTGTGCAGAAAACTGAGAGCCCTTAGATTCGAATATAAATGCATGTAGTGCGGTATGATGACATTGACACAAGGCATGTTAAAGGGTGTCAATGAAGGAGGGAGTCAAAAGTAAGATGCTTTGGTGGTCATTGATTGGGAAAAAATTTATGGGTCAATGGCTAGGTTCTAAATTGACTAAACTTGGAAAGCTGAGAAGAAAAAAATTCAAGAACAAATCCTATAGTCAAGAAACCAAGATAGATAGATAGTATTTTAACGTCGAGAGCAACCATATATCAAATACAAAAGATTGAGTGCGAATTAATGGCAAACACGTGGCGAAAAAAAATGTGGAAAAAATGTCGCGAAATACCTGACATATTCGTTTTGAACGTTCGAGCGACACTCTATAATTGAATGCCGTGGATAAGAAGGAATTGCCACGTCATCCTCGAACGATCCTGGCCGTCCGAAGTGGGCTGTTAGGAAGGCTGCGATCTAGCGGCGGACGCCAAAGCGACATAGCGCAACATAAATACGCAGCGATTCGCCGCAGTTCTCAGCATCGCATTATTCTGATTTTAGTCTTTTAATTCTAGTTCTGATTTTGCTTCCAGATTTTGTGCAAAAATGGCAATGGCTTCTCGATTGTGGATGGCTATGGCTTCCCTCGCGGATCTGCTCCGTTTTGGCGCAGACCCTAAAGAGGACAGATTTTCTTGGATCGTAAATTTTTTGAGCCTCTGTCAGCCCGATTCTGAGTGCCTTGATGACGAAAAGGCTGTTTCATTCCCTGTTCTTGTGCCGTATTTTCCTTCGCAGCCCAGCTTGTCTCGATTATAGAATGGATCTGCCATGCCCTGCCGGATCTGCGCATTTTTCATCCGGCAGGACATCCCCCTTTTTGGATTTTGGTCTCCTCTGTTGCTGCTCTGCATGCACGCAATATGATCTGCGGAATTTTGTATAAAGAGAATTGAGAAATAAAACTTCGGCTTGTTTATCTTGGTAATTCTTCCTGATGTCTATCTTTTGTAGCTCTTTTGAGACGGTTTTTTTTTTTTTTTTGGGTCAATTCAGAATTGTTGATAGGGCAGAACTAATCTCAGGCATTTCAGTTTGTTTAGAAATGTCGTTTTTTTTTCATTCTTCTATGTAGTTTCTAAGCTCTTTGAAATTTTGTCTCCGCGCAACGCTTAGATTGGAATTGCTTAAATAGGACTATAGGTAATGTGGAGCATGTATTTAATGGCATATTCAAATAGATCATTCGGAATTTGCATATTATTTTAGATAATGTTCATATAAAGTTCATAACTCAATTTGCATGTTTCTTAGATAATGTGCTTGTAATCCCAACTAGAATTGAAATGGTAGGTGGTTGTTTAGAATAGAGGTGCTCATCTTTTTGGCCATTTTCCCCACATTTTAGGGTCACCTAACCTATCCATGCAAAATGGCCTTACTTCCTTTACGTCAAAGGTAAATGGGTATGCGTTCTTGCAAATTCTTTAATTGTTCTTATTATCAAGAATGAGGAATCGCTTCTAGAAACCTCTAGAATTTGGTAGATCCTACCTTGAGATATATGCATGTAAGCCACATTTGTGCCACATCAAGGATCAGTGATGTGGCAAAGTTTGTTAAGATAGAGACGTTAGAATCAGAAGCCTCTAGAATTCGGTAGAGGACAAACTCTATCAAGGAAGAATGGAAACTCCAATCAATTTTCTTAACCACTTTGAAATTTTTTGATAGAATGGAAACTCCAATCAATTTTCTTAACCACTTTGAAATTTTTTGTTTTGGTGTGTTGTGGGAGATGCTTTTTTTTTTTTTTTTTTAAAACATTTTTTTTTTTTTTTTTTTGAAGAACATGTTTTATTTCATATTATACACTCAAAATATTACAAAGTACTTCCAGAAGTAAGAAATGTCCTTGAAGCATCAATCACTTTTAGATGATCACTCCATATTGGAAGTTTAATACGATCAGGCCAATTGGAGATCTGAAAGCAATTATACAACTTCTTACGAATTTCTTGAAGCACCACCTGAGAAGAAATACGCTTATCATAAAAGACCTTTCTTCGCCTTCGCTTCCATACACTCCATATTAGCCAAGACTTTGCCATGTGAAATGCAATCCTTTTAGAAGCTGTCCACTGAACATAAGCATTAGAGCCTTCGTTAGAGCCTTACTAAGCATTAGAGCCTTCGTTAGAGCCTTACTATTAATGTCGTACATTCATTTATTCCACCACTAAATTCATGTATTCAATACATAAAACATTTTCTGAATCTTGTGAAATATGAAACAACAGAGCATACGTTGACCTAGAGCATCCTATGAATTTTCAAAAGTTTAGGTGCATTTCGTGAAAGCAGAATAGCATTTTAAGAATTTTTTTTTCCTTTTAAGCTCTTAATAAATAAAAAGTCCAGAGAATAGAATAGAATAGAATAGAATAGAATAGAATTTTATCGTCTACGGAGACCAACTGGCCTATGGGACCCAAGTACAAAGAGATAGATAGATAGATAGAGAGAGAAGCAGGCGTATTACTACCAGGATTAAAAAACCCCTGCCCCGAGAGAATAGAATAGGAGAAGGGCGATTTAAAATGTTTTCTCAATGGTGCAATATTTTAAAAGAACTTTATATTGCAAAGTACAGAAATAAGGTTTTTAAGCCCATGATAAACACATTCTATGGAGTTATTCCAAAGCCGCATAAGGCTTCGCAGGAAGAAAGAGTGACAAACATCCTTCTTTACCAATTACATAAAATATAAAAGTCTACCCTCCATTGTATGAAACTGTTATTTTATTTAGCTTGGAAATATAGGAACCCTTTGAACTTTGCAACATAAATCATGCCATGAATCTATTCAATCAATCTGCTGTTCATGACATAATACTGCCATATGGCTACAATTATGAGATGGTTTAATTCCACGGGCAAGGATAATCTGTGGGGTGCTATATATTCCCATTAGTAGTATATAAAATCATAAATGATCAGCCATTAACACATGCTGCAAGGAAAATTGTCGTAGCTGTAGACAACATATGCATTTTGCACAGCCATGGCCAGCAGCAATACCATAGGCACACGAACTAGCATGGATGCCATAGCTAAGCTTGAGCTTGAGCTTGACTTGAACTTGCACTTGAGCTTTTGAACTTGAACTGGGCTGTTGGTGTTCTATAGAATGGAAGCGAAGGACTCAGGGTTTATAAGTCAATAGTATTAATTCCCTTCGGTGTCCAGCACATGCCCTCTGCTGCTCAATCCCTTAGTTTACTATGTGGTGAGGTTCTCAGAGCATTTCTGGACTTTGCTTTCATAGAAACGATGGCGAGCAGGATTTTCTTGCATAGTGATGGCGGAATAAGGCTTAGAGACTGGCTTTTCTAGCCAGAGAGCCAGAGTTGGGGTATTTCTGAGCTTTCTTGCACAGCGATGGCGGAACTAAGTTGTCTTAACTTAACAGAGATTTGCTTTCATAAACTTGCTGGGTTGTTTTTTGGGTTCAAATCCTGGGATATTTGTCGAAAAAACTAGAAGAAAGCCATAACTCTGGTTTTCGGAAGAAGGTAGCTGGAGATCAAGGGAGCAAATCCGAGCAACATTCTAATATATATATATAAAAAAGAGAGAGATGCAAGAAAACTTACAGACTGGACTGATGCAGAGTAAATTCGAGCACATCCGAGCACAATTTTAGAATTATTCAGAGTTACATCGCTTCTTATATAGATGCACCGAGGCGAAATAACTAGATAAATCCACAGACTATCCATTGCCATAGCTTGTGGACAGAGATTATACACTGCCATAGCTTGTGGACACCATAATGACAGTCTAGATGGAGTTCGATGGATTAGATTTGTCAGAACGTGGCAACAAAAGCAACAAATCGATTGCGGCGCAAAAAAAGTCTGCAGGAAAAAATATCCGGGAAAAACAATCGTGACTTTAGAAGGCATGGCTTGCTGCCACGTGGGCGTCCCTATGGGACATAATAGATTATATATGTGTAGATATTGCCAAGTATAATGTCACGTATTGTTACAAGTTAGACTGTAATTGTATCAAATATAATTTCACATGTTCCACCACATATAATACCATCGATAAGGTCAATTTTATCTTTTTACTAAACTTATAAAGTCAATCATAGTATCATACGTCACACATAATATAAAAAATAATTACAAAAAGCTTTTGATTTATAAAACCAAAAGGTTATTGCTCACGCAAAAAATTTATATTAAGAAGATTCAAGTATTCCAAACAAACATTTCTCGAAGATCCCAGCAGAAGATCCTAGCAGAAATCCCAGAAGAGCCCTGAACACAAAGAATGGGACCCCTGGATAGCTTGGTAACAAAATTTCTTGCAACACTACTTTCTTCCTTTTGTTTAGTGTTTAATTGCTATGTATTGCCCGTAATATAGCTTATTTAGTGTTTAGCTATTCTGTCCATAATGTGGGTCATGCGTATATGGATCCTTCCAATACATATCATCTCTCACTGCCTTTTGCCACCATTGAGAGAAAATATCTAGTTCTTGCATATGAACATCGTCGAACTTGCAAAAATCACAGGGTCCAATCATCTAAGCAGCTAATGATTCTATCTACATTAGATCATGCATTGTGCTTGAGACATAACAGACTAAAAAGTTCATTTTTTTTTACTATTAAGAACGGAAAAAATTAGACAATGGGGGAATGTGTAAGTTCCTAACCTCTGATCTTGCATCATGGCCAGAAAAGGATCATGGTTAAGAAAAGTATAATCAACAAGTATGCATAAAATAGTTTCTAGGTTCACCTTAGACTTAGAACCTCTTGGTGAGGGTATTCCACGATGAACAATGTACTCATTATCTATTATGCCTACATGTTGACCTGTCCCCATGTAGCATTACGTCAATCGTTATTATTGACACTAATTATTGTCAGCTTATAAGGACTAGAGAAAGCCTCCAACCTGTGCACAATATCCAAGTTTAAAGTCCATGCCCCGTCCACGAATAAGATCATGCTGCACGTATAAGAATAATGAAACTGTTATACATCGACAATGTGCAAAGTGCAAACCTGATTTTCAAAGTCTAGGTTTGCCATATTCCAAAGTGCAAACCTGATTTTCTTAGACTAATAAATCACAGCCTATCATTTTTGGCCAGAACTGCATCACAAGCATTTAAACAATACTTCTTCAAGCCTAGGATTTAAATAAGGGAAAACTACCAAAATACCCCTATGAGTTTATGTAATTACCAAAATGCCCTTACGAGTTTCAAAGTTACCAAAGTGCCCCTGGCTCAAATAAATATACTGTATAAAATAAACATACAAACAAATTACCAATCTGCCCCTACACACCAAACTTAATTACCAAAATACCCCTACACACTAAACTTAATTATCAAAATACCATTACACGCCAATTTTGATCAATCTACACCAAACTAATCACCAAAATGCCCTACACACCAAACTCAATCACCAAAATACCCCCTACATATATACCAAAGTGAATTACCAAAATGCCCTTGCATACTTATCCTATTCAATCTATACTAAATGCCTCAAGCAACAAAGAGATTATAGAAGTCACAATCATCTCTGAATTGGAGCCCTACAACTGTATGCATTGTGTTTCTTCCATTAAACCTTCCATAAAGATATTCCTCTTCTCTACATCTTCTTCTCCCGTGCGCATGCATTTAGGTTTTGGACGTCCAAGAGGTCTGCATGTGGCTGGCTGTTCCACGATTCTTGGTCATCTTATCAATCACGGCCGCCCAATGGGATGGCCGATCACATCCGTCCAATCCAGGGTTTGATGCATGACATACTGATGTTATAATTTTATGAGATAAAGAAGATACAACCCTTAAAGTTTATTCAATGGAGTTGTATGGCTAGCATAATATGAACGCCCTTTGAGGAGCAAAATTGCAACCCAATTGGGTTGATTGGGTTGCAGAGACTACCAACATGTAGCTATTGGTTTGCATCTGGGAACCAGATTTTTAGACAAGGTTTACATCTGAAAACCGATTCTTGGGGAATGGTTTTCAGGAATATTCCCTGAATATTCTATTTTTAAAGAAGGGTATAAGTTTTATATAATTATAGCAATTAAGTATAATTATAATAGTTGGTCCAAAAATATTATTAAGGAAAAAGGCCCTTTTTTCCCAAAAAGCCCTCGTTCAATTTCGATTCTCTATCCCCTGTTTTCGGCCAATTTTTTGGCGCCCAGCCCATCCCAGCCATAATCCCAGGGTCCATAAACGCATCAGATCAGCTTGAACGGCATCAGTCAGATCCGCTCATCATATTGGTATCGTAGTCTGCTACGAATTTGTGCATCAAATTTCGCTGGCGGTGACCTGGATGGAAGATAGAACGCCAGATAGAAGAGAAAAATGGGTTATAATCTGCATACAGATTTGCTTTTTGGCATTGGCTGGTGGCACCCATTCTTGCAGCAGAATAATTTCTTCCAGATTCACCCATTCCTATTTCTCTGTATGGCTAAGAGCAAGAGCACACTGCTTTCTTTCTGGAATAAGGCTCATGTAACAGCAGAAGAAGGAGAAGATCGTGTTGGCAGAATAAGCATTCAAGACAGTGATAAAGAAAGGGATGAAGAAAGGGATAAGCTTTATGAAGAGCTCTTTGGAGCAGAAGAAAAAACAGACGATGAGGAGGCCCTTCAAGATGTGCAAGTGGATGAGCAGATTGGAGAAATTAGCTGCAATTTAGAATCTTCTGATAGCACTTCATCCAAGAGGAAATTTATTCCAGAATGGCAAGGCCCTCATCCATGGATTCTTCATGCTGAAGGAAGAATAAAATGCAAGTGGTGCATGTCTTATAAAAAGGGCAAGCATGGTAATTTGTATGCTTCTACTGGTGCCACAACTTTTCAAACTACTGCTTTTAAGAAACATGAGAGGAGCTCTGATCATAAAGCTGCTGAGGTGGAATGGAATTTGAAAGAGAAAGGCATGAAGCCATTGGTGAGCGGTTTGGAGAATCAGCTTGGAGCACATGAGCAAAAAGTGGTCGTTGGTATGAAGGTACTTCATTTCATTTCATCTAGAAATATTGCTTTAAGCAATTATCAGCCTTTAATGGAGCTTTTGTTTGAATTGAATACTCCCAATGCTCCAAATCCAGAAGTGTATGGTTCTTACACAAATGAAACTAGTGGGAAGGAGATGTTGTTTGTGATGAGAGATGTAGCAAGACATGTCATTAAATGACAAATTCAAGCAGCCCCTTTTATTAGCATTTGCGTAGATGAAAGTACAGATATTAGATATTGTAAAGGAAAAGCATTTGATAGTTTATGTTGTCCTTCCAAAGTCTGGTGGAGAGATCAAAACCACGTTTTATAAGATTTTAGAATTGGAAAGTGGTACATCTGCATGTTTGATGGAGGCCATTAGTGAGCTGTTTAAGGAATGGGAAGTTGATTGGAGTAAACTTGTTGGATTTGCTAGTGATGGTGCTAGTGTCATGGTAGGGCATAAAACAGGATTAGTGGCAAGGCTGAAAGCTAAAGTTCCAAGGTTGGTGTCAATTCATTGTATAGCACATAGACAAGCATTGGCAACACAAAGTGCAGCTCGTTCTATACCTGAGTTTCAATGGATTGACAAGTTGGCAGCAAAGGTGTACAAATATGTTACGCATTCCTGTGTTCATATGCAAGAGTTTAAAGGTCTCTTAGATGAATATCAGTTAGAGAATGTGAAAGTTCTTAAGCCTTATGAGGTTAGATGGTTGAGCAAGGGCGAAGTAATGAAAAGACTCGTAATTCTTCTTCCTATCATTTGGGGATTATGGGAAGAAAAAGAACAAAAATGGTTCAGATTGAGTACTAGATATCAGGTTGGTTTCTTTGTGGCACTTTTGGCTGATGTATGTGGGCAGTTAAATATCTTAAGTAAGTGTTTCCAAAAGGAAAACTTGAGCATGATTGAAGTTGGTAGGGATTTGGATCTCACCATAAATATGTTAAAAAACTGGTTTTTGACTGGTACAGATGCAGACTTTGGTTTTGGTTGTACTCAGGTTGCATTATATATGGACAAGGTGCAAAATGGTTTTTATGAGCATTATGACCAAGGGAATGGTATATTAGTCCATTCATTCCCCTTAAGCTATGAACCAGTAGAAGGAAGTTGTCCAGAAAATGATGGTTCTCACAAGGCTTGTGTTCAGATTGGACGGGCATTTGTGCAATCTGTAGTAGACAATCTGAATGAGCGATACATGGATATGGCTTGGTGGAATGCAACAAAAATGTTTGAGCCAAAATCACATGATAAAGGTTTGACTCCAAGACAGAAATTCAATAGGTTTTCCGCTGCTTTGATGAAGTTAGTTGATGTGTTTTGTGTTGGTGCAAGTCCTGTAGCTAGTCGTGAGGGGTGCATGAATCAACTTCAAATGTTCATGGAGGCTTTGTCAGCTGCGTGCCCTACATGTAGCATTCATGAAGCATGGCAGTTTTGCAACTCTGTGAAAGAAGAGGATGGAAATATTTGGTATGAGAGATATCCAGACATGATGAAGTTATGGCAAGTTGTGATGCTTATGCCAGTTAGTAGTGCTGCATGTGAAAGGGGATTTTCCAAGCAAAATATACTGAAGACGGCTTTGAGAAACCAAATGTGCTTGAATACTTTGGATGCACATATGTTGCTTGGAATTGAGTACCCGTTACGAAAGGATATCAACTGGGGTGATGTATTTTGAGACATGGTCTAGTACTCGTCATAAG
This sequence comes from Isoetes taiwanensis, assembly GCA_021234155.1. Taxonomy (NCBI): domain Eukaryota; kingdom Viridiplantae; phylum Streptophyta; class Lycopodiopsida; order Isoetales; family Isoetaceae; genus Isoetes; species Isoetes taiwanensis. The sequence goes on along the minus strand of JAJEKV010000005.1, from coordinate 12,379,834 downwards.
AGGCTGAAAACCAGATTTTTGAAGACGGTTTACATTGGAAAACCAAAGTATGTAAGTAGGTTTGCAGTATATAACCTTATTTATTTTGAATTTTGATCCCTGAGACACGAATAAGGAAAGAAACTTCTTCGGTGACGTGGTCACATAGAAGTAGTGGTTGATATAACAGGAAGGGAGAGAAAGAAAGAAAAGGACTGAGAATGGGGCAAAACATTTTTTAACGGCACGACGGGAAGGTTTTTTATCAGTTTCTACAAAGACAAAAAACAAAAAAACAACAATTGCAATGGGTGGTTGTACTTGGGTATACGTGCAGTATTGTTCACCACCAATGGACCGCGAAAGGTCTTCAAATCATTTCCTTGTTAATAAGATCCCTTCATTACACTTGGATAGATCTTTACAAATAGGAGGTCCAGAATCTGGAAAATGGGGCGAGCATATTACATCAAGACACTTGTTTTCCATGTGTCGCCCCTTTCCCTTCACACCCAATTTTGATCTTCAATTTGTTCCAATTCCTAACCGGGAGCCTAAATCTGACCTTTTTCTTTCAATTTGAGAGTTCCTGTTCCTGATTCTGCTACTGTATCATGCTGCAAAATGGAGCCTGGAATTGTAGAAGGCTCTGCGGATTGTAGCTCTTTATCTTCGCTTTCTGTACCTCTACATCCAAAAAATGGAGTGCATGCTGCTTCTTCTTCGGAATCCATGTGGATAAAACGCTTCAGGCCTGCTTCCGAAGCTCTCTCAAATGCAGAGCTTGAAAAGAGTAGTTCCATGTGTGTTGCCAAATCTAGTTCTAGTTTCAAAGATTTTTCAGACTATTCTTTGTATGCATCCGAGAAAAGGATTGCTAGTCATTATTTAACTACAAAAGCTGCAGCTTTAGAAGGTCAGAATGATGTTGTGATGGAAAAGCAAGCCATGGAAGAAAAGAAACCTAATATAGTTAGTCTTCGCGAAAACCAGCACTTAAGGCCAGTTGCCATTCGTGCATTAGGATCAAATACTGTGATATGGTATAACAGATCAAAATGATATAGAGAAGCATTGGAGAAATCTCAATTCAGAGGATGCAGGGAAAATGTCATTGAAGAAGGGGGCTAAAGGAAAGGATCTTTAGTCCTATTCAATGCCTTTTTACTTATCTTTCTCAAGCTGCACCTTCATTTTACGAAGGTATCTGGATCTCTAATATGCATATTCATGTTCTGCTCTTGATTAATAGCACTTCAGAATGGAATTTTGATTGATAACGCATATGTATATTGCAACTTTGGAAGAGGGGGCTCAGTTAAAGGAAAGGATATGCTTGTAAGCTAATATTCGCACCCCTCATTTTCAGAAGGTAGATGGCTGCAATATGTGCATATTCGTATGAGTATATGTGTGCAGTTTTGTTCTGGATTGTTAACACTTGAAAGTGGCATTTTGATTGATTATATATGTGTAAAATGCAATATTGGAGATGGGCCACACAATTGACTCCTCTTGAAAGACAGAATATATAATTCCACTTTATGATTGTAGCATTATATTCTCAACCTGCTATATCTTCATTCTAAGCAACTATGCAGAAATATGCAGGTAGTTACTATATGTACATATTAGCATGTACGACATTGTGCATATTCTGTCCTTGATTGATATCAGTCGAGAATGGCATTTAGATTCTTGACATGTGACGTCATAAGGTCAGGCATTGCCAACATATGTGTATGTTATTGAAACATTCAAGAGGGGCTCACAGCTCAGTCCTGGTAAGATTCCATGCTTGTGAATTGATCTTCTCAAATCTGCTAGTTCATCTAAGAAGTTCAAACTTCCGGTTTCGATGTTTATACTGTCCTCAACATTTCAGAAGGCCATGTAGATGAACATCTTGGAAAAAGGATATGTATCTATCCTTGTAGGATTATTTTCAAGCTGCTACAGCTTCTTTTGAACTACTAAAGGGATGTTGTATCCTCCTTTTGGACTGCACTCATAGAGGATAGCATAGACAGAGGATGCAGACAAATTCGTTTTTCTTGAAGCTACAAGCGATTCTAAAAAAGGGATATGAATGGATCTCTTCGGGTTCATCAAGGGACAACTCCATCGTTTGCGCCGCCTCTCCCTTGTGTTGGAAAATCAAGCGTATAACCTAATGCATACCGATCCAAAACAAAAAGAAATGTTTGTGCCACGTCTCCCCTCTACTGGAAAATCAAACGTATAACCTAATGCATCCACCTCATTGAACTATCAGCAACATGTACATCAATTAACCACCGCATAGATCATGGTGGTAAAAAAGAATATCCAAGGGATCCCCCTCATGAAGGGTTGTTTTCTGCAACCCAAAAAAATTGATTTGAATTGGCTTTTTTTTGTTCACATAGACTAATAGGCCTATGCAACTTAAACAAGCAGCAGAGCAGACATATTACTATCAGAATTAAAAAACCCCTGCCCCGGTTTTTGAGAGCAAAAGCTTAGCAGTAATAAGAATGCTGACAAACTGTACAAATATACAAAAGGTACCATCTTGTTTACGATTGGCATAGAATCAATAGTTATGCAAAATAAATAGCCTCTTTCCTATTGTTCAGGTTTAGTCTCAAAATAAAAGAACGCAATGATTGGCCTAGAACCAATAGTTATGCAAAATTAAATGCCTCTTTTCAAAATTGTTGTACAACTCTGCATATTCCATCTAATCTTCTTGCTCTGTAATGCCTTCCAAAAATCACAGTTCAACAGTTAAGTTTTCCAAACCTGATATCTAGAAAAAATTTATCACCATAATACTAACACTTATGATGTACTAGCCCGACATTTGAAATAATTTATACATGCTCATACCCTCTGTGGTATGTTCTTTGGACCAACAAGCATCTTGTAACATGTTTGCAATTAGCACTTGCTTGTGTAAGATTACCTTGCGTGTTGTCACTTACATAAATATCCTAAATTGTGGGTTTGGAGCAGGCTTTGAAATCCCCCACTACCTCTATCTAGCTAATTGCTTGCAGAACAATTTTTTTGCCGGCAAGCAAAAAACTCGGAACTGAAAAACAGGAAATTAAGGAGACTAAATAACCCTTGTTTTACTAACGTCTGTTTTAGAGTTCAGGGATTTTATCATCAGAGTTGTATCTATTTTGGATTCAAGTTTAAACTAGTTATGGTGCCCGGCGTTGCCGGGCTTTTCAACATTTGAAGAGGTGGTTGTTTCATGGTTGGCTAGAACAATGAATGTGGCTTGGAGGGGGCAAGGGTAATTTATTGACATAGAATTCAATATATAAATTTTGTGTGTGTGGTATGTTGGACCACGTACAAATACTCACAACCTATTGAACTTGAAAAGAAACCCTTTTGTGGTTTGACATGTAAGTAATTGAGATGAATTATAATTCAAATTTGTGAGCATCTTGATTTGTGCTCTGAACACATGCCTGTAATCTATGCATTTTTCTTATTGCCTGAGATAGTTCATCTTTGACGTCTCCTATAAGCATAGGATGAAGCCTCTTTAAAAGATATTTCCAAGATAGCAATAAGGAGGATGTGAAAGCAAATTAAACATAATAGATAACATATGTCCGACATTGTTGAGCTTTAGCAAACCACTTGAAGAGCATTTTATAACATCGCTTAGAGAGGCATATACAAATTTATCGATTTGAAACTTGGTAACATGAAAGCATAGGAAGCACTTTCATGTTTGTAAATGTGGAGAAGGGGTTTTCTTGTTAGAAAAGACTACAAAAGTCTTTTCTTTTACTTGAAGAGCGTGTTGCAACACTGCTTCTCATACAGGCGTGCTTCCCATTGACAAATTATCTTGAATTTCTTAGCAACTACTTTGTTCTAAAATTCTAGATTGAAAGTGATAGCGTTTGGACGATGTGAACATGGCATTCAATAACAAATATGCTGTAAGATGTGCATTTTTTTCCATAACTTGATCAGAATAATTTTGAAATCAAATTACCTTTGTGCAACATGTTATTTAATCTGAAATTTCAAAAGAGCACCTATTGCAACATCTTATTAAATCTGAGATTTTAAAAGAGCATCTAGTCAAACATATAACAATTGTATCTGGGACATTGCAACCAAGTAATATTTGTGTAGGTCTTATTTATGCTAGATATACCAGTCAGCTTCTTTTGGGCCCATTTCTTGGTTGAACCCGATACAGAAAAATCTATAAATTGCTACTCCATTAAAGGTAATTTCTTGGTTGAACCCGAGGCATACAGCAAAATCTATAAATTGCTACTCCATTAAAGGCAAGGAGGATACGTTGAATATGTCAGACATCCAAAGCAACTGCATTGCAACAAATCAATAAAGAGAAGGTAGCAGGCTCTTCTAATGTCATCTGTCAAAGATCCAGATGCAAATATACCTCTTCTATACTCAAGATGTCAGTTGTTTAATCTTTTCGCCCTTTTCACCTAAACCATGGTGAAAAACATAAGCTTTTATTGCGCAATATTAGTACAATTCTAAACATGCCAAGGGAAGCTGTCACAATTGTATGTCAGATATTTTGGAGAGCCTACTTATTGTTGAATCATTTTCCTGTCATAGTCTCTGTCTACTCACCACCATATATTCAAACTAATCGGTATGCACACATAAATCTGCATTGCATCATCTATTTCTAGTATTTATTGTCTATCTAAAATTCGAACTGCTGGCAAGAACCTTATAGTTTAGGAGTTAATGGAACTGCATACACCACCTTCAGCCTCACCTCCTGGGGTCTGAATGTCCCACTTTAAAGTTCAAGAGTTATTAGAACTGTATCTGCCACCTTAGAACTGTATCCATGAACCCGCTGTTAGCATGGAAGAACGTTCATATTATATTTTATGCAAGCTGCATAACAAAACAATAATGTCAGACAACATTTCTGAGTGAGCACAATCTACATGATTCTTTATCTTGGATCTAAATGTATGACTCATATTGTATACCCACTTCATCCTTAGACTGAACATGTTTCTAATTTAGGCTCTTGCAAATGCAATCAATATTCTGGCTGATAGTAGTGCAACTAAGAAACAATCCATACGCCACGTAATGTCCCATTTTCAAGCTCAAGAGTTTTTAGAACTGCATGCACCACCTTGGATCTGAATGCGCTGTTAGTATGGAAGAATGTTCATATTACATCTTCTGCAAGCTGCATAATAAAACAATAATGTCAGACATGATTCTCTATCTTGGATCTAAATGCATGACTCTCATATTGTATACCCACTTCATCCTGAAATGTACCTGAACATGTTTCTAATATAACATTGTTCTCTACTATAAATAATTAGGCTCTTGCAAATTCAAACAATACTCTGGCTGATAGTAGTGCAACTAAGAAACAATCCATACACCACCTTCAGTCTCATCACCTCACCTCGGGTCTGAATCTCCCACTTTAAAGTTCAAGAGCTATTAGAACTGCATGCACCATCTTGGGTCTACTGTTAGCATGGAAGAATGTTCATATTACATTTTCTGCAAGCTGTATAATAAAACAATAATGCTAGACAATCATATTACATTTTCTGCAAGCTGTATAATAAAACAATAATGCTAGACAACATTTCTGAGTGAGCACAATCTACATGATTCTCTATCTTGGATCTGAATGCATGACTCTCATATTGCATACCCACTTCATCCCCTAGATGTACCTGAACATGTTTCTAATATAACATCATTCTCTACTATAAATAATTAGGCTCTTGCAAATTCAATCAATTCTCTGGCTGATAGTAGTGCAACTAAGAAACAATTCATTTATCACTCCATTAGATAATAGCAGGTCACGAATCTCTATCATAGTCATAACTTTGCATAATTCAACCTAACTTAGTTATACATACAACTTCTATATCCATTTAGACCATCATATACTAAGGAGTTTCTTTTATGAAGTTTACAGGGCCATTCTATTGCAGATGGATAGAAACGTTTCTTCTTATGAACTTTGAAAAATAGCATGGAGTAGTTGTACAATGAGATAACATACCCTATTTCATCGGACTTCATCCACCAATTGAAGCCAATCTCCTGTATAATGAGTGGCCCAACACAGTTTAGAGGCCAAGGATTAGTCAGTGCAGCCTAAAATAGTTTTTTAAATTGGAAATCTAGATCTTCCAGTCCCCAACAAAATATAACGCTTACCCTTTTGCATGTGTGGTACATGTTTTAAATTGTGCAATCCTCATTGCTGAATACTCATTCCAGTAATTCTTTTCTAGCAAGTAATGTGTTTTGACATATCGAACAATCTGCTGACCATTTTGGAATGTATATCAATGTATATTGAGAGAGGAGCAAAAAGTGCACTTATAAAGATGTATTGTATTATAGAGCATTTTTCTCTGGCTCTTTATCAGGTCCAATATATATAAAGTATGAGAAGAGCAAAACTCATAATTTCGAGTGGTTTTCCCATGAATAATCAAGTCATATATGTTATTTTAAAGTGCTACAGCTTCACTAATAAGATGATCTATATTACACAATGACACAAATCAACAACAATCAAGTACCTGGAAAGAAACGGCTAATCAACTATTTGGAAACTTGCAAATGTTAGATTTAAGAATGTGAGCCTTAGCAGTTTCGACGACCTCAGGCTTCTCAAAATTGAAGGGAGAGAAATGGAGTGTTGCACTGACCAAAAAGGCAGATGGACAAAGGAGACCAAAAAGGGAGATGGACAAAGATGTTGAATTCTGTGAGCTAGAGCCAATCCAGATATAGCATCTTTGACAAAGCTTACAAACCAGATATGTTTATGCTAGCTGAAGAAGATTTATGAGAACTCTAAAAGCATGGATCATCTGTGGATTCCAATGTTCGATTAGACCGGTCTGTACCACATTCATCAAATCTAATTAATATGCTCTAAGAAATGCTCTTGGTCCACGGATTTGAAGAATGGATCAGAAAAAACCTGATACCTCTAGGGTATTAGCATCTTAAAAATGTCCACATAACAACCAGAATGTAGCTTCGAAATCCAAATCTGGAACATGAGGTCTGCATCTGAGATAGGTTACGTTTAAAGGTGCATCATTAACATCACTGATGATTTCATCCCTCATTTAGATTTGAGGTCTCTGTGATAGTCCCAATTGGAACATATTTTTATTGCCTCACCAATATAAGCATGTTTCTTATATTCCTGTCAATGTAAGCATCAGCTGATTCCTCTCGTAACCTGTGCCGTAGGATTGTGCACACCTTGATCCTCCAATCTCGAAATAGAACTTCCCTCACAACTACTATTATCAAGTAAGAAAGCATTGTTTTCTTTTAAAAATATTAGGAGATTGGATGGTGATGTATACTTGCATGTTCCTGACATGACGACATGACGTAACAGGAAATCCCTTTTAACATGCCTGGATAATTTCATGTTTAAAATTCAGACTTCATATGTATATTCATGGAATACTGAGATTCTTAAAGTTCATAACAATACCTATATATGAAAGCAAAGCAAACAAAATAGAGAAGTCAAAACAAAATGCATAGAAACAAAATGCTTGCATCTTAAAGTCGATATTGTCTGAGAATGAACTGGAGCACCTAGGCGAATTCACAACACGACCACTTCATCTACATTCCCAAATTCCTTGAAATATCAATTCAAGTGGATGCCTCCCTATTACATCCATGTTCTAATTTCCAAACATCTATAATCATCGCAAAATACGTAAAACATATCAAAATGAGGGCAGCATGTCTAAATTATTGACCTACAAAGCCAACATACCTCCGTTTGAGAGAAGTTCTCTCTGATGCATAACCTTTGACTGGCTTGTGATTCTTATTCACAAATTCCTGCTCAAAGTAGAGTTGCTTTTCATGCACGACCAGCTTATTAAAGGCTTATTTCAAATATTGATACGTACATGCAGTATTTAGTTACCTGTAACATATCATAAAAGAATAAAGAAAGTATTGTAAATAAATGAAGATAAATCAATTTCTAGAGAAGCCAAAGAAAAGCAAGTTTTACAGGCATAATAATTGAGTTTCTTGAGATGGAGGAGCAGCAATAGTTGCTTTTAACATCTGTTAAATAGTAGATAGCTACAGGAGCGGTAAATAGTCATTCTCTTCAGTCGCCACCTTATGGATGAGGTGAATTCCGTGAACTGGCCTTCAAGCAAAAGGAATAGATATGGAGAAAAAAGAACAAATAAAAATGGTTTTCAAGCATAAAAAGCAAGCAGTTTATATATCATTAAACGCAAGAAGAGGAGATTAAACACTTGAAGCTCCCAAATTTGCTGCACTTTAGCATTTCATAAAGATTGGCCCACCATTTTGTTGGCATTCTGAGCTTGGAAGGAGCTAAGTACCCTAAAGCTATATGTGAAGCTATGCTAACACAAATGGTGAAACATATCTCATTTGCGATAGGTTATGTTTTTAGCTACCTAAGGTGGAAGTATCCTTCAAATGCACTTGAAATCTATGTATGTTAACTGATTTCTAGTCCAAGCTTTGTTATGTACGCAGGTTAACTGAATCCCTGTTAAGTCCAAGCTTTCAGACCAAGTTAACCGATTCTAAGCAAATAAGAATCCAGACAGGGAAGTCAAGTGCAGAGCAAATAAGAATCTAGACGAACTAATGAGATCAATGCTGAGGCAAGTCAAAGCAGAACAAAAAATCACGCTGTTTGAAGTAGAAATAGAAGAAAGCAGAACAAAAACGTCACGCTGTTTGAAGTAGAAATAGAAACAATTTAACCCACGCAAGCCGTGCATTCATCCAAAGAATGGATTATTGGCATGCAGAGATATACAGATTCCTGCTTTCGCAAAATCGGATGAAACCAATTAACAAAAAAGATGAGGGTAAAGCCCAACACTTACTTGTAGTATAACATGGCGTGGGAAGCGCCTGGCTTGCAAATCCGTCCTCTGAAGTTTCCGTCCTCTGAAGTTATCCTTCATATGGATGCCGTCCAGATGCATGCGGGTTCTGCGTGGCATCGATCTGGTATGCCCTCCTGAGAAGATAAGAGTGGAAATCGAAAACCCAAAGTCCTACAGAAAAGAGTTCTATGATTTTTGAAAAATCGGAAAGTTTTTACGGCTGCCACAACTCTAAAAATCTTAGAAAATTAATCTAAAAAGAATTCCAAAAAAGTTTTTAGTCGTACCGGAAAATTCCAAATTAAAAAGATTGATTGATTGATTGATTGATGAACCTGAGCCATTTAGCGTCTCTGCATCAATCTGAGCCGTAGATCTGCTACATCCATTTGCAATGAAACCCTAAACCTAATAACGCTGGGCAGTATATCGGTGCAGGAGCTAGTGGAATAGGCGGCAGCTCCGTCAAGCGAAAGAGGTGCGTTTTCTTTGTTGTATGTAGTCAGTCTAGCTAGAGGCAGGTGCTGTGATGACTCAATATTATCAAGCTCAACAGAACTTAGCAGAAATATCTGTGTGCTGATATTCCCGCTGAACTGAGCACTCTGCAATTTTTTATTTTTCTTTAGCGCTTCGTCTAAGAGGCGTTTCTTCCTTGCTGTTTATGCTTGGAAGATGTCGGATGGAGCCTAGATTAAATCTTGCCAGCTTTAAACCATGCCACTTTTTTTTTGCAATGGGTGATCATGACCTGTCTAATGGCACATTTTTGCTCTATGATTTGCTTGGCTTCTTCAACTGGCCTTTGGTGTTTTAACATTTGCCATTTGGTTCGTTCCCTGAAGCAAGATAAAAGAATCTTGGGTCTGAACAACCCTTGTATTTGCAGTCCTCGCTATTCCCTTCCTGGATTTTATTCTGATTGGGAACGTTGGATTGGAACACTCTTTTATGTATCATATAAAAAGAAACTCGACTCAGGGTAATTTTGCATTGATTTTTGTACTTTTAAAAACCATTGAGGACCTATTTTGAATAATTGCTTACCAAATTTTGTTGATGACTTGCCAAAACTTATATGACAAGCAGCACATATATGTGGTTTTTGTTGCGCTTGAAGATTTGTCGCACATTTAACTGTAATGTTTAAGGTAGCTATATTTCTCACTAAATGATCTACAAAACCAGGTGAACCCCATCACAATAAGGGTTTAGGGAAAGGGGGCAACCCTATTCTGGCATAGGAGAAAATGGCTAAGGGAAAGAAGGCAGGGCGAATATTGGTGCGCCTCATCTCCGCAGCGGGTACAGGTTTCTTTTATGTTACCTCTAAAAATCCTCGGAAGACACTTCACAAGTTAGAGTTTCGTAAATATGATCCCGTTGTGAGGCAGCACGTTTTATTCACCGAAGCTAAAATGCGATAAAGCGATAAAACAGTGCTTTCCTCTTTCTGTAACTGGTTCGTTATCCATAGTTTATATGCATCCACAATTTTTTTTTGTTCTTGTACCCCTATTGTTCTATTAAGGGTGAGATTCCACATAGCGGGAAGGCAATTAATCTAAACTGTCATTAACGCTGGAACTTCCAATTGCCAGCCCTCATCTCCGGGTAGTTAAAGCAGCCTTTTCAGCAAGTATACACTAAACCGAGCCTAATTCCAAACCTTGTCACTAATGGAATTTGAGTTCCTTCAGCATTTTGCAAGATGGCTCCTCCAGATTTTTTGACACTAAACTACCGCACCAAGAACTGTCGTAGTGGAATCTCACCTAAAATGGCAAACTCCAGAAAGTATGTCTGGAAAGTGGGGACATGAATGATGCGAAACAAAAAGTTTTTGGCATCTCATGCCATGCTGCAGTTGCAGAAGGGTATTTCTAGAAACTCATCTAGGACTCATCTGTCCAACTTTTACCAGATTGGATGGATATCTATCATAGAATGGTTGCAGTCAGTCTGAAACTTTTCTGGGGCTTTAACAATTACACAAAAAGCTCATGCATTCCACACTAAGGAAAAATCTAACAAGCTTGAAGGTCCTGATGACTTGCTTATATAGACCTCATTCAGATGTAGCAGAAGTCGATACTGCGACCTTCCACTCATGGTCAGCATGATGGTAGAAAATTCTTATACAGACCTCATTTAGATGTAGCAGTCTATTCATGCTCAGCATGATGGTAAAAAAAAATGTACCACCCTGTTTGTTTGGTGCATCTAGGCATCTTATACAGCAGAGCCAATGCATACATCTGAAACAAAATAAACCTAAATTACATGAACACTGAGTGCAAAAAAAGTATTGTTTTGGAAACATAACAAAATGCAATACAGATAACCTCCTTCCGCAATAGCCATAAAGGAAGCAATCGTTCCGCAATAGCCATGAAGAAAGCAATCAACTTATGTGAAAAGTGGGCATGGTTGATAACACTGTAAAATGAGCTATTGTGTATCTGATATTCCAGCAGTCTATTAAATGTATCTTCGTCTAAACTTTGAAAGGAACATTGACTAAAATTAATAATAGTATATTTCTCATATGGATCATAATGATAAGACGTACCACACCACAATCACAATAAACCTTAACCACAATCACAATAAACCTTAGCCATACTGGAAATGAAGATGATGAACAATCCAGTTACAAAAAGAGGAAAGCACTGTTTTGAGAACAGAAAAAACTTATCGTTTTATCGCATTTTAAGCACTGTTTTGAGAACAGAAAAAACTTATCGTTTTATCGCATTTTAGCTTCGGTGAATAAAACGTGCTGCCTCACAACGGGATCATATTTATGAAACTCTAACTTGTGAAGTGTCTTCCGAGGATTTTTAGAGGTAACATAAAAGAAACATGTACCCGCTGCGGAGATGAGGCGCACCAATATTCGCCATGCCTTCTCTCCCTTAGCCATTTTCTCCTATGCCAGAATAGGGTTGCCCGCTTTCCCTAAACCCTTATTGATCTACAAGCCATGAAGGATCGCCATGGCGATCTTATGGATCTCAAACGGAGCCCTACAAGTCTTCAGCTAAGTTCTATGTAATTGGTTCGGGAATTTTTTTACTAATTAAAGGAAAATTTCCTATGTTTATTTGGGAAACATGCTAGCAGATAAATGTTGCCTACAATTTCCTTTAAATTTAAAATCAACCAGCAAGTTTCCTACAGATTCAAATCTCGCCTACAATTTCCTGTAAGTTACATATCAAGAAGCAAGTTTCCTACAATAAAACATACCATAATACTCATATAATACATAAAAAGACAGTAAAAAAGTATCTTGAACAACAAAACAGCAGCAGCTTGTAAAACATTACCAGCTTCTATAAAAAACAATACAGATGGATGAAAAGGCAACAAGTTTACATAAAACTTAGTACTCCAAAATCAAGTTCCATCTTCAGGTCTATGCTATCACCTTCAGCATGCTAATCATTCTCATTTTCAGTTACTTCAACACGCTCCAAGGTGTGATGTCTTTCGAGGAGCCATTAAGAATAACCTGAAAGTAAAAGCCATTTGCATTAGATTTAAAAGTAGTTTGTTTGTATCAATAAATAATATAAAAAGGACATCACAAGGTGAAAAATTAATCCTGCTTGCTTTGCTTTTATGTTAAAAAAACTTACAACAAAAATAGATCTAGTTCAAGATCTTCGATTCAGTCTACAAAAATCCAGTAATCGTATTATCCAAACAAGTATCGCACCAGCAAAACTGTGTTATTCTTTCAACAACAACTAAGAAAAGAAAAAAAGATGAGAACGAAATTTTTTAAGGATAAGCAATAAGCCCATCGCGGTGGTGGTCTAGTGGTAAGGCCTTGGATTGGGGTGATCCCCACCAGGGTTTAAAAACCCACTGACTACCATCGGGTGAGAGACGTGGGTGGGTGCAAGTCCCACCAGCCATGCCTTCAAATAAAAAAAAGGGGGATAAGCAATAACAAATACAAAAAAAAAAAAACCCAGCAAAATAAGCCTTACCTTAGTTATGGGGCGCTGGGCTTCTTTGCTGGAGCTGCATAAGCTAGAATAAAGATTACATTCTTTGCTGGAAGCTTATATTTGGTATTGAAAAATAGATCATAACGACATTATTAAGAGCACCCATCACTCGCATAAAACTTGGCGACGCTCTCGCTAAATGTTGGCATGTTCTTGCTTGCTAACAAATTTCCTTTCTACCAAATCATTCATGTTTAGCTTGATGCTATTGTGCTCCGTGCTGCTGCAAGCAAAGGAACCATAAAAATGAAATGGACAAAGCCGTGGGGAGATCCGCAAGCGCCAACCCAGCAGCACAACATCTACTCCTCTATGATGGTTCAGGACTATCAACCCATGCAGCCATTCTACTCCTCTCCGGCCTCTTCCACTGGTAAACGATGCCCTGCCACTTAAAACCCTAAACGTAAACAAGAAAGGAAAATTAAAAAATGAGTATTCTTGGAATATCCGGCAAATAAGATGACACGTTGTAAAATTTCCCCCTCTTTTTTTCTAAACCATAATTTTCCTAAAACTTCGCAGTTTTTTTCGGGAGCAGAACCGGTTAACTTTTTGTTAACATGTTTTTTTGGATTTTGCACGGTAGGTTGCTATGGTTCCGGGGAATTTCCCGAAGACGTTTGACGCGCCATCAAAAATCGAGAGGCGGAGTAGAATCGGGTAGGTGAAAATTCTATGCTACGCTCGTGAAAATTTTATGCTTTCTACGCTGAACCGAAAACTCTAGGCATGAATAGGAGAGGGTGCCCTTCTTTCACCTACTTCCCTTCAATGGCCCATTTTTTGCCCCTTAGTAGCTCATTTTTTACCCTTTGAGAGCTCACTTTTGCCCTTTAGTAGCCCACCTTTGCCTTTTAATAGCCCACCTTAGAAACTATTAACTAGCAGAACTGCAGGGTTTTTAATAGCCCACCTTAGAAACTATTAACTAGCAGAACTGCAGGGTTGGGAAGAAGGCTAGGCAGTCGGGTTCGCGTTGGTTTTTTTACGTGGTAATTCGAAGATCAACGACGACCTTTTTAGGATTTTTTTTCTTCCGGTATGCCTCCAAGGGCTTGGATTTCTTTGAGAAATGATACGGAGTTTTAAGAATTGCGCATTGACTTCTCAATTATTGGTTTGATACGATGCTAAATGGAAGGTGTATAATTGCAAGACCTTATTGGACTATTTGTAGTGGCATGCGAAGGGTGCATCTTTTAGAAAAAGAAAAGTGATTCCCTTCTAAAATTCGTGTATCATAGCCTAAAACCTAATCCCGTAGACCAAGGATACTTTTAAGGGGATTAGTCTTATTTCATAACGCGAAATTTTCTCGGTGTAAATTTAGACAATGTCCCATATGCTGATTATATTATTAAAATAAAACATCTATTTATTATTGTTTTTCTTTGTTGTTGTCCCATTTAATTACATGCTATAGTGGGAAAAAAAAAAAACTTAAAATTCTTGTCTGGTATTTTCTAGGTTGGAGTCATTTTAGGGTGTCGTATATCAATGTGACTAATTGCATAAATCTAGTGGAAAATGAAGATAAATCTAAGAATCATATTTTACTAGTTTAATACTAAGTAGAAAGAACTTAATAACAACGGGGGATTAAAACTACTATTATAAGCTAATTGCTCATGTCAAATGCATTGGTAGCAATACAAAAACTCATGGAAAATTCAACCAAAAAACAATGGAGCTCAACATGTCTTAGCACTACTTACATCACCGTTGAACATTGCTGACTGTGGAGCATTACATGCCAATGAAGCAATAGAAACATTACTAGAGAGAGAGAGAGAGAGAGAGAGAGAGAGAGAGAGAGAGAGAGAGAGAGAGAGAGAGAGAGAGAGAGAGAGAGAGAGAGAGAGAGAGAGAGAGAGAGAGAGAGAGAGAGAGAGAGAGAGAGAGAGAGAGAGAGAGAGAGAGAGAGAGAGAGAGAGAGAGAGAGAGAGATATCTTATTTTTTCGCTCTGCTTTTGTTGGCGATTGTAATAGCGGCAGTCTGTTTCATATGACCAGAAGCAAGAAGGCTGGGTCTCCCACCAGGGGAGACCCTAGCGATGTTGATGAGGTATATCAGCTGCTGAAGGAGATTAGGGCAGAAATGGCGCAACTAAGAACTTTGGTGCTGGATTTGGGTACTCAGAACAGGGAATTGAAAGCGGAGCTCAAAGCCCTCCAACCCAAGACTGAAGAATCGCTGGTTAATCTGCAAGACACCATAAATGATCTGCAAATCCAACTTGCTGATTTGGTAGCAAATGCCACTAAAACACAAATGGATTTGCACCATGAACGCCTCTCGGCGGAAAGGCTGGAAGAACAAACCAGAGCAACAAATCTAAAAATCTCCGGTCTGATAGAACAGGAAGGTGAAGATGTCAACCAAGTTATTGCACATTTCTTCAAGGAGATCATGATTTACATGAGCCTCAAGCCATTCACTGCAGAAGACTTAGTAAGCCAGCAAACTATAATAGACCAATTCTAGTCAAATTCAGCATAGAGGAAGCTCGAAACAGGGTTTTACAAAATAGAAGTGCACTAAAAGGTCAGAAAAAATCTGGATAGACATGGATCTAACTCCTGCACAGTTAGAAGTTAGGAAAAGAGAATGGGCAAAAGTAAAAGATGCCAGAACAGAGGGGTTTGTTGCATATCTGGATAGAAATGGAAAGGCAGTAGTAACCAAAAGGAAGAAAGAATAGGGAATTGGGACCTTGAGGCTGATGTCATGGAACATGCATGGGCTTTCTCAGGAGAAAATAGTGGCAAACATGGTTATGCTGAGCACAATTGACGTGCTTCTCTTCCTTGAAACATGGGAGCATCAAAGGAGACCTCTTCCGGACATACCAGGTTTCATAACAATAGGGTCTGTATGGAACAAAAAAGAGCATGGTGTGGGACGAGGTTATGGTGGACTAGCAGCATATGCTAGAACGGGCATTGCTGATCGCATCAAAGTTATAGCAGAGCATGAATTTAAACAGCACATGTGGCTGCAAATAGAACTGGAAAATCAATTTGTGTATGTAGCAGCTTGCTATTATGCCCCTTTAAACATGGCTGTTTATAATCAAGCAGGGATGGACAGGGATAATCCGCTTCACAATCTCAGTAAAGAAGTGCTAATGTACAAAGATCAGGGAGCAGTCATAATTGTAGGCGATTTTAATGCTAGAACTAAAGGGATGCAGACTGTATCTTACATGCAAGAAGGTGACCCACTCCTGCTGGAAGAAGACGATGGGAGCTTTAAACGCCAATCCACGGATCAGATAAGAAAGGCCATGGGAGATAAGCTGCTAGATTTTGGTACCACATGTGGGCTGAAAATCATGAATGGAATAGAGAAATTCAAGCATACAAATACCAGTACTTGCATTACACCAATGGGTGAAAGTATTTGTAGACTATTTGCTCATATCACCTGATGATAGTAGCATACTAAAACGATTGGAATTCCGAGACAAAGTGCCAGAATCAGATCATGTAAGCCTATGTTTTGAATTGAAGGTAGAACTGCATGAAACAAGAGCATCCATCTGTGTTAAACCCAGGCTAAAGTTAGACCACACGAAGCAGAAGGTTTTCCAGAGACGCTTATCTCAGGCATTAGATAGCATCACCTGGAGTGGGGAGTTAGCTGTTGATTCTACCCGCGCCACCGGACACCATAAAGAGAGTAAGTCGGACATTGTTTTGGATACACCCGCATGAGAGGAAGGTAGGAGTACCGTGTAACTCATGGTGGGATGCCGAATGCTCTACAGCAAGAGCCAAACTGCCTACAAGAATTAAGGTGAAACCAAAATGGTATAAACAGTTGATAAGAAGCAAGAAGAGGGCTTATGAATTGAAAAGGCAATCGGATCTTGGATACTGGTTCCACAAGCACCCAAAAACTTTCTGGAATAAACTCAGAGGTCACACTGAACACCAACCGTTGAATGAAGGAGATCTTTCCGCAGAACTATTACGCCCCTCAGACTTCGCAAAAATGCACCAAAGATGGATCTTACAGCGGTGCATGAAGATCTTTTTACAATAACAGAGGTAAGCTTTGCCTTGGAGCATATGCAGAATGGGAAGGCTGCGGATCTTGAAGGGATGTGCGCAGAGCTGCTGAAGTGGGGCGATGAAAAACTCCTCCAGATCCTAACGAATCATATGAATGCTGCTGTCAAGGAAGGTTTGCCAAGGTCCTGGCAATTAAACAAGGTCGTCACAGTGCACAAATCAGGTACAAGAACAGATGTTTGCAATTATCGGACAATCATGGTAGGAAGTGTTTATTCTAAATTATTAGGTCAGCTTTATTAGAGCGTAAAACCGAAAGCACATGGGCAGATGCCATCGGTGCAAGAGCCGCATGCCGCTGTGGGTTTGAGAATGCACAAGACTGGATCACGCCCTTGCTTTGAAGGTGGTTATTGAACAGGCTAAGAAACCGAATGAGGCATTGTTCCTTGCTTTCATTGACTTCTCAAAAGCCTTTGATACGGTTCCAAGAAATGGATTGGGCAATCGAATGAAAGAGATTGGTGTCCCGATCTCACTTATGGGTGCAGTGTCTCAACTCTATAAAGAAGTTAGAGTTCGGTTAGCAGATAACCCAACAGAGATCCAAAGCACAATAGGAGTAAGGCAAGGCTGCCCGTTGTCACCCACGCTTTTTGGATTGTACATCGATGAATTGCAATCATGGCTAGAGCAGAAAGGGCTTGTAGGGACTCGTATTGGAGACTATGTAATCCAATTGTTACTCTATGCAGATGATGTGGTGCTGCTGGCAGCCACACCTAATGAGCTCCAGGAACATTTAGTAACACTGAGCGAGTTTTGCATGGAGAAGAAAATGAAAGTTAATCTGTCTAAATCCAAGATCATGATCTGGCGGAACAGTAAACAGGCCGCTTTTCACCTACAACGGAGAAACTTTGGAGACGGTAAGTCATTACAAATATCTCGGCCTTGAGTTCAGTGCGAAATATAAATGGAAAGAGTGTATTAAGAAACGTGCAGCTGGAGGGAAAACAACTTTGTATGGTATGCTCAGACGGTGCTGCAAAGCATCGTTGCGAGACTGGGGGTTGAAAAGAATGCTTTTCAAAACTTTGGTCCAAACAGTAATACTGTATGGTGCCCCAATTTGGGGTCCTACTTTGTCCAAAGGCTTATGGAAACAGGTCGAGAATGTTCAGAAGATATTTTTACAAGAGGAGATGGGCATCAAACAGCAAATACCCTATCCTATTATGCTAGCAGAAGCAGGTTTATTGCCACTGGAAGCGGCGGCACTGATCCATACTATAACTTTTGTTAATAGGGTACGCATGATGGATGATGATCGGATCCCAAAGAAAGCCATGGAAGCATCTACAAGTATGGGCTGGTATAAAGATGTATTGGATTGGGCGGATAGTTGGGGTTTGAACAGAACAAGTTGGCCAGACTCAGAAATAGGGGTGCGAGACATGGTGTAGTCACTAGTATTGCAATGGATTTGGGCTGATCCTGGCACAAAAATGGCTTATTACATGAAGGAGGTGAATATGATGCTTGTGTACTCTGATCAAGCATATCTTCATGCATGTATCCCGCGACACTTGAAGCAAACCATTGCAAGATACCGTACGGGCTCACATAAGCTTCAAATAAAGATGGGTAGATGGTCTGGCATTCCAAGGGGAGAACGAATTTGCTCAATGTGCACAAATGGGGATATTGAAGACGAAGAGCATGTGTTCCTAACATGCATAGCATACGCAGAACTCAGGGACATATTTGATATTAGTTTTCGTAATTTCCATACTCTCTTAGATATGCATCCACAAAAGCTAAGTTGTTACCTCAAGAAAGTTGAGTCACATAGACTATTTTTAATTCATTTACTATCAAACAGGAATATGTAATTTGCTGCTCTATGACCTCAAGGGCATGATCAATACATTATTATTATTATTATTATTATTATTATTATTATTATTATTATTATTACTACTACTACTACTACTACTACTACTACTACTACTACTACTACTACTACTACTACTACTACTACTACTACTACTACTACTACTACTACTACTACTACTACTACTACTACTTTAGTAGCAACAAAACTACATGAAAACATTGAATTCTATGGTTGGGTTATAGAAGACGTAAAATTTCATGCTTTGAAGCCATGCATTCATGCATACAATGCGTGTGACTTTGTACTATTCTTTCTACCCTCTAAGTGTACAAGTAGATCTCAAAAAAACACTCTCCGTGAGCAAAACCCGCTCCAAGAGAAATTCAAGTGGAATTTAGCAATCAAACTCATTCAAATCGTTTCCAGAAATATCATGAAACAATGAATCCACCTGTTTCAAAATTCTAGTAAGGTAAAAAACCTACCTGCTCTATATCTGAAAGTGAAAATTCTAGTAAGGTAAAAAACCTACCTGCTCTATATCTGAAAGTAAAAATTCTAGTAAGGTAAAAAACCTATCTGCTCTATATTTGAAAGTGAAAGCGTTGTCGCATCCTCTTCTATACAGATGATGCAAAATAGAGTGCTCAAAAGGCATGCAAATAAAAGACAGCAAGCCACATCATTACTGAATAGCATTCTCTTTAAGCACAAAATAAAAAAGATGCTAAAAATAAGCTATCTGCAAATACTTGCACATGTAAACCACGGTACCCAATTTGATGGCACAACAAAGAACTCAAAATACGTAACATGGATAGATGGACTCATTTGTGGCCTTATTTTTGGCAGAAATCAGTATTATCATATGGAACAAGCAGCACCACAAAGAACCCTTTTGTACCAACATGTAAGAGGCCTTCACTCAGACAAAAACATGATGCAAAACAAACTTGGCAATTCTTTGCTGGAACAAACCCAGTGCTGATACAAAGGCAATGGAATTTGATCATGCGCTAGACCTCCAAATGCAAACCCCATCCTATCTTCCACGCTCTGAGTATCTTCACGTTGTATATCTTGATACTCTAGCGAGCCACTCATCAGGACTAAAGCTTTTCTATGAATTCACACAATCACTTGCCAGAAAATCTAAAATACAAATGAAAGCTGATGTTCCAAAAAGTGATAAAAAAAAAGACAAGAAATGTTCTACATGAGAAAAAACATAAATAATAATTGTTATCATATACATGTATTGTAAAGGAACGGAAACACAGTTGAAGATAATATCATTTTGTTGCTATTCAAAGTAATGGCTGGGCAGCAACGAATGACTAAGCAAGTATTGTTCAGCTGGAAGTAAGAAATGAATATTTTTCTAATCCACAAAAAGTTGAGAATTCAGGAGTAAAAGGAACCCTTTATCTTGGAGTTCTAAACTACCACCTGATATTACAATGTTATGCGAAGTTATCATTAATTAGACATCTTGGGACCCTTCCAAAGAAGGCAAGACAGTTCTAGGTAAGAGAATAGCTGTAACTTGCAACATCCAGAATGTAACATAGCATGTAACATAAGCCCTTGTTGCCACTATTCAGGAGAAATAGCTAAAGGTAATTGCTGGCCACTATTCAGGAGAAATAGCTTAAGGTAATTGCTGCGAATGCTTTATGCCAACTCCTTATAACCATGTATGTACACCTGGTTAATAGTATGGCATGTAACGAAGAGGCCTGCTTAACTTAGGCACCCTTCTCAAGAATATGAACTAAGCAGGAAGAGTTTCTCATTATCATCCATTTCTTACCCATATCCATAGGGAGAGTAACGATATGTAGATGCAAATGGCCTTTGAGATGGATATCCGACGTCCACGGAATTGTTTCATCCTTGGAACCTTGGTTTGCTTGGCATAGGACTTAAAGTAAAGCAATTGCATGTTAACATGGAAAAATATTTGTTGATTCAAGAAACAGTGTGGCAATCAATCACCTTTAATGGCCACAATGAACTCAGAATGTAGTACTGAAATTGTCAGTGTTCTTCTTTTTGTAATCACATAATATGAAACAACTTTCAGTCCATAATGCTGAGTCCATAATGTTGTCTGTTCTATCATAGCAGTTAATTCAAGTTAATGTTTAAATTATGAACTCAATAATATGGGTAGTAATTGTTCCACAGCCCATCACTGCACTATTAGCACTTTTAAACAAACAACAAAGATATAGTATTGAGGAAACAGAGACATGATATTGATATGTGGCTAATAATCTAACAGAGATACATAATCTAGTTCTGTCTCCATCTATTCCTATGCCAAGGCTTTTACTGCTTAACTTTTGTTACAAAACAAAGCATGAACAACATCAAGTTCAAAACATTCATCACACAAGCATCTTTTTGGGGTATAGATTTGGTGTCCATCATCATGAACATCCTAGCTGAGGCTTACTTTTGAAACAATGGACAACAACAGGATAAACAATATTTTCTATTGACAAGTGCATTCCCCACTCTTATCCAATAAGGTTGCAGCAAAAGGAAAAGAGGGCCATGTGGAAGAGCAATTTTTGTCAGCATAGTAGACTTCAACAATCTTCTATGCCCTTACCATCAAAATCATGAGTAGTCCTACTATACAGTGGGCAAGATATATTGCTTATACCAAACTATACAGTGCCCATGAAGTATACTAATGCTAGCATATGTTGGCATCAATACGTGAGGAGCAACAAAGACTGAAATTAGAATTTTAATTGTAGTAATGTTAGGCAGAGTGCAAAACAATTTCACGTAAAGAGATGCCACTAGAAAGCAGAAGAAATAGCTATGACAACTCAAGCTAAGGAGAAGTTATTTGCTTGATCTGGATTGCAGTTCAGATTCAAGGCACAATGTTTATCTGTGGCTAAGCTATTGACTTGACTTCCAACATGATTTGATATTCAAAATCCTGAGGTATGACATATTCTGAATGAAAGCTTAATGCTTCACATGTAGTAAAGCATAAAGAAAGAACTTAAGCTTTAGTTTATTTGCATCCTCGGGGTGCTGATCCAAGAAAGAGCTTGCCTTGTCAAGTCCCTGCTTCTATATCCCCATGCTTTCTTTGCCTCATCAAATCTTGAGTCTAGGATGAGTCCCAACTTACCTTGGATGGTTCAAAACTATTTTTTATACGGAGCTGCTCATTGTGGGCCTTAAGCGAAGAATGTAGCTTCAAGGTGAGATTTCCCAAGTAAAATCTTGTGACAGGTTGGAGTATCCTAGCCACAGAAAGATGCCTGCTGCTATGTTAATATGCAGGCTAATAGAGGCATAGCAGCCTGAAGAAAGTACTTCTAAGTCAACATATAAAAAGTATGCTAGATTTCAAGATTTACCTCTAGTTAAATATACAAAGTAGTGGATCAGCATTATTTTGTCACTACCTACCAGTCTAATTTCTCAATCCAAGAATGGAGATTTCCAGCTTCAACATTCGAACTCGTGCGTGCATCTTAAACAAAAATAGACCTCGTTTCAACTTATATCATGGGCCTGATAAACAAAGCAGATTTTTTTGGCTCCTGTATATCCTCTCCCAGACCGTGACATTATGCCCAGCTTTTTTCTACATGGGTATTTCATTTTAGTCACTCATGAACCATTAAAACAAGCTTCATTGGAAAGGGTCTACCAAGCTTCGGTGGGGTCTGCCAAGCTTCAATGAAGGGTCCTCGGCTATTCCTCGACTGTTTACATCTCTTTGTAAGCTACGACAATTTTACATAACTAAACATTTACCAAGTGCACATATACAGGTTTAAGCAAAATGCATCGCGAAGACCACATACCTGCGATTTGCAAGGCATGAATCAATATTCACAAAAAGCCTTCCAATTTTGCATCGCATCTAGCTCCATGATTAAGGTCTTTGACTGAAGACGAGAAACCTTATCAAGCACCAGAGTTGCAAGAGCTTGAAGAGTTCTTGCTTCTAGATGGAGGCCTCTAGAGCTTCAGGGTCAAATTACTTGGGTTTTCTAATTTCCTTGGCCCTAGGATTCGAAATTATAGAATCGGACGGCTCAAAATGATTTCAGTTGACGCAGCAGGACACGTGGCATAGCTAGAATCGCAGGAAAGTGGGCAACTCGGGTTAGGCAACCCTGCTAAAAATTGAGCTAAATGCATGGTTTATTTGTGGGCACTTGTGGTCCAATGAAGGTCAATTGTGAGTATTTAATGATCCATTGGAGGGTTTTTGGTGGTCCATTGAAGGGCATTTGTGGATCTATTGGTGTTAAAATTACCATACAACCTTAAATCTTTATAGCAATCATTCAATTTATTGAAACAACTCGTGCTTAAATATCAACTGAAAGCTAAACTTTGAAATTTCATAATGTTATTTCAAAATAGGAGATTCAAAAAAATGAGCCCATCATAATAAAGTTTTTTGCTTAAGTGGGCGGTTTATGGGCACCCTCCCCTATATGGAAACAATATAGAAACAGAATCGCAAATATTCCCTGGGGCTTATAATGCTGACACATGTCAGCTGCCTACAACATGTAATGGAAGTCGGGTCTTCCAATTCCATGTGACTGGTTGTCCAAATTAACAATGTGTTTTCACTAACTTTAACAAAGCCTTTTCACTCATACAGCAGATTCACAGAGACTTAAAGACTGATACACATAGATTCACACAGCTGTAAGACAGATGTTTTATGATCAGATCGGTTAACAACAGTGAAACAATATACAGTTACACCTAAAGCAACATAGTTTCATTTAAAACAGAGATGGATTTGAACAGAGATTTACATTGAAAAAACAGAGATTTACAATAATGGATAACAAAGGTTTGAACAAAGATTTACAACAACGAAACAAGAGGTCCCCTTGTTCCTTTCCCCTACGAATCACAGAAAAGCTGGAAGCCAGAAATAGCTGCATGCAAGGTAGAGGAACAAGATCAATATAAGTTCCAAAAACGCAAGAACTTAGGAAGAATATTAGGCTCAGAAACTCTTAGCTCTGTCGCTGCCATACGTTTGCTGCCATTGCCTCCAGCCGTTCAGGGAAGAAACAATCTGTTCATAGAAAGGGGCCACAAAGGCTCTTCCATTCCACGAAAAAGGAGGCATATAAGGAAAATTGCATTTCAAGAGACCTTAAATACAAAAAACTAGAATGCAACCTTATATTGTACAGTTCATAACCCCAAAGGCGTTAAATCTGAACCAGAATTCGAAGGAATAGACTTATAATCAAGCAGAATAACTATAAGACCAAGAAGTTTTCAAAATACACATGATAATCCTTAAAAATCGCTGAGATAACACACCTTTAGTTGTTGATCTTCCTGCTCCAAGTTCGGCCACAAATACAAACAGAAAGCTAAGAAAGTTGAAGCGGCAGACCTGTGCACCTCGACGGAGCTGTGCAATATAGCGAGAAAAATGGGGGCAAAAATTTGCTCCCCTATTTCTATATTGTAGGGAAAAGGATAAGGGTCCTAATTTTTGGTCCAACCGGTGACCCGCTCCCGGCTACCGCCGGTCGCGGGGCCCCACCATCTGGACCGGAAATTAGTCCCCTTGTTCCTTTCCCCTATACAAGATGTTGCGCGTGGAGGGTTGCCCGTTAGTGTCCTGGGGGGTGGGTGGTTGTGCATAGTCTGTTTTGTATCTTCTTCTTCTTCTTCTTTTTTTTTTTTTTTGTAGGCAAGCTTTTTTACTTTTCTATTAATCTTAAAAACATAGTACACGACCTTATTGGAGTAGGCTCCACAATAGGCCAGATAAAAATATTTGCAAGAATAATGGTCTACCAGATCGGAAAAATAGTCCCAGTAACACACCAATCCAAGATAAGAGTCTGAAGTTTGAAGCTCCAACACCGAGGGATAGGGATGGACGAACTCTAGAATAGCTCAACCAAAGTACATTCTAAAGTACTAGAAAACAATATCATAGCCAAAGACAGACCCAACAGACCTGTATTCCATGAGATTCCACCCTCCTAAGTCCCTCGAAGGCCCAGCCAACAAGATCTGCAGCTCCAGTGACTATGAAGGCTTCAATGGTTCAAAAGAGGGCAGCTTAATATGTCTAGAGGCATATGAATCCATCATTAGCTATCCCACTGTCTTCCCACTGTTTTGTATCTTCTTTGTTTAATATTGAACCTTCTAAATGTTATAAGCATACAGATTCTAGATGTTCGCAACTTTCTCCAAGTCACCATCTACAAGTGCTTCTAAATTTCTCCATATTATAACTATAATATATTATTTTTAGATATTCTTCATATTATAACTACAATATATTATTTTTAGATTTCTAGCCATTATAGCATAATATAAAGCTTGCCAAATGAAATAGAGAAAGGATATTTTTCTTTTTAATAACGAAAGATACATTTGTCATTAAATTATAAAGATAAATACGTAAGTCTGAGATGCATGTTTAAAACCCAAAGGAAAATATATAGAAGGAATCTCTGATTTAAATTCTAAATTAGCAATATGAACCAAAGGAGCATGATTTTGCCGAGCTGCCTTAACGAGCTGACCACAAGAACTCGTTTTTGTCGAGCTGCCTTAACGAGCTGTCTTCTTAAGTGAAATATATGTCCAGCCATTATTATGACTTAACTGAACCCAATACACCGAGGCAAGCCCTATTGCATTGAAGGCAAAAGGAACCATTGCAGAAGACGCTAGTAGAACTTCTGTCTACGCATAATGAGATTTCTCCGTAGCGTGTGATGCTACAACCACTGTATTAAGTGCTACACTATCTTGCATACAAGATATGGTCACAAGTGCAATATATGGCACAATAACATGTGATGCCTCATCAGACGACATTGGCATTGAAGACATCTTAGGTATAGAGGACAGAAGAGGAGATACTAGGATTGAGGGATAATTGTAGGTGAAGGAAATAGAGAAAGGATTCAATAGTTATAGGATAAAGAATGGTTAAAGAATTGCTAAAAAAACTATGAAACAAAAATAGACACATTTAAGGGCAAACTAAAGACGTTTAAGATGGTTATCAACCTTGTTTTTGCACTAAAACACTACGCCTCAATGTTCCTAATAATCAAGATACGGTTTATATGAAAAAATGAAAGAACTCCCCACAAGTAATTATGTTGAAACAATAATAGAACATAACATAGGTTCAGTGTTTGCCGCCTACACTTCGTGACCAGGTACGACTCATTCATTCTGAGGGAGGAATGACGGCCACATCTATGATCGTGTCTATTGAGAGATGGACACACTTATTACAGTTAATACATGCCTTCGTTCCAGACCCTAAAGCCCAGTATGTGGGCACAAGTGATGCCTCAGTACAGACACTAGATACAGAATTACAGCCACAGAAGAAACATTGTGTTGAAGCGGAAGTGCAGACATTGGAAAGGGAACATGTTGAGGTGGGCATACAGACATCTCCACAATCCCAAGGGGACCAGGAGTTGCAGTGCCGAGCTAGCAGACAGGAGCAGGCTGCCTCAGTATCTTCTATTACTATGAGCCTGAACTTGCATATTATAGGGGTTGTAGAGGCAGAAGATGATGCCCTTTCTGATATGGATGCTGCTTTGCATTTTTTCACTGATGTCATGCATGTGAAGGCTGGTGTTGTCTCCGCTACTAGGGTGGGAGTGGCAAGACCTGATCGTCCTCGCCATTTTTTGGTTCGGTTTCAAGACACTCTCAGAGGGACTAGTTTCTCAGTACAGGAGGACCTCTCCCCTCTTCAATTGTGTAACTGTAAGGAGGAGCTCTGCAAGGTGAGGGCAGCCCGCCTGCAAAAGAAATGGGCAGTGTACAGGGGAGGCGCAGCAATTATTCAATGGCCTTTCAATCCTTGAACTGGCTATGTCTAGATAATTTTAGAAGCATAAATTTACCACTAGCATTAGCATTATCTTATCTTATTCTTGGTAGCCTTTTAATATTTGATTATTGTGTTTGGTGATGGGGTCTAGTCCTCAGGTTTTAGATGGGTTGTTGCCCTTGCATGTGCCGTCCCATAACCCGTTGTGTTCCCGTGGACGTAAAAATTCATCTTATCTTATCTTAACTTATCTTATTAAAACCATAATTTATTGATCAATTTATACATATGATTTCCATTAAAGAACCATACAACTTCTTCACGTGATGAAGGACAAGTTCTTTCCTTCTATATGGGACCAAATAAGAGGGGACCAAATAAGAATAGAATAGAATAGAATAAGAGGAGACCAAATAGTAATCCCATGAATTGCAAAGACGAAGAACATGTGTATAGGCAAGATACTATTAATCATGGTCTAAAGAACACTCCCTCATCAATATTTGTTAATTTCAATTCAACTAGTATAACAAATTATGTTGATTGGATTACAACAGTCAACTTTACAAATTATGTTGATTGGATTACAACAGTCAACTTTTTCTAATCCAAAATATGTTTGTATAGATGTTTCTAAATGTTATTTATGGTCTAAAGAATACTCCCTTATCAACATTTGTTCATTTAAATTCAACTAGTATAACAAATTAATATTGAATAGATTAAAATAGTCAAAGTTTTCTGATCCAAAATATGTTTGAGAATGCTCAACATATGCTCTATACAACCCCTTCTTATGTAACTTCTTGGATATGGAAGCAATAAAATGAATAAGGGGTGAATATGCCTATCCAACAGCTCTCGTTGCCCTACGTCACCCCCCGTGTGAATATGCACCCAAACCAAAGGGGGTTTAAGGGGAATTTTAATTTAAATGTGTTGGACCCAATGGTTGCGTTAATTAATGTCAATGGTAGTTATGTGTTGGTTGTTAATGTCAATGGTTGTTATATGTTGGTTGTTATGTGTTGGGAGATTTAATTTTTATATGTCAGATGTTAATGGTTTGTGTTGCAAAATTTTTTTTTTGGCCCCTTCGGGGTCTTAGGGACGCCCCCAAGTGTGACAAAAATTTTTGAATTCAAACCAGAAAAAAACTAGAATTCATTTGAGGCTTTCATCACCTGTAGCTTTTGAATTTGATCACCATAAAACAAATAGAACATAAGTAAAAGTTACCATAAAGATAGAGCAAATTGATCCCATTATTCTGAAAGTCATAAAGTTTGCAACACCCATACACAAACATTTTTCAACTGGAATTTAACAGCAGCCTTTGGCCTCCATGGATTCTTGTGGTGAGAAACCAAAGTGGGAAACTTTTCTGCTTGTTAGCACAAGGATCTAAAAGCCTTGGAATTTGCTTAATAACTGCCTCAAAATCTAAAAATGCATGGTAATTTTTTGCAAGCTTCATTTAGAATGAGCCATAAAACAATATCCAATAGCGCAATCCTGTATTAATCAGCTGGTAGGATGTGAAAGCCTACCAAACCCGGCCGAAAAATTGCTGTTTTAGCATAGATAACTTAACCAAACATATCCATATCATACACTATCAAAAAGATCTCGGAGAGAGCTTTCCAACGCAATAAAAATTATCTCAAACAGAGCTCTGGATCAAACGTTATGATAAGAAATGTGTTGCCGGCAGGGAAACTGCACTACATGCGCCCTTCAAGCCCTTCATGTGCCCATTATGCACCACACACACAAAAAGAGGGCTTTTTTTGTGAGCCATTGGTTGTTGACCATTGAAAAAAAAGGCTAAAATCAATGGCCTTCATGTGCCCATTATGCACCACGCGCACAAAAAAAAGGCTTTTGTTGTGAGCCATTGGTTGTTGACCATTGAAAAAAAAGAGGCTAAAATCAATGGCTCAGAAATGGTGCACTCTAGATGTACACATTAGTACATCCACTTGAATATATCACGAAATCATAGGAAAACCTTAGTGAAACGTGTACAAAAACACAAAGAAAACCCCCTGTTATTATGCTACATATTTGATGCAGTACAAATCTGTTTCCTTTTTCTGTCAGATTTATTTGCTTATTCCTAACTAATGCCCCGTCGTTGATGCAATGGGGCCTTATCAAGGAATTACAATAAAGACAAACTCCTAGATTCTTCAAGCTCCAAGGTACTACCACAACATTTATGGGCTCTTTGTGCTTGATGATAGTATATTACATCAGTTGGTGTAAGGCACCTTCTCAAACATCATAAGTACCACTCCCTGGAGGGGGTATCAATCTGCAATAAATCAAATGGAAACCTGAAGACTTGCATATTCTGTTTCTATTTCACACGATATTGAACATTGCCCAGTTGCAGACCTTGATATAAGTGATAATGGCCTTCTCTTCATCGGCTTGCCAAGAATGCAAGAATTTCCTTAAAATCCATGCTCTTTATTGATGTCCTAAGCTAAATATGCAGTATGTTGCTAGGGCACCTTATCTTGTGCTGCAGGAATCTCTTGCATTGAATTTAGGAAATGGTTGTGGCTCATATTTAAGTTGAAATTAATCATGCGATAACAGTCCATTGAAGGGTTGAAGGGTTCTCAGTACATGAAGTTCTATTGATGTCCAATATAAATATATGATGCAACCACTACAAGGATTTTGTAGAAGTGCGGGGCTTTTATGCCTTGATGGTAGTGCTAGATAAGTTATCTAAGATGGCATATTTCTTGCCATGCCATACTACAGAAACAGTTTTGGATATCGCCTTTTGTTTACCAAAGAGATTTTTAGATTGTACGGAATGCTAGGGTGATCGTCCCTGATAGAGATTTGAAGTTTAACAAAGCCTTTTGGCAAGACTTCTTCAACAGGATCTGCACCAAGTTGTGGATGAGTTCTTCTTATCATCCACAAACAGATGGGCAAAAGGAGCGCACCAACATAATCTTGGAGGACATATTGAGAAATTACGTTTTGAAAAGCAATTCAAATGGACCGATTGTATCCACCTAGTTGAGTTTGCATACAATAGTACAAAGCAAGAATCATCAAAGATGTCTTCTTTCATGATTAATTACAGCTATCAATGCTTGACTCCAGATACATGGCACAATCTAGTATCCACGGTGAAAGTCTCTCAATAACTTCTGGCATATATGCAACAACTTGTGGAGGAAGTGCGACCTGGATATCTTCTAGCAGCAAGGGCATGTCAGAAGAATCTAATAGATAGACATAGATCTCCACGAGAGTTTGTTGTGGTTGATAAAGTTTGGCTCGAGCTAAAGGTGATGCAAACGAAGCTCCATATCAAAAATTGCAAGAAACTTGCTCTGAGACGGGCGGAACCCTTTAAGATTGTAAAAGAAGATAGGGAGCATATCTTATAAGTTTGATTTGCCCACTCATCTAAACGGTCATAAAGTTTTCTGCAACGTGAAATTGTTCCCGAGTTAATTCTTGATAAAGCATTCAAGAAGACGCGAAGGTTGGAATTCCTTCAATATATGATCAAGTGGAAACACTTGCGCGTGGAAGATGCAACATATAAAGCATGATCTAGAGAAACAATACCCACAATTCATGGAGCAATTCGACGACCAGGTCACCTCCGACTTAGTCGACGTCGGTGATCGTGGGCGATGATGGGATCATCCGAAATATTCCCTAGCCATGATGCACTGCGTGTGCGCATGACAAGAGGTCATGTAGGTTAAGCAGATGATTGTGGGCGATGATGCGATCATCCTAAATGTTCCCTAGCCATGATGCACTACATGTGCGCATGACCGAAGGTCATGTAGGAATAGGCATGTAATCATGGGCAATGCTGGGATCATCTTAAATGTTCCTTATGCCATGATTTAGTGCAAGTAACTAGAGGTAGTCTTGAGCTGGTAGTTCGGCTCAAGTAGGTTAAATACGGGATGGCCCCTTTAATCCACATAATATATTAACAAAAGGAATTATTAACGTGGTGGATCAATGTGCAGGCCAACATTGCAAGGGATGGGGCAATGAGAAGAGCACCACAAGGAGCGTAGAACTCCGGATACTTGTTTTGTCTAAAACATTATGTGATAATGTCTAAGAGGGAATCTAAGTAAACATTGCCTAAAATTGCAATTATTTTTGTTATTAATAATTGTGATGAGGCTTACCTTAGTAGCCTGACAATTTTATTAAACTCTTGTTAAGTATTATCGTAAGTGGTACTGATTGCCTTAAATCTTGTATAAGTTAATAAGTATTTAAATAAATATGTTGTAAGGTTGATGCAGGATTTCAAGATGGGGAGACACGTGATGCTGAGGACATTTTCAAATGAAGGTGGGGAGAATGTGATGTTCTAGTATAATATACGCTAAAAGCTTTATACACAATGCAAGCTAAATGTAGAACAATTCAGCTTTGGGACTGGACCTACGGATTCATTTATATCGAGCTTTAGTTATGCCTGTAATATTGTATGGATGCCAGATATGGGGACTGGGTTTGGCAAGAAAAAAAATGGAAAGATATAGAAGCAGTCCAAAAGCGCTATCTAATGGATGAGCTAGGAGTTAAACTCCAAACCCCATATGCCATGATGCTTGCTGAAGCTGGTATGTTGCCATTGGAGCGAGAGGCAATCTATCAATACCTTGTTTATGTAACCAGAGTTAAAGCCTTACCACATGAAAGGCTACCATATAAGGCAATGGGAGAAAGCAAAGAAAGTGGTTGGTATGCAGATGGAGAATTATGGCTGCAAAGATGGAACATCAGTATGGACGATATGCCATCACAAGAAGAAGCTATTCGGGACCTTGTTAGGACCAAAGTGATCAAGAAATTATGGGCCAACCTACCAAGCAAAATGGACTTTTACAGGGTTGAAATAAATCCCATGGTTATGTACATAGCACAACAGTACTTGATACACCATCTCCCTATGTCATCTAGACACAAGATTTGTCAGATGAGGGTTAGCTTCCATCACCTACAAGTCGAGGTAGAAGGTGGCATAAAATACCAAGATCCAGTCGCATATGTCAGATATGTGGGACAAGGGAAGTGGAGGATGAGCACCACTTTTTGCTTAGTTGTGCAGCTTATACATCTGTAAGGGAGCGACACAATATCCAGGAAGCAAATTGTGTGAATATCTATACTTTTTTTCACTTGCCATCATGGAAACTAGCAAATTTCCTCAGAGAAATGTAGCTTGTTCGTGATGTACAACTATATAAGTAGCCTAGGTCATAAGGTTTTTAAGAAGTGCATTTACTATGTAAACATTTCGTCTCCTAGACCGTAGGGTCTTTAAGAGATCGTGAATAATCAATTACAATTACAATTATTAGAACTATTATTCTATTAAAGATGTTAGATGATCATGGCATGATACTCTGTTTTGCATCTCTTGTGTATGGGGGTACAGACCTAGGAGCCATGAGTAGTATGATCCTAGTAGTTAGACCTCTGTAATTCACATTACAATGCGGCCTGTGCATAGAGAGCCCCCTGATCGTGAGCCTAGGGCCTTGACTGGCTTAGACTAGGGGACTTGTTCTGATTGCAGAGAGATCAGATGTGCTTGTCTACCAGGGATCCATAGCAAGCTAGGTCTAGTACCTTGTCACTGCGAGAGGGCAAGGTATGGGTTTGACCCCTCCTAGATTAGAGGTTAGGTTGAGTATGAGCGGAGGCAACCTCGTCTCTCTAGCTGCCTGCTATGGCAAGATACCTATTAGAAGGAGCAGGCTTCCTGCCTCATCGGATCTCGGCAGGCTACAATCGAGATTCGATGCTTTTTGATGTATCTACTAAGTAGGGGCGGATGGAGTAGTCTACCCTTGCCATTATCCAATGCCAGCCAACTCCAGTATTATAACTTCCATTTGCTGTTATCTTGTGGCCAAGATGGTTAGTCTTACCTCACAGAGTCTGAGCTTGAGTTAGGACCTCCCATGTGATGCAATGGTGATGTTGTATTACGTCAATGATGTTATGTTGTTGATGGTGCATCACCTTTCGTGATGAGCATTTATATTGATTATGATTATGATGTATGTCACTTATGCTTACCTTTACACGCTTCCCCAGTGAGATCGGCCCCAGGGAAGATAGGGAAGATATGTCCTTCTTCTGCATCAACTTTAAAGCACCACCAGTAGTTGTTGCCGCGTGGACGACCTCTTGTTGATCTAGAGGGTCAGCAGGAGGGGATCTCTAGGGCTTATATGATGGGAGTATCATATAAGTTTTTTCTTTTTTTCTTTTTTTTTTTCTTTTTGAAGGCAAGGTGGGTTTTGTATTCATTTTACATGGAATACATCATGTCGGAATCTTCCAAGCTAGGAAGATATATCTGTGTCACAAAAAACTAAGACCCTTCCTTTGTGAAAAAGCATAAGGAAGAAAATAAGAAACATCGGCTGCATACAGTTATATTAAACTTAAAGAACAAAGTTTAAATAGGCCAATAGACAAAATCTGGCATCACAAAGTATTTGGAGAGTTCTTCTACTGCAGGCTGAGATGGAGAGGGGTTGCTGGCGGTAGAGCAAGAGCATGCAATCTCAAGGGGAAGTGGTTTCCCCATCAAACCTCATGGGGATCCAGCCGAGGGAAGGAAAAGGAGAGCAAAGCAGAGGAAATTCTGAACAAGACAGAAACAGTTGGGACCTGACAAAAAAAATCTGATGGAAAGGATAGAGAAGAGGCAAGGGAGTTAAGAATTTAAGGAGATGCCCAGCCCCTAAATCTATCTTTTTCCATGGCTTTGACAAAACCCTTACTGAATTCAAGCTGGTGGTCTCAAGCTTACCCATCCCCTGCCCCAGTTGTGGAGATAGGGTGCATGCAGGGGAACTCTGCCCCATCGTTCCTTTGATCTCTGATTTTGCTGACAAGAAGGGGAAACAGTTAGAGAATGCAACAGATTCTGATGGTTTTGAGCAGGCCATAGCTCATTCAACTAAGAAAAAGGGTACTGTGTTAAAAGGTGATGGCTCTGGGCGGTCTGGCCTCAATGGATCTCAAGTCCATCCTCCTATCTTGCCACTACCCTCTGTCCTCTCCACTCCTCCCCCTGGTTCCTACCTAAGTGAAAAAGCAATTGTTGTCTCTTCTCTGCTCCAAGATATCACTCCCTCTCCAAATCGATATGCTCTTCTGGCTGAGTCTACTCAGCCCCGTGACTCTCCTTTGATCTCTGAAAACCCCTGCTTAAACCCCCATTCCCCTTCCAAGGATTTCCCTCTGGACTATGAGATTACCTCTGTTAGAAATATGGGGAAGGAGGACCATGAGATTGTCTCTGATAGAGATATGGAGAAAGAGGAACTCCCTCTGGGAAATATACCCGCCTTGGTATGTAAAGTTGTTGTTGGCAAGAAAAGGGAGAAAGGATTCAGCAAAAGAATGGACAAGCATCACTTTGAAGCCTCTCTGGTAAGGGTGCTACTGGAGCATTCCCAGACGGAGGGCAGTAGGTCATCTCTCCATGAATAAGTTGTTGAAAAAATTAGGCTCCTTCTGGCAAAGGTTTGAAGAAGGAGAATATATCTTTTGCTATAGGTTCTATATAAATTCGGCTGTTAAGCATCTTGCTGTACTTTGTAGTAAGCAGTCTTCTGCTGTTTACTTGTTGGGTTGCCTGAAGCAATCCCTTGTTTTTTAGTTTGCTGGTTGGACATCAGAATAGCCGTTTGGCATTTTTGTATCTACTGATTGTATTTCCTATGGCATCATATAGCTTATGTTTTTTGGAAACGACTGTCCAACTCCCGTTCTCTGTTATCAGTATGGCATTTTATAACCTTGGGTTTATAAAGATGATTTTCCATGTTATCAGGACTGTTCTAATATGTGAGCTATTTCTGTCTGCTAATCTCACCAACTGGGCGTCCCTGTGCCTTGCCTACATTAAGCAATGCTCTGGCGATTTAGTTCCACTCAAGTTGTGGTTTTATGGATATCCTATAACTATTTGGATCTGGGTACTGGGGTTCTCCTTGACCATTCTAGGGCCCCCTTTGGACTGCGCAAGTAGCACTCTCGGGCTCCCTTTGATCTGCTCAAACAGAGATCTAAATATCATTTCCTCCATTATTAAACAACCCTTTGTTGTTCTAGATGGTCATATTTGGCTCTCGGTTCAGGGGTTCTCTATGAACATGCTCGGACCCCCTTTGCCTCGCTCAAGTATCAGTTTTGGCCCTCCTCTTATCTGCATTAATACAGACACAAACATTATTCCTTATATCATTCCATACCCAATTGTTATCTTATATCGAATCATGTGTTACCCCAAATGGCTATTTGGTATGATTTGGGTATGGGGATTGATTGACTCATCATTGAACAACAGTGAAGATAGGGGATACATCTGTCAAGAGCACTCTGTTAGTCTGTGGGGGGCATGTCTTCACCATGATGCCCCTCTAAAGATCTCTAGAAGGGTACTTCACTCATGGGAGCCATGGTATTTATTTACCGAGGCTCGCCTCTATGACCAAATTTGGTACCCTTTTGCCAAGTCCTGCCTGTCTTACCAATTCTGGCATTTATTGGCCAAACTTTGCCCCTCCTATCAAATAAGGGTTCTTCGACTAACTCTGGTAATTTGTGGGGGAGGCATTCATTTGCCTATGACCAAATTTGGTATCTCCTTACCAAATTTTGCTCCTCTTATCAACTTGGGCATTTATTTGCCATATCACGCCCCTCTTATCAAATATGGCATTTATTTGACAATTCTTGCTCCTCTCACCAAGTATGGCATTTATTGCCAAGTTATGTCCTCTCAGGGGTATTCATTCCTATAAAAATTTGGCATTCGAGGGATCCTCAAAAGGCTCCATGTTCTGGTAATCTGGGGGGGAGGCATTTATTTGCCAAGTCTCGCCCCTATAACCAAATTTGGTATTTCTTTGCCAAATTGTGCTCTTTCTATCAACTTGGGCATTTAATTGCCAACTCACGCCCCTCCTATCAAACAACATGGCATTTATTTGCCAAACCATGTTCCCCCTTCCAAATTTGGTATTTCTTTGCCAAATGGTGCTCTTTCGAACACTCATAGAGGATAGCCGGAATCAACGCCAGGATCTGTACTGTTGCTTTGTGGATTTCACAAAGGCTTTTGACACAGTGCCTCGGGATAAGTTGTGGGACAGATTGAGACAGCTAGGGACCCCGTCGACTTGCGAGAATGCTATATCTGAGACCTATACGAGGCTTGCTCCGGTCGCCCGGCCGTCTCACACTTGTCGGGGGGAGCCCGTTGTTAGTAGCATTGGGGTGCGCCCGGGGCTGCCCTCTATCCCCCGGCTCTTCGGCTTGTACATTGACCAGCTAGAAGAATGGCTAGCCGAGCACCTTTCGATTGATGCACCACATAATCCGGCAACTCATATATGCTGATGATGTTGACCTGCTCGCATATACCCGGAGGACATGCAACGCCACCTGGATGCTTTGGACACTTTTACGCCAATTCACGACATGAGAGTTAACTTGGCCAAGACAAAGGTCTTCTTTGGTCCCATCATCCGGCACCCACGCCTTCCCTCATTCACTTACCGAGGGGCGGTGTAGTGGAGGTGGCTCGATCTTATAAGTATTTGGGCATTGGGTTCTCTACTACCACACAGCGGGATGCATCCATCGTTACGGGTCACTGCGAGTTTGGAAAGCCCTCAGTATGCAATGCAAAACCCTTGATCACAAAGGGTAGTATGCATGGGGTCACGGGCACACTTGTTGGGCCTTGGTTGAACCGGTCCTCCTCTATGGGGCAGAAGTGTGGGGGCAGTGATATCCCTCACCACTTGGAACGATCTAGAGCGGAATCTGAAGGCCTTCTTGGCGAACCTTTGGGAGTGCAATCCACGGTCCCATATCGAGATCTTGCTCGGGGAGGCAGGCTTCCTTCCATTATAGAGGGCTCATTTGGAATGTCACCTTATTTACTTCCGAGAAGGTGGTGGCTATGGATGAAGCCCGGCTGCCCAACCTTGCTTTGGCGGTGGCGATGGGCCCTTGCGACCCAAAGCTTCTTTGGAAAGACAAGCAAGCCCGGTGGTTCGCTATGGAATGTGCGTGGCACACGGATGTGGACCCATTGCATACACCGAAGGAACACGCTGCCTTGAAGCAAATACTTGGATGCTTGCTTCATGGCCAAGCTTTGGGATGCGAGAGGCCTGTCACATGTCAAGGTGGCAAATTATCGACGGCGAGTTAATCCCATGCTCACGAGGGGCCTACACCACTACTGCGCACCCATCTACCCATGAAAAAGCGTGGGGTGATTGCTTCCATTAGCGCAGGTGCACAC
The DNA here is from genome assembly GCA_021234155.1 of Isoetes taiwanensis. Taxonomy (NCBI): domain Eukaryota; kingdom Viridiplantae; phylum Streptophyta; class Lycopodiopsida; order Isoetales; family Isoetaceae; genus Isoetes; species Isoetes taiwanensis. The sequence goes on along the minus strand of JAJEKV010000005.1, from coordinate 12,342,768 downwards.
CACCTCCGCATTGAGGCGGGGAGATGGATTGGGGGGGAGCGTGAGGGCGAGTCATGCCGTCTTTGTCAGCGCGCCATTGAGGATGAAAGTCCGCGCCCTCCGGGCTGTCCGTGATACCCGGCATATCGGGCTCGGTATGCTCGGTTAGTTGTGCCCCCATCGGGCCTTGCATGAGCTCTGCGAGCCACGGCCTCTGTGGGCTTGTTGGGATCGTACCTCGGGGAGGTAATGGATCGTGGACTCGGTTATGCCCCCTCGTCCAGGCATTAACCTCAAATTTGTACTTGTGATTATGTATATAACTATCGGTATGTCGACATCCTTATTGCTACTAAGGTTTTCCCAGAAAACCCTTGGTGGGGTTTTTAATCACGGTAGTATCGCACTTTTGCTCTCTCTTTGTACTTGGGTCCCATAGGCTAGTTGGTCTCCGTGGACGATAAAATCATATTCTATTCTATTCTATTCTATCAACTTGGGCATTTAATTGCCAACTCACGCCCCTTTTATCAAACATGGCATTTAGTTGCCAAAATATGGCCCTCCTATCATATATGGTATTTAATGGATCCTCGAACGACTCTCTGCTTTAGTAATCTTGGGGGGAGGCAATTATTTGCCAAGACTCGCCCCTTTGACCAAATATGGATCTTCTTTGCCAAATTCTGCTCTGCCTATCAATCTGGGCATTTATCTGCCAAGTCACGCCCCCTATCAAACTTGGCATTTATTTGCCAACTCCTGCTCCTTCTACCAAATATGGCATTTATTTGCCAAGATATGTCCTCCTAGGGGTATTCCAATGGTTGTCCATTTGTGGCTGTGGGCTTTGTGGGAGCTTCTTTTGTCTGGCTTCACTGCCGCCAGGAACTTCTTGTGCACTGACATTTTTTGGGATATAGCTTCGAGAAATAGTCAATCCCCTCAATGCTTATAGTATCTTGGAATCTACGTGGCATCAAAGGGATCCTTAAACGTGCCAGAGTCCTGGCAGCTGTCAAGTCCATGAAGGCAGACATTGTCATGTTACAAGAACACAGACTACCGGACTTCGAGGCCAAATGTCTGGGTAATTGGGTAGGCTGTGGGTACTCATCCTTTAGTTGTGCAGCTCAAGGTACCAAGGGGGGCACGTGCATTCTCTGGAAAGGACAAGGGCATAAACGGGCGTTTGCAGACCCTGGGGGCCGATGGCAGACAGTAATCTTTGAAAGCCAAAACTGTCTATAGGGGCTCGTTAATGTATACGCTTCCAACAAACCATCTGAAAGGGCAACTATGTGGAGGGGGATTGAGAACTGGATATCCCAAAGTGAGAATACAATTGATAACTGGATATTGGGGGGAGACCTGAACATGACAGATGTGTGGAACCAAAAAATAGGATTACACAGGAATTTGCAAGCAGAGGAGGAGAACTCATGGCACTCACTTCTAAATACGGTGGGCCTCTCCTTAGTACCTCCTTCCAATACCTCATTTTCTTGGTCTAACAAACAGAAAGGTCAGGAGAGGGTGTACTTCCTGTTGGACAGATTCTACATGGCCAACAAAACTGCTAGTTTTATGGATAAATGTTACGTAGAGGGTGACCTTGCATTCTCTCACTCGGATCGTGTCCCCCAAAAAATGGTCTTGGAAGACATTCCTACGGCCCGGAAAAATGGCAATGTCCCCTTCAAATTCAACACCTCCTGGCTAGGAAAGAAGGCTTTCTGCAACCCTTTTAGGGAAGCCCTTGGCATATTATGTAATGAGGTTTCTCCCCTCCTCTCCATGAAAGCCTAGGTCTATAAGCTCAACTCCATGAAAGCGTGGATTAAAACCTGGGGCAAACAGAGCCATGCATTTTAGGCAAGAAAAAGAGTCGGTCTACAACGAACTCAGAGAAGTTAAACAGTGCCTATTCAGTGACCCGTTTAATCAGGCAATGCACTCCCGAGAGGATGAACTTGAAGGGAAAGCTAAAGCAATTGAAGAAGAGGAAGCAAGGGGAGCTGCAGTACGATCCAAAACAAAATGGTATGCGGAACTTGATCATGAAAATTCCAAATGCTTTTTCGAATGGCGGGAGCTAGGCTAGCCGACAACAGCATCAGGTCTATCAAGGACAAATCTCAAAATGTCTTGACAGATCTGACTGAAATCCAAGCTTTTATCAGGGAAGATTTCCAATCCCAATTCAGAGAAGAGCCCCCTCCGCCATTATATAAGTTACAGATATCCCAATGGTTGGCAAAAGTGGATTGGACTACGGGAGTCACGGATGCTGATAATCAAATCCTCCTACAACCTCCGACAAATGATGAAATCTACAAGACATTGTGTTCCTTGGCTTCAAGCAAATCCCCAGGTCCAGATGGATTCCCTCCCGAATTCTTTGTAGAATTCTGGGATATATTAGGCACCCACTTCCTCGAAGCAGTTAGGGGTGCCTGGGCCACACAAACATTGCACCCATCTCTAGCAGCAGGTTTCATCACACTGGTGCCCAAAGTCCCTAGGCCCCAATATTTGGGTGAATGGAGACCTATAGCATTGACCAATGCTCTCTATAAAGTTATTATGAAGATGCTTGCTAACCGATTAAAGCCTATTCTGAACAGGGTTATTGGCAGGGAGCAGTCTGCCTTCCTTCCAAACAGGTACATCCTGGATAACTATCTGGTCGCTCGAGAGGGGCTGCACTGGGGCAGGGTGTCAAAGTAGAATTGTGTGCTCATCAAAATGGATTTTAGAAAAGCATATGACTCTCTGAGATGGGAGGCCTTGAAGGAGATAATGGCTCACATGGGATTTGACCGACAATTTATCAATATTTCCATGGGTATGAATAAACTGGCCTCGGCCTCTGTGCTTATCAATGGAGAACCCTCTGGTCTCTTTGATCTCAGGAGAGGAATCAGACAAGGGTGTCCCCTTGCCCCCTATCTATTCCTTATTATGGCTAATATGCTTACCAGGATGGTGAACCTCAGGATCTCTGAAGGTGCTCTACAGGGCCTCACTCTACCTGATCTCGAGAACAAGCTCACTATTATGCAATATGTGGATGACTCATTTATGTTTCTCCGATTCAATGATGGAAGTTTCCAGTCCTTTCGAGAAATCCTTGGTGCCTTTGAAATCATATCCAAAATTGGATTAAATCCAAATAAGTGCTCCATCATGTGGGCCTTAGAATCTGCTGTTGACCCTCGTGTCAGAGCTCTGGGTTTTCCGGTTATTGAAGGGGGACGGACGGCGAAACTCTTGGGTCTTCCACTTTCTCTCTCTGATAATCTAAAAGGAATATGGTCCCCCTGTTGGACCGCCTCCGAAAGAAGGTTGGCCTCTGGTCGGCTAAAGGACTTGCCGTGTCAGGCCAGGTCACTGTGGCTAATGCCATCCTGGCAGCCTCCCATGTTTATTTCTCCTCGGTACTGGTAGCACAAAAAGGAGTCTATAATCAGATCCAGGTCATCATTAGGAAATTTATCTGGGGTGGACTGGCTCAGGTTGCATGGTCCGAACTCTGTAGAGATAAAAAAGAAGGTGGGCTGGGCTGTAAGGATCCCTTCACTCAAGCTCAAGCTCTTGCTGCTAAATTTGTCTGGGAGCTCTACATGGAGACACCTCCCCAGCTCTTGTATTTGTCAAACACTGGTTTAGCCAATGTAAGCTCATAGGTAAACCTGCTCTACCTAGGGATGAACTTGGGGCAGCCTTCAGGGACTTCAAGATTGCACCTGGCACCTCCCCAGTCATGAGAAAAATACTCCAGGCATGGAAGACAGTTTAAGTCCTTTGTTCCCCCTCCGACTTACCACAGCATGCCGGTAGGATCAGTCTCTTCTGGAATGAGGAAGTTTGGGGCTAGAACATCTTCCCTTGGCATTGGTGCATCCACGAATCTTTGTCAAATGGAAAAAGGATGGGATCTACCTTCTGTGTCATCTTTGGGAAAATGGTAAGTGGATCTCCTGGACCAGGCTTAAAAATAAGATGAATGGCGCAGTTGAAGGTGATAGGAAAATATTTAGGGAGATATTGGCCAATATCCATGGGATTTCAGGAGTCGGATGGGCCTGAAGAACTTTGGTTATGCCTAGGCTCCCAAAGATATTGTGTGGCCAATATCTATCATGAACTTTGTGGGGTAACTCCTCTCAAAGCTATATCAAGGTTAGGGATCGATGGGCCAGCAACTGTCCAGCTCCTGGCTAACTCCTGGAAATCCTTATGCTCTAGAAGAATACAGTTTTTCCGATGGACTGCCCTCCAGGGTGGCCTCCTGACCAAAGAGGCATTATTTCGAAGATGCATTTCTGCTGATGACCTATGCCCTCTAGGATGTGTACTTAGCGAGTCTACACAACACCTCTTTTTCTGCCCTGAGATACTACCATTCTGGGCCTGGGTATCCCCTATACTGGAGCTCCAAGCCTGCCATCTCAATTGGCCCCCATGGTCATTATGGTCTCTGATTGGTGCCCTATTTTGGCCTCCTTGGTGTCTATTGCTCTGTGGGTGGCAATGTTGTTAAAAAACCCGTTTTTTATTTTTAAAGTACCTTTATAAAAATCCTCACGTTTTTTAAAGGATTTTTATAATTTGGTATGGCCAAAAAAAAAAAAAAAAAATAATAAAATTGCACATTCTTTGCACTGCTTTATTGGATATATGTGCTATAGTTAAAATGCATATTTTTACTACAAGTTACAAGATGTAGCATGTTAACAAGTAAATCAAAAATTTATGCTGCTACTAGAAACTATTAAGTTCAAGTACAATGACATCATAGTTGTTTTGCCATGGAACTCTTAAGAAAGTTCAGAAAAACATTATTATAAATATTAAGAAATATAAGAATTTCATGTACAAAGATAAATAAGTTCAAGAATATCATATATTTGAATAAACAAAATCATAGTCTAAGGATTTTTAAAGATTTTTAAGGATTTTAAAGATTTTTAACGTATTTTATATGAAATACGTTTTTAAAGATTTTTTCCAAAAATTTTAAAAATCTTCAAAAAATCTTAAAAAACGTTTTTTAAAGGTACGGATTTTGACGTACTTAACATGGGTGGTTTGGAAGCATCGGTGTGAGGTGGCTTTGGGGGGGCAAACAGTTTGCCTGGACAAAATCAAGAGCTACTTTAATATGGAGGTGGCCTTGATGGCCTTATCCCACCACAGAAAGATGGGAACTGCCTATAACAAGGAACTGGATAGGATTGGAAGAATCATAGGATTCTATGCCTATTTCAAATGTCACTAGTAAACGGGTGCCCGGCGTTGCCGGGCTAATGTCGTGACATGTATTTTTACTTGGCCTTTAATGTCCATGCGTGCAACTTTCGACAACAACACATGTTGATATTGGCAAGAATAGATGACAATGATGATTACTATCACATCCTGCAGATTGAAATACTATGCAATTGTTATTGGTAACAGGACTATTTGCAGCAACAGACTATTGTTATTACTGTATATGAAGTATTAGAGCATATGGATTAAGAGAGCATTACGGATTTACAGAGCTGGTTTACCAGAGCATATGGATTAAGAGAAATGCATTAAAAGCCCTAAGAGCATATTAAGAGCACGAAATGCAGCTATAAGCCACAAAATGCAGTTATAAAGATAAAAGGGCACGATGCAGTTATAAAACTTTCTGTCCGTTCTTGCCACAGCCTGTTAACAACCAGAAAGGAAAATATTGTACCTTAAGCTTGGCTTGCACAACAACTCGTCTGCAAACAGAAAGCACAATTCTACTGCCTCCAACAGTTTTTCAAAGCGTTGTAAGAAAAATGTGAACTACCACAAACCATGAAAACCGTTGTTTCCTTCAGCGACCCTGCTGTTACAAAACATAAGAAAAAAGCACAAAGCATAAGAAAAGAAGTAGATGCCAGAATGTCAAATATGGGTATACCGGTTCCAATCTACTCCTTAATCTTCACCGACTCCTCTGCTTCATTTGATCAGTGGCTCCTTTGCTCCAACGACCTCTGCTTCAGCACAAACAGTTTGAGTTTTAAAATGCCATGGCCGATTAACCCCAAAATGCAAAGGAATTTCTTTTAGCCCTTGGATATACCTGTTTGCTTGGGCGACCTGTTTGCTTCAGCGACCCTATCCTCTCTGCTGCTACACCGACAATGACCCTTTCTAAACATGCAAAAAAGGCCATGGATAAAATATTATCTCTTTATTTAGCCCTATCAAAGAAAGGGCAAGGTGGGAAGGAGAAAAAAAAGAGAACAGAAAAGCAGGAAGGAGAAAATAAAAAAGAACAAAAAGATGGGGATGAAATGCTGGGTTTTAAAGGTTTGCTTAAAGTTAAGACTAACAGGATACTTTGATGCCGTTATAGCATAAGAACATTCATATGAAGTTATATGCAGGCATGGCTCTGTCCCAACGATTTATGAAGTGCAGCAGACATGTAGCAGAATCCCGGCCTTGGAATATAGCTGAAGAGAGGAATTCCGGTCTTCGACCATGCACTTAAGAGAGCGTTCCAAATAAAAAGGAGAATGCTGCGACAGTATCAGATCTGATAAAGAAGCAGCAGCATGCAGAACGTTTCCTTCTTGAGCATTGCATGAAGGATGCATTGGTATGTCAAGACGTTAAATTTAAAATCCATAAAGATCTATTGAAAACGTTTCACCATGACTATCAAACAAATATTGGAAAAAGCTTTGTGGGCATTCACATAAAAAGACTTAAAATGACTGAACTACAGCATTGCTCAAGGAAATTAATATGATTCTATTATGTTTGTTGCTGCTGCTATTGGTTGGTAAGTTATTGTTTAGTATTACGTAGAATTCACATTGCAAAATGCTATCACATGGTAAGTCTAGCAGTACCTTATAAAATACTTGGTCAAATATTCGGCCCACAAACATGTTGAGAATATTCTCTTGTTCGCAGTCCTGAGTGCTCCTTGGAAGTAGAAAAACATGGTGGTGCCAAAATCTGAGGTAACATCATAAGTTAAATGGACATTCAAAAATAAAGAAGATAAACTAAGTTTATTGCAAACTTCTTAAAACATGTTTGAAGATGCTTAAAATCTGAACATCCTACTCAAAATCTGGTAGAAAAGCATGCGTAGAGAAAATGAAATAACGAAATGAGAAGTATAATCTAGTTTATTAAGAAATTAACTGCATTTATTCTTAGTGTTGGATTAAAATCACATGGAAGACAGGTTAGGAGATAAACCTGAGCTCTTTTGCGAGCTAAAAATAAAGTGCAGAATGCAAACTTCAGAGGTGCTTTGAAGAAGAGCACACACAAAGCAAAAATACTCAGTCTTGTAGCCAACCGAACCCTAGACAGAAAACTTGTAAACGAAATCTTGTTACAAAAGATTGTAGCTCTACACATTTAGTGAATCCAGCACTTCTTTTGTGCTTAAGATGAGTCTCTATTGGAGAGCTAGAACACTGCAATCAAAGTGGAAGGTTTACATCTGCCATTTTTTGAAGCAATCCATGCAAGAAAGGAAAACAGAGAAATTGTTACCTGAAGCAGCCTGAGATGCGCAGATTTATTAGGAACAATCTGCATACCACAATCTGGAAAAAAATGGACAATCTGAGCAAAAACCACAATCTGAGCAAAAATGCTTTTCTCCTGCAAGCGTGAACCCAATCTGCGTTTCGCTCAAAGGGCCAAATCCCTGATATTACTTACCTTGGAAGCTAGAAGGAAAGCAGACTGGAATCGATTCTCTACAATCGGTTGGAAGGAAAGTAGACTGGAACCGATTTGATTTTCTACATAGAAATCATCTGAAAGAGAGATGCGTTTGTAGCATAAATGCTCTAACCCAGAAACGTTTAGAAAGACAAAATGGACGAAAGCCTCTTCATGTTCCATCATCGCAAAAAAAATGTACATAGTAATGGAAAAGAAACGAATATTGCCTGACTCCGAGAAAGAAAGAAAACATAGTTAGAGATGGGCTTGGATGCAGGGTGGGAGCCGATACACCATACTTCAAGCACATACATCAGAAGAACAAACATGGCACAAACAACAACCCAAAAAATTTACCTCAAGCTATCTGGGCGCCATGAATCCCAAGACCGAACCCTAACTTTGAAAGCTACGGTTTGCTGGATGCAGAAATTTTGGACTGTAGATCCTATCATAACACGGCGAGCACCTCTGCCCCTCTGCCGTTTCGAAGACGAAAGAAAACAGATAGGCCTCGAAGCTGAAAATGTCGAAATACTGCCAGAAAAGAAAAATGTCTTCCAAAACTCACGCTTTTTGCCGGAAACTCACGCTTTTTCCAGCGTTACACGGTCGGAAAAAAACATTTTAAGTAAGTAGATTGGTGTGACAAAGATAATATACTAGTCTCTGACGTCCTGCAAATAAGGTAACTTCGTCTCTTACTATTCCAGAGCCTATCTACTGCATGGAGTAGTGGAAATAGACTGGTTTTGTCCATAGTACCCTTCACTGCGGAGAAGACGATGATTCTATAGTATCTGCTTGATGGCGAAGACGACTGCTAGCTCTATTAGTACACACTCTACCAAAAAATAGGTGCACTCACGTGCTGTTCTTAATTTGCCTATCTACCCTATTCAGGGGATCCTCTTGTACTTACTTCATATATATAAATTTATACTCTTACCCTCAAAAAAAAAAAAAAAAAAAAAAAAAAAAAAACTGGCATCCAGCTTAAGTCACAGATTGGCTTCAAGCACATCCTGCACTATAAGGTCGGCCACAACAGATCTACCAAAGATATTCAAAAGTTCATCTAACTCCTCCACTTATGAATGTGGTATAATCAATCAACATTAGCACTCGGGCCTCCCTCTTCTGCTGCCACTTGTGGAAGAGGGATTGGAAAAAAGGCTTCAGGCTATTGAATCTCCAAACTTCAGGTCGATCCAGCAACTTCTTAAAGGCCATAGAATGGATCATTTCACTTTTCAGCAACATGAAATGTTGTTCAAGCTCCACCCTGGGCATGTAAAAATCATCCTCATTGTTGCTCAACCACCTGATAGGGGCTCCCAGATTCTTCAATCTCCTCTGCTGCTCTGTGTAGCACACCATCAGAATCAATTAGAATTAAAATGAAGAAATTGTAGCTATCCCTAAACTTCCCAATTCGATCCCATATTGTAGCTTATCATATTTAGCTCCTCTGAGAGCTTTATGAGCTGTAGCTGTTTGCTGGATAATAGTTAGCAGATTGGTTTTGATCCAGATAATATTAGGTCTTTTCCCCTCCAAAATAACCCTATTTCTATGCCTCCATATGATCCAGCAGGTAAGAGTTCTGCATGTATTTATAAGCCTGGAACCTGTGTTTAGGAACTGAAAAATATTACTTAGAGTCCCTAAGTTTAGCTGAGAAGTCCATGTCCATATTTCCTCAATAACTGGGCATAGGAAGACATGATTGGAGTCCTCATTCATCCCACATCCCATAGGGCATAGACTGGAGGTATCAATATCATATTTGGCTCTCTTGGCATTAGTTTGAAGGCTCTGGTGTAGGATTAACCATCTGAAAAGAGTAATTTTAGGTGCACCATAGTTCCTCCAACCTCTTGCACAATTTTTAGCCAAAGCATCTTCTTCACAATTCCATAATCCTGCTGAGGGGGGCTATTTTTCCCATAACCCTGTTGTAGATGTCTCTGTCTAAAACTGATCCCTTCAATCTCGGTTCTATCTCCTGCCATGTCACCCACTTGTTCTTCTCCTCATTCCTTAAATCACCAAAGGTTCTAAATCCCGCCTGTAACCACTGCATGTATTTGTGGGGATGTTGGAGGGCCAAACATCCACAATTTTCTGGTGCTAAATCAGGGTGCCAGAAAAAATTAATATCCTTGCATCTGGCATCCAGAACTGGAGGCCTGAAGCAGAGGGCAGCTTGGTAAAAGGCATCAAGCATTAGTTAGGGGGGACGTTATATCTAGGGATAGCTTCAGTACTTTATATATTTTATACTTAATACGTATTATTCGTACTGTATACTTCACTGTTTCTCGTGCATAGAAACCACTTAGAGTACGGGAAATAGTCTAGCGACGCATCCCTCCCTTTTTTTTTTTTGCGTACACAAAATACACTGTTTTGTATATGCGAAACTTTATTTGAGTACGCAAAACATCTTACTTTGTGTATGCAAATTTTTCTCCCCCCTTTTTTTTTCGCATTCGCGTATGCAAATGTCAATGTTCGCATACACGAATTAAAGTTCACATACGCGAAATTGAAGAGTTCACAAAAAAAAAAAAAAAAAAAAAAAAAATCCCGACCGATGAATGAAAAATACAAAATCTACATCTTTTACGTCAGAAAAATATATTTTCAACTTTATACGTCGAGAATTTGAGTTTCATACTTATGGAATCTATCTCTTTAACTTGATGGGATTAATTTTACAACCTGATGATTCTCCAAAGTCATCAAGAATCTTCTGGGTAATCCTGATGGAATCATTATCTAGAGAAACAAGGAGGAAGGTATCATCTGCAAAATGACTATTAAGAATTTGTTCTACCTAAGAATTTTCAAGAAGATTTAGGCCCTTAATAAGATTAGTATTCTTGGCCCAATTCATCTTGCAATGAAGGGCTTCCATAATAATAAAAAATAGGAAGAGAACAAGAGTGCAACCTTGCTTAACCCCTCTTTGGATGGAGAAGAATCGATTGGACTCGTCATTTATAAGAATTGTTGAGCTTGAACGCCTATAGAGAGCATTAAAAATTTTCAATACTTTCCTCGCTAAACCCCAGGGCTCTGCAAGTCTTAAAGAAAAAATTCCAACTGACTATGTCGAAGGCTTTGATAATGTCTAATTTTAAAAGAGCAGTATCCTGCCTAGAATCTTTTGCCTACTAAATGCCCAATATAGCAGTCACTACATTGTCCAGAATAAATCTGTCCTTAAGGTAGGCAGATTGAGATTTGCTGATAATTACATCCAAGATAGTTTTGAGCCTTGAAGCAATTGTTTCTGAAATCATCTTATAGATAACATTAGAGAGGGAAATAGGCATGTGATCAGAAAAGGTGTTAGGCAAGTCAATCTTGGGGATGAGGGCAATAAGGCTAGTATTGATCCTTGCATCCAAGAACTTTCTCTCCCTAAACTCATTAGCAACTATAGAATTGGCCAAATTTTCTTGAAAAACTCAGCTGGAAGATCGCCTGGTCCAGGGATCTTTCCATTCTCCATGTCCTTGACTATTTGCAAAAGCTCAATATCCTCAAAAGGCCTAGTGAGGTAAGTATTTTGCACATCATTAACCTTTCTATTGAGATTGATGAGACTATCCATAATGTTAGGATTAGATCCCTGTTGGTGTTCATCATGATCAAGTGGTTTGTTGTAGCCTGCTTGAGCTCATCATCATTAGAGATTAGTTTATCAATAACTTTAACTTCATAAATTTGGTTCCTCTTGACTCTAGATTTAGCTTTTATAAAGAAGTACTTAAAGTTACATCTTTCATCCTCTTTTAGCTCTTTGATTTTGGCTTTTAATTTCCATCCCTTACCAATCCTGATCTCTTCTTTCTCAATAAGCAATCTGATGTCCTCTTGCTGCTCAGGTAGGGCATTACTCAACCTACTTTTCAAACCCTCCAAATAGGCCCTATTCTATTAAACCCAATCCTTAAGCCAACACTTGATATGCTTAGCAGTATTAATACACCAATCCATCCAATCAACAGTACCATTAGGTTTTGGATACGAATTTTGGATCTTACAGTTGTAAAATTTAGAAACTGCTTGAAAATTACATGGAGCATAGCTCAGCTATGGCAAGGCCTGCACAGATATCTCCCAGAGTTTTTTAGCTTATATGGCCCTTTTTCCTCCGACACTTCTTCTAGAACCACTTCTAGATGTTTTCGTGTCGGCCTTCCACACTTTGTTTCTCCTTCCCATCAAAAACTTACCTTTCCTTGTTTTTTTTTTCCTTTTCCTTCTCTTTCTTTGATGGGCGCGAGAGCTATAACCCATTCTGAACAAATAGATATCAACGGTTTGAAGTGCCCTCTCCCTTTTCCATTTTGTCTTGGTTTGCCTTATGTCGTCGAAAGTTGTTGAGAGGATTTAAAGCTGGATTTCATAAGCACTGAGGCCCTTTCTACTTTGCCAATGAAACAAAATCAAATTAACAGCCTGAAAATGTGTTCTATCCATGTCATATGGTTGCCATTCCTACCTAACTTTGCATTGCACAAAGCTCCTAGTTTTTCCTTCATGAATGGCAAATAATGTGCAAACTTTCTACTAGAGGTAAGGTAAGAAGTAGATTCTAGATGCAAACGATCTGGATATATACAATTGTAGGTGTTTTATCTGTGTTAAGCATTTGGGTTATTAAAGAAGGTGGTTCAATTGTTTCAAAGTTGTAGTTTTTGGGAAGAAGATTGAGACCAGAAGAGCACAAGGGCCTTCAAGTTTATTTTTCTTTCCCATGCTATCTCCTCCTATTTTATACTATGTTGTATATTATATGAACCGAAAGGCAGAGGGACTTGCTTCTTGAAATTATTCATCTCTTAGTGCAAACAGCAAGCATGACTGAAGGACATACATTATTATAGTATAGCTGCATGTTTAACCATAGCTATGCACCTAAGGCAGAATATGAAGTAATTTCCAGTCTTGCTAAGGGTGCAGGAATTATACATATATGCCTGCATTCTGTAATGATGCATTCTTTTGCTCAGAAGCTTTGTTCTCCAATGGATATTACACTATGCAACACCTTTTGAAACGCCTCATTTACTCCTTGGAAAGAATGCCATGGCTAAATGGACTATTATGGTTTTGCTGCACTTGTTTTTTGAATTGTGAGATGGAGATAGTTTTGTGGTGGATGTGGCTTGAAGTTTTTCCAGATATACATTGAAATAGAATTGTAATCTACTCAGGAAACTCTCTTTACTACATGCTATATAACTATTTGCAAGTTGTTTGTGCAGTTGAATTGGGTCGGAGCTTGAGACAACTAACATGAAAACTTTTTTCACTGTAAATTCCCTTGTAGATACTGGTATCAACATTCTCCAACCCATGCTCTTGCTCTTTATAATCCAAAAAGATCTTGTGTTTCTAATACAACATTTCTGAGCTTCTGAGAAACATCTCCAGATTGCCTTATTTTGCACACATTTTGCACACTAGTTTGATTCATCTTGCATTGCAGTAGCTTTCATACTTATGTCCACTTCATATAATCTTTTTGCAACACTCAAGCAAGAATAGAATAGAATAGAATAGAATAGAATAGAATAGAATAGAATAGAATAGAATAGAATAGAATAGAATAGAATAGAATAGAATAGATTTTTTAGCGTCCACGGAGACCGATTGGCCTATGGGACCCAAACAAAAAGAGAGCAGCAAGCGTATTCTTGGCGGGATTAACCCCCTCCCCCGCCTCAGAAGGGTTTTGAGGGAAAAACCTTAGCGATAATAAGTATCTTTGGGGCCAGTATAATTGTGCAGGGAGACAGTTCAATACCGTCCCGAAGGACACAACTAAGTCCGTGCATCCATAACCTCCTGGAGGTATGACCCCAACAAACCCAGCGGCGCAGGTATTCAATAACGCATACAGCGGTTGGCGGGCACTAGTGTCGAACATACCACTCTCGGATATGGGCAAACGGGAGATCGGAGGGCATGACATTCATCCTCAATGCGCCCTGGTGGCAACACTTGGTAAAGCCTTTCCTCCCGTGCTTCCCGAGCCCAACGTCCTGTCTCAATGCGGAGATGATGTGCACCCGTGCGAATGGAAGCTATAAGTCTGCGCTTCTTCATGGGCAAATGGGTGTACAAAATGCTTGGTGTGGGCCCTCGTGCGCCTCGGATTGACTAGCTGGCGATAGTGTGCCGGCTTAGCGTCGAGCATCTCGCATCCCATCGAGCTTGCGAAGGAAAGTAGCATCTAGGTGCGGCTTAAATGCCTTGTGATCTTTCTTTGTCCTTACATATGCATCTGTTTGCTGTACACCCGGCGTGAGAACCAGCGAGCTTGCTTGTCCTTCCAATGGGCTTTGGCGTTGGCACGGAAGTAAATGATATGGCATTCGGTCGCGACCCATTGAAGGGGTAGAAAACCCGTCTCTCGGAGTAGGATGCGGTATGGAAGCTGTGGACTTTACCCCAAGGGCTCGTGCCAAGAAGGCTTTACGCTTTTGTTCGAGGTCATTCAGGTGTTGAGGGATATCACCCACCCCCCACTTACGCCCCATACAAGGAGATCGGCTCGACCAAGGCCGAAACACCGCCTTGTGGTCGTTGTTACGCATAGCATATTTCCAACCCGCCGTGGCCCACAACGATGATAAAGCATCCCGGTGGTAGCGAAGAACTTCGATCCCCAAGTACTTTTCGAGCCACCTCTACATCTTGTCCCCGGTAAGTGAATGAGGGAAGCCTTGGTCGACGGGATGATGAAACTAGCGGCACCCTAGTTTTGGCCAAGTTAACTTCGTATGCTAGTGAATCGACAAAAAGTGTCAAAGAGCATCCAGTAGCGTTGCATGTCCTCACGGAGTATAGGCGGAGGTTGACATCGTCGGCATATATGAGTTGCGGATTGTGTGATGCATGAGATGAGCCCGCACCTCCATGCTCGAGAGAGAGCCAATCTTCCGGTGGTCAATGTATAGGCCAAAGAGTGTGGGGGAGAGGGGGCAACCCCGACGCACTCAATACTACTAATTACCTATTTGTCTTGGCGATCGTCACGGCTGAGCATGCCTCATTATAGCCTATATCTTGCGATTACGCAAGTCAAGGGGGTATCCAACTACGCTGATCGTCCCATAACCCGCCCCCGGCAGCGTGGCCGAAAGCTTTTGCGAAATCCACGAAACAACGGTACATGTTTTGTCGGTGATTCTGCTATCCTCAATCAATGTCTTGAGTGAAGATATGATCAATGGTGGAATGCACGGGCTGAAAGCTTTGCGTGTGAGAGCTTCGCACATCGCCTCCTCTGCCCATATTGTCGGCCCATTTTGCTCAAGGATGCCGATAGCGGTTTTGCAAAGAGAGAGCTGACCATAATAGTACGATAGTTGGCTGGGCATTGAGGGTCCCCTGCCTTGTATATGGGCACAACTCTACTAGTGGTCCATTGCGGAGGGAAGCCTTCTTGCAATGCTTTATTGAATAATGCCCTGAGGACAGGCACCAGTGGAGGCCCAGCCCATTTGAAGTTACGCTTGCATGCCATCTAAATCTGTTGCCTTTCCATTAGCTAGGCGTTGCGAGGCCCATGATGACATCCCCTACGTGATGATCGAGCCATGCCTATTTGTGGAGGGACTGGTGTCCGGCCCCCGAGCGGGTCGTAAAGCTGTTGCAAGTACTGTACCCATTGCTACAAGGTGATGTTCCCTGTGGGCTTTGTAGTCTTGCTCAAGACCCTTCTTTAGCATGTATTGGGGTGCCGATCCAGGAGACCAAACATCTGTTGCTGATGCTCTGCGAGGTATCTGGCTTTCTTGTTCTTGAGGAAGGGCGGTATTGTGATGGCTTTGTGGGCGGGAGGTGGGATCAGTGACTTCTTTGGAGTTCGCGTTTGAGCTCCCGACACTCATCATCGAACCATCTGTTGCAGGGGAAGGTGGCAGCGCCCGAGGTTTGCCGTGAGCGGCCTCTCCCAAAAGCATCTCGGCCATTTGTCGGAAGGGTGAGTGGTGAAACAATTCTTTGTTGAAGTGTGGGGAGTTGTAGCAGTCCCGCCAGGTCATGCTCAAGCAGCTAGGCATAGGTCCCTGCACGGTCGTAGTCCAGGCGCAGCTGGGGCACCTGGGGTGTTGACGCAGTAGATGCACGGGGAGCTTGCCAATGGAGATGCACGAACAGGGGCTGGTGGTCTGAGTTCACTTCCTCGTCCCGAGTGTCTGTTCCAATGGAAAAATGGGTAACTAGGTGCAGATCCTGTTCCTCAACCAGCAAATAATCCACCACACTGGAGCCGCCCCCTTAGTTCTCATGTCTACAAGTGCAGCAGCTGGAAGATGGCCATTGTGCCAACCCATTACAAATAACCAGGTCAAAAATACCACCCAACAACAACAACTGCCTGCCATAGCGCGAAATATGGTTGTCATCTGATATCCTTGACCAAGCCACCTCTGCGGGGTTCAACTACAAGACGTCCTCTGCCAGGGGCTTAAATTTTGGGACCTGCTCGGCTCCTGTGCGTGCGTTAAAGTCGCCAAGCAATATAACCTTGCCCAACTGTTTGTGCTGCTATATGTCATCATATAGGGCTCCAATCTATCCACACCGAATGAGTGTTATAAAAGTTGCTCTCGGCATGTGGAAAGTAGCATGCTGCTATAAAGAGGATGCTGCCACTGTCATGCTGCACGCGCACCCCCCAAGAGTGTTAGCTCTCTATATATGGATACGCCATGTGCGTTACTAGGATTCCACAAAAACACTTCGTATACGAAAATTCTCTAAGAAAACCCCATATGATACATTCTATTGTTTTTAACTTTTGTGTACCCCATATCATATTTATATGATATTTTTTTGTAGTACCAATGATCCTTCTCGTATAAATACAAAATGCATCTTAACATATGACATACCCCTTATCGTATAAATATTGCAAACGATTGTGGATAATAGATTAAAGTGAACTAAAGAGTTAAAGAATGATTTGTTCGGTATGAATATGTACTGAAAAGATTTTCATGATTCTAAGTTAACATATAACTCAAAGGCTTTCATAGGTAAACTATGAATCTATCATGTTCCAAGACCCACTCCTTCCTAGCTAGAAATTAGAAGTTTAACCCTATCTTGTGCCATATGAGAAGTTCTATCTCGCCAACAACGACCCCCAGTCGTACGGATATGGATTCAAAACCAAATAACCTTATGTTACTCGTACGTATACGATATGTTAGACAACAAAACAAAAACCCTTATCATCCATGCACATAGTACAAATGATTAACATTGGTGATACCCCCGGGGCGCACCCACAAGTAGCGATTGTACCTGTCTGTTTTGTGCAGCGAGACTGAGTGCCCCAAGGTTGCACGATAGTAGGAGAAGGGATTACCATGCAATGGGTGGTTTGACCAGGAATGTACAGAACAAAGGCTAAGGTTTAAGAGGGCAAAAAGGGATGCAGAAACCAAAGAAAGGAACCTGTAAGAAAGAAGAGAGAAAGCTATGTACCTGAGATTTTATAATTAATGGTAAAACTGACTCTTGCTATCAAAAAAAAAAAAAAAAAAAAAAAAAAAGTTGATTAAGAGAAAAAGAAAGTGTAGTGAAGCCTTATGCTATAAATAATCCAGCCAGATGTAAGACATTGCCAGAAGGCTATATAGTTTAATCTGCCATTCATTTACCATGCTAGAAAAATATAGAGGCCATTGCCAAATTTGGTTATAGAATTTCTTGCCCTTGATCTTTTTATAGTAATGTAGCTAGTTTTTACAAGGAAAAGCTTTAGACCTATTGACTTTGAACTTTCTTGATGACATTGTCATATATTGGGTTTGTTTTTCTTCAAATTGGACATGTTTTTCTTCAAGTTGGAGACAGAATTCTCTAACTCTTATGTAGTTTTTTGTTTGGGTTGATTGATCTACTCATGAATGATTTCTTCTCAATCATTCTTTAGTCCTGCCTACTATGCATTCTTGGAAGTTCATTGTGGGTCCTTTACTTATGGAGAAAAAAACTATTCTATTCTATTCTATTATGGAGAAAATTACTCTTTTCTGGCAAGATTACGTTTGCAAATGCTTTTTACAAATTTTTGATTGGAAAAAGAAGGTTTTAATTAAAAATAAGATTTGTATGAGAATATATTTTTTACTAAACCATTATATGTAATATCTAAGTCACTAAAAATAGATAAACAAGAGAAGCGTTAGAGAGAGAATGTCAATTGCACTCATAACTTGAGCTACCCCAGAGGTCAGATTTAGATGATCCTGGGATCATTGGAAAGCTTATGTAGAGAGCTTTCCATTGGCATATGATTTGAACCAGATCTATCAAGATAGGCACTTGCTTTTTGTACTTTTCAATTTGGATTCCTTTTTGCAAAGTGCAGATTTGATGATAATATGATTTTTATCATAACTTTTGAATTCGAACTCCATTTTGTGTGTTTTTTATTGCATTGGACAGCTCTATCGGGGATCCTTTTTATAATGTATGATATGCCCATATTTAGTTAAGTTTTATGGGTCAAAATAGCAAATTTCTGGGCGGATTTAATAGGGATTCACACCTGATTAAAACGATTTGTACAACATCAAATCATACTCTCTGTCTAACTGATTATTCTAGTCATGTCCTTTGCTCTGTATCATTGTCGTGTAGTAAGCTTTTATGAAGATATTGAAGAAATGATGTTATTGTGTCCACGCTTTGTATCGAAGAAAAAAAATGGAACTTTTTGTTTTGGTGTATTATGGATTTTATGCTATATTTGATGGTTTATAATGTTATTCATGAACTTGCCAATGTTTTTTGAATTTTTATTTGTTTTTCAAACCAAAAAAACAATATCTCTCATAACAGACTGCAATAAAAAGTTCCAATAATGTAGAGATTAATCTCCCATAATCTAGAGATTAATGTCTAAGGTGTTTTCTTTTCTGCCTACCCCAGAAGGAAAGAATAAATTTAGCGCTCCACATGCTAAGAGCTACTATTCTAGACGAAATCAAAAGAGGCCTTAAGAGGTATTCACACTTTCCAAAAAGCTTTTTTGTTCAAAGCAAATATGCGTTCAAGCCGCAGCTAGCAACTGTCTAGCAGTTAGCAATCAAGGTTTATGTCCTAACTTTATGCTGAATGCAGAAAATTGCTGGAGCTCTAGAGGCTAGACATGGAAATATGCACATCTTCCTAAATGTCAAATTTATCTGGTATTTATATATATTGAGTATGAAGTTTATGGCTTCTCTAATGAATATTCTCTTACCATTCATGATAGATTTTGGTCTGGCCAGATATACAAACGTAACTTTGCACAGCAATGACAATGCATGGTATAAGCATTAATTGTTTCAACAAATCTATTAGAATGCAACTTCTGCTTCACTCTTGTGAAAATTTCGGGAGCCCTTGCATGTCATATTGTCATCCGATCTTAATTTTTCTGCTTTTGAATTGGATGACAATAGTTAAGAATCTTATATGCCCAAAGTTCTTTTATAGGGTGATCAACTGCACCAAATCTTGGTCCGAAATAATTGGTGCATGCATCTCATAAAGGATGCAGCTCACATTTCAACAATATTCATTCATGTATATTGCAAACATATTCTTCCATGATAGGAGTGCCATGAAGATGCAATCGAGAGAAAGCTGAGCATGAAAAGGGGTTTCTTGCTTCATGAAAATATCTCCCTTTAATTACCCCCGAGTTCATCAACCTATGACGGAAGAACCTTTAATCCATATGCTTGGAAGTGTAGATATGCATGACATACATCTACATACATAGTCCACTCCACTAGTTGTTCGCTTTCTCGGGCGAAGTTCTATGTCTAAAACGTACTTATGTACATTCACAAAGGTTCATAACCACTAACATCTATTTGCATTTATTACAATCTCAAAAAAATGTTGGCACATTATTTGTTCACATTACTTATCTACTCAAACCAAATATCTGTTATTTCATGATTCTTGATCAAAGTCCAACTGGTATCTTTAAGGGAAAGGTTTATCGAATAAGATTGACCCTTTACTAGCAAAGGTATTCATCTCGAGCAACAATTACAACAAACCATAGTGCTATTTTAGTAGCACAACCAATATAAGATTAACTAGTTATGGTGCCCGGCGTTGCCGGGCTTTAGTAACAATTTGAAGAGGAGAAGAGGCAGTTGTTTCATCATTGGCTAAAAAATACAATGGCAAAGGTAATATGTGTTAAGTCTTCATTTATTAAGTTTTGGTTGTTATTACACGATCATTGATCATTGGATGTTGTAAAGTGTGATATGATGATTCTGTTGTAAATTTGAATGTTCTCATTTTGTATGCACAGTTTGCATCCTCACAACATAGATTTTAAGGCATGATGCAAAAACAGTTATTACAATAGCAATTTGCAAAAGGGTATCTTTACTACCTAAACACATGCAGTTGTCCTATTACATCTTCTAGTCTTTGTGTGTCTTACAATTATGTTGTGAGACGAATAAAACCATAATGCACATCCATGTATCTATGGCAAGCAAAACCATAGGAGTAAATAATTGCACATGAACGTTGATATGCTCAAAATGGTGTGTATTAAGTAATATATGTTATTAGCTCCCAATAGGAGCAACCTATCCTCGATGCGTGGTCATTTCACAAAATTATGGAAATACCAACCTGAAGATGGTGAATTTAATAAACTATTCCATAGTGAGGTATTTCACTTGTAGTCTTTCATGAAACATATACTTCTAGAAATGAATCGATGGTTGGCTCAAAAGATCGGGTTAGCATATCTGAGTTCGCTGCATGCAACACATTTAGCTGAGCAAAGAACACTCTTGACAGATAGATGTCTATCTGCAAAGGCAGCAAGCAAGTCATCAAGAAAAAGCCCATTGAATATTCGCCAAAATTTCTCATCCGTCACCTTCCGATGAATTGAGTTGGGTGTCATCAAGATTTGGCTTGCCTTCAGTGTCACTTAATTGCATGGAATTACTTCCTATTTCTCAATAATGCAGGAATATGTAACTGGATTCTTTAATAATTTCACTTAACACAGACCTTAACTTCCTTTTAGTTGAGTTGTATGAAGAGCATTCTCATTCTTCATTTGCATTAAAGATGGGAAGGCAAGTTCATAACTTATCTCAACTTCTACACAAAA
The DNA here is from genome assembly GCA_021234155.1 of Isoetes taiwanensis. Taxonomy (NCBI): domain Eukaryota; kingdom Viridiplantae; phylum Streptophyta; class Lycopodiopsida; order Isoetales; family Isoetaceae; genus Isoetes; species Isoetes taiwanensis. The sequence continues at coordinate 12,321,872 of JAJEKV010000005.1, read as the reverse complement.
GACTAATAGCTACGCAATAAGGCAGCAAGCAACTGTTGAACTGCTGAAACATTATGATCTCTCTATATTGAGATAACAATTCCACATTTTATACAGATTTTGATGGGAGCTGTATCTGCAAACTGCAAGCTGGACACTGGGACAGACCTGCAGTCGTGATATTTGAACTTTGAAATCATCGTACATAAGCGGCAAGCACCAATTTCTAGTATTAAAATGTGGTATTAATACCATTAAAACTCAAATAGAGAGGAAATAATACTGCACAAATGTACACAACGATGAAATGTTATTTTTCTTTTTGCATGGAAACAGTGCCTTTCTCTCTTCTTTTCTCTCTTGCAGATGCTCTATCAACAACCTCCATCATGGCCGCACTTGCTTTCCAGATATCCTGAATTCGCTCTTCCGTCACAGAGGTAATGTCATAAACCTGAGTCCATAAGTTCAAATCTTCCACTGGTTCTTTTCTAATTGTTTATCGCCATTCTCAGGGATAAAGCTTACTTAGAGCTTGCTAGAAGCTAAAATACAGAACAACTTTTAAAAGAACATTAAGAAGATGTTACCTGAGCTCACTTGAATGAAATGCAAATGGTGAAACTTGTTATGATCTGGAATGTAGCCATGATTACAATCAGACCCATATCTGGAATATGGTGAAGGTTTTCCAATACAACAGATTAAAGAAGAGAAATGCAAGGAACTACAGTGCTATGGACTTGTAAGAAAGTTCATAAACCACCTCATTGAAATCCTGGTGCTGAAGGGCCTAATCAAAGAATGTGGGTGACATTAAAAAAAATGGAATTTGTTATGCCTTGGAATGCAGGTGTGTCTCCACAGTGTCTGCAGAGTCAGATCAATGTCTAGAATATGGTGAAGGTTTTAACACAATGAACTCTAGTGCTATGGACACTACCAGATAACAAAGTTGATGTAAATACCTTCTCTTGTTGAAGGTCGTTTGGTTCATTGCACCTCAAATGACTCCAAGAAGCACTTATCAACCAAGACAGAAGTAATAGTCATTCCAAGGAGAAAGAAACGATGTCAGGATCATTTAAGAAACTTAAGCATCAACGTGTTTTGTCACTTTCACCCCTCTTAAAGTTGCATACATGTCAAGTTTGGCAAGCAAGTTTGTCCTAAATCAGTGATATCTGTGAAGGCCAGGGTCAAATTCAAATGCTTTTGTTTCTTCTGCCAATCTGTGTATGCTTCAGTTTATCTACCTCTGTAAAACTTTACTCAAATGGAATAAGTTGTCGCAGGCAGTAATGGAAGAGCGGCAGCTCCATTATTGCACTGCAGATCATGATGCTCCTTCTCACTTGCAAATTCATCTCTTTAATCCTTTTTGCCTCCAGGAAAAATGGCGTAAAGCAAGACCATAGAATCGACATTGTATGCCCGCTCCAGAACTCTTAAAATATTCCAATGCTAAAACAACTCATAGCTGTTCCTCATTGAATGAAGAATATGCAGGAATGAAAATCAAAGCTGCAAGCCACTGTTTGTGGCAAGTATTCAAGGACTTGTCAAATGAAGCCCTTCATTCTGTACACAGAAACAAAGTTGATCACTTTGGAAGAATTTGCTAAGTTACAAAGATGACCATTCTTGAAATTCAAACCAATGTCACTAATATTGAGGTACCCCAAGGCTAGAGGTATAAGGAAGACCTAGATCAATATAATCAAGATCTGCAATTAGGTTAACCAAACTTTTGGATTTATCCAAATTCATTAATCTTGCAGCTATGAACTTGAAATACCTCTTCAAAACAACATCCTGCAGGAATGAAAATATGGACAATGCATTTCTCAAGATAAATTGAATTGAGAAACTTAGAGTAATGGCCAAGACTTACTGCTTCATCTTCAACGTGACTATGTGCAAGAAACTGGCATGTTGTACCAGTCATGATCCACATCATTGCACAAAGAAAAGCATTTTTGTGTGTAAAGCCAATGGAATCTTTGAAGAAGCCTTGCCTAAGTGTTGCTTGAATTTACATCTAAGGTTCTCAAAGATGTGCAAGAAAGCCAAATACTAAGTAAGTCCAAGCATTCAACTGGCCATAACAAAATTTGTTGCAGCTGTAAAAAACCAAGTTCAACAGCGCGTACCTGGTGGTTTGAGCCATTCATGCTAAGCATTTGGAAAATGTATGCCTAGCAATATTTGTGGATCGTCCAATGATCTTCCCAATACATGTTCTTGCACAGACAATAGAGCTTTCATTTAGGAGCTATGGCCATATTTCTACCCAACTGTAAAACTGTGGCAGCAAATACATTGATTGATTTGGCACTCTTTTGGCCCATTTATGCTAAGAATTTGGAAAATGGACGCCTAGCATCAATTGTGGAGCTTCTAGTCACCTTTCCGATGGATGTTCTTGCGCAGAAAATGGAGCTTTCATTTAGGAGCTATGGCCATATTTCTGATTTGTAAAAGCTGTGGCAAAGCAAAGATATTGCCTAATTTGGCACTGTTTTGGCCCATTTATGCTAGGAAGTTGGAAAATGGACGCCTAGCATCAATGGACCTTCCAATGACCTTTCCGACGGATGTCCTTGCGCATAAAACAGAGCTTCAAGCAAGATCATTCTGCCAGCTTACATGTATTACAGAAAGAGTCAAGAGCATGCAAACATCCGCTAATGATTGTTTAAAGCAAGATCCAGCTAGAGATACATACATAATTTAGAAAATGTAACTATAGATTTCGTCCATGTTAGTAATGTGCAAATGGCATGTAGAGCAGGGCTTGCAAAAACTAAACAGGCAAGACAATATGTTGAAGATACAATAGATTAACCTACAATGTTAGAATTGGGCATTAGAATTCGGCATCCCTTGCTGCCATTGCCTTTAAACCCATCAACTGGCTTGTATCCATGCTCTGGCTTGTATCCATGCTAAAGCAATTTGTTGATCAGGTGGAGGAAGAAGCACAGAAGGCCTAGAGAAAACCAAGGCTCATTGTCCAATAGATACGTAATTACTTCTATGATATATCTAGATGCATAACCCATCTTTCCAAAATGGGCAAGCTCCATTCTGCAACGAAAATGTAAATGCCAATCTAGTCTCAAAGTGTCAAATATCATTTACACATCAAGTGCCATGGCAGATCTTCATCCCTGGATACAATATCAATAGTTTATCTCATGTTGTACAACACTTCTTCTATTATAATGCTTTTAGCATGGATATATTGGCAATTGATAGCAACATGTCTATGTCTATGGAAACTTTTGCCCGTGACACAATGAAGAAGAGACAAAGTCATTCATAAAAATATTTATGAATCAAAGTTAAAAAGACAACGAACTCAAAGCATGTTACATCTCAAGTCTATATCTAGGTATAAAGAAAGGAACAGAGAGAACAAACCACATGCAACATAATTTGATGGAAAACTAAGCCCTTTGCACAAAGCCTTTTTTCATATTTCAAATCAGGCAAGATATTTCTGATCAGTCAAAGTCCTAAAATGAGCTAAGGAGCTCATGAACATTCCCCATCTAAAGATCCTAAATTTGAAGCAAACTTATAGAGAACCTAATACTCAGCTCAGCCTTGCCAATCTCCAGCATGCAATTTCCCTTGTAGAACCTTTTGCAACCTAGTTAGAACCTTAAACATGACCCAATTTCCCTAGTAGAACATGCCTCAAGCAGAATTATAATGCAACATAGCAAAATTAGCACATATTAGATGCCTTGCCCATGTATTCCTTTTCCTCTGTTTATGCATGCAAACCAAATTTGTAGCCTTGTTTTCAAGTTACGGAGGAAAAACATGCATAAAGCATCTGATTCTACCCTTATCTAAACATCAACAGGATCTTAGAAATCTAACCTTAAAACCAATTGAAATACGAATCGGGAAAATAAGCTGCTTTGTGAACTCAAGTGTAGTAAGAAACTATGAAAAACTACATCTTTTGAGAGCCCGATATGCATCTATCCACTGTTGTTTCTTCATTTGTAAAAACTTCGTCATATCTTAGTAGGATTTAATATTTCTGGAGCCAGCTCTCATGTTTCTCTGAACAAAACTTAAAAGGGAATAAAAACCGAATCATAGATAAATAGCAATGCCTCTGTGTCAGACAAAATAACCCAAACATAAACGTGCAGCATATCTAGAGGAAATGATTGGCCTATGCCTTCTTGTCAGTTTGATCTTGCTTAAACCTAGAAACAATAAGCAAATCAAAACGAAACTTGGCAATACACGATTTCAACCTAGAGTATCGATACCTCTGTTATCGGCATATCACAGGCCTATCCAGACCTGCCTTGAGCACAAATAAAACCGGCAGATTAACTCATGTTCCAGATTGCATGCCAATCGGGCCCTTTCTTGGACACCTGCAATTCGTGGAGTCAAGGCAATTCGATGCAAACCCCAAACCCCTGCCCAAAAGCATACCATCTGCCATGGAAAACCCTCGTTTCCAATCAATCTGCAACGAAAGTCAGACAAAAACAGACAAATGCTTCGCCTCGGCTTGCCAATTTCACTTTAACATATCCTCGTGGATGCCACGGCGATACACGTCGATTCCTCTGTATAGCACTCTGTATAACATGCACTCTCTGCCAGATAAGGATGGAAATAAGAAAAAAAACTATAATGACGATTTTTGGACAATCGGTAAGTTTTTCCGGCAGGTAGAAACCCACAAATCATAGGAAATCGGCTTAACAAAAATTCCAAAAAAGTTTTTGGCCAAACCGGAAAATCCCAAATTAACAAGATTGATAGCACTGTGGGCGTTTGGATTATTTTTGAGAATTTGGAAGTATGGACTATGGGTGCTACACACACAAAAATGCCATAACCAGTGCACCCAGCCCTTTGCCCCAAGCCTACCCTACTGGTAGTTTATTGATATTTAGATGCAAACTTTTAGAGCATGGTAAACGGTGTATCGAACATGGCCTTTGCAACCAAATATCAATAAAAACATGTGCATGTCTAACATCGTTATTGATGTTTAACTATGGTAGAAACCTAGTTTGTAAAGGCTTATTACAATCCATTTACCCTATATTCCAATGTGTAAACAATGCAGAGTTATGAGACTCTGATCAATGTGTAAGGGGAGATAGGGGCTCCTTTTGTGCCAGTTGTCCTTTATCTGACTATGGCAATCGAGAATGCACATAAGTTCTCATACTTGCATAGAAGGTTGGCTTTTATGTTTCTAGATGATTTGAAGCAACAAGAATCACCAATATTGTTAAGCTATTACTGTCAGTACTTGATGTTGGCGGTAGTACAAATGGTGGCTATGATGACTGTAGGCAAAATGTTGGCATCTACGGGCCCTCCAAACGACTATGGCAACTTGTCCAGGTAGAAGCTAAAAGGATGCTAACACGGCAACCACTGAAAGTGGGTGCGAATAATGTTCGAGATTAGCACTCGCAAATCACAATGTATGTAAAGTTAAAAAGGGTGCGCCAAATCCTACATGGACCACATGCTGACTAGGGTGCTACGCATAATGAATCACCCGTGTTGTTAAGTTGTCATTTCCAGTATAAGATGATGGCGGCTATGACGGCTATAGATCAAATATTGGCAGTTATTGGCGGCTATAGATCAAATATTGGCGGCTAGGGGCAGACAGGGGCTCCTTTTGTGCCACTTGCCATCTATCTAACTATGGCAGTCGAGAATAAAAGTAAGTTGTCATACTCGCACAGAAGGCTGTCTTTTATATTCCTAGATGATTTGAACTGACAAGAATCACCAATATTGTTAAGCTGTTATTGTCATTACTTGATGTCGGCGGCAGTACAAGATGTTGGCAGCTATGATGCCTATAGGCAAAATTTTGGCGGCTACGGGCCATTAACTAGCACATGACAAAGTTAATCGTCGACTTAAGCAAGATGGAATCTACACAAAAGCATTAGGGTGGCGGAGCCCTCTAACCGACTATGGCAACTTGTCCAAGTAGATGTTAAAAGGATGCGAACATGGCAGCCACTGCAAAAAGCATTGGGCAAGCATAGAAGATGACAGGGTGGCAAGTATAGAAGATGACAGGGTGCAAATGTTAGGGATTAGCAGTGGGAAGTTTTTTTCTTTCGAAGGATCAGAATAAGAATAACTGGTAGAAGTGGGAAGTTGCAATGTATGTAATGTTAAAAAGGATAGGGACCACATGTTGACTAAGGTGGTAACTTACCGATAATGTTAAGTTGTTATTGTCAGTATAAGACGTTTGCGGCTATGACGGCTCTGTGTTACAAGTTAGGGTTTAACTTTGTGGTATTCACAGCAAAGTACGTTCAGGCGGTGGCCGTATCTCAGCGCTTGTGGATTATTCCGGCTTCAGTTCTCTGCCCTTCGATTCTGAATCTAGGAGTTTTGCAACAGTAAGATGCGACATTCATGGTAATTCTATGGCCTTTCTAATGTTATCTTTCTCTTCTGTTCCTGTCTTTGTAAATTCTATAAATGAGTTGGAGAAGGCTCCTACTATCTGGTCAAATAGAGCAATTCCAGTTGAAGGTTCAATTCCATACCTAGAAAGACGATGTCCCTTTTCTTGTTCTGCAAGTAAAGATGCTTCAGTCTGAACGGAGAGGCAGGTTTCAAACTCCGGATCGACTGGAAAATACCATTTGCATGTTAAAGATGTGGGTACAAATAAAACCAGATGTGTAAATTTTGCACAGATGCCATGTTGTGGTGGAGGAATGAATGCTGACTTTAAGATGCTTTATTAAAGAGATGGCATTGAATTGCTCTGGTATTGCAAATATAAGTGACAATGATGGAGCTGGATTATGTTGGTGTGCGAGGAACTTGGGCAGGAGAGGGAAAACCTCCTTCCATGTTCTGAAAAGGAAGGCCTCCTTTGTCATGCAGGAGGAACGTTTATAAAACTAAGAGAAGTCCAAGAAATGAAGTTCTGAATGAGATAAAAAAGACAGCCTATAGACAGACCTTGTAAAGGAGTGTTTGTGTCAGTCTCATTTGGAATTCGGTCTAGTAGTTCTGTTTGTATGCCATTCAAACTACAGAACAGCCATGATATATGGCAAACATTCTTCACTGTCCTGCAAAACTGAAATTTTAAGGGAGTTAAGTGGTGACATTCTAGCTTGCCAATACCAACTTCTGTCTTATGGCAGCAGCATGTTCTGTAATGGCTCGTGGCAGCAACTTATGCATTTACAACTTAGCCACCCGCTTGCTTCCACGGGGTCTGATTTAACCGCACAAGCTTATCTTCCTCCCAGCAATGAAAGAATCTGATCATTTCTTCGATTCTGAAGAGAGGAGCGGCATCGAAGATGAATAATGTGAAGGATTTAAAGTCAATTAGATTTGCTAATGTCTTCAAACCGTTTATTTTTGTTACTAGCTGCCCAATTGAAGAAGGCCCAAGAGTGAGGGATGTATCTTAGAGAAGTTTTCTTATTTTTTGGAATGATATCAATGGAGTGGGGTGGATGCAAATTTGTCCTGACACGTAAGCATAACTTAGTAAGTTTATTTATAAGTTTAGTAAGTTCAAGAGAATGAGTGCTTTTCATTTTGAGCGGTGTCTAGAGCTAGTTTATCCCTGAAGCCCTCAAGAAGAATTAGAGAAGATGGTTAGAGAAACAATGGAGAATGGGCGCCAGTATATTGTGGTTCACATCTTGGCTGGTTTAGAACATTACCTTATATAGCCACCTAGCGGCATTAGCCTCTCAAACATCATATCCAAACTTGATTCACTTTGACTCAGTGATGAAACTCATATTGCCTTTCGAAATGCGCCACCTAAATGATTTTGAATAATAGATTACTACTGGCGTAGGCATCATTTCCACTCCATTGTTCTTCAGCATGTGATTCTTCATTAATTAATTCTTCATTAATTATTGGGATGTATTTGTTGGGATGTATGTTGCAATGCTCTTGGAGGGGTTCATCACATGGGACATTTTTACATCTCTCACTTTTATATGCAATGTCTTGTCTTCTGTTTGATTTCTCATTTAAATGGGGGACAATTTGGATGACCCTTTGTACTAGGCCATTGGGATAATGTAGGACTTATATATACAGGTGATGATATTGCTTAGAGGTTTCTTGCATTGGTCGAGAAACATGAGCAGACCATCACTGAGAGTAGGATGTTAATACCACATTTGATCGGAGGATGCAAGAGCAAAAGGTTAGTGCTACGTAGTGGTCACTTTTGTCTCTTACATCTATCTTTCTACATGCACCTGTGGCTACTTTTACATTTATAACTTCTACACCTATAGCTATAGCTTCAGTTACAAAGCTACTAATGAGTCAAGTACATATAAATATACCAACCTTGTTTCTTATAGAAACTTGTTATACATATTTGCTGTAGAATATTTACCTGTATTTGACTCCTGTAGATGAAACTGTAGTTGTAGGTGTGAAAGATAAGTGCAAAAATAGACATAGGTGTAAATGTAGGTGCAGAGATAGATGTAGGAGGCAAGGATGATCAATGCATAACTATGACCTCTCGCTCTCGCATCCTTCGATCAAATATGATATTAAACATCTTAGCCTCGATGATGGTTTGCACACGATTCTCTGCCCATGAAAGAAACATTTGAGCATCATCATCACCAATATCATATAAGTCCCACAGTCATTTAAGTTGTCACCTATCTAAATTTAAATTAAAGAGAAGATAAGATATTGCATACAAAGAGAATGTAAGTTGTTGCATATCATGAACTTTAAGAGTATCTCAACATACATTTAAAAGATTAAAGAAAGATCACATATAGCCTGAAAAACAAGGGAGTAAACATGATGTGAGAACGAGAGGTCAATGCTGCTACTATAGCTTTAGCTACACATGAGTCCAATGCAGGGAAATATTTTTTGTACTTTCTTGATAACTATAATAATAGAATATGTTCCCTTTTTTTTTTTTTGGGGATAAAAAAATGGACTATTTATTGTGAGAGAACAATACAAAGCCACGTGTGGCAGTGTGGCAGGGGTGCACTCATCTACGAATATGAGGTTGGGATAGCTACATGGCTTCAGCTTGCACTATTCTCTTTTTTGAACTAGAGTAGATTTAGATAGGGGCCCCCATATTTTTACCTTTACCTCTTTTTCACTCTCAAATACTAAAATACTAGCTTGAATTTTTGTAGTCTTTCAAGTACCATTGGAATAGCTGACTTAATGATATGAATTCTCTTATCAAAGATTGAAAGATTGGGGCATTCCTCGTTTTCTATATTGACCAAATTGTCTAAGCCCTAGCTATGTGAAAGCCCTAGCTATGTGAAAGGCCTCCTTCTTCTTGGGGCACCACTCTATGGAGAGAAATTTCAATAGCAATTTTTTTTTTTCTAAAGGGTATTCAAAGCTCTCTAGAAAACATGCCCATACTACTTGCAGCATCTCACATTTCACCAGGCAATATTCTCTAGTCTCTTCGTCTTCACACATAGGGCAGAGATGGCTGACGTTATTGTCCTATTTGGATCTCCAGACATTTTTAAGGTTATCGCTACTGTAACATGACGTCACAAACTTGTTTGGCTCTATAGCGGTGCAAGACACATGGAGATTAATTTCTCCTATTTATTATGTTTGGGAGTATCGTAACTATAAATTTCCTTATTATTTTGTCTGCCTCTTTTAAACAAAAAATGGACTTGAAATGCTGCTCACGTGGCTACTTGCTTCCCCCATATACCACTAGAGTCTATTCCACAATTTTTCCATCTCTTCATAATCCTTGCATTAGCTATAATACCTAAGGGGCCTTGTTTGTTGTGCATTTCCATTGGAATCTACCATGGAGGGGAGGTCTCTGCTTTAAAATTGTTGATGTCAAAGAGTTGATTTGCAGAAGGAATACAGATGCAGTCACAAATATATATAATCATAGATGATCCAATTTAGCTAAAGGTTGTTCGTTTTTCAAAAGGTTTTGAGTACTATATATAATTCATTAGCCAAGCGTTGGTTTGATTCCTAATCTAGTACTCCCGAGTATATCCTAGAGAGGTTACCAATTGGGCTAACAGACCCTCAGAATTGGGAAGAACCAAAGATCTTATTTACAGTGTTCGCAAGTCTGAGCCCAGTTGGATGGTAAATTTGTGCTAGAAGCTTCTGTTTTGTGCAAGGATTTGCTGTAAGAGATTTCTTGAAGATGTTTGTGTTTTTACTTTGCTGAATATGCAGAAAGGTACATGATTAGTAACACTCTCAGCTTATTGTACTTTTTTCTTTGATTGGTAATGATATTTATCCCTCGTCCTTTCCCAAAAAAGGAAAAAGGGGGGATGGGGCAAAGGAAAGCCTTATAATAGCTATGGGTTAAATAATATCTTTTAATAAAAGGTATATTTACTCACATTAGAAATGGGTGCAACGAATCTCTTTTGGACAACATCGCTCCAACAACATGAGTCTTTTGCGGCCATTGTCCACAAGATCCAGTCGATTCTCAGAACTATGCCGAAGCCCTATCAGCCAGCTAACATAATCTAATTTTTAGATAACCAAAGCTTATATTCTTGCCCAGCTAACATAATCTAATTTTTAGATAACCAAAGCTTATATTCTTGCCCAGATATGTAAATCGATAATTGATAATTTTCATTGCTTACTGCCTTGCACAAACTGCCAGTTTTTAGCACCGATTAACCCGGTTGGGAGTTGAACTACCATAATTTGGTTCTTTATCTGTGCTTGGTGAACTAGAGCTAGTTTATTACGAGTTATTGGTGTATTCGTTGAATCATTCTCTGGAACTAGAGCTAGTTTATTAAGAGTTATTGGTGTATTCGTTGAATCATTCTCTAGAGCTAGAGCTAGTTTATTAAGAGTTATTGGTGTATTTGTTGAATCATTCTCTCTGGTTTTGGTGAAGTGGAGTTTGACTACTAGAAGTTATTCGTGTATAGAGACTTATACTTTTGTTAAGAGTTTAGTTTGTCTATTACCTTGTAACCTAGAGACTGTAGGCTTTGTTGCATTTATAGGTGGAAAATAGTCTGTGAGACTTTGTTATATCTGAAGAAGTCTTGAACTAGGCTTTGGAAGATTAAAAGATTTGGATCATTGGTGTGATTCATAACAATATCTCAATGTTGGAATGCAATCTTGGGCAGTTTTACTGGTCATTCTTCATAATCACTTGCAAAGCTCTGAAGATTCATTTTGAAAGTCCAAGCTAGATGTCATTTATGGTTAACATGTAAGAATCCTTTCTATTATGTGTGTATTACTGATAAAGGATCAATTTCCATTAACTATGAGCTCGACAATTTGACCTATATTTAACCTACAATTTTCAACCAAAAGGCTTTGCCTCAACAAGCAATAGAGAATATGGTGTCAGTCATATTCTTGTGATGAAGTTTAAGTTTAATTTATGCCTACAGCCGAAGCAAAACTCTAAATTTCTTTGAAATCCAATTGATTATATAATTTTAGGAGGATGAATGATTCACAAAGATGCTAACATGCGTCACATTTGATTGACTTTTCCCTTATTTTTCTGCCACCACTAAGTCGTCTAGGTTATTTTCCTAAATGGGTTGCATGACCTCTTCGTCTTTGAAGAATTCAAAATTCTATTCTATTCTACTCTATTCTATTCTATTCTATTCTACGTTACGCTTTGAAAATTAGATTGTTCTCATCGAAATGTTTGACATGCCATGGAATTTTCAAAGTGATGGCGAATAAGGGAGGTTTCGTCGCATTGGTTAGAATCATGACATTAAATTGATGTGTGTTTCTTAAATTTTAATGAGAGTCCTTGTTTGTCCAAATTCAAAAGATGCTAATTGTTCAAGTTCACGTTGATTAGCTTCATATGCAGAACTTTGCTTATAAATGTGGAATTACATAATACAAAAAGCACTTGTTAATTATCAGAGTCTAATGATACCAAGCCTAAATACTTACAAATTTGACTTTGCCAAAGCCTTTTGGTGTGCCTTTTTGCTACTTTCTCAATATAGGTCTATCCCAAATGGTTATTCCCATAGGCCATTTGGTCTCCGTGGACGATAAAAATCATTCTTTCTTTCTAACCAAGTCTTAGATATAGTTGTAATTAAAATGGCGATTCCTTCATCAAAGTTTTAGCTCTTGAAGTGGCCAAATTTAAATAGACAATAAAGTTAGATAGCATCGCACTATTCATTTAATTCTAACACATCAAATTATATGCCTACATAAATCTAGCAACTAGATTTATCTATCGATAGGCCCAAAGAAAATGAATGCAATGAAATTCTTTGTTGCCAAAATTCAAAACTATTTGTTCAAGTTGTTTTATGGTAGATATTACTAATATTACATTTCTAAGTAAGTATAGGCTCTGATATCCCAACGATATAAAAAAATTGTTACTCTCTAGGGGAATGTTCTATGATTTAAATGGCCATTTTCTTATCCAATATTCTTCACCCATGAAACTCAAATTTCCAAAATGTTGGTATGCCCCAAACTACCAAATAACGAATTGGCAATTGCAATCCTTTAGCTGCCAATAAACTGCTATCAAATGGTGAACCTTCACCTACTAGATAACCAACTCATCCTACTCATATCGGCCAGGGATTTTGCCAAAATAGATGATTTGGGCCCAATTGGCCCGTCAGGGCCACTAAAATTTTCGTTAACCGGCGCTGCTTCTCAAAAGACGAAGCTTTTTGACGCATTGTAAAACATGGAATTTAGCTACAATTTGAATTGCCTGATTATTACGTTGTTGTTTGCTTTACATCATGCCACATTGGTGTAAATATATTTTACATTACAATAAGTGCCAAGAACTATTATGTGAAATAACATTCATAATCAACACTTTACATAACTACCAAAGTTTGCTTTTACTAACCAGCTAACTAATTAACTAACTAACGAGCTAATTAAATAGAAGAAATTGAGCCCTTAGCCAAAGTACTTATTGTGACGACCATACGGATATTCGTATCATACGAACATTATACTCCTATGTACAGAAGATGGTCGTCACACGGATGCAAAAGGGTAGTTGCACAAGACAGGGTTTGAACTCGCAACCTTCCAGTTGCGAGTCACACACCCTTGCCAAGTGCGCTACCAATATTTGTTGAAGACATTCCTTCACGTCTTCCTCATATGTGGGACTATCTCCAGAAGGTTCTAGAATGTTCTAGAACCTAAATGCATGCGCGACACTTGGCGCGATCTCATCCATTAGAGTGGCGCGATCCTGACCGTTGGTCTAGATATATAAGGAGGCACCTCCTTCTTGTCAAACCATTCCGGTTCAACGCCAGTCTTGAGCCTTCTAGGCATCTGTCTTGTATTCCTGCTTGCCTTCGGGCTATTGTATTATTGATTCCTGTTCGTATATCAGATTCTTTGCCGATCTTGGCGTATTTCTTCCGTATTTCTTGCGTATTTTCCACGTATTTTCTTTGTTTTTCGAATAGGTTCATGACACTTATACTCTTATCATTTTGTTTCCAACATTTAGCATTCTTAAGAATCCTTTAGTAAATGTCTTTACGAATTGAATTAGCCACCAAGGCATGTTCAATGGCAAGATTTATATTTGAGTATACTTGTATTTTACTTGCAGTTCTAGGTGGCTTATTTGTATTCTGGTAACCCATAGAAACACACATACTCAAACTCCACGTTTTAAGGATCACCCTTTAGAATGCATTCCAATACAGAATGCACCCTCAGCCGCCTCTCAGCACACTGGAATGCTCCTTAAAGGGGTGATTATCATATACAAGAAATTCCATTACCCTATAGTCTAGCATGGAAAACAATGCTGACACGTGGATGAGACTATGACTTAATGGATTTTAATTCGAGACAGAGGACCGAGGGGGCCCCTTTTATGCCACTTGCCACTCATCCAACCTTGGAGACCAAAAAAGAAAGTAAGATGCCATGAATTGAACAAAAGGGTGTCTTTTATCTTCATGGATGATTTGAACCATATATTTCCCTTGTTGTTAAGCTGTCCTTGCAAGCATAAGGTGTTGTCGAGTATAGGTCAAATGCTGGCGGCTAACCAACACCTGACAAAGCTAGCCGCCGACTAATTCAAGATAATCACAAAAGTAATAGGGGGGCATTGCTAGCCGCCCTCCAGCCGACTAAGCCGACTAAGCCAACTATGCTCAACTTGTCCAGGTAGGCGCAGAAGAGCACTAACATGGCGGTCTCTAGCCATAAGGAATAAGATAGATAGATAGATACAAAACATAACGGGGTGCAAGAATGTTAGAATTGAATTGCATTGAATTGATTAGGAAGTCTACATCATGTCATCCAAGGCTTTAAGATAAAAAGGTAGGCCCAAATCCTACATGGCCCACACATGCTGACTAGGCTGCTACGTGTAATAAAATGGCAGGGCGAGTTTTGCTTTACAAACTTTTGTGGTCCAAAATCTACGTTCAGTCGGTCCTCCTCTGGCCGAATACTCAGTTCTCCGCTTGTGGGTTGTTCCCATCTCCAATTCTCTGTTTCTGGGTTGCCCATTTTGTGGATTATGGCTTTAGAAGGCCGATTTTGAATCATTTCTTTGCTCCAGGAGTTTTGCTACAGTAATCTTCAATTAGATGGAGCAAAAGAGCGGAAATATTCACGGTAATCCTTTGTTTTCTTCTGAAAGTAATAGTGGTTCCTTCGTAGCTCCTAACGATGGCTTTGACAGAAAGAGTCGATGTAATTCTGTTTCTTCAGTTTCTGTCTTTGTAAATTCTAGAAAAGAAACAGAGAAGGCTACTACTAGCTCTAATTCTCCTCTTCAGTCCATGTGGATCCGGCGTTTGAGGCCTGCCTCTCCGTCTCAGACTGAAGCATTTTTACCTGCACAACAAGAAAAGGGACATAGTCTTTCTAGGTATGGAGTTGAACCTTCAACTGTGAAAAGTTGCTCTAATTTACCTTTGTATGCATCCGGAAAAGACCATTTGCATATTAAAAATGTGGATACAAATAAAGCCACATGTGTAAAATTGCACAATGAAGATGTTGTGATGGAAGAGGCACGGATTTCTCAGGTTGGAGGGATGAATGCTGACTTTATGCTTCAAAAGACATGGCATCCACATGCTGTAGCCGAAGGTCCAGATGCACTGGGATTAAACACAGAGTTTTCTGGTATTACAAATGGAAATGGCAAGGTTAGAGCCCATACTAAAGTTGCTTGCACGGATTATGGTGGTGTGCAAAGAACATCTATGAGTTTGGGTATGATGGGAGAAACCTCCTCCCAAGCTGCATCTTCTGTTGCAAAATTGAAGGCCTCTTTTGCTATGCATGACGACAGGATCTCAAACTTGAAAGCTAAGACAAGTTTAAGGGATGAAGTTGCAAATGAGATAGAAAAGACCTGTGCCGGAATGACAGACCTTGTAAAGACCAACCAACAAGGCACTCGAGGAGAACTAGCAAGGAATCTTGTGCCAGTTTCATTTGGTCTCAAAACAGGTAGTTCTGTTCGTCTGCCATGTCAAACAACAGAACAGCCCATGATAGATGGCAAACATGCTGCAGTGTCCTGCAAAACTGGGATAAGGCAGTCAAGTGGTGACTCTGTAGCTGCTTTACGTGCTGATCACTGGGGCATTGGCACACCAACTTTAAATAGCAAAATATTGTCTCATGGCAGCAACATGTTACTAGATAATGTAATGGCTGATGGCAACAATTTACTCAATGCATATGCTTTGCATGTGCCAAAAAGTGGAGAACTGTCACAGTGTTTTGGTCCACTGAAATATGGGGAACAATGGCCAGGTATAGAAAGGCCTCAAGGATTGAGACCAATCCGCACTCCAGGTTTTGGACCAGTCATTTCACCAAGTCAATCCCAGGCAGGTGGCATTACAAGGTTGGAAAAGGATGTCCTGAAGACAAGTTCAGAACATGTGGTTCTACCAAGGAACATTGATGACCAATTTGGAGATGTAAATGTGGTATTTCCTAGCAATTCAATTGCAAAGGATGAGATGCCACAGTATTCAAATACATCGATCACTTTGAGCTTGCCTTCAGACTTCCTTGGTGAGCTATATAGTGATGATAAGGCACCATATGGTCACAGTAACTATGACGAAACTGAAGATGTAGATGTATCAAGCAGAAAGTTAGGCAGAGAAGATTCATCATGCACCCAAAGCTTGGAACACCATAGTGTTTCTTCACAGGAGGATGATGGTATGGATGATGAAGCAAGTTTTCCTTCCAATTCCGGCTGTTTAAATCCTTGCCAAGCCAACAGCATAGAAAAAGGTACTACTTCAGTTCTGTAAGTTATATTCAAGTTTAGTCTTTTTTGCATATTTGAGTCCAATGTCCTATTATCTTGGCTGATGATTTGTACTGATGATTTGAACAGAGATATCCAAACAACATCGGGAAGATAAAATGATTATGGTACGTGTGTTTCTTCCCATCATAGGAGAACTGTCATTTTAGTTAACAAGCTTAGCAGTTTAATTATTTGAGAATCAATGATCATATAGCTTATCTCTGGGTCCCATGACCTTAATCTTTCATACCATTTAGCAAATGAGCATGAACCAGGATAGCAGCTCCCTTTTTTTTCTAAAATTCCTGTCATGCCTGACATTTGTTAGATGAAAATGCACTCTAATTGATTTGATTGGATTTGTTGCCTCTGGACATGTGCCTTTACCATATCAATGCATCTGTTGTGAGGCCCTGAGGTTTAACACAGCAAAGCATACATAAACTTGTTCTTGCTTGACACTAGTGGAAATTTGTGATGCAACAATGGTGTGAATCTTCTTGTTAAATTTGTACCTGTTATCTGATAAATGTGATGGGGTGCAGGAAACAGGAAATGATGTATTGAATATGTGCAGTGAGCACTATAAACCTGGGTCAGCTTTCCATGGTAGAGGCTGTCATGCTGGTATGGAGACATGGAATAGAAAGGATAATATTTCTAACAATTTTTTGACCATGAATGACTCGTGGGCACAAGGTAATGATGGTGCAACAAATTCAGCCAGAAAATCTATCTTCAGGTCCATAGTCGAAGATACATATCGATATGGGGAGAAAAACACATCTCGTGTGAACGTCCTTTCAGGAGCAGAGGGTGGTGACGAAGCTATGCAATCATGCCAAAATGTGCAGTGGCTGCGTCGATGGCACTTGCCTTCCAATTCTTTGCAGCTTTCCAGAAATTTGAATGACTGTGACATTGGTAGCAGAAGGACTTCCAGCAATTTGATTGCAGAACCAACAACAGATAGAAGCATTAAGAAGAAAGATGGCAAGCTTGAGTCTTTGCCTCAAAGACAAGAAGCTGTCAGAAGCATAAGTCAGGACCATCCTGCCAGAACATTGTTTACTCCTAGTGCTGCTGCCATGGCAATGGTTGGAAATCAGTATTTCAGCTGCCCATTATGGCAATCCGAAGGTGTGGATATGGTACAGGCTCCATATTCTTCAGAATGTAGAAAAAATCCTTTGGAAAGCTTGAAATGGAAAACATAGAGAACCCCCTCTTTCTCCCTCTCTCTACATAGTGTCTGGTAAGAGAACTCTTTGACAAGTGCACAAATAAAATAGGGAAAATTGCCAAAATGCCCTTACATTATTTTGCAACCAAAATGCCCTTACAAACAAGGTGTTTAAAAACTAAAGGAGTAATAACTTTTTTATGATCGATCAAATAAGAAAGTACCCTTAAATGAAAAAGATCTCTTAGTGATAGTAGAAACATATGAAATGAAGTTGTAGCATTCAAGTTATAATTCGATTGAGATGAACTTTATCTTGTTGGAAATGGAACTCCGTATATCTCAAGCTGGATCTGGTTGATGTGGCCATCCAATATCAGCCGGATGGTTACTGTGGCCAAAAAAATAGTTAATGTGGCCAAAAAGTGGTTAATGTGGCCAAAAAAAACTAGGCAATTTGATGGCCAGGGGCAAAAATTTCAATGTTGGTTCTGCACGCTTGAGGGCGGTTTGATTCGATCTAAAAGCTATGCCAATCGCTTTGTCTGCTCCTTTTATGCTAGATTGCTGAAGAGAGGAAGAGATTTGAGGCAGAATGGAGCCGGATCCACCAAAAAACGCCAAAAACAGTTAGTTTTTGGGCTTCAAACGACGTTGTCCTTCGTGGCTGATACAGGTGGCCACATTAACCAGATCTCGCTTGAGATATACGGCGTTCCGTTGGAAATATATTATATTAATCTACAATGTTCATGAAAACTTTTGAATTTGATGAGCCATGAAAACTATATTACCACATTTACCATAATGCACTCGTTTGGAGGGCATTTCAGAATAATTGCAAAAAGTAGGAGCATATTGGTAATTTATCCAACAAAACATCATGAGAAAATTAACAAGATCATGATTATAAAAGTCTGTTGTATGCTAAGGATCTTAACCTGCAAAACATCAAGTTAGTAGATTGTAAAACATCACATCACCCAGGTACTCGATTTCCCACCCGACTAGACCCACTCGATAAATATTCTCAAAGTCGTCTTTATGTTTATAGGTAACAACACCCTTCTTGCCCTTTTGCTTTCAAATAAAGGTCAAGATTTATCTTTAACTTTCTTTTATTAATATCAAGGTTTAGATATAGTGGATGGCTTTCTCACTTGATCATATTCCCAAAAAAAAAAAAAAAAAAAAAAAAAAAATTCCATGCAAGGCCGCTCCCTCGAGCACCATATTAGTTCCTTCCCATCTCGAGATTTGTTGAAATGATCATATAATAACAGTAAACAGAAGAGATATCAGGGATTGGACTACTGGTTAACTTGAGGGGGAATCATGTGATGTGCTTTCAAGGATAATTCCAAAGGTGTAAGTGGATAAGGTTGAAAGCAAGAATACATGAAATTATATGGGGCAATGGTTAATGGTTGAACCCGAAACCATTAGTAGAAATAATGCACTTAAATTAGCAAGGCACTATGTGCCTAGATTTGATTCTATATGGAATTGGAGGGAACCGAAAACATCATCGATCGGTCCAACACAGCAGCCAGACTGATTCAGATAAATCAAGAAGCATCATAACTGATCATGTGTGTAGGATCTTTCTGAAATAAGCTTGGGCTTTTGGGGTCAAAAGTAATGCTACTGTAAGTGGATGCAATCATTTGAAATTAAGGTCATTTGCTATATTACCATTATATTGTCTTAAAGGTAGCATTATAGTTCTTTGAACTTGTATTTGATACAAGTGAATGAAGAATTGTGTTCCCTTTGCTCTAGTAAAATCTGCTAAATATTCTCATTAAGTCTATCAGTGGTATCAGAGCACATGTGAAAGATGACAACTAGATTTGGAGCAAATCTATTAAACTCGATTGAAGTATTCAAAGGTGAGAATGGTTTCCAGATCTGGAAACAAAGCATTAGGCAAGTATTGGAATTTGAAAATCTATGGTATCTAATAGCTGAAAATGCTATAAGACATCCAAGTACTAGTACAATCTTGAGTGCAGGCATGCCTAATGCAGCGGGAAATGGTGCTAGCTCTAGTGAGGAGAGCACTACAGCAGGTGTAGGAGCTAGAAGGGCAGCAGAAAGTTCAATAGCTGCTACTGCCGTAAGGGATGCAAGTGTTGATCCTGAGAAAAGCTTGAAGGTAATGGAAGCACAAGCAATAATCTGTTGCAAAGTTGGAGTAGTGATTAAATTGAAACTCAGAGCTATGGCACCCAGAGAAATGTGGATGTACATGATTAAAAACTATGAGGCTAAAACATCATCACAAATTGATGTATTGGAAAAGCAACTGAGGGAACTGATACTTCGTGATAATGATAATATAACTGAGTTCTTTGAAAGATTTGACTCAATTATTGCAGACTTAGAAGGGGCAGGGGTCATTTTAAATGAACAATACCAATTGTTAGCAATATCCAGGTCTGTTTCTCACAGTGCTAGCTCCAGAGGCAGAGGCATCATGGTGGGCACTCCGTGCATTATTCACCTTAGTCGGACATAAGAAGCTCCCACATCGCGCGCTTAAAAATGTGCTCGTGTGACGGGACTTTGCTTTGACCGTCCTAGGGCAGGATATCGCACCATGGATGAGCATGAAGCTCCTTGTGGCTCCGGAGGTTGCTTCCACTGCTGCCCGCACCATCAGATTTGGAGTTACACTACTTCGACACTGCCAGCCACCTCCACCTCCCACGCCGATGGATGAGGATGCAGAACCTAGCTCTTGAATCTAGTTCTTCCGATTATCTTGTACGACCCTGGGCCATTAAGATATATGTATTATATAAACAGGCATTGGAACAAACACGCCATGCTACACCACTAATGGATGGGAACTTGTCACGCTTCTTGGGGATAGAACCGCCCACGACTTACGACACACCATGAGGAGGAGTTGGTCCTATTGGGATAACACATACGAAGAGGCACTCTTCGATGTGGATGATCACCTTTGGGAACTATATCGAGCAATGAACAATTTGTTCAATCTCTTGATCATAAGCCCGACCATGGAGTACCAGGACATCGTCCTCCGGGCTTGGCAGAACCATAACCTGCTGTGGTCAGTAAGGGATAGTACCCTTCATTCGATACTGAATCCACTCACATATCCAACTGACTATGCTTATGTATATCTTGTTATAAATAAAATTCCACGTTCTTTTTGTCCATTCGAGCACTATGTTAAATGTAACATTAATCTCCACTCTTATATAAAATATTTTCCTTCCTAATCATGTTACTATGACTATGCTTGAATGTTGTGCTTATCTCTACCTTATCTATATTTTAGACAGTGCATGTCCCCCTCCATGGGCGACCCCCTTGCAACCCGGTCGTCTAACTCTAGAACAGGAGCTCATACTTATGAAGCGTCAGCTTACTGAGCTCCAAGCTTATGTATTTCAGAACAATCCACCACCAATACCGCAGGAATACGGCCCTGAGATCCCTGCTATAGCAAATCATCCGCCACCACTGCCACCTGCACCAGTACCTGCTCCCGCTATATCCACACGCTCAAAGCGTACACGAAGCAATTCATCATCTAATGCCAGTTCTAAATCCTCCGAGTCATCGGAGTCCTCTGGGTCAACAGGTGATCATGCAAAGTCCAAAAAGGACTATTAGAAAACCGTAGACTCTGTTATTACAAGCATTTAGAAGAACCATAAATTCGCTCAGTTCTCGGTAAGACCAGGTCGGGTATGGATGCGGAATCCTGGTTGGATGAGATGCATGAGTTCGGCAAGTCCTATGGATGACAGAGAAGGATATAGGCAAGGTTGCCACCACCAACCTCAAAGGGTCAGCCCGTATCTGGTGGAAGGGATATGCCCGTTTTCATGGACGGACTCGAGATAGGTGCCAATATAAGGTTTTTGCCAAAGCTTTTAAATATCACTATGTTCCAAGATCTCATCGCTGCCAACAAATTCAAACTTTTTACCTAGCTGGAACAAAAGAATATGACAGTCCAAGCATACACAGATGAATTTATGCGTTTACGATTGTATGTCCAGGAATAAATAAATGCAAGGCAGTTGAGGGGTATATTGAGGGGCTTATCCCCCACACTTAGGAAGATGATGCGAGCCATAGATCCAAAAATAGTAGCAGAAGCTGAAGCTAAGGCTCTTAGCTTGGAGGAGGATAATCCTAAGTACCAGCCGCCACGTCCTTCTACCTTTGGTCAGAATAGGGGCTATACACCGTATCGCGGATGCTCACCTAACCCAAGACCTCCCTCATAAACTGGGTATCATAAACACGATAAGAAAGTTTCCTTCACTGTGCCAAATAAGTTCTTTATACCGCAGGAACTGTCCGAGACATTTTGCAAGCCATTCCGAAAGAATCTCGCGAGTAGTTACGAAAAGACAAGGTCTGCTTTTGATGTTTTCGACCAGGACACTGTATGCAGGAGTACCCCTATGTAACACAAGCTGCTCAAGCTACTCTTGCCGAAGTAGATTGGGATGATATCATTGGTCCAAATGAACCTGAAACCATTGCTGATGACGAGGCACCAGACTATATACAAGGTGAGTCCCACATTTATGCCGCTATTGAAACAGGTCAAGCAGATAGTCAACCTTGTTGGACCAAGTGGACCGTAAACTCTTTATCATCCTTATGGACATGGGCAGGACGCACAATTTAGCCTCATCTAGAATGGCGGAAGCCTTACAGCTCACTCCTTTGAGATCAAAGCCACGTCCAGTTACGCTGGCTAGTGGGACCGTGCGCCATACTCAAGTTCGACGCATTAATTTGAATATTCAGTTGCCAGGAGCACCCGTTTCTCTAGGGGCCAAGATTATAAATATTGGTAGGTATAATCTTATTGTGGGTATGGAATTCTTGGCTGCTGCAAAGGCAAACATTGATTGTGAAAAGTGAGAAGACATCTTTGACGCAGCTAATGGCGCACGAGTAACCATAGTAGGTAAACCAATTAGTCCAATTATGCAGTGTATTTCATTATGTCAGTTGGATAAAGCCATCAACAAGTACCAGGTTGCTTGTATTGTTAGATTTGCATCAATAGAGGCCAAGTCTAAACAGGAAGAAGTTATTGACAGCTTGCCCATGACAATAACTGCCGTACTTCGAGAATTCCACGACCTTTTCCGGATGAGATTCATAGATTGTCACCTTTTCGAGGCGTGGAATGTGAAATTATCTTAGAACCCGGTATAAACCTACCCGTAAAGTTCCATATAGAATGAGTACACCTGAATTGACAGAGCTTAAGAAGCAGTTGCAAGAGCTCCTCAAGTTGGGGTTCATTTGACCAAGTGTTTTACCTTTTGGTATCCTTATTTTGTTTGTAAAGAAAAAGGATGGTACCTTAAGAATGTGCATTGATTATAGGCAATTGAACAAGCACATGATTAAGAATCGGTATGCTCTACCGCGTGCCAATGATTTAATAGATCAATTGCAAGGAGCTAAGTACTTTACAAAGATTGATCTCCGCCCAGGATATTACTAGATAAGAATTAAGGAGGATGGCATCCATAAGTCCGCTTTCGGACACGTTATGGGCACTATGAGTTCATTGTTATGCCATTTGGGCTAACTAATGCTCCTGTTACATTTATGAGGTTGATGAATGATGTCTTTCGCGAGTATCTTGATGACTTTATCATCATTTTCTTCGATGATATCCTCATATATAGCAAAACCTTAAAAGATCATGAGCACCATCTTCAGTTGACCCTGCAAAAATTGAGACGCCATCAACTTTATGCTAAGTTCTTTAAGTGTAGGTTTGCAACCACCAAGGTCGATTACTTGGGATACATAGTCTCTGCTGAGGGAATAGCCACAGATCCAGCCAAGATTAAAGCAATAAAAGATTGGCCGATCCCAACGAACGTGCCGGAGGTTCGTAGTTTTCTTGGCAGGATACTACCCTAAGTTTGTTAAAGACTTTGCTAAGCTTGTCATACCTCTTATAGATACAAAACATGGGAATGTTAGGGATTGGATGGCACACTGGAAGGGGAAGGTCCAAGCTGACTTTCAGTCATTGAAGAATGCCTTGACAACCGCTCCAGTTCTTACTTTGTCGGATCCTCACAAGGATAAGTAAGTTGCCACAGACATCAGTAAGATTGCTACAGGTGGAGTATTGATGCAAGAGGGTAGGGTAATCGCCTACGATTCTAGAAAGATGAATGATGCAGAATAGTGTTACCCCATGCATGACCAAGAATTACTTGCCATCGTGCGTGCCTTGTATATTTGGAGACATTATTTGCTTGGAGACGATTCCAGTTGGATACAAATCACAATATATTTTCACACAACCCCACCTTAGTCTTAGACAGCGACGATGGATGGAGTTTCTGGAAGAGTATGATTTTGAAGTAGTCTATAAGTCAGGCAAACATAATGTTGTTGCTGACGCACTTTCCAGGCATCCATTGGTCACCCCAATGCATTGTAATGCAATTTCCACTCTCACCAGCGAGTTTGGAAAGCAGATACAACAGACTCTTTCAACAGATCCTGAATTTCAGGAGATATAGCAAAGTCCATCCAAGGAAGCCAGAATGGATAAGGAGAGAAAAGCTTTCTGCCATTATAAAAAGGAAGGTAATCTTCTTTATTACAAGGATAAGTTATATGTTCCCGAGACATAAGGAGTTCGTAAGCTCATTCTCTACGACATACGTAAGAGTCCTATCGCGGGACATACGGGATTTATGAAGACATATTTTAAGATCCGCTCCAGCTATTTTTGGCCAGGCATGAAGAAGTACATTGCCCGATACATTAACCAGTGTCAGATATATCAGCAAATAAAGCACAACAGTTACGCATCCCAGGGGAATTGCATCCCTTAAATGTTCCTAATGCAAAATGGGAAGTTATTTACATGGATTTATCGTGGGCTTCCGCGCACTTTAAGGGGCTTTAATGCCTTAATGATGGTCGACAAGCTTTCTAAAATGGCGCATTTTTTGCCATGTCGGACCATAGGTATTGCATTAAATACTGCCTTGTTGTTCATGAAGGAGGTGTTCCGCCTTCATGGGATGCCCTGTACCATTATATCGGACCAGGATCTTAAGTTTGTTAGTGCATTTTGGAAGGATTTCTTTAGCACTATTCAAACTAAGCTTGTCATGAGCACAGCTTGCCACTCGCAGACGGATAGCCAAACAGAGCATACCAATCGCATGATTGAAGATATGCTATGTAGCATTTTTTTTTTTTTTGAAGGACTTGAGCCTTTATTATCCAGAGAAAGTTACAAAGTACAATGGGGACTAAAAACTCAGTGGAGAGAGTGTCCACCAGAGCACAACCACCACACTCAAATACAACATCTAAACAATATGAAGAGCAAGCAAAATCTCATAAGTAAGTGTGAATCTGAAGATAGTGCTCCCAAATATGGCTCTTCACCTCATTAGCAATTGATGAGCACCTGAATGCTTTGACAATTCGTTGTTGGGCATCAAGAAGGATCTGTACATCTGTGCATCTTGCTGTGCATCAAGAAGGATCTGTGCTCCCTTCTTTACCAAATGGACCAAATGATCCATGCAAAAGCCAAATGAAATGCCCTTTTTGCTAAATTATCTCAACTACTTGGATAGACTGCTAATAACACCTGTTGGCTATTCAAATTGCAAGAAAGAGGTCTTGAAGCTATAACCAAGCATGTCTGACATGTCTACACAGGAAGAAGCAATGCTCAATTGTCTCGTCGCTCTGTGCACATAAAGGACAAAGTGCAGATACCTCTGGACGAAATCTGTGCACCAGAATATTAACGCACAGACAACGATGAATGACTTGCCACCATAAAACATATACTTTGGGATGGAGTAGTTTATCCCATACCCATTTCTATACTGCTTTCTGCTGATCCCTAGGAATGACCAAAGGCCACTTGGATGAAGGAGGCAAGACGTCTGCAGCAAGCAAGACCTTGTACATGGAATTCACTAACTTATCTACTTTGACACGCTCATGAATTACCCAAGGCTGGGGGTCATCCACTTGTGCTACTAGAGGAAGAATTGAAGACACCTTCTGCCAAATAGCCTGATCCCACCTTAAAAGGAGGAACTTAGCTCTAAACTCTTCCCATGTCAGCAACTGCCTTTGATTATTATACCAATCAGATATCATATACACACTTGCTAATCTCCATCGATGTTGCGTCAATGGGTGGACTGAAGATACTAGAGAACCATCGTCCAATGGAATCCACCAACGACTTGCAGTAGTGCTAGTGTGCGCAAGATGGTGAAAATGAAACAGAGATTGTACAGTCTCCCATGCAACTAGCAATCCTCTAAGAAATGGGGACGTATTAGGGTATGCGGTCAGTGGATAAAACATAGCCCAGGGGAAAAGTGGTCTAAGAGATGGAGACCCAAAAGAAATGCACATTTGCAAAGACTGATAAACAAGACGGGAACCCGGGGAATCATCCACATTATTCAAAGTTCTCCAAATAAACTTAGAAATCATCACCTTGCTCCACAAAAGAAAGTTGATCATCCCAAGGCCGCCAAAATGCTTTGGCAACATGCACTTTTCCCAACTGACTTTGACAGCAGCACCCTCCATTGTCCCCCCCCAGATGAAGTTCTTGACAACCTGACGATAAGTTATACTTTTGACTGTGGAGCCAACATAAACGAAGCCATATACACATGGATGCTACTTAAAACTGACTTAGCCACAATGATTCATCCTGCCATGGGAAGCTTAACTGTGGACCACCAGAAAAGGTGCTTTTTCAAGCCCTTAATCACTGCCTCTCAAGCATCTCCTGATGAGATATGAACACCTACAGGGATACCAAGAAGTTTGGTTGCTTTACCATGGGGAAGGATCTTCCATGGATAGGCAGTTACACATGGTGGAACTGGAGAGTCCAATGCCCATAATGCTGTGCACTTTTGCCAACCCACAAAAATACCAGATGCTAGGGAAAAAGAATCCAATAAGGAAATGACATTCTGCAAATTTTGCTCATCTGCCCTCAGAAAAAGGGAAAGTGTCATCTGCATAGTGATTACAGATCTCCTGCGACCCATTGTTCATAGAAAATCTATGCAAGATTCCCTCCTGAGCGGCAAGAGAGAAGACCTGGGCGAGGACCTCTGCCACAACTGTAAATAACAATGGAGCTAATGGGCAGCCCTGACGGATGCCCCGACCCACCTAAATGAATGCTGAGGGTTCCCCTTGGAAGAGAATAGAAGAGCGAGCAGAATAATAAAGCCTCATGACATCAGCTGTGAATCGTGCACCAAAACCAAAGCGTAAGAGACATTTCTCTACGAAGGCCTAGTCGACACTGTCATATGCTTTTGCAAAGTCCAGCTTCAAATATACAATTTCATGGCCCTGAAGTCGAGCCCAGTATATACTTTCATAGGCAGCAGCTACATCGTTTAATATGCATCGTCGTGGCAGAAATCCTGACTGTGTAGAGGATATGGAATCAGTAAGAATATCCCGAAGCTTTTGTGCATAAGCTTTGGCAAAAATCTTGTACACAGAAGATAGCAAGGTGATAGGGCGCCAGCCTGAAATTGATGAAGGTTCCTTACACTTGGGAATAAGAAGCAATCCCAATGGGCAGATTATATCCATTTGGTGGAGTTTGCATATAACAGTACTAAATAGGAATCTTCAAGGATATCTCCTTTTATGATCAACTATGGCTATCAATGCCTTACTCCAGATACCTGGCATAATCCAGTTTCTAAGGTGGAAGTGTCTCAACAATTGCTTACAGATATACAGGCCCTAGTCGAGGAAGTTCGAGGGTATTTGTTAGCTGCCAAAGTCTGGCAAAAGAGCCTTGCCGATCGGCATCGGACACCAAGGGAATTTCAAGTTTCTAGGTCCGTATGGCTAAAGATCAAGGTGAAGCAGGCCAAACTCAAAATTGACAATTGCAAGAAGCTTGCACCTAGATGGGTGGGACCCTTTGAGTCAACTGAGAGGATAGGTTCTCTGGCCTACAGGTTGAATCTACCCGCACATTTGAAGGTCCATAAAGTCTTGCATGTGAGCCTTCTCAAGAAGCATAACCCCGACCCCGAAGAGATCCTTGACACACCGACACTTCGGGAGATGACGAAAGATCAATTGGAGATTGTGCATAAGGCTTCCCTTGATCGTGCATGTAACCGCATAACTCAAATCTTGCAGTATTTGGTTAAGTGAAAACACTTTCCGACAGAGGATGCAGCTTGGGTTCTTAAAGTGGATTTGGACAAAGCTTACCCAGACTTTATGCGAGAATGTCAAGGTCGAACCATTCAGGACGCGGGACTCCAACTCTAATGGTAAGCGTATTCCGATAGGGATCATATGAGAGTTGATCCGACATGGATCATTTAAGGGGTTGGGTTACATGCATCCTAGATGGGGAATTGGCATATAGTCATTCATGATAGGACGCATTCGTTTACATCTATAATAGGAATATTGCCATTCCTTACGCCGAGACGAAATGCAAGCCTTAGGCATGATAGGATTTCCTTCATTCATATTTCTTTTTCTTAAGGAGGTGGTCCCTTCAACCACACTATTTTAATTATTTTATAGGTACTAATGTACTGTAATTCTGAAGGCCAATGGCGCATACTAACGTACTGCAAAAGATTTTAGGCCTCAGTCTAGGGCCATCTCTTGTTATTTAATTGCTAGTTTGTATATGTCCTCCTATCTAAATTTTCGTGATATGGTAGTTATTGTCTATTGTCAAGGGACTTTGGTCCTAGAACAACTTTATGTAATCCTGTATTACTTCAGCAAATAAATTTACCTTTTATAACTTAATTGTCTTTTTAATAAACTAACCCCAATGCTAAGGACAGCATTATTCCAAGGGGGAGAATATGGCGTTCCATGTATTTATATGGTATACGTATATATACTATGGCACGTCACCAGGGTATAAGTAGACCCTTATGGGTCAATAGGGAAGAACTTGGATTAATCTAAAAGGGTTGAAGACTTGAAGAATGGAAGCCTTTTGTGACAATGGCTCTAGCCAAGAGACCGGTTAGTCTCTAGATAGTATGTGCTTCAGCTAACCCTTCTCTGATTAGATAGAATGGTTAATTTCTCTTTTATGTATTACTAAGATGATGATGGATACTTTAATTATGATTGTGTTCTCTCTTTCGAGTTCTCCTGTGTGTCTGGGTTTAAGGGAGGGTAGAGACCCGAAAGATTTCTAGAAGTAGAGATGTCTTTAGCTAGAACCCTTAAGACCCGGTAAATGCGGCCTATGTACAAGAGCCCACCTGGCTGTGGATGCTATGTTGTGATTCAATACCAGATAACGGGTATGATGGTGAAACAGGAGTGGGGTCTTGCCTAGCATGGCTACAGGACTCCCATAGTGTGCTAGGCTTACAGTCGGTCACTGAGTGTAGGTCGGGTATGGGTCTGACACTCCCTGGGTCCCAAGATGAGTGCCTATATGGACGCCTTGGGGCTCGAACGGGCAGGTGAGCCAGCCTTTAGATTTAGGGGAATAAATCGGGTACGAATGCGGGGGTCACTGATGTGGCACTTGTTCTCTAGCACACCCAGGGATCCGTTATGCACGGGGAATGTAATCCGGAGTAGTCTCATAGGGTGATTCCATGGGATTGCGTCTCCGGAAGGCTACAATCATGCCATAGCATATTTCAGCCTATCTGCAAAGTGTGCACAAGAGGGGCAGATGGAGTGGACTACCCTAGCCATTGTTCTATGCCAGCCAATGCCATGTTATACCTCTGTCTGCTATTTATCTTGAGGCCCTGACCGTCAGTCGACCCCATGGAATCTAAGCCCAGGGTAGAGCCCTTATTTATGGTATATTGCTTATGTTATCTTGTACTTGTATTACCATGTAGATGATGATGATGGATGCACCACCCTTCGTGGTGGTATATTATTTTGAGCATGATTGCTGTGTGCTAGCATGTGTGTACACTTCTGCTGTATAGGAGAGGACGTGGGACAAATGGTGCCTCCGTGTTCCTCACCCGGACAAGTCCGAGTTAGATGGAGGGCCTTTCCATAGTGATGTAGTTGCCATGAGAGGGGAATTCCCCGTATTTGTATGATGGGAGCATCGTATAGATTCTTGAAGCGTCACAACATAAGTTCACATATTCGAAAAGAACTAAACCGCATATGCAAAGTAATTTTCGTGCATGCGAACGTTCAAAACAACATACCCGAAATTTAATATATCTCACGCATGCAAACTCCACAGAAATGCATACACAAAACATAGTCCGTATACGCCATTCTGCTCTTTTCGCATACACAATTTTTTTCCAAGTCCGCAAATGTAGTTTTAAGCATTTGCGTATACAAAAATGTCTTTCATATGCAGTTTAGTCTTTTGGTGTACGCAAAAAAATTTCAACACCATTTCTTTTAATTTTAGCATTTAAATGGCTCTTTCTATCAATATCATGATTTGTCTTGCCCTTATACAATGATATCTTTGTCTGCAGATTGTTGTCAACAAAATAGGAGAGCAACATCAAACATACCACAAATATATCTTTGTGTCATTGCCCTTTTACATGATAAGCATTTCTATACAAATAACGACCATGCTTTTCCATCAAATTTAGCAAAATATCTACAACTTTGGATACCTACAATAAATTGTAGCATGTGTATGATGGCAAACGACTTCTTCTTGGTTCGTGAGATTTTTATGGGAGCGATTTATTCAGCCTTATATTTGTCCAAGCCCTCAGAGCAGACATGTTTTTTCAATTTGGATAATAAGCATTCGGAAGGTACACCAGCCAACATTTATTAGAATTGTATGCTTTAGGATCATAGATGTGCCACTACTCACTATCAACTAGTGTATAAAATATGCCTAGCTGAGATGAATGGAAAACCTACCTATGGAGTTTTTGCTGCATTTTTATGAGCCCATTACTAGAATCTTCAACCATGTACGAGTACTTAGTATTCGATCTTGGAGGCCTTTCATGGAAGCAGTTACTATTATTAGAGACCATCATCATTGCAGATGAGTATTTGGTGTTCGATTTGGAGGTCTTTCATGTGGAAACAATTATTATAGTATTAGAGGCCATCATCATCAGAGGGGGATGGTGTGACGACCATGTAGATATTATAAATATATGGTCATCACATAAAGAAATAGTATTGCACCTCATTGTTCACTTATTAAGGAATGAGTTAGATTTTAGAATGTACACAAATACTCCACAAGAAATTTGTTATAGAAAAGAACCCCCTTTGCTATGTATAAAGGGACCTTCAGCATTCCAGTTCACGCCAACCTTGAGCCTTCTAGCTCATATTCTTGTGTTCTTGCCTGCTTTTTAGATTCTTGTTTATATATTATACCATTGTATTTTATCATTTTCAAGTTTCTTCACATTAGGCATTTGGCTCAATGTAATATGCATATACTATTCAACTCAGAAAGCATTTTTTTTTACTTTGCACCAAGCTTGGAAAAATGTACCTAGCTTAGTTGTGGCATAGCAAATGACAATGCAAATCTTATCATGCTATGGCGAGGGCATTCTAGAAAGGCAATTAAAGTTCTAGAATAGCAACTACAGCTTCTCTGCAACATGGACAATTTCTAGATTCTATAACTAAACTAAATCATGTATATAATCCATCCTAAAGAATGAGCCACAAGCATGCCTATGCAATAAGTCTATGGTTTTTATTGCACATTTTTTTCGACAAATAAACTATGGATCCTCACTTTTATATCAGGCATATGAAAAGTATCTATCACTCTGCCAGCCAACTGGTTGTTTATACCATCTTAATTTGTATTTGTCCTATCAATTTTTGAAAAGCTAGAAGAAGTTTGCCCGTGAACACTCTTGGCTTCAACTTGGACCTCAAAATTTGAAGTCAGGTGGAACATACCCTTAAACATTATCTGCTTAAAAATGCTAGTACACGAGAGATGCTCTATGGGTGTCATGTTTGAGGGGGGTGGGCAAACATAGAACTGTTACAAATCCTCCTCCTTAACCGGCAGGTCCTCGGCAATTTTAGATTCCAACCGTTCGATCTAGATCAGTGATTAGGCGTAATGGGCTGTCACATCTAGATAAACAGACAGTGGCCTGTTTATCATAATAAACAGGCAATAACAATGATAAACAGGTGCTTGGCATGGCAGCCGGCACAGAACTGACTGAAGGGATCTGTCCTGCAAGCTTTGGCGTGTGCAAGCTTCTGCAAGAGATTATCCTTCCAATCAGCCTTCCCTACTTTCTGCCGCTTGTGGAAGAACCGCTCTGTTTCGTGGATCAATTGTTTGTCTTCACCCAGCTCATCGTCTTCACCCAGATCAACCCTGCAAGATCTTGCTGCTGCAACGATTTAGAGGATTGAATCAGAGGCAAAATTGCCTCGGACCTCCGGGTTAAAAGGCAGGCTCGCCCATTACGCCAAATAAATGGGCTCGCCCATTAGGCGCATTTAACCCCTTCATCTCAAACTTCTCAAGAGATGTCCATAGCATATTTATCTAATCAGGAGCCTCATAAAATCATATTGTTTTGCGCATCAACCACTTTGAAGGATCTGCCTGCTGCTTCAATTCTAAGAGCCTATTACCTTCTAGGAAAAAACTACAAAATGCCCTTATGTTTTGACGAATTTCACCAGATGCCCTTAAATTTTCATAATTTTACTAAATGCCCTTGGTCAATATATACCCTTCTAAAGGGTATCCAAATTCAAAGCTGACGTGAGCCCTCTATGTCCATTGTGCAAGTTGGAGGAAGAGTCTCTGGAACACTGCTTAGCAGAGTGCACTGACCTGCAAGTTGTGTGGTCGTGGTGCATGTCTATGTTCAACATTACACTGGGGACCAATGATCTCCTTCTAGGTAGATATCCAGTAGAATGGCCAGTCTCAAAATGCAAAGCTTTTCATATTGTCAGATCATGGGCATTATGGGTCATATGGAAAAGGCGCAATTCTTTCACTCTAGGCAAAGAGGCATATACTACAGCCATACAAATACTGCACATGCTCATAGAGAAGCTTAGAAAGTTCAAGTGTGTGGTCGAAGATGATGTTTCCCTTGTTTGGGAGACCTTCATCAAACTACCACCTTAAGAAGAAGGCATCTACATGCAGTCCAAAAGGGCTTTGTAGCTATCCCCTCTTCAAACTTGTTCAGGAGGGTGTCTATCTGCTATAAGGCTGTGTAATAGTTTACCTATAAATGGAAAATTCTTTATCCTTCAAAAAAAAAAATATATATATTCTAATATTTTAACTTTCATAAAATGCCCTTCAGTTTTTCATATTCAATGGAACACCCTTTTTCAACAAATATTTTTTTGGCATCGTTTTTGGATCAACACTTATTTTTGTGCACGGTTCTTCAGAACGAAAAAAAGAAGGCACAGGAAGCTCCATCGAATTTGCTTGTGATTGAAACTCATTTTGCTCCATCAAGTTTTGCTTGCTCTATTGATTTTTGCTCAGAAGCTCTCATGATTTTGCACAAATTCTATTTTCTCAATATTTTTTGAAGGTTTGGCTGCATATTCACACGGGGGGTTACTCCGGGCAACGAGAGCTGTCGGATGGGCATATTTGGCCTTTATTCCAAGATCTGGACCGTACATAGCGATCCTCGTTTGTGGGGTATGCATGTACAAGTTTTTGTATACTGTATATTAAGGTTTGCAAAATACTGTAAGGTTTGAGAGAATGTACTTAATGGTGTTAATTTTGTACATGTATTGTAAATATATTTTTGGAGCTCTCGCTGCCCTACGTAACCCCCCGTGTGAATATGGACCCAAACCAAAGGGGGTTTAAGGGGGATTTTAATTAAATGCAATGGTTTGTGTTAATAATGTTAATTGTAGTTGTGTGTTGATTGTTATATTAAAAAAAAAATTGGGCCCTTTGGGCCCTAACTAAAGCAAACATAAGTAAACTTTATGGGCATAAATATTAATTACTAAAAAGCATAATAACATCAAGACAACAAATTATTTCCATTGCAAACAACTATTGAGTACATTTTATGTAGTCATTAAATTCATTATCTGTAATTTCAATATTGCAATACAAGAATCATGTAAACTATTGGCCATTGCATGCATTAAGAGCAATGCATGGTCTTTGCCCATTGCATGCAACATTAATAGCTTGTCATGTCTGCACAACCTAGCTTATTCGTAGTCTCAATATTGGGAAGACAAACTTATGTGTACAGAGGAGCAAATGCAATGCACCATTCACTCCATCATTCTAGAAATACATTGCACTAGTTTTGCATAAGGAATAAAAAAGTACAACTAGAGATTCTTACTTACGGTGGGAGCATAATCTCAAAAAATGCTACTGGAGACTCTCACTTAAGGTGGGAGCATAATGTTATCTCAATTTTCTGCATTGCATACCAAGGGCAGCTCAAATATACTAAAAAATACACTGTTATAAAGTGTGTAAAGCTTGAACAGAATCATGAATCCAAAAGTCTTTAACATGCAACAAATAACTACTTACCCTGAATCTAGAGTAGGAAATTTTGAAGTATTGACAGGGCATCTAAAAACCATGCAACAACAATTTATAAGAGGAGTCTTTGGTAGAACCTTGGAAGCTCAAAATCCAGTAGGAGCTCTGTCGTAGTAACGATTTATATACCACCAACATCAGACATATTATGTTTGCTGGAATAGATGATGTGCTGCTTGAAGGTTCTCATGTTTACTATAAGCTATTATAGCATTAAATGAAATGTCCTTTTGAGGCATTTGCTTAAAAAGTTTATGTGCCTCATCCATGTGTCCAGATTCAGCGTGGGCTGTGATGACGATACTCCAAGACACAACATTTGGTTTAGGCATCTCTTTGAAGAGCTTCAATGCATCTGTCAGCTGGCTACAGCGAGCATAAGCTTCAATAACAATATTCCATGAAGTGGCATCATGCAGAGGCATTTCATGGATCAATGTGAATGCCTTCCTGAGCTGCCATAACGAAGATAAGCTGGTAGCATAGATTTCCAAGAAACCACATCTGGATTGGGCAATAGTTGAAATAACTTCACTGCTTCGCTATAGACCCACATCATAATATTCAACGAGGAAATAATCCTCTCACGCAAATGATCAAACACATTCCTTGCGTCCTTCATAGCACCACATTTACCATCAACATCCTGCAACAGTATGAGGCAGAATACATGTTCTGCTTCAACAGATGAAAAGTTAGAGCATCGCAAATAAAACCTATTTATATTCACCTGTTTGAACACTATTTTCAGAGTAGCATCTGTTTCTTTTTTAATCTGCAACAAATTTTAGAACAGATAAAGGGATGGAAACAAAGGCAACTAATACCTTGTAAAAAAACCATTATGCTAACTGAAGAAACATTAAAAAATATATACCTTTGCAAGTATGAGCAAAAGAACCACCTCCTGGTAGCAAAAATCCACTCCGACAACAAGAATCCAAGAGGGCAAGTACACATGCACATGCACACATGCACACACATGCACTTACACTTGCACATGCACATTACACATGCACATGCATACGCATGCGCAGTGTTCATGCACAAACACATGCAGAGAAAGACAACAACCCTCGGATTGTTCCAACCAACAAAAATCAACGGCCCATAAAGGGTGCACTCTAGAAATACTATTTAGTACACCTCAATGAATACAACAACGAAATCCTAGAAAAACCATGTGAAAAAGCGTACAAAAATCTAAGAGTAACCCCCTGTTATTGTGCTACATATTCTCTCACAAGTCTGGAGGCACAGGCTCTCACGATAGTTGCGATGTTGCCTCCAGTGATAATACGATGTTGTTCAAGGGTGTTTCAATAATTTGCTTAAAACTAAAGGGTATTTTGTAAATTTACAACTTTTAAAATTTGAAAAGAAATACACGTTATAGATCTCAAGGGCATTTTGGGAACGATGGTTCTAAGTACTCCCTATTTGGGTTGGGCTCCCATGGAAACCCTTCCTATTTTCCATGGAAACCCTTCCTATTTTCCATGGAAAATAGGAAGGGTTTCCATGGAAACCCTTCCGGCTTTCATTAAAACCAGGAAGGGTTTCCATGGAAAATAGGAAGGGTTTCCATGATTTTAATGGAAAATTGGAAGGGTTTCCAATTTGAAAATCGGAAGCACAACAAGAGAATGGACATTTAGCGACGTGGGCTTGCGACGTCTGTGCGACGTGACGTCGCAAATAACGTGACCATGCGACGTCAATGCGACGTCACGTCGCAGACACGTCGCATGCGACGTGTGGTGCGACGTCTGACACCGTGACGTGGCAGATCTGTCACGCCAGGTGCACCACGTCGCATCGCGTGCGTCACTTTTGTGCGACGTGACGTCGCGTCGCGACGACGCGTCGTCGCGGGCGGGACGCCGCGTCGACGCGGGACGTCTATTTGGGCGTCTAGTGTACTTTTGTTCTTTTGGAGAACAAGGGTGGTCTTCGCCCCGCGAAAGTTGGTCCCCGTGGTAATGTCGATATTACGAGTCCATTGGAAGAGCCAAATCATGGTTTTGGAGAGGGAAATTGCTCGCCCATCGCGGTGGCCGCCGTGAAGAGAACTTTTGTGGCGGCATGTGAGCTCTGGAAGACTTCGAGCTATTTCATCGTGCACCAACACCGCATATCCTAGTGAAATGTTTTCTCATGTCCATGCCAAGACGCGTAAACCGCTTGTCAAAATTCCACCTTTTTTCGATGCGAGAATTTTTTAGTTATGCGTTCTTTTGCATTCATGCTTCATAAATTCGTAATTAATACATGGTATGGAATTAAATTCTGATTTTTTTTGTCGGTTGGCTTCCTATGTCATCCCGCATATAGGCAAATTTTTAGAATTTCGGGATAAAGTTCTGATCAAATAGGTAGCATTGGAGCGGCCTAGGCAAAACTGTTGTTGGGCAAGTAGCAAGACATTCATAAATTCGTAATTAATGCATAGTAAGGAATTAAATTCTGATTTTTTGTCAGCAGGCTTCTTAAGTCATCGCCGTACATGCCGTTTTCAAAATTTCGGACAAAGGTTTAGATCAAAGTGTTTGCATTAATGCGGTCCAGGCTGACTGTTGTTGGGGTACCGAAGCTGGCACACTTGCCCAAGTCAAACAAGGCCAGGACCTTGCAAGGCCGCCTCATTAGAGGGGAGAGTCCGAACCCCAAGAGGCGAGCCACAAAAAGTTTCCCGAGGCAGCCTTTCCTGGCAGCGCTCCCCCGGAGGGCCATACGCTAAAGACCACACTCCCGGATCTCGGTTCCCCTATCCCACCGTTGAATCCTTCGTTCAAGGGCCCCGCTCGATAAGGTCCAAAAATCCAATATCCGTCCGGAGAACTTATCAAACCGCTGGCTAAGGCCCCCGGCCGGATCGTGTAGAAACCAAAGTGTTTTGTCGTTCGGACATTATGGAGGCTCCGGAATGGCGATTCGACTTCGCCACATCGTCCGGGAGGCCGAAATTACCCTAGAGACCAAGTTGCACGGTCAGTTTTGCAAAAGAAAGAAACACTTACGCCCTACGTTAAAGATTCGATGACCACCTCCTAGGCCAATTGACTACGAGTGTGTTGGACATGAGATAGTTTGACGCTACCTCGAGAAGGGGTGGTTTTTTGGCCATGAAACTTGGTCCCCAGGGCAATGTCGACGTTCCGAGTCCATTGGCAGAGCCGAATCACGATTTTGGAGAGGGAAAGTTGCCCGTCCGTTGCCAGGGCCTTCGGGAGAGGACTTTTGGGGCAAGCTGCTTCCGGATGGTTTTTAGGGTCCGTGCTCTGGCGTCAACACCCCCCCTCTACGTCAAGACACGGCGCAAGGTCCTAGTCGAATCTGACAAGGATAGAGCCTCCGAAACGTAAACCCTATGAGTTGCCAGGTTCTAGCAGGGTTTGCGTTTTGGGTGCCGAGTTTTGGTCCTTTGCACTTGGGACTTGGCTGATAAGATGCAGTTGAGAACGCGAAGCAAGGGAAACTGATGGAATGGAGTTTGGATCTGTACTCCTCCCGTTGTGGCAGTTAGAAGTAAAGGGCAGCTTTTGCAGTAGCAAGACATTCATAAATTCGTAATTAATGCATAGTACGGAATTAAATTCTGATTTTTTGTCAGCAGGCTTCCTAAGTCATCGCCAACATACAGGCCAGTTTTCAAAATTTTCGGACAAGGTTTAGATCAAAGTGTTTGCATTAGAACGGTCCGGGCAGCCTGTTGTTGGGCAGCCGAGCTGGCACACTTGCCCAAGTCAAATAAGGCCAGGACCTTGCAAGGCCACCTCATTAGAGGGGAGAGTCCGGACCCCAGGAGGCGAGCCCCAAAAAGTTTCCCGAGGCAGCCTTTCCTGGCAGCGCTCCCCCGGGGGGCCGTACGCTAAAGACCACACTCCCGGATCTCGGTTCCCCTATCCGACCGTTGAATCCTTCGTTCAAGGGCCCTGTCTCGATAAGGTCCAAAAAAATCCAACATCCGTCCGTGAGAACTTATCAAACCGCGAAGCGTCCTGCGGTCGACCGTGTAGAAACCAAAGTGTTTTGTCGTTCGGACATTGCGGAGGCTCCGGAATGGCGATTCGACTTCGCCACATCGTCCGGGAGGCCGAAATTACCCTAGAGACCAAGTTGCACGGTCAGTTTTGCAAAAGAAAGAAACACTTACGCCCTACGTAAAAAGATTCGGCGACCCACCTCCTAGGCCAATTGACTACGAGTGTGTTGGACATGAGATAGTTTGACGCTACCTCGAGAAGGGGTGGTCTTTTGGCCATGAAACTTAGTCCCCAGGGCAATGTCGACGTTCTGAGTCCATTGGCAGAGCCGAATCACGATTCCGGAGAGGGAAAGTTGCCCGTCCGTCGCCAGGCCCTTCGGGAGAGGACTTTTGGGGCAAGCTGCTTCCGGATGGTTTTTAGGGTCCGTGCTCTGGCGTCAACACCCCCCCTCTACGTCAAGACACGGCGCAAGGTCCTAGTCGAATCTGACAAGGATAGAGCCTCCGAAACGTAAACCCTATGAGTTGCCAGGTTCTAGCAGGGTTTGCGTTTTGGGTGCCGAGTTTTGGTCCTTGGGACTTGGGACTTGGCTGATAAGATGCAGTTGAGAACGCGAAGCAAGGGGAACTGACGGAATGGAGTTTGGATCTGTACTCCTCCCGTTGTGGTAGTTAGAAGTAAAGGGCAGCTTTTGCAGTAGCAAGACATTCATAAATTCGTAATTAATGCATAGTACGGAATTAAATTCTGATTTTTTGTCAGCAGGCTTCCTAAGTCATCGCCAACATACAGGCCAGTTTTCAAAATTTCCGGACAAGGTTTAGATCAAAGTGTTTGCATTAGAACGGTCCGGGGCAACTGTTGTTGAAGGCAGGTAGCCGCACACTTGCCCAAGTCAAACAAGGCCAGGACCTTGCAAGGCCACCTCATTAGAGGGGAGAGTCCGGACCCCAGGAGGCGAGCCCCAAAAAGTTTCCCGAGGCAGCCTTTCCTGGCAGCGCTCCCCCGGGGGGCCGTACGCTAAAGACCACACTCCCGGATCTCGGTTCCCCTATCCGACCGTTGAATCCTTCGTTCAAGAGCCCTGTCTCGATAAGGTCCAAAAAAATCCAACATCCGTCCGTGAGAACTTATCAAACCGCGAAGCGTCCTGCGGTCGACCGTGTAGAAACCAAAGTGTTTTGTCGTTCGGACATTGCGGAGGCTCCGGAATGGCGATTCGACTTCGCCACATCACCCGGGAGGCCGAAATTACCCTAGAGACCAAGTTGCACGGTCAGTTTTGCAAAAGAAAGAAACACTTACGCCCTACGTTGAAGTATTCGACAGCCACCTCCTAGGCCAATTGACTACGAGTGTGTTGGACATGAGATAGTTTGACGCTACCTCGAGAAGGGGTGGTCTTTTGGCCATGAAACTTGGTCCCCAGGGCAATGTCGACGTTCCGAGTCCATTGGCAGAGCCGAATCACGATTCCGGAGAGGGGAAGTTGCCCGTCCGTCGCCAGGGCCTTCGGGAGAGGACTTTGGGGCAAGCCGCTTCGGGATGGTTTTAGGGTCCGTGCTCAAGGTCAACACCCCCTCACGCCAAGACACGCGCGAAGGTCCTAGTCGAATCGACAAGGATAGAGCCTCAAACGTAAACCCTATGAGTTGCCGTGTTCTAGCGGTGGTTTGCGTTTTGGGTGCCGAAGTTTTGGTCCTTTGCACTTGGGACTTGGCCGATAAGATGCAGTTGAGAACGGGGGAAGCAAAGGGAACCGACGGAATGGAGTTTGGATCCTGTGCTCCGTTGTGGCGGTTAGAAGTAAAGGGCAGCTTTTGCAAAGAGCAAGACATTCATAAATTCGTAATTAATGCGAATATAGTACAGAATTAAATTCTGATTTTTGTTGTCAGAGGCTTCCTAAGTCATCGCCAACATACTGGCCAGTTTTCAAAATTTCCGGACAAGGTTTAGATCAAAGTGTTTGCATTAGAACGGTCCGAGGCAAGACTGTTGTTGGGGCCGAAGCCGGGCACACTTGCCCAAGTCAAATAAGGCCAGGACCTTGCAAGGCCACCTCATTAGAGGGGAGAGTCCAGGACCCCGTGAGGCGAGCCCCAAAAGTTTCCCCAAGGCAGCCTTTTCCCCGGCAGGCTCCCGGGGCCGTGACGCTAAAGACCACACCCGGATCTCGGTTCCCCTATCCGACCGTTGAATCCTTCGTTCAAGGGCCCCCGTCTCGATAAGGTCCAAAAAATCCAACATCCGTCCGGTGAGAACTTATCAAACCGCTGGCGCCCCGCGATCGGCCGAGTGTAGAAACCAAAGTGTTTTGTCGTTCGGACATTGCGGAGGTTCGGAATGGCGATTCGACTTCGCTACATCGTCCCGGAGGCCGAAATTACCCTAGAGACCAAGTTGCACGGCCGGGTTTTGCAAAAGAAAGAAACACTTACGCCCCACGTTGTAAAAGATTCGACTGACCACCTCCTAGGCCAATTGACTATGAGTGTGTTGGACATGAGATAGTTTGACGCTACCTCGAGAAGGGGTGGTCTTTTGGCCATGAAACTTGGTCCCCAGGGCAATGTCGATGTTCCGAGTCCATTGGCAGAGCCGAATCACGATTCCGGAGAAGGGAAGTTGCCCGTCCGTCGCCAGGGCCTTCGGGAGAGGACTTTTGGGGCAAGCCGCCGGATGGTTTTAGGGTCCGTGCTCTCAAGGCCAACACTCCCCTCTACGCCAAGACACGGCAAGAAGGTCCTAGTCGAACCGACAAGGATAGAGCCTCCCAAACGTAAAAACCCTATGAGTTGCCGTGTTCTAGTTGTGGTTTTGCGTTTTGGGTGCCGAAGTTTTGGTCCTTTGCACTTGGGACTTGGCCGATAAGATGCGCTTGAGAACGCGAAGCAAAGGGAACCGGAGCGGAATGGAGTTTGGATCTGTACTCCTCCCGTTGTGGCGCTTAGAAGTAAAGGGCGCCTTTTGCAAGTAGCAAGACATTCATAAATTCGTAATTAATGCATAGTACTGGAATTAAATTCTGATTTTTTGTCAGCCAGGCTTCCTAAGTCATCGCCAACATACAGGCCAGTTTTCAAAATTTCCGGACAAGGTTTAGATCAAAGTGTTTGCATTAGAACGGTCCGGGCAGCCTGTTGTTGGGCAGCCGAGCTGGCACACTTGCCCAAGTCAAACAAGGCCAGGACCTTGCAAGGCCACCTCATTAGAGGGGAGAGTCCGGACCCCAGGAGGCGAGCCCCAAAAAGTTTCCCGAGGCAGCCTTTCCTGGCAGCGCTCCCCCGGGGGGCCGTACGCTAAAGACCACACTCCCGGATCTCGGTTCCCCTATCCGACCATTGAATCCTTCGTTCAAGGGGCCTCGTTCGATAAGGGCCAAAAAAATCCAACATCCGTCCGGGAGAACTTATCAAACCGCCACCCCAGGCTCAAACATGCCACCCCAGGCTCAAACATTCGTAAGTAGTAGCAATAGAAGATTGGTTAAATCCAGAATGTGATTTTGACTGCATATATGGCTCGGGAATGTCCAAATTAGCCTAAGGACAAACTTTCATGACCATCAGATGAAAAAAAAGGCACCAAAAAATTAAAAAGTGTTAGACGTCGCTATAACAAAATACGTCGCGGACACGTCGCATGCGACGTTAAACCGTATATACGATTTTGAAATCGTATATACGATTTTGAAATCGTATATACGATTTCAAAATCGTATATACGATTTCAAAATTACGTCGCATGCGACGTCGCGACGTCGCATGCGACGCCGTGTGTTTTTACTGATCCGTGGCCGTTTTTAGGGACCATTCCTAGGCTTCCTTCTATCGACTATTTTCGGCGATCTTCGGCGCTACGACCTTGAACGACTTGCAAGCACTCTTTTTAAGGTTAGTAGATCATGCTTTTTGGATTGAATGGTTTTTTGGATTGAATGATTTAGTGTAGATTTCAATTTTTTTTTTCTATCTCTTTCCTTCTTTTTCTTCTTCTTGTTTCTGCATTCTTCTTCTTTTTCCTTCTTTCCTCATTTCTTTCTTCGATTCTTCCCTTATTTCACTCTTCCATTCTTCCATTCTTCTATCTTCTTCCATTTCATTCTCTTATTTCTTCCATTCTTCTCTTTCTTCCCCTAATTTCTTTTTTCTCCTCTTTCCCCTTCTCTTCTTTCTCCCACCCTTCTCTTCTTCTTTGATTCATTCATTTTTTTTCTTTCTTGTTTTACTATTTCTTCATCTTTTTTTTTTTGTTTCTTCTTCGATCTTTTTTTTCCGTTGTTCTTATTCTTCTAACTCTTTGTTGCTTTCTATTTCGATTTGGACCCTCAGGATCTTGTTACACACGTCCTTCTTTTGGTAAGTTGATCGCGCTAATTTTAAGCAGGTTAAAAAAAATTGATGGAGTGGCTTGTTCAAGGGCACGGGTCGGCTCCACCTAGAGTGGGGAGGACCATGTACCCGGGTTCGAAGTCCACTTCACTACGATCATATATTTTTCCTAGGTTAAGGAGTGGCTTGTTCAAGGGCACCCACGGCCCACCTAGAGTGGGAGAGGGCCGTGCAGGGTTCAAGTCCACGCCCACTTGTTATTTTTAGGTTTAAAATAAAATTGTAGTGGCTTGTTCAAGGGCACCTGTAGGCTCCACTACGAAAGTGGAGACGACTGTGTGTTCGGGTCCAAGTCGACTTTTCTTGTAATTCTTAGGTAGAGGTGGCCAAATCTAGCTTATAACCCTAAAAGCATTATGTTAGCCAACTCTAGCTTTTAATCCAAACTAATCCAGATTTGGAAGGGGCTCATTTCGATGATGGGGGAGCCGCTCAAAAAGAAGGTACATGACCTAGTCATAGTCTTATTTTTATTCTTTTATTTTGTGTTAATCTATCGATTTATAGAAAAGGCAAAGAGTGATTGCAAAATTGAAGTCGAATGCCAAAAAATTGGGAGGCGATTGGTCAAAGGTCCCTAAACCACTTAACTGGTCCATAAGGAAGATATCAAGGTATTTGTTATTTGTTGCCATTCGTTCAATTGAAATAAGACATTTAACTTGTCATGTTGTATTCCTTGCAATCGATCACTTTCGAGCGTGCAAAGGATTCCAAGAAAAACATCCGCCTTACCTGACCGCCAAGGCAACTTCAAGCAAACTAATTCCGCCTCACTTGGGGGCGGCGAAATAGATTCGTAAGTGCTATAAACTCTTAGTTCACGTTAACTTTCAATGTCATTGTCTAATATTGGTCGTATTGTTATAGAATTGGCTATACGGGTTTTCCCCTAACGGGGAACAGTAAAGATAGCCACTACCGCCTCTTGTATATGATATTGTAACTAACTATTAAAATTCTTTCCTTTTTTAATTTTTTTTTTT
Organism: Isoetes taiwanensis; assembly: GCA_021234155.1. Lineage (NCBI taxonomy): Eukaryota > Viridiplantae > Streptophyta > Lycopodiopsida > Isoetales > Isoetaceae > Isoetes > Isoetes taiwanensis. Next base: position 12,278,405 of record JAJEKV010000005.1, on the reverse strand, counting down.
TTTTTAAATTTTTTTTTTTTAATTTTTTTTAAATTTTTTAAAAGTTTTTTTATTTTTTTTCGTCCACCACGCCGCGACGCGACGTCCATCGCCGCGACGCTGACGCCCGAGCGACGCGTCGAGTCACGCGCGAGTCACGCTGGCGCTGACGTCTCGAGCGACGCCGCCGACGTCGAGATGCGACGACGACGCCGCATGCGACGCGGTTCCCCAACGACGTCGTGTGGAGACGCCTCAGGCGACGCCGCCGACGGCGATAGACGCTGCTCGTTCGGGACGCCGCTATAGACGTCGCTAAATGACCCTTTTCTTGTTGTGAAGGGTTTCCTTGGAAAATGGGAAGGGTTTCCATTTTTTTTTTTTTTTAAAGGCGACGCCGCTTCAACACCTGGACGCCAGCCCTTAATGGTGCACGCTCATGCACGCTCATAAATATGCACGACAATCAAGAATTTAAATTTTAATTCAAATGGAAACCCTTCCTATTTTCCAAACCCATGGGAAAATAGGAAGGGTTTCCACAAATGGGGGAAAATAGGAAGGGTTTCACGTTTCATCAAAAAAAATTTTAAGGGCTCTTCTTGCGCTTTGCTCTCCGCCATTGCATCTCAAAAATTTTAAGGGCGCTTCTTGCGCTTTGCTCTCCGCCATTGCATCTCCTTATGGATCCGGAGCTTGACGCATTTGATTGAAGAATACGAGGAGGATGCTTCTACCGATTCATCACTATATGATTCGGACGAAACTGTAAGTGATTTTGCTTTTGAAAATATTGACAATGCTGAAGTTTTGAGGATTTACAAGATGAAGACAATGCAAGACCAAATGTGGAGTATGATCCCTTGGAAGAGGAACGTTACATTCAACGGTTTCCTCCTATTCCTGTTATCGCCTCTGCTGAGGGCTACATTTTTAACGAATATTATCTGATGGTGCATTGTGTCCAAAATTCCGTCCATCCCTCTGTTCAAGATGTCCTTCAAGCAGATCCTAATTTTCCTGCGAGGTATGTTCGCCAAACACAAAAGCCACGAGATACACAAATCATAACGAGGTGGTCGAGCTTCCAGGAGAAGTTGCAAGTCCATACAGAATCTCGTCTTCTCCTGCGCTTGACCTTTGGCAAATGGCTCTACATCCCACCATCGTGGTTGCCCTTAAAAGGCTCCACACACGTGTTAGGCTCCAAAATCTTCCTCACCACAGAAAAATTAGGTTAAAGAAACATTAGAATTCACCGAACTTATGTCTTTGTACATCCTTGTTCAAAGACTTATGTCTTTCTCACCACAGAAAAATTAGGTTAAAAAAACATTAGAATTCACCGAACTTATGTCTTTGTACATCCTTGTTCAAAGATGTCAGCATGAGGCTAGCTTGGTGTTAAATGATGACAAGTTAAGCTAGAAGAAAAATGGCAACTAAAAGTTAAGTGTTTTAGTTAAAATTGTAGTGAAAAGAACTCATCTCCTAGGGCCCATATCATGTGGCCCTAAAGAGACCCAAAAAGTTTGTTTTATTCAAGCTAACAATCCAAAGCAGTGGAGCTGTATGTGAAAGAATCCAAAAAAGAAGTTGCTATGACCGCTATCTTGCATTAAAGTCAACTCAATTCAAATAAAGCAAATTACTTGCAAAACTTGTTGCCAAAGAATAGAATAGAATAGAATAGGTTTTTAGCGTCCACGGAGACCAATTGGCCTATGGGACCCAAACAAAAAAGAGAGCAGCAAGCATATTACTGACAGGATTAAAAAACCCCCGCCCCGAAGGGTTTTCGAGGGAAAAACCTTAGCGATAATAAGCCTGGCCGGGCACACCGCATAAATTGCATAGGACAGTTCAATGCCGCCCGTGAGGACACAAACGAAGTCCGTGCATCCATAACCTCCACGGAGGTATGACCCCAACAAACCCATCGACGCCGTAGCCAATAATCGATGCAACGGTGGCCGTGCACTAGTAATCGAACATATCGCTCTCGGATATGGGCAAATCTTTGGCAAGTGTGTCGGAGGGCATGACATTCATCCTCAATCGCTACCGGTGGTGGCAACACCGGCAAAGCCTTTGCTCCCGCGGCTTCACGAGCCCAACGCCCTGTTTCAATGCGCGGGGCGATGTGCCCCGTCGCGAATGGAAGCTATAAGCCCGCGTTTCTTCATGGGTAGCCGGGTGTACAAGTAACCGTGTGGGCCTCTTGTGAGCCTAGGATTGACTTGTCTGGCGATAGTGTGCCGCCTTAACATGTGTCGAGCCTCGCGATCCCACGGTACCGCGAAGGAAAGTAGCATCAAGGTATAGTTTAAGTGCCTCGCGATCTTTCTTTGTCCTGACCTGGACACATCTGTTTGCCTGCACACCCCAGCGTGAGAAATGCAGTAATTCTTGGCTTATGACCTTTGGTGCTTGCGCGCCTTGTCAGTCCTTCCTATCATGTACAAAAGTCTCTGAGAGAGCCGATTATTTGTGGTAGATAGAACTTGTCAAATATTTTACTGCCACTTCTATTCTCCACAGTATACAAATCTGCTCAAAATTACAAAATATATCTATCCCTGTTTATTCAAGAAATAATGTAGTTACTCTCTTTCATGGTAGAGCAGATAAAGAAGATGATAATATCTGGCTTGAAGATGATGCCCCTGTAGTTACTCTTCTTTCATGAAAGGCCAAGGGACAGATGCAAATTTCTAACAAACATATTCATGGCTGTTTTACATGACAATTTCTGGCTTGAGGATACTGGCCCTTATCTCCTTATGTGGCAAAACAAACCCGTCATTGCTATAAATTTCATCAGATATATGAACATCCTCTCCCAATACTCTAGTCCACTGGCCAACCTTAGAATGCCATCCAATGATGCTTCCTGAAACACATGAATTTTTTTCCTGTGCATTCCAAATACTTAGCGGTGCTTCCTGAAATACAGAGGTTAGACACTAGCAAGAACAATAATTTGCTAAGTGTTGCTAAGTGTGCATAAAACAGAACAAAACCTAAGCAATTCTGCTGTAGTTTTACGAGAAAATGCAGGAAGAGTCAGAACTGAGAAAGCATTATAAATTAGAAACAGATCAAGATCCAGAACTAAAAAAAATATCAATGATGTGTGAGGCAGGTATGAGATTACCAAAAGAACAAAGCTTTCTCTACTAATAACTTCATTATTCTTTTTCAAATACATCTGTTTAAGATCCTCAAATTTGCCCATGTCAAGACCATTATCAAATGTATGCTTAAGATCAATTCTCTTCTCCTCAAGATCATCTGGACTTATGGTGCAGTGAAATGGAGGCCTTTGCCTGAATGAAAATACTGTATAAGATAGTGTGCATGTGCAATATTGAAAAACCGAAACTGTGAATGAAGCAGCAAGAAATACCTGCCATGAAGTATTATTTTTCCAAATTTGACGCTAAGAGTTGGTACGCCGTTCTTCACCCTTCCTTGTTGCCAGATTGCCTCATACAGCTTGGGATGTAACCTATCCAAGATATTCCGCGGGAAAATATTTCGTTGTTGCTTCTGATCTGAAAAACTCGAAATGTCATTACAAAAAAACTAGGTCAGATCACAATAATGAAAAATCAATGGAACCATGACACCAGAGTTTTTAATACGAAAGAGAGGATCATCGAAGATAGGTTTTACACTTACGAGTTTCAGGATGACCACGGATTCGCAGGGTATAAAGCCCGTTGGATTTTTGCAGATGGGAAACGGTGGTGCCAGCGAAGGGGACCAACTCTAGTGCAGATCCAGCTTCGGCTGACCCTAGCAGCATATAACTCTAGCAGCATATAAGCAGCTTTGCACGGCCATCCCCAATAAAACCCAGGTCCAAAACTAATCCAAGTTGCTTTCTTGCACTTCTCCGAATCAACAGCTCCGAATTGTCAACTCCTGGTTTTCTGGTTTTGTCTAGTGCAACTCCTGCCAGAATGGAGAGCTTTCAATCAGTTAAAAAGCCAAAAAACAAATTGAAGCCGCTCTGTACCTGATTGCTCTTATAAAAGGCTTGCTGGATCGACTGTAAGCCTTCCTCAATCGCCAAATGCAAGGAAAACCGCCGGAGGAAGAGCTAAGAAGAAAAAAAAATCTTTTTCTGGAAAAAGCTCTTCAATAAGAGCCGTAGAACTTTAATTCTAAGCATTAATTACTATTAATTAGTGATGGATATTTTGGAAACCCAAAAAAAAAAAAATTCTTGTGGAAACCCTTCCGGGTTTTAGGGAAATTTGGAAGGGTTTCCAATTTTTTTTTGTTTAATAACCCCAATCGGGGGGAGATAGTGTGAGCGTTTTGGGAATTTAAAAGAAACATAAGGGCATTTGAGGAATTAACGTAAATTATAAGGGTATTTGACTAATTTTTAAAAATACAAAATACATTGGCATTTGGTGAAATTATGAAAAGTTAAGGGCATCAAAACATAAGGGCATTCTGTAGTTTTTCCCTTACTTCTAAACCAAGACCGCTAACGACACGCAGAGTTAAGAAAAACTTTCCTCCAAACTATATACCCAAGTATACATTTATATATATGAAATATATAAGCCGTTCTCGAAGAACCAACCGCTATGGAGGACAGCGGCATCTCTGTTCCAATTGACAAGCAAAATGGACAGCAGCCCACAAACGAAAACGGCCAAATCAGTGGGAATCAGGAAAACGCTCCCATTTCAAGCCCAGATGAGCCTTCAGAACAAAATCAGCAACCCCGATCCCGCAAAAAGGGAGGAAAAATCAAAGCAGAGAGAGCATTGGATCTTGCAAAGAGGACCGTTGCAGCGGCAGAGGAAAAAATATTCTACTGTGCTGCCAGAAAGATGAGAATTGGGGCTATTAGTCACCGGATTAGGGCTTTTCGAAGGTCTCGCCGTGCCAGGGCCGCAGAAAGAACATCTTCCCTTTCTTCAATTGAGGATGTCAGGCCCGCAGATGAGCAAGAATGGGTAGAAAAATTTAGGCAAATGCTTTTAAGTTGTAATCTTCTTCCTTCTCACCATGACGATTATCATACTCTGCTTAGGTTTTTGAAGGCCAGGAAGTTTGATTTGGATCAAGCAAAAGATATGTGGGCTGCAATGTTGCAATGGAGGGAAGAATACGGTGTGGACCGGATCGAAGAGGAGTTTCAGTTTACAGAGGTTGATGAGGTAAAGAAATATTATCCTCAAGGTCATCATGGTGTAGACAAAGGAGGCAGACCTATTTATATAGAAAGATTAGGTAAAGTAGAGCCTAACAAACTCATGGAGGTTACTACCATAGACAGATATATCAGATTTAGGGTTCTTGAGTTTGAGAAGACAATGAAAAAAAAATTCCCAGCTTGCTCAATTGCTGCAAAGAGACATATTGATACTGGAACTAGTATACTTGATGTTGCCGGAGTTGGTTTGAAGAATTTTTCTAAAACTGCTAGGGATGTTGTGATTGCTTTAGAGAAGATTGAGGCTAATAATTATCCTGAAACTTTACACAAAATGTTCTTGATCAATGCAGGTCCTGGTTTTAGATTGGTGTGGAATACAGTAAAGGGATTTCTAGATCCTTATACTGTTTCAAAAATTTGTGTCATAGGGCCTAAGTATGAGCATAAGTTGCTTGAATATGTTGAAGCTGATCAGTTGCCTGAAATTTTCCATGGAAGTTGCACATGTGCAGGCGAAGGCGGCTGTATGCGGTCCGACAAAGGACCTTGGAAGGATCCACAAATAATGCAGGCAGTGTTAGAGGGAAAAGCAACAGCCATCATAACAAGGGGCAATTCTCCAGAGCTATCCCAAAAAAATGGTGCCTCTTCAACAGCTTCCATTATCACAGATACAGTTGCAAGTTGGATACCTAATTCCTTGAAGTTGGTCACATCCTCAATTGAGGAGACCATCCAACCGGATCAGACGCAGACGCCATCGAGCACGCCTCAAGATGAGATCTTCCTTTCCTGTGAATCCCCTTCTGACATAGACCTTAGTAGGGAGTCTCTTGTAGATTACTCCCCAGCTCTCACTGACATTGGTCTTCTTATTTGGGGTTGGATTGAATACTTGGTCACTATGGTTCTTTCTTGGGCTTCTCAACTTTACCATCCTTTGAAAATGCATGTTCTACAGTATTGCAGATTCGTCAAGGAGCTTCATGAATTGGTAGCTCAGAAAGAAATTTTTGACAACTTGAACCAGATGCAGGGCAGATTGGGTAAACTTGAGGGGTTTTGCCAAGAGCTTTCAGACCATATTCAATCTGACAATCAAGTTGAACCTAATAGAAAAGAATATGTTTCTGTCTCAACCTCTCCTCCTCCTTCTCCTTCTTTATGGCCTGGACAGCTAACAGAGAATAAGGAACTTATGAGAATTGAAGAAGATCTATCAGAGATCAAGGCTATTTTGCAGGTTGTCTTGTCTAAACAGGAAGAAACATATTCCTTGATGCAGAAAAGGAGAAAAAGCAAAGCATCATGCTATTTTTGTACGTGGGCAGATTCTTGAATGGATAACATACTCAGGTTAGGGTTGTAAAGGATTGAGCGTTGTTCATGTTTTCTCTTTTTACCTGTTTTTATTGCTTGCATACGTCAGTAAGCAACCTTGTAATTGAATTCCTAAAAAGATGAATGATATGAACGTGGTGCAATGGAGTGTCGACAGTCGTCGTCTTATCACGGTGTATTCTAAATACAACAACTTTTCTGGTCCAATTTTAGACGGCCTTGCCACCTGTTCAGTTATATACCCTAACCATAGGGTCTTGGCATCTGATCACGGATATGGGTCAAGGTGGAGGTTGGGATTGCGGTCAGGCAAATAAAGTTAGAGTCAAGGTCAATGTCATATCTACTACGGTCATGTCAATTGCATTCTAAAGGTTCGTAAAGAGTTGTTTTAAAGGATGGGAAAGGTGGATCATCTATAATTAGTTTTGCATAGTTTTTCTTGGGGGGAAGTTTGAGTTCACCTGCTCTTTTATTTCGGTTCTGAAATTCCGGAATTCTTAGCGTTCTCATACTATGATCTAGCTGTATTGGCCGCTGAGAGCCAGATTGATCCAAGGAGGCAATCTTTTGAGGTTTTTTGTAGGCCCTCGAAGATGATGGTCGGATTTGGTTGCATCTGCTGTAGAAAGGAAAGCAGGACTACCTCTGTTACACTGCGTCAGGCTTGGGGCAGCGTTTTTAAGCCGATAGAGCTGCGGCAACCAGATTTGGGTTGTTTTATAGGATTGGGTGATGTTGGTTCAAATCCCCTGTCGTAGCCATAGCCTGCCCACTAAGTTCACCCTGTAATTTCCTGTTCTAAATTTTCTTGAGCATTGCCTGCAGAATTCCTGATTGATCCTTGGATCGGCTCCCGAAATAGATCCGACTGTAGCATCCTTCAAATTTTTTCATTCACATTTTTGTTCTTCCTTATTTCTTGTCTTGAGGGTTGCTTTGGGATGCTTCAGGGTCTTGAGGCCTCTATACGGCCGCACCATTGATATAGTACATTTTCATGTATTTTGTGGATATTTGACATTTCGATTGTTTATGGCTACAGATGTTTTTGGTTATTGAATGGTTTCGACAACTAATGATTCCGTATATAGGAATGTTTGTGTGGAGGGAATTCTGGCCTAGAAAATTGGCCAGTTTTATAGGCCAATTTTCTGGCCAGAATTCCGACACACAAACATTGTTGTAACGTGAAAATAGGGTGGGCCAGTTTCTGTAAAAAGTTACTGTTTATTCTTTCTCTCTCTTCCTGCCGGCTCCAGCTATGGCGTGGCATTGACGCCAAGGAGTTTGGCTAGGGCGATCGGCTTGTTTTTTACGTCATTTGGAGCGGTTTGGCTGTGGAATCCTGGCTATTCGGTTTTCAAGTGGAGCGCCACTCTGTTTTGCCGTTCTTGGAGCATTTTAAGTCGATGGCTACTGTTTCTCGAGTTTCTTGAAGTTTTATAGGCGCAACTCCTCTGTTTTTCCATAGTTTTGTGGTAAGTAGTTGATTTTTCATGCTTTCTTGCTATTCTTGCTTTTATTGCTTCGATTTTTTATATATCAGGGTTTCTAGCGTGCTAGGACGAGTTCCTTGGCTCTGTGGACAAGTTCTTGAAGCTACTTAATGCTGTGGACGAGTTTCTTGGAGCAAAGCAAGCTTATGGCTATGGAGGTAAAAAATAGAGCACGAGGGATGTGCGTCAAGGTCGTAACTAGATCTACCACTACAGCATTTACTGGGATCTGCTAATACGAGAGATCTGGAGCTTGAAGAATGGATAGATTGGCTCAGATTTGAGACCGAAAATGAAATATCTAGCATTATAACAGGGGGTTTCTTTTTGTGTTTTTGTACTGTTTTCTCTAAGGTTTTCATATGATTTGGTGGACGTATTCATCCAGGTGTACTAAATAGTATTTCTAGAGTGCACCCTTTTGTTAGCCGTTGATTTTAGAAAAAGAGGCAAATCCTATGGTGGAGGCTTCTTTTGTGGTGGGTGTGAATATGCTTCCATTTTTTTTAGGGTTTTTTTTAGGGTTTTGTGGGTTTGGTTCCCTTTGTGAACCAGATGCAGTATTGTATAATATAGTGATAAGTGGACATTGCAAGGCCAGAAAGGTTTCTGATGCTCTCATGTTTTTTAGAACCATGTCTAAGTCATGCGTGCCAGATCAGGTCACTTACTCTACGATAATCAGTGGCTTGTGCAAGGAAAGGAAGGTCGAAGAAGCGTTCCATCTCCTCAATAACATGCCCTAATTCATGGCCTTTGCATTGCTAGCAGAATGGATGATGCCCAGAGGCTCCTAGTGCAAGGAAGGCAGAGTCGATGAAAGGAGATGATAAACAGGGGTTGCACTCCAACAGTGATCACATATAACAGCCTCATCAATGGCCTCTGCAGGGCAAACAAAATGGAGAAGGCGCATGAGCTCTGGGCGAATAGAAAAGAAAGGGAAAAAGCTTAATCTCCTTTATTCTTCCTGTTTAATCGATGAACTGCCGTTTGTAACTCAGGTGTTGCAAGGGCATCTCTGATCTTTGAATCATACACAGTTTTCCCTATGTTCTAGCAGAGGTTTTGCCTTTTCCAATTTCGTGCAGTGATCTTGACATGGGTTTGGAGCTGCTGAAAACAAGCCAGGTAATGAATAGGACATTTTCGAGATTTGGATATTTGCGCTTGTTCTGTTAGATTCGAGATTCTGGGAGAATAGAAAAGAAAGGGAAAAAGCTTAATCTCCTTTATTCTTCCTTTTTAATCGATGAGCCAAAAGGAAGCCTCTATTCTTGAGTTTTGTCTGGTCGAATATTTCATGTATGTTCACAGTATCCTGTGTCACTGATGACATTCTTGTGGATTATACGATGTTATTGGAACATGCTCAAGGACCTTATTTAGTTAACTAAGTGACAGTTGTAAATTTCATAATCTGATGGACTTAGATGTGTGTTATATTTATCTTACATGATATTTTGTGCATTTTCATGGCAGCTTGCTTATGGAACAGGCCTATCATCATCAGAGCTAGCATTTGCAACCAGTGCAGGTTTAGGATTGGGCGACCTTGGTGGGCTTACTAGTGCTTTTGGAGGAGGACTTGCAGGGGGGCTTGCTGGGGGTTTTGCAGGTGGTCTTGGGATGCTTAGTGCTGGCGCCCTAGATGCATTAAATGATCCAAACCTTTTAGCGCAAGGAGCACGCATGGTAGGTCTTGATGTAGGCCTTGCAGGAAGAGCTGCCGCTTTGGGTTTGAATGGGTCTGCATGAGAACAAGAAGGGATGTGAGATATGCTTCCGCCTGATGCAGTTTCTACTCTTTTTGTGGAGGGAATACCAATGGATTGTACTCGGACAGAAGCAGCTCGTATGCACTAATTCCATCATATTGACTTTAAATATGTTTAAACCCCGTGTGAATATGCACCCAAACGAAAGGGGGTTTAAGGGGGATTTTAATTTAGATATGGTTTGTGTTAATAATGTTAATGGTAGTTGTGAGTTGGTTGTGTGAATTTATGCAGGATATTACAAGAAAGCAAGCAACAATGAGAGGGCTTTTGGACTTCCGAAGCTCAAGTAAGAAAAAAGGGGCACTGGGATGAAGAAATACAGTTACCGAGAAAGAGGTGGGCCTTAGATAGAAGGATTGTCCTATCTCCACCTTGTGATTCTATGTAATACCCTGATAGTTTTATGAATGCAACTATTATGATTTTATTAATTTTATCTGTGTCAATCTATCTACGAATCTGATGAATATCTGGAATGAATTTATTGATTTCTGTCTGATCCAGAAATTTGAACTGGAAAACCACACGCTTAAAAAGAATAAATGATTCCTGAAAATTCAAGTTTAGGAATTAGTAATTCCGGGAAAGAATGTCTGCCACGTGGCAGACAGAGATTGGCGGATAGGGCAGAAACTGGCCCACCCTATTTTTACGTAATTTTATTAACCAAGTTTATAATTGGCTTTTTCACGTTCATGGTTTAATCAAACATATGCTAATGATGGGAAAAAGGGCTATATTTCAGTATCAATAAGCTTGAATTTTTGTGTCTAGTATATGCAACAAATTGGAATATTTAATCGTTTATCGAATGAATACCTATATTAATGTTATTATTTTGAAGCATTGGTAAATTCGTCTCCTTAGCTTCCATTTTGTACATAATTTTAAATCCATGCACTAAAGATTGATGGAAATGAACAACTAATGGAACACCCTTAGACCCTCGATCTTTGCTTTTCAAATTTTTGATAAGACCACAATGTAGTTATTTCATATAACATTTGGTAAATCCTTAGTACAACTACAAGTCTGCAGTATCATGCCCAACCATTGTATACAATGTTCATTGTATTAATAATTTAACACTAGGAACGTGTGCCCGGCGATGCCGGGCATTAGTCTAGGACGTGTGGAATGAGTAGACATGTGGAATAAGTAGACGTAAGAGGGCAGATGGAACTAAAAGCACTAAATGTATTGTGTCTATAGATGTAAAGGAGTGTTATGCATTAACTGAGGATAGGTAGGAACAATAGACAACATGGAGTGAAATAGAAGATATAGACATAATGGAGTCCATCCAGTTTAGGGTATTGCTTTAGGTTTTGTAGAAGATTGCTAATCTAATGCCTGGTCAATAAAATTGCATTTATAGATAGATAGATAGATAGATAGATAGATAGATAGATAGATAGATAGATAGTATTTTAACGTCACGCCACTAGGCATCATCCAACTGGACATGTGACCACATACCACACTACATTGCTTGGTGGATAGATAGATCCTATTAGCATTTATCACAATATAAGGGTGTTATCATTCTTCTTCTTCATTTGTTTTGGTTTCATAATGTTGGGGTAGAGGAACATTTCACCTATTTCAAACCCAGCTTAAATTAAAAATGATCTTATGACATAAGACAAACGACCAAAGATGTCAATGTGTTTGACTATATGCCTGTGGTTGCACTATGTGGCTCCTATCAGCCATCGGACTCTTACACGGGATGTGAAACTGGCTTGTCCTAGGGAGCTCACCAACTACTTACTCCAAGTAAGGGCCTCCTGAACATAAAAAGCAATCTTAGAACCATATTCTTATGAGAAAAATAGAATTTGGCAAGTCCACCATTGAGTCTCGATCTCCGAAAGATATTTAATACATAGTGATGATGTTATGCTATCTAAAAACACATCCCAACCTAAATCCTAAACACTTATAGAAACCCATGATTACAAAAGCCCACCATTGTTACTTCTGAAGAAATAACATAGAGGTTGAAAATGCCCAAAGCCATCCAAAATTTTACAATTTCCATACGGCAGAAAGCACCAACATCGTAGGCATGCGAATAAATGGCCATACATAATGGAGTTTGTAAGTGGATTAAAGAGTAATAAATATAATTGTGTCCATAATGGAGTACCTAAGGCGAAGCTATAGAGTTTAGGAAGCTCGTGCATTATCCGCGAGCTTCTGAAATGGGTAGGAATAATGGAGCGTGGAGTGCAATAGAATGGATAGACGATCAAGGGTACATATAGTAAGGCCTACATAAGGTTTAAGCTTAAGGTTTGTCTAGGATTTTGTGTTTGTGGAAGAGAGCAGATCCAATGTGTAGCCAAACCAATTATAGTTCTAAATTGGAGAAAGTATGAAACGCTATGCTTGACTAAAATCCATTGGAGGAAGCAATACCACTACCCCTTGCGAATAGAGGAATGGTTAGCTCATATGAGCCTTAGAAAATTAAGCCTGAATGTTTAACGCATTGGACAAAATGCAGTATTGGCTAAAGGAGAAATGCCATCAGTCGGAGATCTTGAAAACTTAAACCATTCAATAAAAAAAGCAAATGATGAGTTATAGCTCTTATAAAACAAATGAAGAAACGTATAAATTCTTATACCTTGTCAGGTTGGTTATGTGGACTTAGATTGCTTATGGCCCCAATGGCCATTGCTTTTCATCTTTCTTTAATGCACTCTACAACAACACCAAAAACCTGTGCAAGCAAAATATCTTCTAGAAGAAATAGATATGATGCTAGATACAATAATCAGCAAGCAAATTTTTGTTGAAAATTAATTTAGCTCACAAGTACAAAGAACTCACAAGTTTGAATCGCATGTCCAGTATCACCTTTCTTGGAGTTCCATCCTGTAGAATTCCAGCCATTCTCTATTCAGCATACTATCATTCTGGCAGGAGATATTCTAAGTGCTTATATGACAAATATTCTAGTTATGGCCAAGTCAGTTAAAACAAATGTTCTTTGCCACAAGATAATAATTAAATTGAGATAAATGCAAATTTCTACCAACACAATCCATTTAGACATCCATGATTGAGCTTGTAATAGCTTCTCAAATTATGCAGATGCCTAATTCTGAAACAACTCACCTTGTTTGCCCGCTGAAATTTCTATCTTTCCTTCTGTTGTAAACTATAAAAATAAACATGACTGCATAAAATTGAAGGTACCTTGCAAATTAGTGCTAAGGAACTTCAAACATCCCTGCACACTTAAGAAAAAGCCAAGATCAAGAAAACTCAGATGGTCTAAATAGAGGAACAACAGAAACAAATGAAAGCTTTATCACAAAGCAAGGCCCATCAACAGACTACATAAAGTACCATCTAAACTAAGCAATTTCAAACTAAACACAAGGTTCTATACCTAATGTGGCCAAAAAGATCATTGTTAAAGAAGTAAAGACCTACAATTTAAACCTCTATCAACAAATCCTTTCCACTGAAATGGGTGGGTTCTCTCTTGCTTCCAGCAAAATAATTTCACGACATTGATGACTATATGTATATTCTTCGCCAACAACTGCATCTATCAATGACCGTCCATCCAAGACGCATTTTCTTGTAGTGAATCTCTGATCATAAAGGGATATTTATAGCAAATAAATACTGCACATTAAACAACAGTTCTAATTTTCCTTGACCCATAAAGAAGGCGTATGTGGCAGTCAAGTTATTGTATTTCATACACCAAATAGAAACTTACATTGCGTATGCAAGAAAACTGTGCATAACATGAACTACAATCATATCAAGCACATAAAAAAAAGAACCAGCAAGAAATAGATAAGAGGCCATACCAAACCCATATAATAATTGACCTGAATGTTGTGCCATGAAAGCCTACACTAAACACATTCAGCTATCTTCTCATACCATACAAAAGAATCTAGAACCGTTACCTATACTCAAAGTGCAAGGCCCATAGTCAGACACCTCATGTTGGAAGTGAACATTTCTGCTTTTGCCGAACTCACCAAGCGGGGATGAAGACCTAAATGTCTGTATTGTCAAAAAAAAAATAAACAGAAAAATGCAGCACCCACAATGTGTCTATATGTACTTTGAGGACATGAAAAAATAACTCGGGCATACCTAAAGAAATAAGGCTGCAAAAAAGCAAGCCTCAGATTCAGCGACATGACGATGCGCAAAGATGCAGATGCCTTCCTTCTGTGGCAATTCAAAGTTCATATTCGTATAGACTCTTCACTAAAATGCACTTCTGAGGATGAATCAATTTCGGAAAGATTGTCCAAACCAAGATCAATTGCAGAAAATAAAAAACAAATAAGAACACTGTCATAAATCCAAAAGTAGGCCTAGATTCGCATTTACAAATATAGGGCAACATTGCATCAACACGAAGCATACCTTTCACAGGAATCGAACTACGGAACAAAATCCCTTTATGCCAGACAAATGGATTCCTGAGGTTTTTGAGCATTTGCAATGGCGTGAACGATCTTTACCCGTAGGAAACACGTCTCAAACCCAGAACATAAACCATGTCTCAGGAGTCACCTGTGTCTATATATTGCAAAAAGCCACAAAAGCATTGATCCTGGCAAAAACTGAATAAGAACTTAAGCGTTTTAGCAATACATCAGAGTTCATTCAATCACGGTTTTCTCAATCTTTTCTATCTTGGTTTTTTTCTAATACCTACAAAAGCATACGACTCAGCTCAAGCTTTACCGCCAAAAATCGGAGCGCTACAGGAAGAGCAGGGAGGAAATCGTGAGTGCCAAATAAAAGAGCAGAGAGAGGAAGGATCGCACCCACGGATGGCAAAATTCGAAGACCTCTGCGAGTTCAAAAACTGGCATGCTGTCAGCCGCGTCCCGCAAGAGGAGCCGCAAGCGAGAAGGATTGCCGCATGCGGCGTTACATGCGGCGTTCCCTTGCACGGGTCCCAACGTCATCCCAAAATAAAAAAGAAGATAAGAATATTTTTGCCCAAGCATTGTATACAACATTCATGGTTTATAACAGTCCTCAAAATTCAAACAAGCAGAACTCAAACTCCATAGCTATCTGCATACACGCCAAAAGGGGACAGACTGGAAGGTAATATGATGGAAAAAAATTTTGTTTTTGGCAATTGCTTGCTGCTTCTATTCATTCTTTCTAAAGAAAGCATAAAGGGCAAATTTTTTCCATTCACACTGGCATCAGCATGTGCAGGATTATTAGAGGCATACACCACTCAGTTTCCACATGAAAGAGCTATGATGGCATCTCTTATAAATATGAAGCATTTCAATTAAAAGCTAATATCGAGTGTTTCCAGACAAAAACACTAGGACATAGTAGATTTAATCACTATGAACACAAATCACTCTGTAAAAATATATTCTATACTGCGAACTGCTCTCCCTGCATCATCATGTATTGTAGAGGGAATACAAGGTGTTGTCCTGGAAATGGCATTGCAGTTTTTACTTCTTCTACTTCATCTAAGCATCCTGAATATCCAAAAGGATATTCTAAATTCATGAAATAGAAATAGTGCCAGCAGAATATTGACAACCCTTTCATAGTGAGCATGGTGGACATAGCCACCATTATTATTTATCATGAAGCCAGAGAATGGTGTGATATGCTGCAAAATACCTGCTCATCAAACGTTTTAAGGCCTCACTGTCATTGCCATCTGAGAATAGGCTGCAATTATCACATTCCATAAACCAACATCTCGTGCCGATATCCGGTTAAACATTTTATGTGCATCCTTTAGTCTTTCACATATGGCATACATGTCAATATAATTGTATTACAAACAAAAGGAACAAGCTCATATCCCGCTTCTTCAACTTCAATATGGATCTGCTTACCAATCTTTAGCGCTTGAAAAGATGCACAAGCATTAAGAATATTAATAAATGTAATATAAATGTCTATAAAGTGTTAATGCTTTTTTATTTTTTTATTTTTTTTGATGAATGTGGGCCTTTATTACTCAAAAGAATACAAAGAGTACATGGGGGACTCAAAACCCAGTGGAGAAGATATCCACTAGAGCAACACTACCATGGAATAATTTAAGGGCTAAACTTAGCTATTTGGCGATTCTTTAGCACATTTTCAAAAAAAATTGGCTAAAGTAAATGGAAAAAAATGGAAAAAAAATAATAATTTTAGCTTAACTTTTTTCGGGACTGCAGTTAGAATAAATTTCGGGCTAGTTTAGCTAACATCATTCTAATTTATATAAAATATATGACTAGTAGTTTAGTTTTTAGCATTATGAATTAATTTGAGTCCTAGACTTTACTAGTTAGCATTATTTTAGAATGTTTTCACAAAGAAAATGACTAAAATAAGTGGAATATATTGAAAAAAAGTATAGTAATTTGGTTTAATATTTTCTGTTGGCCACACCATAGAAATTTTTGGGATAATATTTGGGTTAGTTTAGCTAAACGCTAGAAAGTATGAGAGGAAAAATGTATAGAGTTTAGCTAAACCACAGAAAGTTTTGGGACTAATATCGAGCAAGTTTAGCTAAAGTCATTCTGGCTAATAAGAAATATGCGATTAGTAATTTATTCCCTGAACACTACCCACCACATACATAACATAGAAAAGCAGAGAACACAGATCACCATGAGCACAACTGTTTGCTATGAGTAGGTGTGAATCTGAAGATACAAATGACACTTTTGATGTCATCCTTTAAGGAAGAACACTTGTACGCCTTCACAATGCGACTACGGGCACCACTAAGCACTTGCGTATCTGAAAAGAGCTGTCCCTTGAAGATGATCGTCTCTTCCAGATGGACCAGACGATCCAAGCAGATGCTAAGTGGAAAGCCCTCTTTGCCAACTTGTCCCAAGAATTAGGATAGACTGACAATAGGACCTGCTGACTATTCAAGTCACAATGGAAAAGACTCAGAAGCCACTGCCAAGCAAGTCGAACATGGTGACACAAGAAAAAGCAGTGCTCAATTGTCTCATCCCTCTGCGTGCAAAGAGGGCAGATCACAGAGACTTCTGGACGAAATCGATGAACAACAGTGTTTACCCGCACGCATCTATGAGTGATCTGCCACCATAAAATGGATAGCTTAGGATGAAGCAATTTATCCCATACCCATCGCCAGACTGCTTTACGATGAGGCTCGGGGATAACTAAAAGCCACTTTGGTGATGGAGGCAACACCTCAGGATAAAGCAGGACCACATACATCGAGTGCACCAGATGCTCCTTCTTAACACTGCCATGAACCACCCAGAGCTGGGGAGCCACATCTTGTGGGTGTGGAGGAAGTGTAGCAGTTACTTTTTCCCAATGCCCCGGTCCCAACGAAGGAGAAGGAACTTCAATTTGAACTCATTCCACGTCAACAATCTTGTCTCATTATACCATGCAGATACCGTGAGCACACCTGCTGCTCGCCACCGACGTTGCGTCAATGGATGGACAGAAGAGACCAGGGGACAATCTGCCTGACCGTCACCCAAAGGGATCCACCAACAACTGGCTGTAGGATCTGTGTGGGCCATTGGATGGAACTGAAACAAAGTGCGCACAGTCTCCCAAGCAGCTAGCAACCCCTTGAGGAAAGGAGATGCACTAGGATATGGAGAAAGTGGATAGAATAATGCCCATGGAAGGAGAGGCTTAATGGATGGAGAGCCAAAGGAAATGCACATCTGTAAAGACTGCTGAATGAGACGTAGACCTAGAGAATTATCAGCATTATTGAGAATCCGCCATATGAACTTAGAAATCAGCACCTTGCTCTGGAGAA
Organism: Isoetes taiwanensis; assembly: GCA_021234155.1. Classification (NCBI taxonomy): domain Eukaryota; kingdom Viridiplantae; phylum Streptophyta; class Lycopodiopsida; order Isoetales; family Isoetaceae; genus Isoetes; species Isoetes taiwanensis. The sequence goes on along the minus strand of JAJEKV010000005.1, from coordinate 12,260,819 downwards.
GGAAGTGAATCATCCCCAGCCCCCCACAAAGTTTAGGCATAATGCACTTTCGCCCAACTAACTTTAACATCAGCTCCTTCTTCAGTGCCACCCCAGATGAAGTTCCTGACAGTACGAACAATGAGCTGCATCTTTGTCTGCGGTGCCAGCAAGATGGATGCCATGTAGACATGTGTACCACTGAGAACTGACTTTGCCGCAGTTACACGACCAGCCATAGATAACTTAGCCGTGGACCACCAGAACAAATGCCTTCCCAACCCCTTAATAATGACATCCCACGCGTCTCCAGATGAGAGGTGTATACCAACTGGAATGTCTAGAAGCTTAGCTGCCTTCCCATGAGGAAGAACCTTCCATGGAAATGCAAGCACAGAAGATGGCACTGGAGAGTCTAGGGCCCACAGGGCAGTACACTTTTGCCACCCCACAAAGATACCAGAAGCCAAAGAGAAACTGTCCAACAAGGAAATGGCATTCTGCAAATTATGCTCATCAGCCATTAAGAACAAGAAAATCTCATCTGCATACTGATTACAGATCTCTTGTGAACCATTATTCATGGGAAGACCATGCAGGATGCCTTCCTGCACTGCAAGAGAGAATACCTGAGAAAGAATCTCCGCCACAATTGTAAAAAGCAGCGGTGCCAAAGGACAGCCTTGGCGAATGCCACGTCCCACCTGAAAAAATGTTGATGGTTCTCCTTGAAAAAGAACTGAAGAACGAGCAGAATAATGAAGTTTCATAACATCTGTTGCAAACTGGACACCAAAATCAAGACGTAAAGGCACTGCTCCAGGAAACTCCAGTCAACACTGTCATATGCTTTTGCAAAATCTAGCTTCAAGTATACAATGGGGTAACCATGCATTCTAGCCCAATAGAGACCCTCGTATGCTGCTGCTACATTATTCAAGATACACCGGCGAGGCAAGAAACCTGACTGTGTGGAAGAGATGGACTCGGTAAGCACACCACAAAGCTTCTGAGCAAAAGCTTTAGCAAAGATCTTGTACACTGAGGACAACAAAGTAATGGGGCACCAATCTGAAATGGAAGAGGGATCCTTACATTTTGGAATAAGGGAGATGCAAACAGAGTTGAGGATTTTGTCCAGGTGCCTCTGTCTTTTAAAATCCCTGAAAGCATCATACACATCTGCATCAAGCCAATCCCAATACTCCTGGAAAAACTCCACTGGAATACCATCAAGACCTGGACACTTGCCCCTCTTGAGAGAAAATGTGGCCTCAGCTAAATCATTCTGGCTGATCTCATCCTATAAAGTGGCCCTTTGCTCATTGGTGACTATAGGATGAACCTTAGTAAGCACCGCTTGAAAATCTGACTGAAAAGGAAGACGCCGAGCAGTGAAGAAAGATGAAAAGTGATTATGCAAAAAGCCTCTAAGCTCAGCTGGATCTGAAACAACACGCCCATCCTGAATCTGCAGAGACTGAAGAGATGCAGCTAGCTTTCTTGTTTTGGCAGCTCTGAAGAAAAAACCTGTGCACCGGTCTCCCTCCTTGAACCATGCAAGCCATCTTTAATGCGAGCAAAGTGCACCTGTTCAGATTCCATCTGCCGAATGCTATACAAAATTTGCTTCTCCACATGACCAACTGATGGGGCAATAGACCTGCATGCCTCAAGTTGTCGATAAAGAGCTAGCAGAAGGCTTCGGTTAGCAGAAGCCCGTTCACGACCCCAACCTTTAGCAAAAGACTTCATAGCAGCGAGAGCATCAATAATACCTGCCATGCCCCTATGTCGAGAGAAAGAAGTGAACCACGCCTGTCTACAGCCTGCCAAAAAATCATCATCCTTCAAGAAAAATGTATTCAACTTGAAAAGGGAATAAACTCCAATCATACTGCTCTAGTGTCACATGTCCGATAGGACGCTGCCTTGTGGCGTGACGTTAAAATCTCTTCTTCTTCTTCTTCTAGGATACAGCATTCCTTGTAAGCATCATGTTAAATACCTGGCAGGTTTCATCCACATCTCCATGTTTTCCATAGAGGTCAATAAGAGTGTTGCTAACATAAGTATTACTTCCATATCCGGATTTAATGACATGAGCATGAACTTGTTTCAAGGCCATCAAGTTGATACACATACCTACGATCCTGACAAAAGTAAACCCATATGGATTAGTGCCAGTTTTCTTCATAGTATTGAACAGACACAAACTTTCATTGCTACCATGCCACTGTTTAGTGTATCCTCCAATTATTGTGTTCCATGAGACATTGTCATGCATCAATACTTGCACAGCTTTGTAAACAAAACTCAAAACCCTTACGCTGAGAAAACAAAACCTCGTGTCCACAGCATCATATGGCTTTACACAAAACAAAAAAACACCAACACGAAACTAGAAAATATAAACCACGAAAACACATTGTCCGGACACCAGAGGGCAACCCCTCATGCATAGCACGTTGTTTTTTTGGTGAAGGTTATCTTGGGCGGTTGGAGATGGTTCAATAGTTGAAATCGATGGCATTTATTATTATTTTTTTTTTTTAATGATTAAGGTAAATTGCATTGAATTGAGTTATTTTGATCCTCTACGGAGACTAGATGGCCTACGAAAACCAAAATAGAAAACAATCGGTCGATTAGTATCGATGACTTAAAAACCCCTGCCCCAAAGTATTTTTTAGGGAAAAACCTTGGCAGTAATAAACTTGCTGATGAACTATACATTTGTACATGTCAATGTAATCAGGGGCACAATTGAGCCTGCATGTCTAGTACCTCCTACATATATGATACCAGTGTTGATGTTGACGGCATATTCATCATTACAGCAGTTGGTTTGGTGTAGCCAACCCATCATTCTTCATATTTTCAAAAAGCAAAATCTCAAAGGACTATAAAATTCCTAACCCACGTCTTATCTTCCCAATTGCATGGTCCTTTGATCAGAACATTAAAACATACGGAAAATCTAATTTTCTAATGTATGGATTCCTTGATCTGGACATTAAAATATAGTCTAATATTGTGCTACTTTGTGTTATGCAAATCCCAATTGGATTTCTTTTGCCTCATGTAGTTCGAGGATCCAAACTATTACCTTTTCTTCTTTGTTGCCCAATCATTTTTTGTAATCCACTCAAGAAGTTTTCTTCATAAAGTCCCCATTATAGAACTGATTTGATTCTCTAGAATGTCATGGGGTTATAGTAAAAAAGATAGAACATTTATCAGCCTGTCCATGTCTGAGTGGCAGCGATATAAGTTTGAGATTGCATGCGAGAAGTAACATGCTACCACAAAAGCGGTCTCCACTGTGGTTTTGCACTCGTACCCACATGTAATGATTATGTATGTTCTTCTTGTAGGGAGAGACTGAAGGTGCTAAGGCAGTACAATAGTAGCAGGCTACACCACTGTTCCCGAAAGATCCAATAGCTTATACACTGCATGTTCTTAGGTTAAGGAAGGTGAAATCCATATCCCTGGCTATGAAGTTCAAATGATCTCCTTCTACTATAGAAAGTCCCAATAGTTCCAGGAGACTATACACAAGTACAACCTCTATTTGAGAGTGGCGAATATAGACTCTCACGGAGTTGTAGTATTAACAGTAATGGAGCAACCTCCCAGGGCAGTGCAGGAGCAGTGGCAACAACACCTCGAGGGGTTGCAACATCATCTGCAACTAATAGAGCATCAGTGATAGTGGTAGCATCTCGAGGGGTTGCAGTAGCATCAACAACTGGAAGAGCAACAAAGATAGGCATCGTAACTCCAGGGGTGCGAGGAGAAGGGGCAACAACATCAGCAAATGTTGAAGCTGCAGTGGTGCTAATAGCAGAATCCCGAGGGGTTGTACTACCCCTGTGCACAATAACTACAACCAGAGAGTGGGGAAGACAAAAAACCTGCATGTTGCCTTAGACCAGTGCAAGGATGCCTCCAGTGCTTCTTATGTCTCTTACGCGATAGGATTCCTATTGCAGCGGGGTAAGGCCATAGTCTATATACAACAAATTGCCCTTCAACTTCACACCCCGATTGAGTATAGCATCTCTCATCAGTGCATCTGCCACCATCAATTTCGTAATACGTGGATGATCTGGGTGCTGAATACCAAGACGAGTTGCCATGAGGAATATGAAACTTCATCCTGGAGAGGACTATGGTCTTGGAGCCGGTTATTGAGGTTCTCTCCTGCTTCTTCAAAAAGCCCTCGGCTATAACATTTTGGCCCTATGCTTCTACTCGTGTTGCTTCCTGAGCTGCGTTGCAATGTCCGTTGCGTAGCAGGCTGATACTGTGACGGGTGCCATCGGATGCCTCTAGGGTTCTAAGCCTGGTCGACCTAAGGGGGGCTGCTATTTATGCTGAGATATGAGGTGATGTGGGTGTCTGTTGCTGGGTAACATTTATCTGTTTTGGTTGATGTGTTTTGGGCAAGTGACCCTAGGCAGTAACTGCAGTAAGCCTACCAACCTACAATACATGAATCTGAGAGTTTAGCGCTCGATGGTGCACCTCCCACCTTTCCCATTCGCGCATGCAATAGTGGCGACTACTCTCGAGAATCAGCATGAAGGCCCTTCCCTTACTGAGCAATTGCATTGCGTAGCTTCTCGCATCAAAATCCCGCGGGACAGAGCTTTGTTCCAACTCTTGAAGTCTGGCACTATCCTCTATGTTCCTGAGAGATGATGGTGTTTCTAGGGTGGTGACCTTGCGCTGAAGGGTTTGGAGGTGTTGATGCAGCAGCCAATTTTCTTCGTTGATTGCCTGGACAACCCGTTGGATTAAGGCCATAAAAGTGTGATGGAAGGATCTTCATTTCATGTTAAATGTTCTTTTTTTTTCGTATGGAGGTCGTCTTCTCAGCTTCTAGTTGAAGGTGGGATATAGTTGCCTTCGTCTCATAATCGAAACATTCCCTGTTGCCAGCCACATTGTCAATACTAGTGGACTGTGTACAGATGGGCCCTTAGGCCAGCAAGGCCCAACTTATCATGTTGCTTTTCAGACTACTGCTAGGGAGAGGCTATCCTCAAGCTATTGCATATGGGTTTCGATGCCGAAAATGCGTTGCTTCTCTGTAGCTAGTTGCTTTTTTAACAATTTGAATGCCTAAGACCGTGTCTATTTTGCCAGGCCTGCAATCCTAGCTGCATTGCCCTCAACCATCGCCTGAATCTGTTTCTAGCTCTATTAAGATGGCCACATGCCTGCTGGGTCAAGTTTATTGACCGAGCCTTTTTGCTCCAAGGTAGATTTGTCTATCTTGCTTGTGTGGTCTATTTTGTGAAGTGAGATATGTATTCCCTTGAGATAAGCCTCGCTGTCATGTTGCTGTTTGGCGGTGACTATGACTGGGAATGGTGCCATCAAACTTAATGCTTTTATCTTAGGTTGATAACAAGGTGACCTAGCAAAAGCACAAAACTCCAGAAGAAATCTGAGCAACAAAATAAATATAGGAATCTGAACAAAGATGAAAATCTAGAAGAAATTTGAGCAAGAAAAAGCCCTAAATCAAACAGAGTGGAAGGGGTTTGGGCTATGTGGAGACTTCTGATGCAAGCTGTTCTACAATCAACTATAATCTGTTCTCATTCTGACTTCTACATGCAAGCCTCCATGCTGAGCAGTTTATAAAGCCTTAATATGGTTATGTGTCTAGAGTCAATCGCAGCCCTCCATTCATCTTTCTTCCAAAATCTCCATCTTCAAATTTGAATATGCGAGGCATATCCTATTTTCACCTCATTTAGGGTTTGCCATGGGAGCAACCCAAAAAGTACCCCTTAAACCTAGGGAGGTTTGTGCCCACTTAAGGAAACACAGTTTATTATAATGAGCTAAACTCTTTTTAACTTAGTAATTTCACATATCCTATTAACTTTAGATCTTTTGCGTTCAATTGATACCACAAACTAGAGTTTTCGATATATTTAAAGTTCGCTACCAAGGTTTTAAGTTGGGAGGTTAATTTAATCCCAACAGACCACATGTGCCCTTCAATGGATTGCCAAAGGCCCTTTAATGTAAGTGCCCATTAACTGCCCAAATGGGACTCTCTGGTAACATGATGTCTTAACCTGTTCAAGGCGCTAATATCCCAAAGCTTTCTGAGGAAGCAAGTGTCAAGATACCGCCCCAAGCTATGGCAACACTCTTCTGTTTGCACATGTATGTACATGTGCTCCTGCACATTCCATCTGACCAGCTAGTGAACCCTCTTTTCCTTCCAGCAGACCTTGAGGCACTGCGGCCCCATTACCACGCTATAAGCCAGGCTGGGGAGACGAGCATCGTCCACGCTAACCACCTTCTGAAAGTAACCAAAGCCAAAACTTTATCTTATAGTGGAGATGTAATTTATGCCTTGGGTGGTATTCCTCCAATTTCGAAAGAAACACTACTGTCAAACATAGTTGATTCTTTTACTAAGTAATATTTAGCTGAATTTGGTGAGTACTCTGCTGCATTACCCATATAACAACTCAGTCTTCTATATGTTTATACCTAAACAATTGAATCGATATTCATGATTTACCTTCTCAACATGCATATTGGGCTCAACCTTTGAATTTTCATCCACTGTCAAATCTAAAGTATCATAATCCATCTTCAACATGAGTAACGAATCTAATAGCACTACAAATATTAAATGGAGGATGCACAAGATAAAGGGTAAGTTATATCTGCCATATCGAAGAACTTGAAATCTAAAGTCGATATCCTAAGAACTGCTAAGATCACTGAAACATATAGGTGGCAAAAGAAGAAAAAATGGTATCTTATTCAAGACCTCATAGATAGGTTAGAGCAAGCAAATGTTGGGTGAAATTAACACACTTTCTGTTAGTGGTCTTAGAAAAAATGAGCAAAATTAATAGGATGGAGGACATACCATAGCTTTTGTTTGAGAGTAAAAAGATCCAATGCAGTTGGGCCTTAAATCCAGCTCCACTTCCTAAAGGATGTTATATGTTGCATACTAAAAAATGCTTTACATAGCAAAATTCATTAGCAAAAGTCCACCTCTAATTTTTTTAAGATCATTTTGTCGGATGAGAAAGGCGTTTTCACTCGAATAAGGTTCATGAAATAGACAGGGAAGGAACCAAGATTTGAAAATCTTTTTCTCACTTCCCGAGCCTCTAGTATCTGATGGCTGAGCAGTATGTGCAGGGACAATTGCGTGCAGATTTGGACAATCATGGAAGAATTGAGCAAAGAAATTGTAAGGGCAAGAGAAAGAGGTCATCCAGCAAGAAACTACGAAAAAGAGAAGACAAAGAAAAAGGAGAAAAGAAGAGAAAAATGCTTTGATCCAAGAGGCCATGCGTAATGCCAATCAAAGTCTCGAAAGGAGTAAGGTTGTAGCTAATCTAATGTTCTCATTCAAGAGGCATATCATTTTAATTCCAATGAGAGAGAGGAAGTATTAAAAGATTTTCTCAAGCACAAAGAAATCAAGGATCTTCTTGGTAATCAATTCAAGGATGCAGAGATTCACAACCATTTGATCAATAGCCTTCAAGGATGCATTTAGATAGTAAAATCTTCTACAAGTCTATATTCTATAGCTGCAAAACGAAGTGTAGTACTTGCTATGTCTATTGGAAAAGAGTATGTAGAAAAATCCATTAGTAAGAGAGGCCTGAGAAAAGCTTTGGTGGTTCATCCTAGATGTACTGGAGCAACAATGGATAAATACAAAGAGGCCGAACTCAATAAAGGAGGATGGGTATTTTTTAGAAGATCTGCTGGGTTTGATTCAATTGACAATCATGTTATTGAGTTGGCACAAAATTTCTGGGACATAAACACAAGGATCTCTCCTAATGTAGAGGTGTTAAGCTGAAAAGGTTGCAATGGAATGGGAAAGAGGAGCATGCACCACATGTTTGGGAAGATACTCAGGTGCAAGTTCTTTCTCCTTGAATATGGATTCATATTTCCTTCAATTCATTTTGCTCTTATGTCATAAGTTTTATAACAGTCTTGCACAACTAAATTCACTTTTATACAGTTGCAGTTGATGTTTTCACTTTATGTGTCTCCAATGAAACATTGTTAGTTGTACAATTAATTAAGATAAACATAGTTTTAGTAACAGGTGATGTCATTGTTGCAGACACAATTGCCTTTCCTATATATGCAACTTGGATGGTTGCATTTACAACTGGTTGTTGCATTTAGAAGTGCTTTGTTGGTCCTTATGTGCATATTCAACTTACATGGTTACAATTGCAACTGATGCTATAGCTGGTCTTGCAGCTATACTTATGGTTATAGTTGCAGGTTAGTTGATAGTTGCAGCCATAACTACAATAATTGCAGTTGCACATATAGCTCCAATAGTTTTAATTGCATGCACAATAGTTATAATCGCATGTAGTGGCAGTGGCAGATTCAGCCAATAGTTGCAGTTGCCTATATAGCTCCATGTTGCAGTTGCATATGTGCTGACAGTTTTGACTCCACTTATTACAATTGTTGCTCTACTGAAGATGCATTTAGTTGTATTTTTTTTTTATGTATATGCGTATTCACTATACTTTCCATTATGTTTTGCAGTCACAGTTAGTTCTTAAGTTCAAAGAGCAATATCCAGAATTTGAAATTCATCAAAGAGCATTTGAGAAACTGAAACTATGGTATGTAGTGAGGTTGAAGCAATTTAACTCATGTTGTTGCATACATCATGTTAGATTGCAGTTGCTCTTAGATAGTTTGAATCATCTTAGGAGCATGCCTATAGAATCCTGCAATTGCACATGTGCAGTATGCTGCTCTATAGGCCAACTTGTGCTTCCAAGACAATTGAAATATAAGTCAACTACTGACCTATGGCAGTCCACTCTTCGTCCTAAAGGGGAGAATCAAGAATTTTTCAAGAAAGCATGCATTTATGGAGATTATAAAATCTGTGGTACATCTCTACTACGTGTATATCCACTAGAGTTATCAAGTAGGCAAAGCCGAAGAAAGAACTTAAGCATCTTTGGTAGAAAACTGAGTCAAGAATTCTGATACAAACTCTGATTGACAGATTGCCAAAGTTTCCATTATACAGTTTTAGGCATAAACGCAAGCAATGCAGTTCAAGGATATGTTAAACGATCTTCCTTCAGATGTTATTGTATCTGTAGTGGATTTTGCAGAGTACTTCTCCATTTAATTGCAAGATCAACTTGAATCTGCCTACTGAACTAGTAAACAAGTCACCATCCTCGTGCACATCATATACTATCTGGATGCCATATCAGATGATACCATCAAGGATAATCATTACTATATTTCAGATGATACAAAGTATGATATATTATTTGTTCAACAAGCATTTATGATGCATCTTGAATTCATGCAAGAGCAAAGTATATATCCCAAGAAGCACTGGATATTCTCGAATGGAGCTGCATTCCAATTTAAAGCTGCTCGACCATTCTATGATTCTCGCGAGACACATATTGAAATGATATGGAATTTCTTTGGTTCCAATCATGGTAAGGGGGGACATGATTGTGATGTTCTAGTATTTATACGATATATGTACAGATATTATGACATGTCATCAGGATATAATTAGACCCTTATGGGTCACTAGATAACTTGGGCTAACCTAAAAGGGTTTTTATTAGCTATGCTAAAAATATTAGTCAGTAATTAACCTAATTAGGCTAATTAGCTTATTAATTAGTTAAAGTAAACCAATAGGGCAGCGCCACCTAGCCCAAATCGATTGGCCAGGGGGACTTGCTAAGTTTGGAGGGCAAATTTAGGCCCTACCCCCAATTCTGCCCTAAATTGATTTGGAGGAGTTGGAGGAAGGAGGAGCTACTAGCTGCTGAGACCAGACTTGAAGAATGGAAGCCTTTCGTGACAATGGCTCTAGCCAAGAGACCGGTTAGTCCCTAGATAGTCTGTGCTCAGCTAACACTTCTCTGATTCGATGGAATGGTTAATTTCTCTTTTATGTGTTACTAAGTTAATGATGGATACTTTGATTATGATTGTCTTTTATCTTTCTGTTTCTCCTGTATGTCTGGGGTTAAGGGAGGGTAGAGACCCAAAAGCTTTCTAGAAGTAGAGAAGTCTCTAGCTAAAACCCTTAAGACCCAGTAAATGCGGCCTGTGCAGAAGAGCCCACCTGATGTGATTCAACACCAGATTACGGGTATAATAGTGAATCGGGGATGGGGACTTGCTTAGCTTGGCTACAGAACTCCTATAGTGTGCTAGGCTTATAGCCGGTCACTGAGTGCGGGCCGGGTATGGGTCTGACACTCCCAGCTTCACAGGCGACGTGCCTATATGGACGTCATGGACTCGAAGGGGCACGGTGAGCCAGCCTTTAGATTTAGGAGAGTAAGGCGGGTATGGATGGGGGTCACCGAGTGGGTGGCACGTGTTCTCTAGCACACCGGGGATCCGTCATGCCCGAGGAGGGAACACCTCCTTGACCTGCCTCATCGGACTGGGGAGATGTAACCCGAAGTAGTCTCATAGGTGATTCCATGGGATTGCATCTCTGGAGGGCTACAATCACGCCATAGCATGTTTTAGCCTATCTGCAAAGTGTGCACAGGAGGGGCAGATGGAGTGGACTAACCTAGCCATTGTTCTATGCTAGCCAACGCCATGTTATACCTCTGTCTGCTGATATCTTGAGGCCCTGGCTGTCAGTCGACCCCATGGAGTCTGAGCCCAGGGTAGAGCCTCATTTATATTATGTTGCCTATGTTATCTTGTACTTGTATTGCTATTTAGTTGATGATGCTAGATGGGCTACTCTTCGTGGTGGTATATTATTTTGAGCATGATTCCTGTGTGCTAACATGTATGTACGCTTCCGCTGTATAGGATTCCCATAGCGGACGTGGGATAAATGACACCTCCGTGTTCCTCGCCTGGACACGTGGCCATCACAAGTGGTCCGAGTTAGACAGAGGGCCCTTCCATGGTGATTTAGTTGCCACAGAAGTGGAATTGCCATATTCATACAATGGGAGTAACGTATAGATTCTGGGAGCATCACAGTGGTATCAGAGCATGGTTTTGGTAGACCAAATCATTGAACTGGCCATAATCTAACTCGTTAGGTTGGTTGGTGGTAGGAGACTTTGTCTTAGGTTAAACTATCCCAATTCCATAGTTAGTATGTGTGTTGGCCTAGTTATGAGAGAATGAGGGTGTAAACTAGTATGGTCAGTATATTAAGTTGTGGAGAAAAGAGATCTCTTGTTTTCAAGGGCCATAACTTTTTCTAGTAATTCAGATGGACAGGATTATTGCACCAACATGTCGGGCACGGCTCAACTACCCTAGGGACACCAGTATCCGGCATAAAAATGGCATCAAATGGGGCCAGGAGCACAGAGTGCGCCACTAGCATATTAACGTCTCAGACTCGAAAAAGAAACACATATTTTGCCAGACGCGCACTCGTATAAAAATGCGTATTTCTGCCGTATGAAATTTAAAAAGAAAAAAAAAATTGAATTTTAAAGTGACGGTTACTTTTTTGGGTTCCTATCTTTTCCTACTTGCGCCCTTCGCCTCGCCCATCCGCCATAGCCGCTGGAGAGAAGCTTGCTTCCCCTAACCCTGTGCTTGACCTCCGCCACTACCGCCCTACCAGCACCTCATTTCCAACCTTCTTCCACACCCATGAACATGGCTCATACCCAAGGTTACGTTAGCTACTGTAACCTCAGTGTCCCACAGATATTTGCCGAGCTCGGCAAACAACTTGCCAGCAAGCTCGACAAAGTGGAGCTCCTCTTAATCGAGCTCATGCAATGATTTGTACCTAGACATAGGGTCCCTTACCCTATTTTCCATTTGCCCGAGCGTTTCCTGCTGAAACTCAACCTCCTACGACAACCCTATGGGTAAAAGCACGCTCTGGTGTATCAAAAACGCGCATTTTGACGCCACATTTTGGCACCACCTTTGTGGTAGAATCGGGTGGTGCATACCGAAGCGGAGATTGCGGGAGTGCGAATTAATGAGCGTCGGTTATTTTGAATTTTATGCCACGTCATTGTCCGTCATTTTGAATTAAGAAATAATCACCTCTTCTTCTGTTTTTTTGCTGCTTCTTGCCAATTGAACCCTAATGGAGTCAGAATTGAATGCCACTGGTTACACGATGAAATCTCTCCTCAAACAAGAGATTGTGCCCCATGAAGATCTAAAGAAGCTTTGGGGTGACAGAGTTCCAAATAAATCTGGCTACAGGTATTTTCCCCCAAATGTTTTGTTCAAACTGAAAAATTAAGGCATATGTTTTCTTGTACAGGTTGAAGAATCTGAGCAATGAACAATACAAAGAGTTCATGCAAATTTACTAAAGAATTATAGGGAAGAATTTTAAGAACTTTAAATTGTTCGATTGGATCAGACTTTGAAGACATTGAAGGTACATAATTTGCATGTTGTCCTCTGTTGTTTTAGAGCTTCCTCTAAATTGAATCTTTAAGGATTTTTGCAGTTAAAAAGTGCAGTAAAGAGAAGGTTAAATCAAGGATCATCGTTATTTACTAGGTGAGCATAGGGTCTGCATAAATTTTGCAATGTGTATATTTTAGTCTCTGATATTTTGCACATATATTGCCGACGTTATCATATTTTGTTTCGATAAGGAGATTTGCAGGTTTGCTTAATTTTGCTTTGAAACATTTAAAAGGTCAGAAAGCTTTTGAAGTTGTGTCATTACTTAGTGTTTCAAGTTTCTTAAATTCTGATTATGTACAGACAGCATTCCTTCTGGAAATTATTTGATATCAGAAAACTTTGCGAGAATTGGATCGAAGGTACATAATTTGTACGTCAGTCTTCTTTCTTAGTTATACACGAGTTGTTCTAGAGCCTTCTTTGAATTGCATTTGAGGATTTTTGCAGTTAAAACTACACAGTTTACTCTACGTGCTCTGGAACTTGCATCCTGGTTCAGTATAAATAGGCTCGGTATGCTATACATGTAGCCACAATATTTGGACGTTTTAGTTTGTCTTGAAATTTTCAACTAACTTGCTGTTAATTGATGATGCAGCTACAATAAGGGTAATTCCTCCTCCAGATTTCTCCATTATCATTAGGGCTTTTATTTGATATGTGTGTTTGTCGTAGAGCATATCATCTATTCTTAATCCTTTGCCTGGCATTAGAATATGCATCCAGATCTAAATCACCTTAGATTGTATGCAAGCCTTTTGTTTGACAATATTTTCTTGGCCATATTCTGATCAGCAGAAGCTTCTGGTGCACTTAAGCTTTTGAATATCCAAGCTGTTGAGTTGATAAACTTTTTTTTAACTGCTATATTGAGCTGTTTCCAAATGCATTAGGTTACCATTATGCTAATATAAACACAAAGCTTGGCAGACCTACTTTTAAAGGGTCCTTTTGGCCATGGGCTATAAGTGCACTCCATGAGAGAACATTCCTGGTAACCTTCATTGTTTTTAACGATCTCTTCTAACTTTAAACAATGATCTCTTTTTCTTTTCTTTCTCTTGAGGCTTCTACTTTTCCAGTTAGTGCACCTAGCATGTAAAGTAATAAAGAGGACACCATTGAAGCCATACGTTTGAACTTTGAAAAACGTTTTGCTACAGGCTACAAGTGTTAAAGCTTAAAAATGTTGAAGGTATTGTTGTTTCAGGATGGATTCTCTTAATATGCCATTCTACTGCACTACCCTAAACACTATATGGTATCGCAAGAGATGTTTTCAGTTAATTGTTCAAAAGTTCAGTGATCTTGGAGATGTTCTCTCACTGCCATAGCATTATGGCAGGTCTTCCTTTTAAACAACAGTAACATGGTGTGATTGGGCTCTGTGCATTTGACGAGGCTATGTAGGTAATAGTTTTCTTATGTTTCAATATGTCACCTATTAAGAGAAGCCTTAACTTGTATAATTCTCACATGCTATTGTATGTAACAGGACATCCTTCGGGCCCTTGACTTTGCCCAACTGTTCTTGGTGGTGCTAAATCTGAACTATTTACTATATTTAAATGGATGGATGGAAGCTTCCAATATGGGATAAGGACTGAAAACCTTGCTGCATAACAACACTTAACATCCTATACGTCATTTCTGTTATTACAACACTTAACATCCCATACGTCATTTCTACTATTGTTATGAACATTTTTAAGTTTAAATTTTTATATTTTCTTTGTGTCTTTTGTTTGATTTATCCAGAACTCTCATTCTTGATTATAAGCATTGCCATGTGATGTATTTGGATCATGTTATGGACAAATGAGGGTTCAACCCCCTAAACATGCATGCATCATACTTATTTTCCAAAGGAAACGCTATATCTTCAATTGAACATATACATAAGCTGTTTGTAGATATTTAATAACTGGATGGATAATTACGTCAGGTTTTGTTTGTCACTATGGATACATGTGCAAGGTTGTACATTTGGTTTTGTTTGTCAATAGCTTTGTTTGTCAATTAGGAATATAAACTCTCCACCATAGCATATGCATACCCTTATGGAAGGAAACCTCGCTCAAATGTATTATAATATTTTTTATTATTAATAGCTCAACACTTTGCATATGCTGCCTTGATTTATCTTAATTGTTATTAATGTATACTCTGTGTGTGGAGGGACCATGAATAATTCGTTTTAGGAGTTCATAAGATACTTTCTTCTTAAGTGGTGCAATATATTTAAAAACTGATGGCAAATATGAATACATCATGCGTATGATTGATTCAAAGGTCTGGTAAAAGGATCTTCTTCCATTTTGATGTATACCACCACGTTCCACCTTACTCATAGATTCTTCCTCTGATATATTATTCGTTGCATAATTCACATATATACATCCAACTTAAGAACAACTCTGGCAGACTAAAGATGTAAAGGTCCACATTTTTTTTTGTAATATCATTATCCATCAACATCCCAAATAGGTAGATGGTTTAGATATTCAACAAGCTGCAGTGCAATCCTACATGCATCCCCCTCTTTTATTAATTCCATCTTGATAGATACTTGGTGGGGACTATTGTATAAGTAAGAGTTGTTAGATCATTATCTGGCAGTTAAAGGGTTCTCACATTCAATCGCATAAATCTAGAGAGCATTATCTACAAAGACAGGTCGGGTTTATTTTAGCGTGCTTGATATTACAAGGTTTTCTAATGCTAGAGTCCATTATATACCATACGCGTAATTGGAGGTTACTACAAGTGCAAGATATCCCATTTATTTTTAGGGTTACTATTGGGATATACTATAGGTACGAGTCTATGTGTTCTGTTATGTCTGTGTATTTGTTTCCTTCCATTCATTTTGCTGCATTGGTATCAACATTTAAATTAGCATATGGTAGGCAAGTCTTTAAAATTTTTTGGTGATGATGTTGACACCTCGCATATACCCAGGAGGACATGCGCCACACGGATGCTTTGGACACTTTACGCCAATTCGCGACATGAGAGTTAACTTGCCCAAGACAAGGGTCTTCTTTGGTCCCATCATCCGGCACCCATGCCTTCCCTCATTCACTTACCGGGCGGGGTAGTGGAGGTGGCTCGGATCTTATAAGTATTTGGGCATTGAGTTTTCTACTACCACACAGCGGGATGCATCCATCGGGTTAATGGTCCTTTGCGTTGGAAAGCCGTATGCAATGCAAAACAACGATCACAAAGGCCTAGTATGCATGGGGTCACGAGGCACACTTGTTGAGGGCCTTGGTTGAACCGGTCCTCCTCTATGGGGCGAAGTGTGGGGGCGGTGATATCCCTCACCACTTGGAGCGATCTAGGCAGTGCGAAGGCCTTCTTGGCCCGAAACCTTTGGGTGAAATCCACGGTCCCCATATCGGATCTTGCTCGAGGCGAGGCTTCCTTCCATTCTGGAGGTCATTTGGGCGTCACATTATTTACTTCCGAGGAAGGTGGTGGCTATGGATGAAGCCGCTGCCCAACCTTGCTTTGGCAATGGCGATGGGCCCTTGGCGACTCAAAGCTTCTTTGGAAAGACAAGCATTAAGCCCGGTGGTTCGCTATGGAATGTGCGAGCACACTGAGATGTGGACGGTGGTCACACACCGAAGAAGCTTGGCCTGCCTTGAAAGATACTTGGATGCTTGCTTCATGGCCAAAGCTTTGGGATCTGGAGGCCTGTCACATGTCAAGGTGGCAAATTATCGGCGGCGAGGTTAATCCCATGCTCACGAGGGGCCCACACCACTACCACGTGCACCCATCTACCCATGAAAAGCGCGGGGTGATTGCTTCCATTCGCGCAGGTGCACACCACCTCCGCATTGAGGCAGGGGAGATGGATTGGGAGCGGCGTGAGGGCAGAGTCCGTCAATCTTTGTCACAGCGCCATTGAGGATGAAAGTCCGCCCTCCTGAGGGCACTGTCTGAATCTGAGCATATCGGGCCGGTATGCTCGGTTAGTTGTGCCCCATCGAGGCCTTGCATGAGCTCGAGAGCCACGGCCTCTGTAGGCTTGTTGGGATCGTACCTCGAGGGAGGTAATGGATAAGCGGACTCGGTTATGCCCCCCGGGGACATTAACCGGTTGTACTTGTGATTATGTATATAAGCGCGTGCGGTATGTCGACATCCTTATTGCTACTAAGGTTTTCCCCGAAACCCTTGCCGAAGTGAGGGGTTTTTAATCCTGGTAGTAATACGCCTGCTGCTCTCTCTTTGTGGTCTCCGTGGACGATAAAATCATATTCTATTCTATTCTATTTGTAGATGTTTCATTTTCTGCAACAGTCATCCAATTTTCTGTTCCGATAAAAAGATCAAGCATGTTTTTCTGTGCACATATTTTTGTCATGAAATTCTTTGTTACTGCAACTACCACATACGTTCTAAGCTAATAACTATACATCTGTTCTAATCTGATAACTACACATTGGCAAGTTATGGACACGGAGCACGAAATTTTAGAGCATTGATAATTTTAAGCATGTTCTCTATGGTGGCCTTAGACTACCAATGGAGTTTCTGCAAATGTTAATCTAATGTTTCGTTCCTGTCTTATAGTGATAGTAATGTTTGTTTCTAAATGATATTTCTTCATGTTGAATGTCAGGTTTCAGACTCCCACCAGCACGTGCAAAACAACATATAATAATATGCAAGTTTCCAAGACCCGTTTCTTTATCTTTGTAGACATTTCATCTTCTGCAACAGTCCTCCAATATTTCTTTTCTGATAAGGACTAAATTGTCCCAGTAAACATGCTTTTTCTTTTATCAATTGTTGTTGAATTTGGTATGATTGAAGCATTCCTAACTGATGCTTTTTTGTTTCCATCTGACAAGCTCTGGCCCAATTTTTGGAACAAGCACCAAGGACAAAGCCGTTGCTTTAAAGGTACTAAACATATGTGTTACATGGTATGGTGATTATAATCTACGTCCAATAATTTGCCCACTAATGTCCCCAGTTCTTCTGGCTGTGCCATGCACTAGAAATTTGTTTTACATGTGTCTTTCTCAAATTTTGTGGAGCAACAAACTGCAAATAGAGGCATTTCTTCTTCAACGGTTCAGGGATCTTTTAACTTTTTTTGTATTGAGCTAACGCTGCAAAACCTTACAAGAACACCTTGAAATGGTAGCATTTTATCTTAAGCAAAATTGAGCATCTTAGGTATTCATCATGTATTGGTGTTTTATCCTAATGTGCAGGATACTATACTTTGTGCATATACTTTGTGTGATATTTGCATCGTGCAGCTCTTACCTACTGAATGGACTGGCATTCTTTGCAAAATATACCACCACTTAAGAAGTTCTTTTTTGCACAATGTTTAGTCTGCACCAGATCTTCTATTGTATTAAAACGCAAATTCATATGCGTTTTTATGTGAAGGACAATAAGAATTACAATTAGATTATTTCCTTCTGAAAATGAACTTTAAATTATTTGATATAAAAAACCTTTGTGAGAATTGCGATAATTTGCACGTCGGTCGGTCCTCTGTCGGTCCTCTGTCTGTCTTGGTTGTACATGAGTTGTTCTTTAAATTGTGTCTGAGGGTTTTTGCAGTTAAAAGTTCACTAACGAGAAGCTTCAATAAAGAACCATCCTTATTTCTAGGTAAAGCTCTAAAAACCTGAGCATTTTGAGTAGGTTAAAATCTTGATATGAAATGTCACTTTGGTGATATAGAAGGGGGGAAATTGCTGGCTAGCCTTAATACTTCCAACGGGAGAAAATCACAAAATAAAGAGAAAGCTAATAGTAAGGTAATATGGTCAAGGCCCATGATTCAGATTGAGAGCAAAATCTATTGGTCCAAGGCACAAGGTCATTAAATTGAACAAGTCCACATTGGTTGGAAATTCGTTGAGGGCAACATCTTAATGTTTTATGGGCATTGCATGAGGGGATATGTTGTGTGGCCTATCTCATTGAAATTCAAGAGACGAACCGAAACAAAAATTGGTGAGTAAATATAGATTCAGGTTTATATGTTGCAGATTCAAGTTTATAGTTTTTTAAAAATCGCATGCCTTTGTGCATGCCTTTTTTTTGTGAGTTTGTTGTGGAGTGTCGAGGTATCGCTGTCTCTTTGGGGCAGTTCTCCTTCCTCCTCAATTGCTTTGTAACATTACCATTCTTTTAATATATTGATGACCCAGTTCTTCAAAAAAAAAATATATCTGATGTTCTTATGTTTCGCGCTTATCCGGCCGTCCGTTCGAGATCCGACAGCTCACGTGGATTTGGGACGTATCCTACGGCCCAGATGGCCTGGGAGTTTACATATATATAATATGTGTACCATGGTCCTACGGTCCAGATTGATCTGATCCTGACCGTCGGTCCAAGATCCGATGGCTCACGTGGCTTGGAGACACATCCTACGGTCCACGTGGCTTTAGGAATTATATGTAATAGATCCTACGGCTCATATTGCTTTTATATGGTGAGATCTTGATCGTTGATCGAGTCTAAGATCCTAAGGCTCATATTGGATGCTCATTCCTTAAGGAAAGGCTTCTAAAATTCTTTATATTATTGGGGGGATTCGAACCCTGGTCCTCAACCCCCCAAACCCCCCACTCTAACCACTAGACCAAGCATCAATTCTATGAAAAAATTATGTTTCAAATATACTTAAGGGTAATGTTGTAATTAGGATAAAATAGACTATAATATTCTAGGATGTTTTGAAAGTTTCAAAATGTTCCAGAAAGTTCTAAAATGTTCTAGAAATTTCTAGAATGTAAGGGAATCCAAGAGAATTAAAGGGAATATAAGGAAATCTCATAAATTGTAAGAGAATCTAGGAAAATATACAAGTCTAATGGAATCTCTTAAAATCTAATTGAATCTAAGGGAATCTTCATAATATCTAAGGGAATCTAAGAAAATCTTGATGAAATCTTAGAGTTTTTTTAAGATTTTGCAAAGAGCGACAATAGAATGTTCTAAAATGTTTCATAATAAAGGTGTACAATATAAATCTTGAAAAAAGAAAATATTCTAGATGCTCAGGGCAAGCGCCTCAGTCTAAAAATAGAAAATGTTTTAAAAATATTGCATAGATCCAAAATAGATTATTTTAGAAGGTTTTAAATGCTCATGGGTAAGCACCTCAATCAAAATAGAAAATTCTAAGAGAATCTAGGAGAACCTAAGAGAATCTCAGTAGAATCGTTGGTTATTTAGAGCACTATAGGGCCTTACACCGTAAGAACATACTAAAACTGGAACAATGCGTCGTAGGACGTATTAATTTTCTTGTATATATATATAGATGCAACCATTTGTTTAATTTATTGTTGCCGCACATAAGTGCACATAAGAAAAGGATGTGCTTATATGCCATTTTGATGATATTCAAACCATACTTTAAAACCCCCTACATCTAGCTTGATGAGTGCCCAATCAACACCTGACAATGTCGTGCACACATTTGCTGTGCATTGTTTTATCTGCTAAAACATGTCTTTTAAACGCAAATTTAATACGTTGATAACAACAACAAATAATTAGAAAAGTAAATCATGTCAACTCTTCCAAACATCAACCTGTGCGTGTACTAGGAAGTTGTCTACATTAGCGTGGCAATGCCGAGCACATGTTTTCATTATATAAGCCTACCTTCGGGATGAGTTGTCTCACGTGCTTGATAGTCGTGAGCATCGTGGGCAGTTGGAATCAATAAATCACACGTGCATTTCACTTTTACCTCAGCTAAGATGTTGTCTGTAGGTGAAGTGAATATATCACGAGAGCATCCAACAAAGTACAACATTAGGCCCTTGGTTATGTGCACCATGTGGAGACGCGTATTTAGAGTTCCATTATGAACTAAACTACGTCAATGAACTAAGACAAAATTTCGTGTTTTATATTTCTGTACTTATTTTTTGTTAATGTACTTAACTACATCTAAGGATGAAGCAAATTTCTTGCAAATATCAAGATGCTGCTGACGGAAGTTGCACACAATATGAACATTAAGGGCCGAGTAAAAGTATATGCTAGGACATTAGCCCGACAACGCCGGGCACACGTTTACTAGTGATTAATATAATCCTTCCTTTTTCTCAAATAAAGAAAAAAACAAAAAATCCTCAATGAGTTTAACTCCTTAATTTTAGAGGAGGAAGGAAAGAAGGTTCTTTTATCGTCCGCGGAGGCCAATCGGCCTATGGGGTCTATATCACACACACTGTTCTAGCGTCATTAAGAGAAAGGTTAGCGTTGGCCTGCCGCCAGGATAAATTTATTTTATTGTGTTCATTGTTAGATTTTCACCAATTTCCACGTCCCTGCCCGGGCACAAGTTCTAAGTTCACGATAGACTTTTATCAAACGAAAGGAAATTTGCGATGGAATTCCGCGATGATGATTACAATTGGGCTACAATATTAGTAGCTCTTCCGTCCCAGATCATCCAAATTATAGAAAGGGGCAACTTGATTTATGAAAACCAGTGCTTTGTCTTCAGATCTTTGGTTTATTCAGTGGCACAGTATGCTCAACAATGGCTTGGGCCATTTCGAGAGGAAATAGGAATGGCAGCTCCCGTCGGAGAAGAGCTCGTCAGAGTTTTGAAAAGGGGCATGGAATTCGTTACGTTTTGTGCAGATGAAACCTCTCCAGGTGTGATTTTTATAATTCTGGGCAGTTTAGGACAATTTCGTGAAATTATTGATGATGTAAGAAGATACTCCCAAATGGTTAACCAATTAATCTCCGATTTGATACAATTTGCTAAGGCTGTGGATAAAGTAGAGCTGATAGATCAGATTAAGTCTAAGGTAGAGCTTGATTGCAAGGCTCTCCATGGAAGTCTAGAATGGGCTTTTAACCGAGACAAACTTGCGTTTTCAAGAACTTTAAGAAGGGCCTCTGATTCATTGATGTTTAGAATTCATAATCGTTTAAGATCATTGCTAGAAGAGGGTGTTTTACAAACGATTGACATCAAGGATCTATCTTTTCAGTCTAATTTGGGGGAAGGCAGCTTTGGGGATGTTCGCAAATTTTTATGGTGCAATACTATTTCTGTAGCTGTAAAGGAGTTCAAGTATAGCAGTGATTTTGAGTATGAACTTAATGTGTATAGAAAAATGACCCCTGATGATTCGGCACACATCGTGCAGATATTAGGCCATTATCGGACAGAAGAGATTGAAGGCAACGAAACATTCAACAAAGGGCACCTTGTTCTAGAGTTGATGGAGACAAATCTGGAGACAGTCATCGGGAAAAATGAAGTAACTACATTGCAGTCAGTTGACATCCTATTGCAAATTGCGAAAGCAATGAAATGTATGCATGCCAAAGATGTAATTTATAGAGATCTGAAGCCTCCTAATATTTTGTTAAACATAAATAAGGATAATAGTTTCCAAATAAAGCTTGCTGATTTTGGTATTTCAAAGACAAATTTCGATACAATACAATCTCATACAGAGTATAGAGGCACAAAAATGTATATGGCTCCAGAGATGCTGAAAGGGAGCGCAAACTACTCAAGAAAAGTGGATGTGTATAGTTTTGGGGTAGTGTGCTCTCAAATCCTCACAAGCACTCCTACAAGGACACTAGAAAACAGATACAGAATGGGAAACGAACCTGTGGGGTTAATAAGGGATAAGTTGAAACAGGAGTCTTTGGAAAGGAAGATCCCTGAGAGTTTAAAAAGCTTGATAGTTGGCTGTTGGGAGGTGGATGCCGAGAAGCGTCCTACCTTTGAAGATATTTGTGAACAATTGTGGGTTATCAAGGAAAAGCTCTTGATTGGAAAAGCTGATCATATTCAAAACGCAATGAAAGAGCTGGGCATTGACTACTATAACTTTGCTGTGCGTGGAGCCACCTTCCTAGGCGCGCTTCTTCAGCTCAAGGGTTCTGGTAAGCGATAAGTGAGGCTCTTTTTTTTTGTTGACGCTTCAATGTTTAATTTATGTGCAAAATTTCTTCAGAGGCTGCAGGACAAAAGCCAAAGAGAAAACGTCCTCACGTAGCCCTTTGCGATACAATTGTAGGTTTTTGGAAGCGAATCAAGCGAGGAACATGAATATTGCAGTGCTTTTGGCCTGACCAACTTTATTGTGGATTGTCTCAAGTCTAGGTTCTACGCACACAAGAAAACATCAAATTTTTCTTGTTTTACTTGTATTGATACCTTGGGCACCTGCCATTAGAGTTCTGCAATCATTTTTAGGCTCAGGGTTAAATTATTTTCGGGTGAAAAATATGATAGCCATTTGATTGGTTTTTTTTTTTTAGTTCAATGGTTCTATGTGCGGCTGAAGATCGTGTTTCTTATTGTGGCATCTGCAGCGTGCTTAAGAGAAGCCTGTATGTTTTTGTTGCTCTCGGGAGTTGAAATTGTGGCATTAAATTGTAAGATAAATTAAATGAAAATTTAGTTTTTTATTAGGGATTTTTTTTTTTTGGAGGGGGGAGAAAAATAAATCTTTGTATTTTATATAATGAAAAGTACAGAGTACAATGTTTCAATCTTCAAGGAAGACTACTACAGGAATAACCATCTTTATCCTCCATGAACTGAAACTTATTCTGGTGAGTAGCAGCAATTCAAAAGAGTATAAGATAGATACCAATAAATAAACCTGATTCTCAAAATGCATAGTGTAGTGTTGCATTGAAGAGGGTCACAAAAGCCTAAAGCTGGCTAGACTTAGAACAAGTGTAGCCTCCAAACTTCTCCCCTAAGCCTGGTGCAAGATATAAAAGCTATTGTGTATCCCCTAGCTCGGCAATCTCCACTGATAAGGGTCACCCCGTGAGGGAGTCTTCCACTTCTGTTATCCAATCAAGGAGCCCATACATCCTTCATACATATTAGCACAACTAACTTGTTAATCAGAGCACATCACCAATTCTACCTATACATTACTTTTGGAGTAGAATAGAAGGCAACCTATACCACCAAGCTGCCACTGCATACTCTTACCAGAATACAAAATAGTGTAAGAAGAGCAGCCTGCCACTCTACTCATAAAAGCTGCCATCGCTTTATGGATTCTGCTAGTCTCTCAGCTTATAAACAAATAAACCATCTATGTATTGAATCAAATCAAATGCTACATTGTTCGGGCAAGCATTCAACCTAAGCTGGCTAGACAAAGAATATGCCAACTGCCAGGCTCCTCCCTCAAAGGCCCAGTGAAAGATATGTAGATTTTTTGCCTAGAACATATCCCTAGCTCGGCTATTCAATTCAAAACAATCCCAACAATCTACTTGCATATAAACTAAGAAGTCACAAACATGCCTAAGTACCTAATTTTTCTTTCAATCACATTTTGCCTATCCCCCCAGCAAGAAAGGGTAAGAGTAAACCATAATACTTTATAAAACTGCAGGATTTTACCTCTTCAGATGAATCTTACCCAGTATAAATCCCGACCATGAATCTGCTTCAATTTGAGACATCTCAGCCTGCACAAAATCTATCCTTCCTAGATCAACCTAGCCTCAAAAAATCAACCCATCAGGAAAGGGCCTACAGAGCATATTCCCCAGATGATGGTTTGATCCTACGAGAACTGCAAGGAAGAGATGACAAAGGGCAATCAAAACTGTACCAAGATCGAAGATCACCTACAGACCGCACCCTTGGAAAAAACTAATAAATGTTTTATGGGTCCCTTTTTCCTATACGGATATTAACCTATATAAATATTGTAGGATGATGCTTTTTGCATAATATTCAAAGATTCTTCTCTATAATTGCAACACGTCAGCTATTTTTGTGTGCAACACTTCTTTAGAAATTTTTATGACATGTCGCATATTCGGCTACTTTAGCACAACACCCCTGCTCGTTTCCATCCTTTTTAAGACCCGTTGTTGTAGAACAGATTCGCATGTACATAGGTGTACAATAGCTTTGTTCCAAAGCAAAGCCATCTGCGTCCAGGAAATTGGCTGAGCTTCCATCATTTTTTGTTTCTTTAATGATATGTTTCGTGAGTGCGGCTTGCCTTTCAGCACTTTGGAGTGTGCAAAACCTCGGAGGCTCAACTTTCTTCTACAACAACAACCATTCTAGCTCTGCAAGAATAAGATGGCAACATAATCTTTTTTGGATGGCCTGCCACAAAAAAACTATTAAATCGAGCTTCTAGTTTCAATCTGCTTGAATGTCATTGTGAACAGAGTTTGCAAGAGCTTTTCAAGGTTGCTGGATTGCATGCTTTGCATGTCTTGCATGCCAAAATGACTATTGTGCTCTGCGGAGGTTTTTTGCTGTATCTTGAGGCCGTAAACTGCTTAGCATTCTACTGCTATTTCTCGTACTGCTTAGCTTTGATCTTAACAAAATGTCTAAAGAGATTTCTTTAATCTATTCACCTGCAGAGGACCATTGTCTATGAATTTTAGAGGCCTGTTGGCAATTATTGAAGATTTCCAGCAATTAATCGAGATTGAGCATAGTTTACACTGCAAATAATTGTGGAGATAATAGTTGGGCACAGGTTTAATTAGCTGAGAGTTTTAGGGCCAACTATGGTGATGGTTTATTTTTTGTGTCGGCCAATCTATCTACGACCCCAAGCAGATCAATCATGAACGACGTAATAAGGATATTGCCCAATGTTGTAACTGAAACTGAAGCAAACCACATCACCAGCTATAGCGATATGATAGCCAAGGCAGATAGGTTTTTCCTTATGCCCACATTTCTCTTTTTATTTTTTTTTTTTTTTTTAACTTTGCTTGGTGTGTAGGGACTTGCATCAGGAACTTATCAAAGTTAAGGTAACCCAGCACAACCAATCATATCATCTTATCAAATGGCGAATAACAGCTCCAGTGGATCTTCAGCTTTCGAGTTTCTTATCATGGAATCAGACTCTTTTTAAATTGATGTTACTCCTTCCAGCATCGGTTCAAGTAGCTGATCAAAGGTAAAAGGGTTTGAGCTTCTGTGTTGGAATGTGCACTTTAGAGCTTTTGGTAACTGGAAAGGATGGTAATATAAGTAGGCGGTGATGATTACTGAGGGCTCAATAATTGAAGACGCTCATCTAGAACCTCAAGTATCTATAATGCTAAGTCATGCACAGATGGGGCTCTGAGAAGTTGTGGAAGCGTAAAGTCAAATAACGATTCCTGGCCATCTCAGAAGCAGGACATCTTAGCAGAGTATGGTTTTCGTCTTCAATAACCTATAACAAACAACATGCACGTAATCTCGCTTCTCGTGGCAATTGTGGCCGCTCCCATCTATCTTTCTCAATCCGTAGCTTGCGCGACCCTATGCGAATTGATGCAATAGCTACAAGCTTTTTCCTGAACAAAAGCAAGCAAATAAGCTTGTGGTCCTGGTGCCAAAGTGGGATTTATATGTGCATGATAATGACCAGTTTTAACTTGGGCTAAAGGTAACTGCATCCCACATTTAGAAACAGTAGGTTTAACTGCATCCCCGTAGTTTTAACTCCTAGGCTGTAAGTGAGAAAGGACTTTTGCACCCGTTCCAAACTCTCCCAAGCATTAGTACTAATGGCAGGCCCCCATACTTCAGAACCATACAGTAGAACAGGTTCTACCAAAGCCCGAAACAAAGTGGGCTTTCTGTGACCAATCATGAATCTCTGCTCGAAAACAACTATTTTGCATTGCATAAAGTGCTCTCCAGCCAGCAGTCACATGCTTGGTAATACACTGTTCCCAAAGTGTGTTCTTACAGAACTCTACACCAAGATACTTGTAGTTATCTACAACTTCAACTTCATGGCTATCATAGTGCAAAGTTGGAATAGTATGCTAAAAAGATTGAACTATCAAGAGCTTGGTCTTTTGGAGATTAACACGCAGGCCTATGTTCTCACAAAAACTGTACAGAGCATGTAATGTTGTTGCATACTAACAGCGGTATGTGCCATAAGGAAACATTAAAATAACCAAAGGCTAATTAATGAACAACCGCTCCAAATCGTCGCAAGGACATGGTCTTCTTTACTCCTACTAACAGTAGTTATTGGTATCATTCAGTTTAGGCCATGCATCAGTAGAACGAGAACCCAAAGGATTGAAGGAATTGGATTATGAATGAAGGAAATCCTTATATCATTGGAAGGTATTCATTGAAAGGTATTTGATTAGCAATGCAAAAAAGAAAACAATAGTACTCATTATGCATGTTAACACAAAGAACACAATCCAAGTTTTCTGTCATCTCAACAACATTCTTTGCATTAGATAGATCTTGCTTGTTTGCAAAAATAAGAAGAATTGCATCACGTAATTCTTCATGCAAAAGCATAAAAAAGGGGTTATACATTTCTATGTTATATAGAGATAAAGACGTAGAATAAACAACAGAAATGAGTGATATTTCAGTTAAATATTACATGATTAATTCACAAGAGTAAAATCAACAAAACTGCGAGATAAGGGGAGGTTTGTGGCATGCCTCATTTAGAATCAAATGCAACTCATCCTTAGCTTTTGTGACACAATCTCTATCACTACTGTCAATTACAAAGATAAGTCCCTATGTATTATGGAAGTAATGCCTCTAGTGGGGACAATTCTGTAAATGAAAAAGGACTCAATTTTAACTAAAGAAGTAGAACATAAAATATAAGACAATAAAACAAAAAACACAAGAAAATTATATAATACTCTAGATCCATCATATTCAATGCCATTACCTTGTGTTGATCTCCATCATCCCATATAGTGAAACTAATACTCTTATATTCTACATCTTCAACACTAAAACCTGGAAAATGAAGTATACAACTCAATAAGGTGAAATATCCAAGTTCTTTGTCCATATCTTGGTATTGAACCTTAATTACTATCCATAAAAGATAAAAGATGTAGAAAATTCCACTTCTGCTCTTTAATATATGCAACTAAAAATCTAATAATTGACCATCAGAACATAATATAAAAAGGTGAGCTTAGATCGATCTCAAAAAGGTTTATCATACCGATTGTTGGGATTGTTGTTACAATTTCACCCAGCTTAAACTTGTAGAAAATTGTTGTTTTACAAGCATTACAAAGGCCAACCATAAGAATGTGCACATTTTGCTTTGGAAAAAACTGATCAAACATCCTTGAAAAAACAAAACCCATGATGATATTGGTCCTGAATCTTAGATCGTAGAGAAATTTGGATTGAATTTAGCCTCAAATGTTGGATAATTAAACAGTCCATTTTGAAATTGAATTTTTAAATATTTCATACATGATAAAACTTTAGCAGTTGTCAATATTAGCTGATGTTATCCTTTTTTTCTCATAATCAACTTTCTTTTGGAACTAGCATTGTTACATAAATTTGTCATTTGCATAGTTCTAGTACATGATCAGCTCAAGGATGTAAATTGCCATTCTATAAAGATACAATGCTTTTTGTCGCTACAACTTTGACATCTGTTTTTTTCCAACACTTAAGTTTCCCTACTTGTGTTTTCACATTAAAGCTCAAGCAAACAATTTCCAATCTTATCTGCCTATTTACCAGAAGTTTGACATCTCATTAACTACGAGTGCCTACACACACATTTGAAGTGTGTTTAGTCTCAACATGTGAAGCAAAAGCTTGCGCTCCTTGACAAGCAAGACATTGCGCCAGTGCCTCTGTGTATGTTGCAGCATATGCGCTCATATTCCAACTTTAACCATTCACCTGAGCGAATAATTCAACTGCAAAACAATTCAGTTTTTTAGGCGAGGGATTACATGAGGAAGCCCTTCTCTTCCATGCTTTAGCCAGTGGAAGGACATGTGATGCAAGCAAGCAAATGCAAACATAAGGGAAAATGTGGATTTTGATGGAAGAAAACATGATATATGAAGAAGGTAGCTTTTGTTTTTGGATCTTTCGCTTTGTGCCTTTTGGATCACTAATTTTCAGTAATATTTCCCATAATTTGATATTTTCTTTGTATACCGAAATGATACTTTTGTGATATCACCCTATGCATTTCGCTAGTTTGTTATTTGATTGTCTTAGCTACTAATTTGTTTTATTCTTAGCTCCACTGCTATGTCTAGTGTAGAAACAGAATATGCTTCTGTCACTCTAGCTACCAAAGAACTGGCCTACGAAAGAAGACTGATTATTGAACTTTGCTTTGAAGAATGTGATCCAGTTGCTTTGTGACAATACCAGTTGTATTACTATGTCGAAAGATCCTATTTTGCGTGAGAGATTCAAGCATGTTAAATTGGAGTTATAAGCAAAAGGACTAATCAAATTATGTTATGTGAGCACATCAAATCAGTTGGTTGATTTGACCAAGGCATTGCCAGAGATAAGGTTTGTTGCACTAAATCAACAAAGACAATGTACTGCTTATAATATGAATTGGGAATGAAGCTATAGTCATGTAAAAATTATACAACTATTGATGACCACATCTCAGACATTGACAAATTACCTAGGTTCTAACCTAGGCACATGGTTGAGGTAGACAAGTTTATGTGCTACTATATTACCTACACTATCTTAGGTTTAATGGTTAAGTTAAGATTGAAGTATGAAGGTTTATTGTAACCATTGGAATTTAAGGTGAATGTTTGTGAGCCCTTTTTATAGTAGGAAATACCCTAAGTGCGAGTTTTTTTGTTTTAGAATTTGATACTATCTACAATGATTATTGTGTTGTGAAGGAGCTTTGGAATGATATTCTCGCAAAGGCACAACAGGACATGGGCATATTACAAGAAAACTATGATAATTTTTTGGAACCTAAGCTTGATCTGTCACATCTAGTTGTACCTTCACAGTTTTGTGACAATAATCAACCAGGCCTCATTCAGATTCTTATGCATGATGCAGATCAATTTGCAGGGCTTTATGACACATATAA
This sequence comes from Isoetes taiwanensis, assembly GCA_021234155.1. Lineage (NCBI taxonomy): Eukaryota > Viridiplantae > Streptophyta > Lycopodiopsida > Isoetales > Isoetaceae > Isoetes > Isoetes taiwanensis. Next base: position 12,231,480 of record JAJEKV010000005.1, on the reverse strand, counting down.
TTTGAGGAAGGAAATACTTACCCATGACAGTGATATGGAAGAAGAATTGCTTGTCCAGTTTCCTTGGCTGAATCTTGATGCGAAGACTTATGATTTTGCTTCTATTATGTCTCAGGTTTGTACCCAACAGCTAGAACTACCTCTTTATATGTGTTTAAACATTTCATTTGGTTGCACACATGATGGGAAGGTGGAGGATCATTCTAACTTGGATGACTGTTTGGGGTATATTTCTTACCTTGATATTGGAGGATTAACCAATAGGCTAAAGGTAAATTACAGGTGCTTGCATTTGAGAAATCAGGTATTAATTATTCTTGATATATGTGACCATACAAGTCACTCTACTGAAAGTCTACCAGGGCAGTTTGGGGTGGATCAATCTGAATCTTCAAACAATAATTCATTGGATTTGTATGATACTGATATGATTGGAAGATGGTCACTAAGATCAGATGCGATTTGTGAGTTCTACCATAGCACTGAATCAGATTTTTTGAGAAAGGGATATGCACTACAGAAGATATATATTGCTGATATGGGTTATAAGTTCCATGCTTATATCAATAATGTGAATGTCTACATCACAAAGGCACGAGAATGGTACAGGAACAGGAGAGTATGGTTTAAAACCAAGTTCCAATGGCAGCCATGGTTACTTATGTGGGTAAGCTTGCTTTATATGCTGAATTTCAGGACGTGTAACATCTCAGGGGGGATGTTAAGCCTAGGATTTCTAGTTTTATTTTTCAGCCATGCACGTCATCAGGGGGGATGTTAGAGTATGATGATGACTATGCATGCTGAGTCATCACTTGTTGCTGACATGGCACTCCATATATTAGCCATAGTCACGCCTCATACTAGTTGATTCACTCCATAGCATTGGTTAGCTTGTGCTTGTATCTTGCATCTTTCTTTACATTCTTCAAGAGTTCGAGCCAAATTAGAATTCAAATTGTCTGTCCAACATGGTAGCCAGATCAAGCAATCTAAGACTTAGATGAAGTCATTGATTGATGCATCGATTCATACACAGAGTTGTATAGCAGAATCGAATCACGGGAGCTCGAGATTGCGTTCTCGGATGTACAGTCAAAGTTTGTACAGTGAATGGGTCACAGTGAATCTACTATAGCACATTATTAATATTGCAGTGCATAGTGGCCGGATCGAGTAATTTAAAACCAAGATGAAGCCATTGGTTGATGCATCGATTCATACACAGAGTTTTATAGAAGAATTGATTAATCACAAAAGCTCGAGATTGGGTGGTCGAGTGTAAAGTCAAAGTTTGTACAGTGGAACGGGTCAATACCTTTTCTATAGTGAATTTACTATAGCACATTATTAATATTATAGTGCGTAGCTTCTGGATCGAGCAACTTAAAGCCCTAAACATTACATGGGGTGAGGAATAATGTTCCCTTGCAAGAACTCTTGCACTATATCTAAACGACATTGCTAATGTATGCTTTGAAATTGTAGCATGTGCGTAATGTTCAAATTTACTATGCAACAATTTTTAAAGTGAATATCCAATAAACCTATTTGGTCTTTATAGAAGCTCTTGAAAATCATCAGCCTATTATCCCCAGCATACCTTTGATCCGTTGAGCGAGAGCCCTTCCACGAGAAACAAAGTCCATAATCAAAAGTGATGTTGTTTTAATATACAAAACAATGTTAAGGATTTAGGAGAGCATAACTTAAACTTTGGACTCCGATTAGTTTTGATAGAAAATTCTTATCCGCATCTACAAATGATCTAAAAAGACACATTGGTTACAGTCATTTGTAGCCAAAAAAAAAAAAAAAAAAAAAAAATCTAAACTAGAATTTTGACAACTTTTGCAAAACTTAAGGGCTTTTGGAGTTTTCCAGTTCTTATTGTGCCCCAAATTGCCCCATTTATATTTGATGGATTGTTATTAGATGCTAAGGCTCGAGATGCGAACAAACAACATTCTAGTCAGAGCTCGAGAATAAGATCCATACACATAGACTGTAGATGCTCTAGCAATTTTTTGGGTTGCCTGAAGTGGCAAACACTTGTTTGATATATAAGATAGGGGACTAATAATATTCTCTAGTTTTGCATCTTATCTAATCGAAGCAGGTTTACGATGTTTGATTCTCTTTTGAAACTTCATTCAGAGAACGGGATGTTTAGTTACTTAACATAAGCACTGGATAAGGCATAGGAAATATGGAGTTTAATTACGCTTGGAAAAAGTATCTTATGCATCTGATCACGAGTCTTTCTTGAGTTGATGCTGCTCATCTTCTCACAACTTGGTGTAGAAGCTAAGAATATACTAGAGGTTATGAATCCTTGATAAAGTGTGCAGGAGCACATGTGCATATACGTAGAATCTGAAGAGGACTGCAATCATTTGAAGTAATATCAATGCATGTTTCCTCGGCAAGCTCTGGGTTGTGGGGGTTTGCAACTAATAAAAATCGCACAAACCGTTGCGAACATTTCTCTTACCCACTCACTTATAGTTTGGAAAATTGTGTGAATTTGGAACAGTCTGTGATATACCCCCTTCCAAATGCTCTTCTTATGAGAACGTTGTGTGGTATACTCTCCTCCTGAATGCTATTCCTGCGAGTTTAGGATGGTGTGAGCATTTAATGTATGCTCGCCAAAGTTGAATTAAAGTTTTGAAGCCTTGATAATCAAAAGATAACATTGCAAGCAATATTTCCTATTAGAATGACTAGCTGAAGCTTGGAACCTTGGTGCTAAAGTTTGGGGCTTAACCTTTCCCATAACATACTACAATTGTTGAGCATGTTAATCTAATGCGTTGGTTTCATTCAATTCTATTCGACAATAGATTCAAAACTTAATGCCACACTTCTGCTTAATGGATATTAAAGGGACCTATAAGTCACCATATTGAGGGAATTGAACTCAATGAGGATTCCCTTCTCGCTGGACCTCTGGGCACTTTGCAATGCTAGACATTATTTGTAAGGCTATTGTGTATGCACTTGATAACTACATAACAATGCAAACGAAAAGGTGATGGATATTAAAGGGACCTATAAGTCACCATATTGAGGGAATTGAACTCAATGAGGATTCCCTTCTCGAACTAGACCTCTGGGTGCTTTGTAATGCTAGACATTATTTGTAAGGCAAATTGTGTGAACCGGTAACTACATAACAATGCAAATGAAATAGGTGTAGATAGCATAAATTAGTTAATTAATTGTCATATGTTAGCAAAGAATTACCTAAGGATTACATAAGGATTTCAAGCAATGAGAATATATTAAATAAAACATCTGCAAGTCATTTACATGGCTTCAAAATTGAAGCTAATATTGGCAAAAGCATGTTCAACATGTCAAATTCACAACCTTGCATATAACTTGCATTTTTAACAAAGATGTTCAACGTGTCAAATTCACAACCCGCATATAACTTACATTTCTAAGAGCTTGGGGCCATGGTCAGGCGTGGCTGATTCTAATGTGAGCTAGCCCCTCACTGCATTTGGATCATCTATATGAATCAACTTTGTTTTTCTCGATCTAAAGCTATGTTGCATGTCATATTTGAGCTTCGAAGGCTCAAATCTCTATTTTATGCCCAAACAGATGTCAATGATGAAGATCAGTCTTTGAAACATGGCACAAAAAAAGCCGTTGCAATGGAATACTCTGACATTTAGGCATATTTGGGGGTTATCACCAGTAATCTCTAGAATATACTTCAAAAATAGAATATTTGGGAGGTTATATGACCGAACCCTGCTTTGATCCGGCGGTGGGCAATGATCGGATTAAGTTAATCTGCGTGGGCTAGTGGTTAAGGTAGCTTTTAGTGAATTTCTTGGATCTTCTTTGGATGTTTTAAATGGCACCCCTTATTTCCATTCCGCATTGTGGAGGATTGCCATGTGGCAGCATGTGATCAATCGCACCGACCCATCTTCCATGTTGTTAGAGATAATGGAACGCGGGGGAGGCAAAGTTTAGCCATTCGATGGAGGGAATTGACACATGGTGCGACCTTCTGTCCACTTTTCCATGCGATGATGTCATATGGGTTTATGACCACTATGCAAATCTTAGGGGATAGTGGGATTCATGAACCCGGCCGATATGAACAATTATTACAATAAATTTATCGTAATGGTGCAAACATTTCTATTTCCCGAACCCCCTATTTATCGCTTTTTAGCACTTTTGCACAAACACAAACTCGTCTTTCGTGCATTTTGAGGCTATCCACGTTGTAGCAAGCTGGATTTTTCTACAATGTGGATGATCTTTTCACAGTTTGATGTCATCAACGGACACCAAAATTCATGGAAATTACGTCCATTATGCGTGCTGGGTAGTAAGAGGCTTTGTTGCTTTCATTTCCATAACTGTAAGGTATATTTGCATCGATTGGGTTCTTTCTACCATCGATTTGCTTCTCTGGTTAGGCCCATACAACCATTAGACAATTATACGATTTTATAGCATAGTGGAAGGAGATAGAGAGGTTGTTAGACAATTATACCTGGGCAGACTTGTTTCCCTACTTTACTTCATTGATACATGGTTTGTTGCTCTCTTAACTACACGACCAAAACACATTTTTGTAAGTTTGTATTATTGTTCTTGCCATTCTTATCCAGGCTAAAGACAGGTACATGCTTCTGCATCATTTCATCAACATGGTTGTAATTGCACTAGCTCTTGAATATATACCAGCAGTGACCTTCATTGATTCCTATGGTAGCTGAATTTGAATCTTATACGCACATGACAACAAGGCACAATTTCGACCTACTCATCCAAATGAATACCCTTATGATTGTAAGGATGATGGCTTTACCTGAGGTACATTTGAATATCCATAGCAAGCTTAGTTTTTAGAGAAAATCTTGTTGCATCACTGGCTTCCTAGGATCTTTAGCTCCTCGGGGTTTCTTCCTGTTTTAAGCTGCACTTCCCAGACACTACAAGAGGATGGGGGTATAGTGTCAACCCTTGTGACAAGTCCCATATGTAGTGACAAATTTGTGTCGACCACTACTATCTTGACACAAAGTGCTTGTGTTGTGTCAACATTGTGTCTACTACATAGTGTCAAATCTTTTGTCAAAGCAATGACCTCCTTTTGTCAACTTTCTATCGCATGTTAAGTAGGTTTTTGCAACAACTTTTTGAACAATATTTAAGCTAAGTTGTGCTAACTTTTTTAAGACTTATAACAAAACGATTATCCAAAATTTCATCTAATATCTTGTGAGGAGCATTTTGTCAACTTTATATTGCAATTTAAGTGGGTTGTTGCAACAATTTTTTAACAAATTTATAACTCCATCATTATAACATTTCTATGAGATTTATAACATAATGCCATCCAATTTGTATCTAATATATTAGTAGAATTGAGTTTGGTATTCATATATCATTAAAGATTTGGTATTGTGCTAAGGAATGTTACTTGATAGAAAGAATGATTTGGACACGGTCGGATGAAGGGGAACGTGCTAGACGAGACCCAAGCAAGGCTTTCTATCTCCATCGGGCGTAGCTTGTTGGTGCAACAAATGTAAAGGCAAGTCTAATCGTTCTTATCGGATTCGGCCAAGAACATGCAAAGAAGATTCGGTCTTTGTCGAGCCGACCAACTCAACTTGATGAAGGACATCATCATGGGCAAGCAATTATCATTTCATATCTCCCATTCATCCTAAGTGAACAAGTTAACCAGGTTGAATGATGGGTTGATCATTTTAAGGGGGCCCTTTGGGCTCTCTGATTCAACCATGGTCATGGTGGAGATTTACTATTCGTTGGAAAAGTATGTAAAAAGTCATCACGCATTGTAAATAGAATGAAGTTGATTATAAGACATTTTTGCTTGTCCACCGATGAGAAAATGAAAGTTCATATTCACGGTTTGGTGGTGTAAGTATATTTGTACATTTTGTCATTTTCAACGTCGTATTCATACATTGTTCTTACACTTGTACTTTTTTTACATTCGGGGCTATATGTTATGTGGATGATTCTGATGAGGTAAGAGAGGAAGCTCTATTATTGATATATAGTTATGAAATTTCTAACAATATGCTTTACAAATATAATCAACAGGATAACAACAAAGAAGACAATGAAGGTCATGAAGGCAATGTAAATGAAGAGGATCATGGAGATGAACCAACAAATAGAGAGCATTGAATTGGCGATATTGATTATTTTTCTTGACATTAATATTTAATACACTTGCCTCAACTCATTTTTTATGGGCATTTGTTATGTTGGAAATTCATTGTTGATCAATGAAACTTTATTACTTTGGCTTTTTTGTTATCGAATTTCAGAAATCAGAATATTTGTTATTCAAGCAAAAAAAAAAATTACTTGGATGTTTATCCTTTTGACACAAGATACAATGCATAAATCGTCTTAAATTAGCTATTACCTAGACACAAAACTCATAGAAATTGTTATCAATTGTTTATTTATCTATCATAATGTCGTCACAACAATGAAAAATAGTGTTTCTTTAGACACCAAACTAGTCACAAAATTTCTCATTAGTTGTTGGAAATATAGCTACTATATTGTCACTACATTGCCATGATGCGGTATAAGCTTTATTTATTTATCACAATGTGGTCACAACACTAGCTATTTGTTAGCTACAAAATGGGTCACAACTTTTCTTATTGATTGTCTTATTGTGGATGAATGATAGCTACTACTTTGTCACTAGCTTGCGATAATGTTGATGTAATAGTGTTCATATGGCCTTCTATTTATTTATCACAATGTTGTTAAAATATTGTCACAAGTTCGCCATTTTCTAGACTGCCATATAGTTCCAAATTGATTTTGTGTCAACATTATGTCATAAATTGAAGCCACAAGCTTGTCACAACATTTGACGCTATTGTGGCATGTTTGTGACAAATGATCACGACAAGTATAGTGGCAAGGCTGTGACAATAATTGGGTTTTGACAGGTTCTGTTTGTGTCAAAAAAGTTGACATTACACTAGACACTATAGGTACATTTCTCTTGTAGTGAGAGATCTATTTTCTACTCCTATTTATTTTCATTGCATATAATATTGCATTTTGTATTTCCTACAAATCCTCTTCTAATCCATATATCCATTTCAAGTTGTTGCTTGTTACTCTTCAAACTTTGATTCATGATTTGATCTTTGTTTTTGTGAGATATTTCATGATATTTTTCCTAAATTCTCAAGAATAAGCATAAAAATGATTGGGGGGTCCAGGGGGAAAATGAATCATGGCATAGACCATGGTCCTATGCCATTGATGTGTAAGAGGAGTAGGACCCACACTCACCCCAATTTTGGTCCACAATTGTTTTATATGCTAAAAACAGCATCAAAATGGCCCCAAAAATTCACCTGGCCCGTTTATCTGGATTCCCACAAAGAGAGAGTGGTTTTTTGGAAAAACGATCCCACCGTGGTTTTTCTGGCACCTTTTTGTTTTTTTTATCAACATGTCCTTTTTTTCACTATTGTTTTTTAGATGGTTTTATTTGGTTCCATGGGTTGTTTGTGACATCCCCTACTGCCGCTCTCTGATGCTCCCATCGTGATCGTAAGTCGGGAGTTCATCTCTCTGGCAACCAAGTTGACAGAGGCCATCCACTTGATATCAATTCCTTGGCAAGGAATCAATTTCGGAAGAATGGACGTGTCATTTATCCTGTCTTCCCTCGGGACCATCTTAACCTGAGAAACGTATGTCAACAACATCATCATGGGGGAGATCCTACCCAAGGCTCAGACTCAAGGGGTATGGACTGACGGCTTGGGTCTCCAGAGGTCATTGCAGATAAAATTCATGTCAATGGGTTGGCTGGCATAGGAACATGGCTATTGGGTAGTCCTCTCCATCCGTCCTCCTATGCATACTTTGCAGAATAGGCTGATAAGGCTTGGGACTGGACCGTAGCCTACCGGGTGCATAACCAAGGGGGCTACTCCTGAGTTTCATCTCCCAAGTCCCGATGATGCAGGAGGAGAACACTCCCTCTAAAGGTATGCATGCCCATCACAGGCAGCTAGAGGGCCAATGCCCGTCTACGACTTGAACCTCATTGAAGGCGACGCATCACCCAAGAGGTGTCGAGCCCATGCCTTGCCTGCACACACTGGCAGGCCATTAGGCCTATGAGCCCTGTTAGGAAGTCCATGCTTATTACTTCCCATTTGGCATTTGGCACTGGCAATGGCTCTAATGCTCCTGGAATTCGAAGTTGTTCTGCCTTCGTCTGCTGACATAGCTGACATTCTCGAATGTACTTGGCTATCTGCTTCTTCATGTCAGGCTAGTAGTAGCTACTTTTTATCTTGAAGTAGGTTTTCATGAAACCTGCATGGCCGGCTATTGGGTGCGTGTCATGGAGTATTAACTTCCTGATTCCGGATGACTCTGGTACATACAATTTGTTCTTATGGTACAACTCGTCATCAAGGGGTACCTTAAGAGGCGCGCGAACCACGCCGAAGCTTGCCCGCTTGTACACGGTGTCAAAATCGTACTCCTCCAGGAACTCCATCCATCTCCTTTGTCTCAAGTTGAGATGTGGTTGGGTGAAGACATGCTATAGACTCTGATGGTCCGTATCTAATTGGAACTTCTTTCCCAATAGATAGTGCCTCCATATTCTCAATGCTCTCACCACTGCTAGCAACTCCTGTTCATGGGTTGAGTAGCGCGTTTCGGCGTCGTTCATCTTTCTTGAGTCATACGCTACCACCCTTTCATCCTGCATCAAGACGGCTTCTGTTGCAATCTTGCTAGCATCGGTTGCCACCAACTTATCTTTCTCTAGATCGGGCAATATTAAGACTGGGGCAGTCGTTAAAGCTTTCTTCAATGTCTCAAATGCTGCATGGGCCTTCTTCTGCCAATGACTCGCCCAATCTTTTCTCTTCTTAGCTTTGGTGAGATTCGTTAACGGTGCTACTACCTTGGCAAAGTTCCTGACGAATTTTCTGTAATACCCTGCTAAGCCGAGGAAGCTCCTCACTTCATGGATGTTCTTGATTGGTGCTTGGCCAATCAACCAGCTTCAATCTTTGCAGGATCAATGGAAATCCTTTCCGCTGTAATTACACAAGGCCCTCAAAATTAAACCAATATGATTTTTTTGTTATGGTTTGGTGGTGGAAATCAAATCCGTTAATCAGTACATGTTAGTGGGTTTAAAAGTTTACAAACTATGTCTGGTTATCTAATATGGCTCATCAACATATTTTTCTAGAGTGATAAACCGATATTATTTTGTGACATGGTATTGAAACATGGCATTGTGTAGGATAGTCTGAGCTACTACGGATAGCTTCATCTCAGGATTAAGGATTTTGTATTTCTTAAACATAGGTGTATTTGTGTTGATTCTCATAACTTTATCAATTTGCTATGATTACTTTAACTCTGTGCGTTTTGCCAGGTTCCAGCTTTGAAGCATTATATAGGATCTCTTGAAGCAATGCAGATAGACAAAAAGGAACAACTAAGGATTGAGACTCAAAGCGAGCATAAAATATGAACAGAAAGTATTTAGGACTATGTGCATCATCGAGAATGAATTGGTTGGCAATGCATTATACTGGTGGAACTGTTCAGAATTCAAAACATTGTGGTTATTCTTGCAGCTACAGATGGTTTTTATGAATTGGTATGATCTTAGGATATGCCTAGGCAGGAAGACTACATTGGAAAATGGGCACTTCATTCTTACCAACCATCATTTCACAGGCCAAGTTTTGCTCAATTGTTATTCTCGCTAAAGAGACCCATCATAGCCTCCACTCAAACTTGTAGTTACAATTCATTTTTTTAAGAACAACGTTCAACTAGAAATGCACAATAGAACCTTGGATTTTCAGGTGTTATAATTAGTTTTTTCTTTTGATTTTAAGCATATGTTACCTCTCCAAAGAAAAAATTTGAGTATCATGTGCTTAAATACTAAAGATAACTCGGCAAATTAAATATTATGGCATACGCCGCAAGTAATTGGGTGATGCAAACAGGGATGGGAGTCACCTTGGCTCCAAATATTATGCACGATTATTAAAAGCAAGAGTAGCGGCAAAATGGTTTTTCGTCTTGCTATGGGAATCAGCTTTGCTAAAACCCTTAATGCATAATATGTTGATACTTGATTGGGATGATGATGGTTGTCTCTATCAATGTATAACTTCAGTTGTGTTGTTACAATATAGTGTTAAAACTTACTTCTAATCATAAGCAAAGACTTGATCGGGATGCACCAAGCGAGCAACAACTAATGTACCAAGAGGCCACTATGTAGATGATCTAGATAAATTGTCTACCTAGATCTTAAAACTGGTTAAGATAGGTATCCATATCTAGATAGGTACACGCTCATAATTGTAGCCACCCATATCATTAGTTGTTAAGATATGGGTAGATATGTAGATAATCTCTATCACTACTGTCAAGCATAATTTGTAACTTAGCAACTTATGGGCAATTTGAGCATCTTTGTGGGGACTTACTTACAACACATGCACCCATACTTTGTAACTATGCAATTTGCCTAGCTCATCTCAATTGAATATAAGAAAAACTCTTCTTCTACCAACAAGTGGTGAGCTTAATTCTTTTCAAAATTCTTTTCATATAAATTTCAAATATACATCTCTAAATAAAGTCCCACTCCCATGTTCAAGTTAGCAACTTCTTTTCATAGCAGTTCAAATTTATATTTCAAAACAAAGTTCCACTCCCACACCACCTCTCACCGAATTCATACCCTTATACCTAAAATATTGGGCATTAGGAAGGAAGGAAGGAAGGAAGTTTATTTTAACGCCCACGGAGGCCAGAGGCCTATGAGATGGTACATGCAAAGAATGTGCAAAAAGCCAAAAACCCCAACACCAAAACAACCGGGATGAAAAACCCCCACTTGGGAGGAAAAACCCTAACAAAGAGGCTCTCAAATACCATGCCCCCAAGAGCAAGTCCGATTGCCAAATCTGTGGGATGTAAGCTCCTGGCCGGCTACCATAGATGATGCGAGTAATCGATGTAGCGGTGTGTCGAAAGCATCTAAGATCGAAGGTGCACCGCCGGACATGGGCATATGCTGGGCACCACCGGAGGGCATGGTGCTCATCCTCTATCGTGCATCTCACAACACCGACATATCCTCTCCTCCCCCGGGGATCCCGCGGGCCGCCATTCACCCCCAAATAACTGTTTTCACCTCGAGGTAATGGGAACCCGCCCTTATGGCAGCAATAGCCTCCGTTTCTTCACGGAGATGTGTGCTTTTGGCACCGGACATGGGGTCCATGCTCAAGGCCGGGATTAACTGAAAGCGTGATAGTGCTCGCCTTGGGCTTTGCAAGAGTAGAGGCATCCCAATGTGGTGGCAAAGATAGCCCGCATCCAATTGCCCATTCTCATGCAAGATCGACCCGCCAAGGCGACCATCCGCTGGTAGTCCATAGACCACCTCCTAAACCATCCCTTACAAATTGCTCGTGCATACCCTCTTCACCGCTGGGGGCCCCGCTAACAACACGCCGGGGGGGCAAGCCATGCTCATCCATCCCATCCACCTTATAAAAGCAAGTAAGATGCTCACAAGATAGCGTATCGTCAGAAAGGCCGTAACCCCGCCTCATACAACAAAATCGATAATGCATGCTGCCTTCACTCCCAAGCTATATGTCAAGAAAGCTTTCTCAGACCCTTTCCAACCTATCCCACGTGTTTTTGCTAACTCATTGGCCCCAAACCTCCACCCCATATAGCAGCACCGGCCGACCAAAGCCCTAAAAGTGTGTGTGCTCTCCTCGCCAATCCACAGAGATCTATCCGGCAACACGCGTTTTGCACTGCATATAAAGCCTTCCAGCCCAGACCGCTCTCCTCTCCACACACTCATCCCACAAAGATGTTAGTAGTGAAATCAATTCCCAGATACTTGAAGTTCGCGACCATCTCCACTTCCCCGCCCCCCGTAATAGAACTCCGGATAGGGTGTTGCGAGGACAGGGATCGTGAGAAGCTTAGTTTTGTGCAAGTTCATTGTCATTCCCTGCTGCCCCACGTAACCCACCGAGGGCATCCAAATGTCTTTGCATACCGCTGGTCGCGGTGGGCTAGCAAAGCTACATCATCAAGATATAGTAACCGGCTCACGAGAGGTCGCCTCAGATAATTGCACCCCTGCTCCCCATGGTGCCGCATCCACGCCTCCAAGCTATCAATGTACAACCCAAAAGCGTTGAGACAACGGGCAGCCCCGCTTAACTCCCATAGTGCTAGCTACCCGCCCGATCTTCATAAGGCAAAGGCAAAGATAAATCCCATCATAAAGCCGGTGCACCCCATTCTCGCAACTCCGTGGAACTCGCAATTCTTGCAACCTCTGCCACAACATGTCTCTGGGGACGGGGATCATATGCAGCCTTTAAAATCTACAAAGCAAAGAATACAAGTCCTCCGTCACAAGATTCGGCTTGCCTCCATCAACTCTCAAAGTGAAGATATGGTCGGTCGTGGAGTGAGCCGGTGAAAAGCCCCGCCCGCCAATTGCCCTCACCCCCCGCCTCCTCGCCCACTTTAGTGAGTTTTTCTCCTCCACCACCCTCGCCAGAGCTTTGCAAACAAGCAGCTTACCATAATCATCCGGTAATTACGGCTCATCCAGATACCGGGCTTTATGCACAGGAACAACCTTACTAACTATCCACTCCACGGGGAGCCCTCGCTCAGAGCCCGGTTAATGATCACCGCCGGGGGCCCTACCACAGATGGGCCACCCCATTTCAACAACAGCTTCGCCCGCAGCCCCCAGAATCCTTTTGCCTTGCCATTCGCCGATGCTCGAGACCCGGCTGACATCCTCCCACGTGAGCCGCAAAGACCTCTCCTACCTGATCCGGGGACCGGCATTAGCTCCCGGGGGTCATATAACTCCCGCAGCGGTGCATCCATTGCTCCACACTTACATTACCAGCCACCGGGCGCTTCGGTATAACACCCACGCCAAAAGCTTTTGGCTCGCCCATGAGCATGTCAAACAGCTTCCCCGGTTTCTCGCCATGTATCTCCCCTTCTTGGCTTTTAGGAAGAGCTATAGTCTTGGTGGCCTCGGTGGGTCGCGAATCGTGGATCTATGACCAAAGCGCAGCTGGCTCTTTAGAGCCTTGCAATCAAAGCATCAAACCACGGGTTCTCGTGAAAATGCGCGGTGTCCCTCCTTGGAGGGCCCTTCACCGCAAAGGAAGCCCCGCCAATGCAAGCAGCGGTGCCCTCACCACCATGCACACTGCCTTGCAAAGTGTGTAGAAGCTATCAAACCCCCCTCGTGAACTCCCCGCACCAACACAGATTCATAATCGCCCCTCGCTCGGAGCGTGGGATGTATGGTAACCCTCCCCCTTTTGCGGTGTCTCCACTATTGAGTGCTCCCAATTCGCCGCGGACATAAAGCGGGTAGTGATCCGACAAAGCCTCCTCATCCCATGTGCTTGTGCCAATGGAGAAGTGTGTAACCATGTCAAGTCTGTCGCTACTGAGCGAGAAGGTAATCCAACACACTAGCTCCCCAAAGTAACACCCCCCGAGTGTGGCCATCGCTGCATACCATTACCAATTACCATGTCAAAAAACCCGCAGAGCCGGACTAGTCGCCTCGCCAAATGGTCTAGCCACCATATCCCGGGAGTGCCGTGTATCTTTGAATAGCGGCCGCCTCAAGCCAAAGCGGATCAGCATTAGCGCCACCTTGAAGGTCACCGATCGCGAATCGGCACAGACGAGCATTGAAATCTCCGCAAAAACACTTGTCCCTCGCTGCCTATAGCGGTTTATGTCATCATACGCTTCCCTATAATGCATCGGACATCTGTGGTGCAGATCATGTACTGGTAGAACTTAGAGCCCGTGATGGGGAATGTAGCAGCTAGCAAGAAACAATGGGACATGACCTCAGTGCTCTAATACCATTACCCACATGTAGCGGTTAAATGCATCAGACTTCAAGTGTGATCTTGCATGCTAAGGCGCCCCTAAAGTAGCAAGCCACTCCACCATTCCCGCGCCCCGCCATGGCGCCATTAGTAAGTGAGAAATGCCGATATCCTCGAATGTCCGGCAATCGATGCCCTTCATACTCCCATGTCTCCGGGGAAGGCGATGTCCATGTCCGTCGCGATCCCATTCAAGCCGCGCCCTTCCGCCGGGGGAAGCCCCACAATTCCGTGAAACAATGCGAAGACACTTTCCCTATGCCCGACTGGCCGCGTGGACCCATCTCGAAGTGCGGGGCGCCGGGCTGTGGTTGGAATAACTTCGGGCAGCGCGCTCCGCGGGACCACGATGGATGTCGCAGCCTTGTGGAAGGCCTCAATCCGCCCTCTCCTCGCACGCCGGCCTGATGCCCCTGGACAGCTCGCCCCGCGACGCGGCTGCTTTCGTGGGAGTGCTGCCTCCCTAATTGTGTCGGCGAGGAGGCACATATACCTTCGGCTTGCCATTAACCAAATCGGCCGGCCCCCTCCGCCTTGTCGAATCTCTTATCTTGACCAACTCTTGGCTTCTTTCCCGTTGTTGCAGTGGCGTGAGATCCAGATCCAGGTATATGGACGTACCTTTCAAGCGACTGGTGCGGTGCAACAACAAAGATTTTGCCTCCCAATCCAAGACTGCAAACTTAACTAGCCGAGGTCTCATGCTCGGTCCTCCGACTCTGATTGGACTCTTGATAACCAAATACTAGATTTGCGAAAGAGTGTTTAAATTAATAGGCAATTAATAATACTTTACCTTTTTTTTTTCCTCCATATAGACAAAGGATAGAGTGTTAGAATGATTATGGATCTCCTATTTGCAACACGCCCGACCCTTTGCCCCAAGCCTGCCCTATTGCTAGTTTATTTTTCGTTTCTCTGATATGGCATGCAAAGCAAGGGGACATTCCCATAAAATAATATCAATTGTCATGACATTAGGTCGAAAAGCATTTATTGCCATGTTCACTGTTCAAACAACTGCTTACTTTCTTGCAGCTAATATAATTAAGAATATGACCAGAGAGTAGGCTCCCAGAATTCATGCTGGGCACTAATCCTGAATGCTATTCCTGCGAGTTTAGGATGGTGTGAGCATTTAATGTATGCTCGCCAAAGTTGAATTAAAGTTTTGAAGCCTTGATAATCAAAAGATAACATTGCAAGCAATATTTCCTATTAGAATGACTAGCTGAAGCTTGGAACCTTGGTGCTAAAGTTTGGGGCTTAACCTTTCCCATAACATACTACAATTGTTGAGCATGTTAATCTAATGCGTTGGTTTCATTCAATTCTATTCGACAATAGATTCAAAACTTAATGCCACACTTCTGCTTAATGGATATTAAAGGGACCTATAAGTCACCATATTGAGGGAATTGAACTCAATGAGGATTCCCTTCTCGCTGGACCTCTGGGCACTTTGCAATGCTAGACATTATTTGTAAGGCTATTGTGTATGCACTTGATAACTACATAACAATGCAAACGAAAAGGTGATGGATATTAAAGGGACCTATAAGTCACCATATTGAGGGAATTGAACTCAATGAGGATTCCCTTCTCGAACTAGACCTCTGGGTGCTTTGTAATGCTAGACATTATTTGTAAGGCAATTGTGTGTGAACTGGTAACTACATAACAATGCAAATGAAATAGGTGTAGATAGCATAAATTAGTTAATTAATTGTCATATGTTAGCAAAGAATTACCTAAGGATTACATAAGGATTTCAAGCAATGAGAATATATTAAATAAAACATCTGCAAGTCATTTACATGGCTTCAAAATTGAAGCTAATATTGGCAAAGCATGTTCAACATGTCAAATTCACAACCTGCATATAACTTGCATTTTTAACAGCATGTTCAACGTGTCAAATTCACAACCTGCATATAACTTACATTTCTAAGAGCTTGGGGCCATGGCTGTAGCTGTGGCTGATTCTAATGTGAGCTAGCCCCTCACTCTGGCATTTGGATCATCTATATGAATCTGAACTTTGTTTTCTGATCTAAAGCTATGTTGCATGTCATATTTGAGCTTCAGAAGGCTCAAATCTCTATTTTATGCCCAAACAGAGATGTCAATGATGAAGATCAGTGCTGAAACATGGCACAAAAAGCCGTTGCAATGGAATACTCTGACATTTAGGCATATTTGGGGGTTATCACCAGTAATCTCTAGAATATACTTCAAAAATAGAATATTTGGGAGGTTATATGACCGAACCCTGCTTTGATCCGGCGGTGGGCAATGATCGGATTAAGTTAATCTGCGTGGGCTAGTGGTTAAGGTAGCTTTTAGTGAATTTCTTGGATCTTCACTGGATAAGCGAAATGGCACCCCTTATTTCCATTCCGCATTGTGGAGGATTGCCATGTGGCAGCATGTGATCAATCGCACCGACCCATCTTCCATGTTGTTAGAGATAATGGAACGCGGGGGAGGCAAAGTTTAGCCATTCGATGGAGGGAATTGACACATGGTGCGACCTTCTGTCCACTTTTCCATGCGATGATGTCATATGGGTTTATGACCACTATGCAAATCTTAGGGGATAGTGGGATTCATGAACCTGCTGATATGAACAATTATTACAATAAATTTATCGTAATGGTGCAAACATTTCTATTTCCCGAACCCCCTCTATTTACTGCTTTTTAGCACTTTTGCACAAACACAAACTCGCTTTTCGTTGCATTTTGAGGCTATCCACGTTGTAGCAAGCTGGATTTTTCTACAATGTGGATGATCTTTTCACAGTTTGATGTCATCAACGGACACCAAAATTCATGGAAATTACGTCCATTATGCGTGCTGGGTAGTAAGAGGCTTTGTTGCTTTCATTTCCATAACTGTAAGGTATATTTGCATCGATTGGGTTCTTTCTACCATCGATTTGCTTCTCTGGTTAGGCCCATACAACCATTAGACAATTATACGATTTTATAGCATAGTGGAAGGAGATAGAGAGGTTGTTAGACAATTATACCTGGGCAGACTTGTTTCCCTACTTTACTTCATTGATACATGGTTTGTTGCTCTCTTAACTACACGACCAAAACACATTTTTGTAAGTTTGTATTATTGTTCTTGCCATTCTTATCCAGGCTAAAGACAGGTACATGCTTCTGCATCATTTCATCAACATGGTTGTAATTGCACTAGCTCTTGAATATATACCAGCAGTGACCTTCATTGATTCCTATGGTAGCTGAATTTGAATCTTATACGCACATGACAACAAGGCACAATTTCGACCTACTCATCCAAATGAATACCCTTATGATTGTAAGGATGATGGCTTTACCTGAGGTACATTTGAATATCCATAGCAAGCTTAGTTTTTAGAGAAAATCTTGTTGCATCACTGGCTTCCTAGGATCTTTAGCTCCTCGGGGTTTCTTCTGTTTTTTAAATTTCGCACTTTGCCGGACACTACACAAGAGGATGGGGGTATAGTGTCAACCCTTGTGACAAGTCCCATATGTAGTGACAAATTTGTGTCGACCACTACTATCTTGACACAAAGTGCTTGTGTTGTGTCAACATTGTGTCTACTACATAGTGTCAAATCTTTTGTCAAAGCAATGACCTCCTTTTGTCAACTTTCTATCGCATGTTAAGTAGGTTTTTGCAACAACTTTTTGAACAATATTTAAGCTAAGTTGTGCTAACTTTTTTTTAAGACTTATAACAAACGATTATCCAAAATTTCATCTAATATCTTGTGAGGAGCATTTTGTCAACTTTATATTGCAATTTAAGTGGGTTGTTGCAACAATTTTTTAACAAATTTATAACTCCATCATTATAACATTTCTATGAGATTTATAACATAATGCCATCCAATTTGTATCTAATATATTAGTAGAATTGAGTTTGGTATTCATATATCATTAAAGATTTGGTATTGTGCTAAGGAATGTTACTTGATAGAAAGAATGATTTGGACACAGTCAGATGAAGGGGAAACGTGCTAGACGAGACCCAAGCAAGGCTTTCTATCTCCATCGGCGCAGTTGTTGGTGCAACAAATGTAAAGGCAAGTCTAATCGTTCTTATCGGATTCGTCAAGAACATGCAGCAAGATTCGGTCTTTGTCAGAGCCGACCAACTCAACTTGATGAAGGACATCATCATGGGCAAGCAATTATCTGTTCATATCTCCCATTCATCCTAAGTGAACAAGTTAACCAGGTTGAATGATGGGTTGATCATTTTAAGGGGGCCCTTTGGGCTCTACGATTCAACCATGGTCATGGTGGAGATTTACTATCCGTTGGAAAAGTATGTAAAAAGCTGTCATCAGCATTGTAAATAGAATGAAGTTGATTATAAGACATTTTTTGCTTGTCCACCGATGAGAAAATGAAAGTTCATATTCACAGTTTGGTGGTGTAAGTATATTTGTACATTTTGTCATTTCAACGTCGTATTCATACATTGTTCTTACACTTGTACTTTTTTTTACATTCAGGCTATATGTTATGTGGATGATTCTGATGAGGTAAGAGAGGAAGCTCTATTATTGATATATAGTTATGAAATTTCTAACAATATGCTTTACAAATATAATCAACAGGATAACAACAAAGAAGACAATGAAGGTCATGAAGGCAATGTAAATGAAGAGGATCATGGAGATGAACCAACAAATAGAGAGCATTGAATTGGCGATATTGATTATTTTTCTTGACATTAATATTTAATACACTTGCCTCAACTCATTTTTTATGGGCATTTGTTATGTTGGAAATTCATTGTTGATCAATGAAACTTTATTACTTTGGCTTTTTTGTTATCGAATTTCAGAAATCAGAATATTTGTTATTCAAGCAAAAAAAAAAATTACTTGGATGTTTATCCTTTTGACACAAGATACAATGCATAAATCGTCTTAAATTAGCTATTACCTAGACACAAAACTCATAGAAATTGTTATCAATTGTTTATTTATCTATCATAATGTCGTCACAACAATGAAAAATAGTGTTTCTTTAGACACCAAACTAGTCACAAAATTTCTCATTAGTTGTTGGAAATATAGCTACTATATTGTCACTACATTGCCATGATGCGGTATAAGCTTTATTTATTTATCACAATGTGGTCACAACACTAGCTATTTGTTAGCTACAAAATGGGTCACAACTTTTCTTATTGATTGTCTTATTGTGGATGAATGATAGCTACTACTTTGTCACTAGCTTGCGATAATGTTGATGTAATAGTGTTCATATGGCCTTCTATTTATTTATCACAATGTTGTTAAAATATTGTCACAAGTTCGCCATTTTCTAGACCGCCATATAGTTCCAAATTGATTTTGTGTCAACATTATGTCATAAATTGAAGCCACAAGCTTGTCACAACATTTGACGCTATTGTGGCATGTTTGTGACAAATGATCACGACAAGTATAGTGGCAAGGCTGTGACAATAATTGGGTTTTTGACGGGGTTACGTTTGTTTGTCAAAAAAAAGTTGACATTACACTAGACACTATAGGTACATTTCTCTTGTAGTGAGAGATCTATTTTCTACTCCTATTTATTTTCATTGCATATAATATTGCATTTTGTATTTCCTACAAATCCTCTTCTTCTAATCCATATATCCATTTCAAGTTGTTGCTTGTTACTCTTCAAACTTTGATTCATGATTTGATCTTTGTTTTTGTGAGATATTTCATGATATTTTTCCTAAATTCTCAAGAATAAGCATAAAAATGATTGGGGGGTCCAGGGGGAAAATGAATACGGCGGCATAGACCATGGTCCTATGCCATTGATGTGTAAGAGGAGTAGGACCCACACTCACCCCAATTTTGGTCCACAATTGTTTTATATGCTAAAAACAGCATCAAAATGGCCCCAAAAATTCACCTGGCCCGTTTATCTGGATTCCCACAAAGAGAGAGTGGTTTTTTGGAAAAACGATCCCACCGTGGTTTTTCTGGCACCTTTTTGTTTTTTTTATCAACATGTCCTTTTTTTCACTATTGTTTTTTAGATGGTTTTATTTGGTTCCATGGGTTGTTTGTGACATCCCCTACTTCGTCTACGATGCTCCCATCGTATCAGAAGCCGGAGTTCATCTCTCTGGCAACCAAGTTGACAGAGGCCATCCACTTGATATCAATTCCTTGGCAAGGAATCAATTTCGGAAGAATGGACGTGTCATTTATCCTGTCTTCCCTCGGGACCATCTTAACTGCAGAAACGTATGTCAACAACATCATCATGGGGGAGATCCTACCCAAGGCTCAGACTCAAGGGGTATGGACTGACGGCTTGGGTCTCCAGAGGTCATTGCAGATAAAATTCATGTCAATGGGTTGGCTGGCATAGGAACATGGCTATTGGGTAGTCCTCTCCATCCGTCCTCCTATGCATACTTTGCAGAATAGGCTGATAAGGCTTGGGACTGGACCGTAGCCTACCGGGTGCATAACCAAGGGGGCTACTCCTGAGTTTCATCTCCCAAGTCCCGATGATGCAGGAGGAGAACACTCCCTCTAAAGGTATGCATGCCCATCACAGGCAGCTAGAGGGCCAATGCCCGTCTACGACTTGAACCTCATTGAAGGCGACGCATCACCCAAGAGGTGTCGAGCCCATGCCTTGCCTGCACACACTGGCAGGCCATTAGGCCTATGAGCCCTGTTAGGAAGTCCATGCTTATTACTTCCCATTTGGCATTTGGCACTGGCAATGGCTCTAACGCTCCTGGAATTCGAAGTTGTTCTGCCTTCGTCTGCTGACATAGCTGACATTCTCGAATGTACTTGGCTATCTGCTTCTTCATGTCAGGCTAGTAGTAGCTACTTTTTATCTTGAAGTAGGTTTTCATGAAACCTGCATGGCCGGCTATTGGGTGCGTGTCATGGAGTATTAACTTCCTGATTCCGGATGACTCTGGTACATACAATTTGTTCTTATGGTACAACTCGTCATCAAGGGGTACCTTAAGAGTGCGTCCGCAACCACGTCGAGCTTGCCTGGCTTGTACACGGTGTCAAAATCGTACTCCTCCAGGAACTCCATCCATCTCCTTTGTCTCAAGTTGAGATGTGGTTGGGTGAAGACATGCTATAGACTCTGATGGTCCGTATCTAATTGGAACTTCTTTCCCAATAGATAGTGCCTCCATATTCTCAATGCTCTCACCACTGCTAGCAACTCCTGTTCATGGGTTGAGTAGCGCGTTTCGGCGTCGTTCATCTTTCTTGAGTCATACGCTACCACCCTTTCATCCTGCATCAAGACGGCTTCTGTTGCAATCTTGCTAGCATCGGTTGCCACCAACTTATCTTTCTCTAGATCGGGCAATATTAAGACTGGGGCAGTCGT
Source organism: Isoetes taiwanensis (assembly GCA_021234155.1). NCBI lineage: Eukaryota > Viridiplantae > Streptophyta > Lycopodiopsida > Isoetales > Isoetaceae > Isoetes > Isoetes taiwanensis. Next base: position 12,210,050 of record JAJEKV010000005.1, on the reverse strand, counting down.
TAAAGCTTTCTTCAATGTCTCAAATCTTTGCATGGGCCTTCTTACGCCAATGACTCGCCCAATCTTTTCTCTTCTTAGCTTTGGTGAGATTCGTTAACGGTGCTACTACCTTGGCAAAGTTCCTGACGAATTTTCTGTAATACCCTGCTAAGACGAGGAAGCTCCTCACTTCATGGATGTTCTTCGGTGGTGCTGGCCAATCAATTACCGCTTCAATCTTTGCAGGATCAATGGAAATCCTTTCCGCTGTAATTACACAAGGCCCTCAAAATTAAACCAATATGATTTTTTTGTTATGGTTTGGTGGTGGAAATCAAATCCGTTAATCAGTACATGTTAGTGGGTTTAAAAGTTTACAAACTATGTCTGGTTATCTAATATGGCTCATCAACATATTTTTCTAGAGTGATAAACCGATATTATTTTGTGACATGGTATTGAAACATGGCATTGTGTAGGATAGTCTGAGCTACTACGGATAGCTTCATCTCAGGATTAAGGATTTTGTATTTCTTAAACATAGGTGTATTTGTGTTGATTCTCATAACTTTATCAATTTGCTATGATTACTTTAACTCTGTGCGTTTTGCCAGGTTCCAGCTTTGAAGCATTATATAGGATCTCTTGAAGCAATCTGCATAGACAAAAAGGAACAACGGAAGGATTGAGACTCAAAGCGAGCATAAAATATGAACAGAAAGTATTTAGGACTATGTGCATCATCGAGAATGAATTGGTTGGCAATGCATTATACTGGTGGAACTGTTCAGAATTCAAAACATTGTGGTTATTCTTGCAGCTACAGATGGTTTTTATGAATTGGTATGATCTTAGGATATGCCTAGGCAGGAAGACTACATTGAAAAATGGGCACTTCATTCTTACCAACCATCATTTCACAGGCCAAGTTTTGCTCAATTGTTATTCTGCAGTAGACCCATCATAGCCTCCACTCAAACTTGTAGTTACAATTCATTTTTTTAAGAACAACGTTCAACTAGAAATGCACAATAGAACCTTGGATTTTCAGGTGTTATAATTAGTTTTTTCTTTTGATTTTAAGCATATGTTACCTCTCTCCAGCAAAAATTTGAGTATCATGTGCGAAATACTAAAGATAACTCGGCAAATTAAATATTATGGCATACGTCGCAAGTAATTGGGTGATGCAAACAGGGATGGGAGTCACCTTGGCTCCAAATATTATGCACAGTATTAAAAGCAAGAGTGCGGCAAAATGGTTTTTCGTCTTGCTATGGGAATCAGCTTTGCTAAAAACCTCTTAATGCATAATATGTTGATACTTGATTGGGATGATGATGGTTGTCTCTATCAATGTATAACTTCAGTTGTGTTGTTACAATATAGTGTTAAAACTTACTTCTAATCATAAGCAGTACTTGATCGGGATGCACCAAGCGAGCAACAACTAATGTACCAAGAGGCCACTATGTAGATGATCTAGATAAATTGTCTACCTAGATCTTAAAACTGGTTAAGATAGGTATCCATATCTAGATAGGTACACGCTCATAATTGTAGCCACCCATATCATTAGTTGTTAAGATATGGGTAGATATGTAGATAATCTCTATCACTACTGTCAAGCATAATTTGTAACTTAGCAACTTATGGGCAATTTGAGCATCTTTGTGGGCGACTTACAACACATGCACCCATACTTTGTAACTATGCAATTTGCCTAGCTCATCTCAATTGAATATAAGAAAAACTCTTCTTCTACCAACAAGTGGTGAGCTTAATTCTTTTCAAAATTCTTTTCATATAAATTTCAAATATACATCTCTAAATAAAGTCCCACTCCCATGTTCAAGTTAGCAACTTCTTTTCATAGCAGTTCAAATTTATATTTCAAAACAAAGTTCCACTCCCACACCACCTCTCACCGAATTCATACCCTTATACCTAAAATATTGGGCATTAGGAAGGAAGGAAGGAAGGAAGTTTATTTTAACGTCCACGGAGGCCAGAGGCCTATGAGATGGTACATGCAAAGAACAGGCAAAAAAGCCAAAAACCCCAACACCAAAAACAACCGGGATGAAAAAACCCCCACTTGGGAGGAAAAACCCTAACAGTAGGCTCTCAAATACCATGCCCCCGAAGAGCAAGTCTGACTGCCGAAATCTGTAGGATGTAAGCTCCCAGTCGCGCTACCATAGATGATGCGAGTGGCCTGATGTAGCGTGTGTCGAGCATCTAAGATCGGTGTGCCTTTGCTGGGACGGACATGGGCATATGCCGGGAGCATTTGGAGGGCATGGTGCTCATCCTCTATCACGTGCATCTCACAACACCGACATATCCTCTCCTCCCAGGGATCCCGTGGGCCGCCATTCACCCCAATGACTGTTTCAATTCGAGGTAATGGGAACCCGTCCTTATGGCAGCAATAGCTCTCCGTTTCTTCACGAGATGTGTGCTTTCGGCACCGATGGGGTCCATGCTCAAGGCGGGATTAATCTGGCGTGATAGTGCTCTGTCTTGGGCTTTGCAAGAGTAGAGGCATCCCGCGGGGTGGCAAGCATAGCCCGCATCAATTGCCCATTCTCTGCGATCGACCGGTCGCGACCATCCGGTTGGTAGTCCATAGACCACCTCCTAAACCATCCCTTACGATTGCTCGTGCCATACCCTCTTGACCCATTTGGGGGCCCTGCGTTAACAACACGGCGGCTGTGGGGGCAAGCGATGCTCATCCATCCCATCCACCTTATAAAAGCAAGTAAGATGCCTGCAAGATAGCGAATCTTTGTAAAGGCCGGAACCCGTCTCATACAACAAAATCTGATGCGGATGCGATTGCCTTCACTCCCAAGCTATATGTCAAAGCTTTACGCACCCTTTCCAACCTATCCCACGTGTTTTTGCTAAGCTGGCTTTGGGCCCCAAACCTCCACCCCATATAGCAAAGCAGCCGGCTCGACCAAAGCCCTAAAGCGGTGTGCTCTCCCGCCCGATCCGCGAGAGATCTATCCGCAGAACGCGTTTTTGCATCGCATATAAAGCCTTCCGGACCGGCTGGCTCTCCTCTCCACACACTCATCCCACGGCATGTTAGTAGTGAAATCAATTCCCCAGATACTTGAAGCTCGCACCATCTCCACTTCGTCCCTCGTAATAGAACTCGGGATAGGGTGTTGCGAGGACGAGGATCGCGAAAGCTTAGTTTTGTGCAAGTTCATTGTCATTCCGTTTGCCCCACGGAACTTGCGAGGGCATCCAAATGCTTCTGCATCTGGCTGGCCGTGTGGGCTAGCAAAGCTACATCATCCGCATATAGTGGCGGCTCACGGAGGTCGCCTCGGATAATTGCACCCGGCTCCCCATGGTGCTGCATCCCGTCTCCAAGCTATCAATGTACAACCCAAAAGCGTTGGAGACAACGGGCAGCCCCCGCTTAACTCCCATAGTGCTAGCTACCCGCCCGATCTTCATAAAGGCAAAGATAAATCCCATCATAAAGCTGGTGCACCCCATTACGCAACTCTGTGGAACTGCAATTCTTGCAACCTCACGCCACAACATGTCTCTAGGGGCGGTATCATATGCAGTCTTAAAATCTACAAAGCAAAGCAATACAAGTCTGTCGCGCATTCCGGCTTGCCTCCATCAACACTCTCAAAGTGAAGATATGGTCGGTGGAGTGAGCTGGGCTTAAAGCCCCTGGCCAATTGCCCTCACCCCTGCCTCCTCGGCCCACTTAGTGAGTTTCTTCTCCACCACCGCCGGAGCTTTGCAAACAAATGAGCTTACCATAATCATCCGGTTCACGGGCCGGCTCATCCAGATTACCGGCTTTATGCTGAGAACAACCTTACTAACTATCCACTCCGGGGGAGCCCCTCGCCTCGAGCCTGGTTAATGATCACCGTCGGGGGCCCTACCACGATGGGCCACCCCATTTCAACGGCTTCTACTGCAGCCCCGTAAATCCTTTGCCTTGCCATTCGCCGGATGCACGAGACCTGGCTGGACATCCTCCCACGTGAGCCGCGGCACCTCTCCTACTGATCGGGACCACGGCATTAGCTCCCCGGGGGTCATATAACTCCCCGCTAGCGGTGCATCCATTGCTCCACACTTACATTACCAGCCCCGGGCGCTTCACGGTATAACACCTTACGCCAAAAGCTTTTGGCTGCCATGAGCATGTCAAACAAGCTCCTGGGTTTCTGCCATGTATCTCCCCTTCTTGGCTTTTAGGAAGAGCTATAGTCTTGCAGGGCCTGTGGCCGCAACTGTGGATCTATGACCAAGCGTAGCTGGCTCTTTAGAGCCTTGCAATCAGCATCAAACCACGGGTTCTCAGGAAAATGCGCGGTGTCCCTCCTTGGAGGGCCCTTCACCGCAAAGGAAGCCCCGGCGGCTGCAAGCAAAGTGCCCTCACCAGCCATGCACACTGTCTTGCGGTGTAGAAGCTATCAAACCCTCAGAACTCCCGCACCAACACGATTCATCTGTCCCCACCGCTCGATAGCGTGGGATGTATGGTAACCCTCCACGCCCCCTTTGCGGTGTCTCCACTATTGAGTGCTCCCAATTCAGCGTGACATAAAGCGGGTAGTGATCTGACAAAGCCTCCTCATCCCATGTGCTTGTGCCAATGGAGAAGTGTGTAACCATGTCAAGTGTCCGCACGGGGATGAAGGTAATCCAACACACTAGCTCCCCAAAGTAACACCCCCGAAGTGTGGCCATCGCCGCATACCATTACCAATTACCATGTCAAAAACCCGGCAGAAGCTGGACTAGTGCACCGCCAAATGGTCTAGCCACCATATCCAGGAGTGCCGGTGTATCTTTGAATAGCGGCGTCTCAAGCCAAAGCGGATCAACATTAAGCGTCACCTTGGAAGGTCACCGACCGAATCAAGGGCCGACGAGCATTGAAATCTCCTGGCAAAAACACTTGTCCCTGCTGTCTATAGCGGTTTATGTCATCATACGTTCCCTATATCGGCATCACGGACATACATGTAATACGCATCATGTACTGGTAGAACTTAGAGCCCTGCGATGGGGAATGTAGCATTGCTAGCAAGAAACAATGGGACATGACGGGCTCTAATACCATTACCCACATGTAGCGGTTAAATGCATCAGACTTCTGAAGTGTGATCTTGCATGCTAAGGCGTCCCTAAAGTAGCAAGCCACTCCACCATTCCCGCGTCTGCCATGGCGCTCATTAGTAAGTGAGAAATGCTGATATCCTCGAATGTCTGGCAATCGATGCCCTTCATACTCCCATGTCTCCTGCAGGAAGACGATGTCCATGTCTGTCGCGATCCCATTCAAGCCACTGCCCTTCTGCCAGGGGAAGCCCCTACAATTCCAGGAAACAATGCGAAGACACTTTCCCTATGCCGACAAGGGTGTGGACCCATCCCAGTGCCGAGGGGGCCGCTTTGTGGTTGGAATAACTCGGGCAGCCTGCTCACGGGACCCTGATGGATGTGCTGCAGTTGTGGAAGGCCTCAATCCGCCCTCTCCCTGGCCTGCCTGGCCTGATGCCCCTGGACCGCTCTGCCCCTGCGGCCTTGTTGCTGCGTGGGAGTGCTTTGCCTCCGGCAATCGTCGGCGAGGAGGCACATATACCTTCAGCTTGCCATTAACCAAATCAGCAGCCCCTCCAGCTTGTCGAATCTCTCTTATCTTGACCAACTCTTGGCTTCTTTCCCGTTGTTGCAGTGGCGTGAGATCCAGATCCAGGTATATGGACGTACCTTTCAAGCGACTGGTGCGGTGCAACAACAAAGATTTTGCCTCCCAATCCAAGACTGCAAACTTAACTAGCCGAGGTCTCATGCTCGGTCCTCCGACTCTGATTGGACTCTTGATAACCAAATACTAGATTTGCGAAAGAGTGTTTAAATTAATAGGCAATTAATAATACTTTACCTTTTTTTTTTCCTCCATATAGACAAAGGATAGAGTGTTAGAATGATTATGGATCTCCTATTTGCAACACGCCCGACCCTTTGCCCCAAGCCTGCCCTATTGCTAGTTTATTTTTCGTTTTCTCGATATGGCATGCAAAGCAAGGGGACATTCCCATAAAATAATATCAATTGTCATGACATTAGGTCGAAAAGCATTTATTGCCATGTTCCTTTGTTCAAACAACGCTTACTTTCTTGCAAAATGACTAATATAATTAAGAATATGACCGAGAGTAGGCTCCCGGAATTCATCTTTGGGCACTAATCTGAATGCTATTCTGCGAAGTTTAGGATGGTGTGAGCATTTAATGTATGCTTTCGCCAAAGTTGAATTAAAGTTTTGAAGCCTTGATAATCAAAAGATAACATTGCAAGCAATATTTCCTATTAGAATGACTAGCTGAAGCTTGGAACCTTGGTGCTAAAGTTTGGGGCTTAACCTTTCCCATAACATACTACAATTGTTGAGCATGTTAATCTAATGCGTTGGTTTCATTCAATTCTATTCGACAATAGATTCAAAACTTAATGCCACACTTCTGCTTAATGGATATTAAAGGGACCTATAAGTCACCATATTGAGGGAATTGAACTCAATGAGGATTCCCTTCTCGAACTAGACCTCTGGGTGCTTTGTAATGCTAGACATTATTTGTAAGGCAATTGTGTGTGAACTGGTAACTACATAACAATGCAAATGAAATAGGTGTAGATAGCATAAATTAGTTAATTAATTGTCATATGTTAGCAAAGAATTACCTAAGGATTACATAAGGATTTCAAGCAATGAGAATATATTAAATAAAACATCTGCAAGTCATTTACATGGCTTCAAAATTGAAGCTAATATTGGCAAAGCATGTTCAACATGTCAAATTCACAACCTGCATATAACTTGCATTTTTAACAGCATGTTCAACGTGTCAAATTCACAACCTGCATATAACTTACATTTCTAAGAGCTTGGGGCCATGGCTGTAGCTGTGGCTGATTCTAATGTGAGCTAGCCCCTCACTCTGGCATTTGGATCATCTATATGAATCTGAACTTTGTTTTCTGATCTAAAGCTATGTTGCATGCCATATTTGAGCTTCAGAAGGCTCAAATCTCTATTTTATGCCCAAACAGAGATGTCAATGATGAAGATCAGTGCTGAAACATGGCACAAAAAGCCGTTGCAATGGAATACTCTGACATTTAGGCATATTTGGGGGTTATCACCAGTAATCTCTAGAATATACTTCAAAAATAGAATATTTGGGAGGTTATATGACCGAACCCTGCTTTGATCCGGCGGTGGGCAATGATCGGATTAAGTTAATCTGCGTGGGCTAGTGGTTAAGGTAGCTTTTAGTGAATTTCTTGGATCTTCACTGGATAAGCGAAATGGCACCCCTTATTTCCATTCCGCATTGTGGAGGATTGCCATGTGGCAGCATGTGATCAATCGCACCGACCCATCTTCCATGTTGTTAGAGATAATGGAACGCGGGGGAGGCAAAGTTTAGCCATTCGATGGAGGGAATTGACACATGGTGCGACCTTCTGTCCACTTTTCCATGCGATGATGTCATATGGGTTTATGACCACTATGCAAATCTTAGGGGATAGTGGGATTCATGAACCTGCTGATATGAACAATTATTACAATAAATTTATCGTAATGGTGCAAACATTTCTATTTCCCGAACCCCCTCTATTTACTGCTTTTTAGCACTTTTGCACAAACACAAACTCGTCTTTCGTGCATTTTGAGGCTATCCACGTTGTAGCAAGCTGGATTTTTCTACAATGTGGATGATCTTTTCACAGTTTGATGTCATCAACGGACACCAAAATTCATGGAAATTACGTCCATTATGCGTGCTGGGTAGTAAGAGGCTTTGTTGCTTTCATTTCCATAACTGTAAGGTATATTTGCATCGATTGGGTTCTTTCTACCATCGATTTGCTTCTCTGGTTAGGCCCATACAACCATTAGACAATTATACGATTTTATAGCATAGTGGAAGGAGATAGAGAGGTTGTTAGACAATTATACCTGGGCAGACTTGTTTCCCTACTTTACTTCATTGATACATGGTTTGTTGCTCTCTTAACTACACGACCAAAACACATTTTTGTAAGTTTGTATTATTGTTCTTGCCATTCTTATCCAGGCTAAAGACAGGTACATGCTTCTCAAAAGATCATTTCATCAACATGGTTGTAATTGCACTAGCTCTTGAATATATACCAGCAGTGACCTTCATTGATTCCTATGGTAGCTGAATTTGAATCTTATACGCACATGACAACAAGGCACAATTTCGACCTACTCATCCAAATGAATACCCTTATGATTGTAAGGACGATGGCTTTACCTGAGGTACATTTGAATATCCATAGCAAGCTTAGTTTTTAGAGAAAATCTTGTTGCATCACTGGCTTCCTAGGATCTTTAGCTCCTCGGGGTTTCTTCCTGTTTTAAGCTGCACTTCCCAGACACTACAAGAGGATGGGGGTATAGTGTCAACCCTTGTGACAAGTCCCATATGTAGTGACAAATTTGTGTCGACCACTACTATCTTGACACAAAGTGCTTGTGTTGTGTCAACATTGTGTCTACTACATAGTGTCAAATCTTTTGTCAAAGCAATGACCTCCTTTTGTCAACTTTCTATCGCATGTTAAGTAGGTTTTTGCAACAACTTTTTGAACAATATTTAAGCTAAGTTGTGCTAACTTTTTTTTAAGACTTATAACAAACGATTATCCAAAATTTCATCTAATATCTTGTGAGGAGCATTTTGTCAACTTTATATTGCAATTTAAGTGGGTTGTTGCAACAATTTTTTAACAAATTTATAACTCCATCATTATAACATTTCTATGAGATTTATAACATAATGCCATCCAATTTGTATCTAATATATTAGTAGAATTGAGTTTGGTATTCATATATCATTAAAGATTTGGTATTGTGCTAAGGAATGTTACTTGATAGAAAGAATGATTTGGACACAAATCGGATGAAGGGGAACGTGCTAGACGAGACCCAAGCAAGGCTTTCTATCTCCATCGGCGCAGTTGTTGGTGCAACAAATGTAAAGGCAAGTCTAATCGTTCTTATCGGATTCGTCAAGAACATGCAGCAAGATTCGGTCTTTGTCAGAGCCGACCAACTCAACTTGATGAAGGACATCATCATGGGCAAGCAATTATCTGTTCATATCTCCCATTCATCCTAAGTGAACAAGTTAACCAGGTTGAATGATGGGTTGATCATTTTAAGGGGGCCCTTTGGGCTCTACGATTCAACCATGGTCATGGTGGAGATTTACTATTCGTTGGAAAAGTATGTAAAAAGCTGTCATCAGCATTGTAAATAGAATGAAGTTGATTATAAGACATTTTTTGCTTGTCCACCGATGAGAAAATGAAAGTTCATATTCACAGTTTGGTGGTGTAAGTATATTTGTACATTTTGTCATTTCAACGTCGTATTCATACATTGTTCTCACACTTGTACTTTTTTTTACATTCAGGCTATATGTTATGTGGATGATTCTGATGAGGTAAGAGAGGAAGCTCTATTATTGATATATAGTTATGAAATTTCTAACAATATGCTTTACAAATATAATCAACAGGATAACAACAAAGAAGACAATGAAGGTCATGAAGGCAATGTAAATGAAGAGGATCATGGAGATGAACCAACAAATAGAGAGCATTGAATTGGCGATATTGATTATTTTTCTTGACATTAATATTTAATACACTTGCCTCAACTCATTTTTTATGGGCATTTGTTATGTTGGAAATTCATTGTTGATCAATGAAACTTTATTACTTTGGCTTTTTTGTTATCGAATTTCAGAAATCAGAATATTTGTTATTCAAGCAAAAAAAAAAAAATACTTGGATGTTTATCCTTTTGACACAAGATACAATGCATAAATCGTCTTAAATTAGCTATTACCTAGACACAAAACTCATAGAAATTGTTATCAATTGTTTATTTATCTCTCATAATGTCGTCACAACAATGAAAAATAGTGTTTCTTTAGACACCAAACTAGTCACAAAATTTCTCATTAGTTGTTGGAAATATAGCTACTATATTGTCACTACATTGCCATGATGCGGTATAAGCTTTATTTATTTATCACAATGTGGTCACAACACTAGCTATTTGTTAGCTACAAAATGGGTCACAACTTTTCTTATTGATTGTCTTATTGTGGATGAATTATAGCTACTACTTTGTCACTAGCTTGCGATAATGTTGATGTAATAGTGTTCATATGGCCTTCTATTTATTTATCACAATGTTGTTAAAATATTGTCACAAGTTCGCCATTTTCTAGACTGCCATATAGTTCCAAATTGATTTTGTGTCAATATTATGTCATAAATTGAAGCCACAAGCTTGTCACAACATTTGACGCTATTGTGGCATGTTTGTGACAAATGATCACGACAAGTATAGTGGCAAGGCTGTGACAATAATTGGGTTTTGACAGGTTCTGTTTGTGTCAAAAAAGTTGACATTACACTAGACACTATAGGTACATTTCTCTTGTAGTGAGAGATCTATTTTCTACTCCTATTTATTTTCATTGCATATAATATTGCATTTTGTATTTCCTACAAATCCTCTTCTAATCCATATATCCATTTCAAGTTGTTGCTTGTTACTCTTCAGACTTTGATTCATGATTTGATCTTTGTTTTTGTGAGATATTTCATGATATTTTTCCTAAATTCTCAAGAATAAGCATAAAAATGATTGGGGGGTCCAGGGGGAAAATGAATACGGCGGCATAGACCATGGTCCTATGCCATTGATGTGTAAGAGGAGTAGGACCCACACTCACCCCAATTTTGGTCCACAATTGTTTTATATGCTAAAAACAGCATCAAAATGGCCCCAAAAATTCACCTGGCCCGTTTATCTGGATTCCCACAAAGAGAGAGTGGTTTTTTGGAAAAACGATCCCACCGTGGTTTTTCTGGCACCTTTTTGTTTTTTTTATCAACATGTCCTTTTTTTCACTATTGTTTTTTAGATGGTTTTATTTGGTTCCATGGGTTGTTTGTGACATCCCCTACTTCGTCTACGATGCTCCCATCGCATCGTCGGTCGGGAGTTCATCTCTCTGGCAACCAAGTTGACTGAGGCCATCCACTTGATATCAATTCCTTGGCAAGGAATCAATTTCGGAAGAATGGACGTGTCATTTATCCTGTCTTCCCTCGGGACCATCTTAACTGCATAAACGTATGTCAACAACATCATCATGGGGGAGATCCTACCCAAGGCTCGACTCAAGGGGTATGGATGTGGCTTGGGTCTCCCAGAGGTCATTGCGAGATAAAATTCATGTCAATGGGTTGGCTGGCATAGGAACATGGCTATTGGGTAGTCTCTCCATCCGGCCCTCCTATGCATACTTTGCGAATAGGCCGATAAAGCTTTGGGATCGGACCGTAGCCTACCGGTGCATAACCAAGGGGCTACTCCCCGAAGTTTCATCTCCCAAGTCCCGATGATGCGGGGAGGAGAACACTCCTCTAAAGGTATGCATGCCCATCACAGGCAGCTAGAGGGCCAATGCCCGCCTTCACGACTTGAACCTCATTGAAGGCTTACGCATCACCCAAGAGGTGTCGAGCCCATGCCTTGCTCAAGACACAAGCGGTGTGCCATTAGGCCTATGAGCCCTGTTAGGAAGTCCATGCTTATTACTTCCCATTTGGCATTTGGCACTAGCAATGGCTCTAACGCGCCCCGAATTCGGGTTGTTCTCGCTTTTCGTCACGACATAGCCGACATTCTCGAATGTACTTGGCTATCCGCTTCTTCATGTCGCTAGTAGTAGCTACTTTTTATCTTGAAGTAGGTTTTCATGAAACCCCGCATGGCCGCTATTGGGTGCGTGTCATGGAGTATTAACTTCCCGATTCCGGATGACTCGTACATACAATTTGTTCTTATGGTACAACTCGCCATCAAGGGTGCCTTAAAGAAGGCCCCAAGAACCACGCCGAAGCTTGCCCGGCTTGTACACTGGGTGTCAAAATCGCATCCTCCGGGGAACTCCATCCATCTCCTTTGTCTCAAGTTGAGATGTGGTTGGGTGGACATGCTATAGACTCGATGGTCCGTGATCTAATTGGAACTTCTTTCCCAATAGATAGTGCCTCCATATTCTCAATGCTCTCACCACCGCTAGCAACTCCCTGCTCATGGGTTGAGTAGCAGCTGCAAGGCGTCGTTCATCTTTCTTGAGTCATACGCTACCACCCTTTCATCCTGCATCAAGACGGCTTCTGTTGCAATCTTGCTAGCATCGGTTGCCACCAACTTATCTTTCTCTAGATCGGGCAATATTAAGACTGGGGCAGTCGTTAAAGCTTTCTTCAATGTCTCAAATGCTGCATGGGCCTTCTTCTGCCAATGACTCGCCCAATCTTTTCTCTTCTTAGCTTTGGTGAGATCCGTTAACGGTGCTACTACCTTGGCAAAGTTCCCCGACTCTATTTTTCGTAAGACCACCGCTAAGTAGGAAGCTCCTCACTTCATGGATGTTCTTCGGTGGTGCTGGCCAATCAATTACCGCTTCAATCTTTGCAGGATCAATGGAAATCCTTTCCGCTGTAATTACACAAGGCCCTCAAAATTAAACCAATATGATTTTTTTGTTATGGTTTGGTGGTGGAAATCAAACTGCTAATCAAGACATGTTAGTGGGCTTAAAAGTTTACAAACTATGTCTGGTTATCTAATATGGCTCATCAACATATTTTTCTAGAGTGATAAACCGATATTATTTTGTGACATGGTATTGAAACATGGCATTGTGTAGGATAGTCTGAGCTACTACGGATAGCTTCATCTCAGGATTAAGGATTTTGTATTTCTTAAACATAGGTGTATTTGTGTTGATTCTCATAACTTTATCAATTTGCTATGATTACTTTAACTCTGTGCGTTTTGCCAGGTTCCAGCTTTGAAGCATTATATAGGATCTCTTGAAGCAATCTGCATAGACAAAAAGGAACAACGGAAGGATTGAGACTCAAAGCGAGCATAAAATATGAGCAAAGTATTTAGGACTATGTGCATCATCGAGAATGAATTGGTTGGCAATGCATTATACCTGGTGGAACTGCTCGTAATTCAAAACATTGTGGTTATTCTGCAGCTACAGATGGTTTTATGAATTGGTATGATCTTAGGATATGCCTAGGCAGAAGACTACATTGGAAAATGGGCACTTCATTCTTACCAACCATCATTTCACAGCCAAGTTTTGCTCAATTGTTATTCTCAAAGAGACCCATCATAGCCTCCACTCAAACTTGTAGTTACAATTCATTTTTTTAAGAACAACGCTCAACTAGAAATGCACAATAGAACCTTGGATTTTCAGGTGTTATAATTAGTTTTTCTTTTTGATTTTAAGCATATGTTACCTCTCTCCAAAGAAAAATTTGAGTATCATGTGCGAAATACTAAAGATAACTTGGCAAATTAAATATTATGGCATACGCCGCAAGTAATTGGGTGATGCAAACAGGGATGGGAGTCACCTTGGCTCCAAATATTATGCACAAGATATTAAAAGCAAGAGCGGCAAAATGGTTTTTCGCCTTGCTATGGGAATCAGCTTTGCTAAAAACCTCTTAATGCATAATATGTTGATACTTGATTGGGATGATGATGGTTGTCTCTATCAATGTATAACTTCAGTTGTGTTGTTACAATATAGTGTTAAAACTTACTTCTAATCATAAGCAAGACTTGATCGGGATGCACCAAGCGAGCAACAACTAATGTACCAAGAGGCCACTATGTAGATGATCTAGATAAATTGTCTACCTAGATCTTAAAACTGGTTAAGATAGGTATCCATATCTAGATAGGTACACGCTCATAATTGTAGCCACCCATATCATTAGTTGTTAAGATATGGGTAGATATGTAGATAATCTCTATCACTACTGTCAAGCATAATTTGTAACTTAGCAACTTATGGGCAATTTGAGCATCCTTGTGGGCGACTTACAACACATGCACCCATACTTTGTAACTATGCAATTTGCCTAGCTCATCTCAATTGAATATAAGAAAAACTCTTCTTCTACCAACAAGTGGTGAGCTTAATTCTTTTCAAAATTCTTTTCATATAAATTTCAAATATACATCTCTAAATAAAGTCCCACTCCCATGTTCAAGTTAGCAACTTCTTTTCATAGCAGTTCAAATTTATATTTCAAAACAAAGTTCCACTCCCACACCACCTCTCACCGAATTCATACCCTTATACCTAAAATATTGGGCATTAGGAAGGAAGGAAGGAAGGAAGTTTATTTTAACGTCCACGGAGGCCGAGGCCTATGAGATGGTACATGCAAAGAACAGGCAAAAAGCCAAAAACCCCAACACCAAAAAACAACCGGGATGAAAAAACCCCCACTTGGGAGGAAAACCCTAACAAAGAGGGCTCTCAAATACCATGCCCTAAGAAAGAGCAAGTCCGGATCGCCAAATCAGCAGGATGTAAGCTCCCGGCCGGCGCTACCATAGATGATGCGAGTAATCGATGTAGCGGTGTGTCGAGCATCTAAGATCAGCATGTGCACCGCCGGACATGGGCATATGGCCGGGCATCACCGAGGGCATGGTGCTCATCCTCTATCACGCATCTCACAACACCGACATATCCTCTCCTCCCCTCGGGATCCCGGGCCGCCATTCACCCCCAAATGACCACTGCTTCAACCCCGAGGTAATGGGAACCCGCCTTATGGCAGCAATAGCTCTCCGCTTCTTCAGAGATGTGTGCTTGGCACCGATGGGGTCCATGCTCAAGGCCGGATTAATCTCGGCGTGATAGTGCTCGCCTTGGGCTTTGCAAGAGTAGAGGCATCCCTGTGGTGGCAAAGATAGCCCGTGATCCAATTGCCCATTCTCACAAGATCGGGGACCTGCCCGGTCGAACCATCCGCTGGTAGTCCATAGACCACCTCCTAAACCATCCCTTACGCTGCTCGTGCCATACCCTCTTCACTGGGGGCCCCCGTTAACAACACGGCCAGTGGGGCAAGCGATGCTCATCCATCCCATCCACCTTATGAAAGCAAGTAAGATGCTCGCAAGATAGCGTATCGTCAGAAAGGCCGTAACCCCGCCTCATACAACAAAATCGATGATGCACGCATGTTGTCCTTCACTCCCAAGCTATATGTCAAGAAAGCTTTACGCACCCTTTCCAACCTATCCCGCGTGTTTTGCTAATCTTTGGGCCCCAAACCTCCACCCCATATAGCAAAGACCGCCCGACTAAAGCCCTAAAATGTGTGCTCTCCTCGCCAAATACAGATCTATCCGCAACACGCGTTTTGCAATCATATAAAGCCTTCCAACCTGCAGACGGCTCTCCTCTCCACACACTCATCCCACAAAGATGTTAGTAGTGAAATCAATTCCCGTGATACTTGAAGCTCAAGACCATCTCCACTTCCCGCCCCTCCGTAATAGAACTCCGGGATAGGGTGTTGCGAGGACAGGATCGCTGAGAAGCTTAGTTTTGTGCAAGTTCATTGTCATTCCCGCTGCCCCACGTAACCCATCGAGGGCATCCAAATGCCGCTGTGATACCGCTGGCGCGGTGGGCTAGCAAAGCTACATCATTCGTGATATAGTAACCGGCTCACGAGGTCGCCGAGATAATTGCACCTCGCTCCCCATGGTGCCGCATGATCCACGCCTCCAAGCTATCAATGTACAACCCAAAAGCGTTGGAGACAACGGGCAGTCCCGCTTAACTCCCATAGTGCTAGCTACCCCACGATCTTCATAAGGCAAGGCAAAGATAAATCCCATCATAAAGCCGGTGCACCCCATTCTCGCAACTCCCCGTGGAACTCGCAATTCTTGCAACCTCTGCCACAACATGTCTCTAGGGATCGGTATCATATGCGCCTTAAAATCTACAAAGCAAAGAATACAAGTCCTGTCGCAAGATTCCGGGCTTGCCTCCATCAACACTCTCAAAGTGAAGATATGGTCGGTCGTGGAGTGAGCCGGGCTAAAAGCCTGCCCGCCAATTGCCTCACCCCCCCTCCCCTCGGCCCACTTAGTGAGTTTCTTCTCCACCACCCCGCCAGAGCTTTGCAAACAAATGAGCTTACCATAATCATCCGCAGTCTTCCCGGCTCATCCAGATATTACAGGCTTTATGCATGTGAACAACCTTACTAACTATCCACTCGGGAGCCCTCGCCGAGTCCCACGGTTAATGATCACCGCCGTGGGCCCTACCACGATGGGCCACCCCATTTCAACGGCTCGCCTGCAGCCCCTCAGAAATCCTTTGCCTTGCCATTCGCCGATGCCTCGAGACCCCGGCTGACATCCTCCCACGTGAGCTGCAGCACCTCTCCTACCTGATCCGGGACCCTGGCATTAGCTCCTGGGGGGTCATATAACTCCTGCAAGCGGTGCATCCATTGCTCCACACTTACATTACCAGCCACCTGGCGCTTCTGGTATAACACCTTACGCCAAAAAGCTTTTGGCTCTGCCATGAGCATGTCAAACAGGCGCTCCTGGGTTTCTGCCATGTATCTCCCCTTCTTGGCTTTTAGGAAGAGCTTATAGTCTTGCGGGGCTCGTGGGTCGCGAATCGTGGATCTATGACCAAGCGCAGCTGGCTCTTTAGAGCCTTGCAATCAGCATCAAACCACGGGTTCTCAGGAAAATGCGTGGTGTCCCTCCTTGGAGGGCCCTTCACTGCAAAGGAAGCCCCAGCAGCTGCAAGCAGCGCCCTCACCAGCCATGCACACCTGTCTTGCAGTGTGTAGAAGCTATCAAACCCCTGTAACTCCCGCACCAACACAGATTCATACTGTCCCTGCTTCTGATAGCGTGGGATGTATGGTAACCCTCCACGCCCCCTTTGCGGTGTCTCCACTATTGAGTGCTCCCAATTCGGGCCGCGGACATAAAGCGGGTAGTGATCTGACAAAGCCTCCTCATCCCATGTGCTTGTGCCAATGGAGAAGTGTGTAACCATGTCAAGTGCTGCTACCGGAGCGAGAAGGTAATCCAACACACTAGCTCCCCCAAAGTAACACCCCCTGAGTGTGGCCATCGCTGCATACCATTACCAATTACCATGTCAAAAACCTGGCAGAGCTGGACCAGCTGCCTGCCAAATGGTCTAGCCACCATATCCCCGAGTGCCGTGTGGCGTTGAATAGCGGCCGCCTCAAGCCAAAGCGGATCAGCATTAGCGCCACCTTTGAAGGTCACCGACCAAGAATATGAAGGCCAGACGAGCATTGGAATCTCCCGGCAAAAACACTTGTCCCTCTTTGCCTATAGCGGTTTATGTCATCATACGATTCCCTATACGCAAGATCCGGACATTCAGGTTCCGCATCATGTACCGGTAGAACTTAGAGCCCTCGCATGGGGAATGTAGCGCCTAGCAAGAAACAATGGGACATGACCAGCTCTAATACCATTACCCACATGTAGCGGTTAAATGCATCGGACTTCGGGTGTGATCTTGCATGCTAAAGGCCCCTAAAGTAGCAAGCCACTCCACCGTTCCGCGTCCGCCATGGCGCCATTAGTAAGTGAGAAATGCCGATATCCTCGAATGTCCGCAATCGATGCCCTTCATACTCCCATGTCTCCCCGCAGAAGACGATGTCCATGTCTGCCGCGATCCCATCAAGCCATTTGCTTCCGCGTGGGAAGCCCCTACAATTCCGTGAAACAATGCGAAGACACTTTCCCTATGCCGACCGGGCGGCCGTGGACCCATCTCGAGTGCTCGAGGACGCCGGGCTGGCGTGGTTGGAATAACTTTCGGGCAGCCGCTCCACGGGACCCCGATGGATGTGCCGCAGCTTGTGGAAGGCCTCAATCCGCCCCTCCCTCGGGCCTCGCCTCGGCTCGATGCCTGGACCGCTCGCCTCGCGACGCAGCCGCTGTGGGAGGCCGCCCCGCGAATCGCCCGGACGAGGAGGCACATATACCTTCATCTTGCCATTAACCAAATCACCGGCCTCTCCAAATTTTGTCGAATCTCTCTTATCTTGACCAACTCTTGGCTTCTTTCCCGTTGTTGCAGTGGCGTGAGATCCAGATCCAGGTATATGGACGTACCTTTCAAGCGACTGGTGCGGTGCAACAACAAAGATTTTGCCTCCCAATCCAAGACTGCAAACTTAACTAGCCGAGGTCTCATGCTCGGTCCTCCGACTCTGATTGGACTCTTGATAACCAAATACTAGATTTGCGAAAGAGTGTTTAAATTAATAGGCAATTAATAATACTTTACCTTTTTTTTTTTCCTCCATATAGACAAAGGATAGAGTGTTAGAATGATTATGGATCTCCTATTTGCAACACGCCCGACCCTTTGCCCCAAGCCTGCCCTATTGCTAGTTTATTTTTCGTTTCTCTGATATGGCATGCAAAGCAAGGGGACATTCCCATAAAATAATATCAATTGTCATGACATTAGGTCGAAAAGCATTTATTGCCATGTTCACTGTTCAAACAACTGCTTACTTTCTTGCAGCTAATATAATTAAGAATATGACCAGAGAGTAGGCTCCCAGAATTCATGCTGGGCACTAATTCGACTACACATGCAAACTATAAGATCAAAAGGCAGAAGCATGGCAAGGGCCATGTCAAATAAGAGACCAATTTGGGATTGGGTTTGGTCCAAATAATCCTCAGCAGGGCTACAAGGATGAGGAAGAAGATCAAGGCTAATTGAAAGCTCAGAGTTTGCAACGAAATTGCCAGAAGAAGGCTCTAGTGAAACATTGAGGGCAGCATCAGGGCCATAGATGCGAAAACGAGCAGCATCATATGCTCGTGCGGCAAGCTCCTGTGTGGCAAAGCTGCCCAACCATATCCGAGAGCCAGTGCGAAGCTCTACAATTATGTTACATTATGTTAACCCACAACTAATGTACATTTACCTAGATTTTAAATTATTTAAGGTGTAGACATATGTAGCCTCATAGGGCTTCAGTTGATGCATCCAGGCACTTATGCAACCTTAAATGACGCTCTAAATCTGCAAACAAGTCTGCCAATTCATTCAAGAAATCAAATTGCTTGGTATGCTCATGATATTTCAAGGGAGGGGTTCTTGATTTCCCGCTCCTGTTGGAATAAGAATGGGTGATCCAACTTCCACGTGTCATCTGTCTCCATCGGAGGGCCGAAATCTGCCTCCCCGCCTTACATTATCTCTAACGAAATGCTACTCCAAAACCATTGGGTGTCCTTTATAGTATGGCCGCCGGAGGGACTTGGAGGCTGCAATTTCAATGTTCTGCCGCCATATGCAACTCTCATATACCACATATAAAATGGATGTACGCAGCATTACACCTTCAGAGGTTTGGCTATGGCGTCTCCGGCCATGGCATTGCCAGATTCCTGCTCCGCTAAGCCGTCCGTCGCACTTCCTCGCGCAAATTTCCTTCCACGGCCATGCCCTGCTTCCCTTCCTTTCGCAAACAGCTCCAAACACGCCACAGCGACCCGAAAATTGGGCCCTAATTCACGGCATCGTGTAACGATGTCTTCTTGGTTTAAATTCGGCAAAAATGGATTAGATGCAGAGAGTGCTGGCATTTATGCCAGTCAAGGCCGGGATGATTTTAGCAGAGATGATGTTGCCCTGGTAAAAATCTTGTGTAGCATTTGATTAGATAAATTGTCTTTTAAGATATGCTTAAAGGCTAAGTAACTCTGTTTTTGGGATTTTAATGCAGTATTTCGACTACACGGGAATGCTTGCAGTAGAAGGGAACTATGATTCAATGGAGGAGTTGCTAAAAACAGGCATACATCCAGTAGATGTATTGCTAATGTTAGCAGCCACAGAAGGGGATAGGCCAAAGATAGAGGAGCTGCTTAGAGCTGGAGCATTATGCACAGTTAAAGATACACAAGGACGTACTGCTCTTGACAGAGCATCAGATGATGAGATTCGGGAGCTCATCCGAAAAGGCTCAAAGGTTGCTGTTTGATCCATCCTTTCTTTTTCTCTACAAAACAAGCTTCTAACATTTTATCTCTGGTTCAAGATCTCCAAAGATGTTATTGACCCGGTACATATTGGAGTAGACTATGTTTTTGTATGTATTGTATTATCTTCCTGAATTGTTTTAGCATTGGAGAAAACCAAACTGTTATTTTTACACTAAGAATATGGCCACTTTTGAGAGGGTGAAATTCAGTCAGCTTTTTAACATTCCCGTCACTTTTTAGTAAACTATATGGAAACATAAGGAGTTTCTTCTTTAAAATCCAATCTGTTGTTTGGGTCCCATGGCCAATTGGTCTTCATGGACGTTAAAAATCGTATCTATATATCTATCCATCTATCCATCTTTAAAATCCGATCATTTTAAGAAGAATCTGTTATGTCGTCCTTTGAGAAGGCAAAAACTCTCATTTCAAACACTTCTGGACCTACTCTGCGAGGTATAATTTGAATTCCTGAGCTCCCACGTCTCTCAATCAAACCAATAAATATTTATCGTCATTCTTGATAAGATTCTTATATGGTAGCAACATAAAGTGCCTCCCCTCATCCTTCAACCCATGTCTAGCAATATAGATGTATTGTGCAACTTTTCTCCTACACAATTTTATGGGAGTTTAAAGATATTGCAACTTTCTCCTATATAATTTACAAATACAAGAAATTTATCGCGGCGGCCTATATAATTTACAAATACAAGAAATTTATCGCGGCAGCCAAGGCCGCCGCGAACATTTCTCTTTTTCCTTGGTGTAAAGTCCAGTTGTATCTATTTGAGTTGCTTCTTCTATGCTGTCAATTTTGTAAGAGAAGGTTGTAGATGTTGGGGTGTGTCAACTTTTTTTTCTTTTATCTATTTGGTCCAAAACATACACTCAACATTAGGAGGTTTGAGAGGTTCCATGAAGGGAAGATCCAACTACAACCTCTAGGCTTGATCAAATAATTAGGTATAAGGCTTTTATTAATACCATATGACAGGCTTATAAGCAGAAGCAGTTAACTGATGCACTCAATTATAACTTTCTACAACGTTTTCAGAAACAAATTTTAGCATAAATCTTTCATACACGAGTAAATATAAATATATTTGCTTTATTTAGTTCATGCTAGAAACCGCTGATGCAACTGTAAACTGATGCATAGGCAAATGAATATACACAATTCCATCCATATCCACTCACCATCAATAATAGCGTTTTTGGCTGTTTTGGTCTCAACCTGATTGCACTGAGTATAAGAACACAAGTTGCATATGCAGAGTAAAGCATGGGTCAGCATCCATTTTAACAGGAGCTTGCCCAAGCCTTAAAACCCACAGAAAGGGATTCTCGCTTCTTAAAATCCCCTTTTCCAATTGCTGCCAAAGGGAAGTATAAAACAGAGGCCCTGGATTGTGCCTACAGCCATCCCATACACTTGGAATTATGAGATGTTAGGCTCCAACTTATTTTCTTACACTGGCCACTGGAAAACGATCCTCCTGAGATGAATTTATTGCCCAATATGGCTGGCATTGCATCGGGGTTCTGAAAAAGGGGCGATCCAAATTTCTTTTCATGAATCGAAATTTTTAAACTCTTTGATGTATAAAAAAGGGCAACGATTCTCCACAATTTTGTAGAGCAGCAAATCATTCTGGGTAAAACTGTGAAATCTCCAAGCATTCTGGGCAAATCATTCTCAGCACATGCAGAGAGTGGGCATCAGTCTGCTTGGCATCCAAAAATATCAGTATACTCCACTGAGCCGCTTTAGAAAGCCCTGGCAACTGCTACCAGATTGTCCATAATGCCCTTTGATTTGAATCCCTGATCGACCGATGAAGGCACGCAATGTAAGAAACGTAATCAAAATCTAACCAACTATAAAACTTTCAGGATAATCCTGTTACCTTCGTCTCCGAAACTCATAACAGTAGAATAACATGCAGTCTAAATGCCCATAGAATAAATGCAGTCTAGATAGTCCGAACAGAGCTCCATGAGCTGCTCCATGAGCCGTTGCACCACCATGAGCTGCTGCCGACCCAAACCACGGATACGTAGTTATAGAAGTTAAGAAATCATGCAATTAAGGGATCTGCTGCATAATGAATTTAGCAAGAAAGAAGCAACTGGAATCCACCTGTAACCTCGCCATTCTGATTCATTAATTTAGCAGAGGCAATGGGCATCATCCACCACCATGTTCGATGCTCTGCTGCACAACAGAAGGAATAGAAATCGCTGCAAAAGGAGTTCGATTCATGGAGATAAGAACATTGGGTCTGTTTAATGATCTCCCCAATTCTGACAATTACTCTGTCCCTTTGCTTGTTACAAATTTCCCCACAACAAAAGCATGTGAACAGAGTCCGTACTGCTACATGACTCATGGCTTTTGGCTTGAATGAAGGCATGATTGCAAGCATCTCTGGTTCTAGCTATTGCTAGGCTGCAACCGAGCCGGCAATGGAAGAAAGATTCCAGAGAAAACCCATGCAGGGACTCCCATAACTAACCTTGGAATACCGATTTGATCTGCGGAGCAAGGGTTGAGGCACCTTAGAGTCACAAGAAAATCGCTTCCTGATCAGTTTTGTTTTGCCGTAGTTGGCTATGGCTATGTCCGTGCCTTCCCTAAAACACGGACGGTACACATTCTTTGTAACTCGATGGATGGCCGAGATTAGTGCCTCGACGTCGAAGAATATGCCAGAGAATCGACCCAATAATAATTATATATGTTAAGATAAGATAGAAACATGGTCACACTTTTTATCAGGAGTGTATTTCGTCGCTGACATATGTCAGTTGCCACATTATGGAATGGAAGTTGGGTCTTCCAATTCTACATGACTATTTCTCCCTGTGGACATAGTTTTTTTAAGCCATTCATTTTCTATAATCATACGAAAACATAGAACATTGAAACACAGATCATATCCAAAAACAGAGACTTACAATGTTGTTTAGATCATAACTAAAATTGTACAACAATTGAAAAGATCAACAATCGACACACTTTTTTTTGACTTGACAAGGCCAATGCACAAAAATTGTAGCTAAGATGACAAGGCCATGGGCAAGCTCCGATGGCTATAAGTAACTGCGCCAGAAGCCAAGCCTTTTGTAGCAACAAAATGGACCTGTACCTTCTTGAAACCTTGAAAGCCTATCTAATTTGCCCTCTTGTTCTGCCATTTCCAAGCTTCACAATCAGCACCTTTCTATTTTTGCTAGAATATTATGAAAAAAGAGAAAAAATCCAAAAAATATAGCTTTCCTAAGCAGTATCCAGGCCATGTTTGTGCCTCTTGAAATTGCTCGAACAGCTACGGCTAAAAAGACCTCCCCAAGCCACCTTGTGTGCCTGACAGAGCCATGCAAAATGGAAAAAGGGGGACAAAAATTACTATATTTGGCTACGTTTCTGTAAACGCTGGGTAGAAGCCTGATGAACAAGAATTGCCTTGCATGAAAGGAAGACCCATGAGAGGGATACTAGAGAGGACACATTGACAGAATGATTAACTAGTTCAATGACATGTTCCAAGGATGTTGGTCTTAAGCACTCAGTCATGAGACATAGCAGGTGGAAGACATTGTAAAACTCATACAAAGATTTGACTCTGTGTGAGATATTCCTTGAGCTTTGCTTACAGTGATAAGCACTCAGTCAACAAAATCATGCATAGATTCCATGGTCTATTATTGTATGTCATTGAATTGCTTCAAAAGTTGTTGATGATCAGTAGACGAACCATAGTGGACGAGAAAAACTAATTTCGTCTCTCTCCAGCTTTGTTTCCAATGACTTTTATTGGTCCTGATATGGGGCACCGCGCAACATGGTGGAGAAGATGTGAAACTTAATATGCAGCTGCCAGTGTCCATTGAGAACTATAAGAGCTTCAAACTCTTCAACATGTGCCTCAATGCTTTGGTTTTGAATGGGTTGGCCTTTAGCAGTGCCAAAGATGATATAGATTGAGGCCCATAATAGTAACAGAATAGGAGATAAATTTTCTGGAACCTCAATTCCAACAAACTGAAATGGTATTTGAGTGGAAAAAGTCGGCTGGTTCCTAAATGGTGAAAGTAGGGCCTGAAAAAACAGCAATTCCAAAAGCAGTGATGATTTTAGTGACCTTGTATAGACTTTTGATTATATACAAGCCCTAGCCTTGTACGAAGACAAGGTTTAGACATCTAGCCTAGCCAAGGTTACCCCTGGTCAGTCTAGCCTAGCCAATCTCCCCAATGTTTACCTACTCGCCTTGCCAGACAAACCTTTTCTCAGCGACACCGCTTGAATCTTTTTCTCTCCTTCTGTGCTATAGACAGGTTTTTTCTCTAAGAATTTTTCTTTAAGCATTTGATGGTTTGGAAAGCATGGCCGATGTCATCATGCTTGCTTTTTTTCTTCAATGAGGGTTATATGCTTCAGAGATTTCATCTAGCACTTTATCTTTGCAGGATTCATGATAATCTTCTACTACTTGTATTAGTAAAGCTCCTTATAAACGCCTAGCCATTTCCATTCTCTTCGCATTTATTTTCTC
Source organism: Isoetes taiwanensis (assembly GCA_021234155.1). Lineage (NCBI taxonomy): Eukaryota > Viridiplantae > Streptophyta > Lycopodiopsida > Isoetales > Isoetaceae > Isoetes > Isoetes taiwanensis. Next base: position 12,185,459 of record JAJEKV010000005.1, on the reverse strand, counting down.
TGTCCATAATCCTTTTTCAACCACTAGAGCGGATGCTATTCTTGCTAAAACAATCTTCTGTTTATGTCCTCAGTTCAATCTCTATTATTGGTCCAATCGAATTCCTGCAGCTGGTGGCGTCGGTTCTAGCTACAAAGCCGTGTGCAATGCATTCTTTCGTAAAAATCTCTAGTTGCAATGGCATGCGCAACACATTCGTTAGTAAGAATCTCTGCATGATTTAAAGTTTTATCTGATAAACTGTAACGGGCCCATGGTAGACCGCTCGAGTATTCGAACCTTGAATGTGCCCATGGGGGCGTTCCCGAGACACTGGCATAAATGGGTAGAAGCGACTACTCATAAACGTCTAGACGGTTTTGCCCAGTTGGTTAAGGGCATGTCGGTTAGGAATGTTACATTTGGTATCAGAGCAGGTCTCGAGTTCGAGTCTCCATGGATGCCTATATGCATGGGTAATTTGCAAAGACTTGATAATTATTGTGACATGGTATAGCCTTGGATGCTCGAGGACGAGCATAATTCTAGTGGGAGAGACTTAACGGGCCCATGGTAGACCGCTCGAGTATTCGAACCTTGAATGTGCCTGTGGGGCGTTCCAGAGACACCGGCATAAATGGGTAGAAGCGACTACTCATAAACGTCTAGACGGTTTTGCCCAGTTGGTTAAGGGCATGTCGGTTAGGAATGTTACATAAACAGGGTCTGAGTAATAATTTCTCTTGTGCTGGCATTTATATGGCAATTACACAGTCTATGGCTTTTAATTCGTCAACACATAAGCATATGGCTATGACTGTATTACATTAATTATTGGAATTTGAAGGACCAAAACTTCCCCTTTGCTATGATGTATCAGCTCATGATGTTGCAAACTGATAAAGAGCGTATATATGTTGTTTATGGAAGTCAGATTTGTTTCGATCATGAATGATATTAGGTTGTGCTATTGGTTTAGTGGTTGTTTTCCAGCTCAAGGAATATCCAAAAATAAGAGTGCATACTCTGTGTGTCTCTAACTGCCAACTATGGCAAATAAGAACCTCCTTCCTTTCTAGAATTCATAGTCAATTATTATGTTTAATATCTCATAACATGGGCATTACATTAGAGTCCACATTATTTTCTTCGTAAGAGGTCTGACATTTTATTGTATTCGGTCCACATTTGCTGGAAGAGTTAAAATGACAATAGCATATCAGGAAGGAGATTTGAGTTCATTATACTGCTGAATACTAGTAGAGATTTTTTCAAACTCCCACATGTAGCATACATAGTATTTCCCAAGCACAATCTGAAATTTGTTCAACTCTCAATATTTGAGTGTATATAGCAAAGATTTAGCTCATTTTCGCATGCTCCATAGCAAACATTTTAGCATATGCACTAGCAACAATAGTGAAGCTTTACATGGCTTAACCTAATGCCATCTTCATGCATCCTCCAGAAAGCCTTAAGGACTTTCTTTCCATTTCCAAACTTTGCAATATCAGAAATAACTAATTCCAAGTAATTGAGTCCCTCCAAAACATTTTGTCAAACTCCTACCAACCATAATGTAAGCCACCGCATTTGAAATACATGTCTGGCATTGCACTGGAACGTCATCCCAGGACCTTCTGGCGAAGGGTTCTTAGAAAGCCAGTACAGCCCACAGGGAATATCACTCCCGAGCAGTGGAGACAATACTTGCAAAGAGCTATACGACCCTCAGGGTGCACATGCAGCATTACCCTTGCAAGAAGGCCCAGTGCTGGAAATCACAGATTCGGATGTGGAACAAGGCTTGCAGCGTCTTGTCAATGGGAAAGCCCCAGACTTGGATGGTATGCAGGCGGAATTGCTTAAGTGGGCAGGGCCGTCCATAATACCGATTTAACCGCCTTGTTCAACAAGGCATTACAGAAGGTTTCGCCGCAAATGGACCAATAGCAGAGTTGTTCCCATATATAAGGCAGGTGACCCACACTGCCCAGCCAATTACCGAACAATCATGGTCAGTTCGGTGTTTGCAAAATTGCTTGCTGGGATTCTCGAGCAGTTAGCTGACGGCCGGGCAGAGGTACAGAGGTGCGGGCCCTCACCCAGGCAGATTCAGACCCGCACTCAACCATTGACCACATCTTCACGCTATTTAACTCGATTGAAGACAACAGGAACCGCGTCAAGATCTATATTGTTGCTTTGTGGATTTTGGCGGCGTTTGGACACCGCGGGGAAAAACTATGGGCAAGGCAAGAATTTGGGGGTTCCAGAGATTTGCGTAATGCGAAGCAGTACTGAGCTATATCTGAAAAGATGCTCTGGTCGGTTGGGCAGCACAAGCCAACCATTTGATAGTAGTATGGGGGTTCGCCGGTGGATGCCTCTCTCCCCAACATTGTTTGGGCTTTTCATTGATCAATTGGAGAGTCGGCTTTGGCGATAATGGGGGCGATGGAGCTCACCTTCTCTATCAGATCATCGACGGTTAATATATGCCGATGGTGTGGACCTCCTAGCTACACACCAGCGGACATGCAACGACATCTCGATGCCCCTGGACACATTACGCCAAGCGAATCGATATGCGCGTCAACCCGCCAAGACTAAGGTGGTTTCATATCATCTTCACGTCGGTAGGGTCCCTCCTTCAGTTAAGCGAGGCCAAAATGTGGAAGTTGTATCCACATACAAATATTTGGGAGTGGAGTTTCCTTACGGGACACATCCCATGCATTTCGAAAGTGACGGCAGGCTGGAAGGCACTATATGCAATGCAAAACAATAGTCATAGAGCGGAGTTGTATGATTGGGCCCATCAGTCACACCTGTTCAAGGTCTTAGTGGAGCCTGTCCTTTTATACGGGGTGGAAGTATGGGGCCCAGTAGTATCACTTGCTACTTGGAATGACTTGGAGCAGGTCCAGAAAGCCTTCTTAGTATGAGCACTAGGGGTGAAGTCCACAGTCCCATATCAAATTCTACCGCAGGAGACGAGATTCTTGCCTCTTGAGGGCTGCCTTTGATCGCCACATTGTCTATTTTCAGAAGGTGGTCAATATGGACGATGCTCGTCTCCCTAAACTAGCTTATATCATGGCAATGGAGCCGCAGCGCCTCAAGGCCTGCTGGAGGGAAAAGAGAGCTCAATGGTTGGCTAGATGGAATGTGCAGGAGCACAGGTGCATACATGTGCAAACAGAGGCAGATCGCCATAGCTTGAGGCAATATCTTGACGTTTGCTTCCTCAGCAAGCTTTGGGATGCCAATGCCCTTGAACAGGTCAAGACAGCACACTACCAGCGCCACATAAATCCCACATTGGAACGAGGCCCGCAATGCTACCTGCGCACCCACTTGCCCATGAAAAGGCACAGACTCATTGCCTCCATTCGCACAGAGGCACATCATCTTCGAATTGAGACGGGCAGATGGATTGGTGAGCCACGCCAGGACAGGCTCTGTCAATGCTGCCATATGGCAGTCATTGAGGATGAATCTCATACCCTTCAAAGTTGCCCAGCATATGATCAAATTCGGACACGATATGCTGAGTTGGTCAGGCCTGGCCAGCCGTTATATGTGACATTGAGCACAGCATCCGTACGGGTGCTGGGATCATATCTTCAGGAGGTTTTGGACATGCGAGATCAGCTATGTCCTTGGGCACACACTTGACATGTATATATACATTGATGTATACTTGTACAGTTTGACAGCATTCTTATTACTGCCACGGTTTTTCCCTCGAAAACCCTTCGGGGCGGGGGTTTTTTAACCCGGACAGTAATAAGTTTGCTGCGCTCCTTATGGGTCCCATAGGCCGATTGGCCTCAGTGGACGATAAAAAATCATTTTCATTCTCATTCTCATTGTTGACAAATAAGAAGCACATTTAGCACGTAAGAAGTTACCGTTTACTCTGTGTTATAAACATCCCAGAACACGAGTTTAAAATACTTAGATAAGTGAAGATTGGATTATTTGGAGGAGCTGGGGTGGGAACTTTATCAGGTGTTAAGTCCATTTGTTGCATTCTGGTGAGGGACTCGCAAAGAACACAAAAACCCTGCGACACCCAGAGAACTTCCTTTATATAATCCCAGCTGACGAGAAACATCAAGACATAAGCAACATAAATCAAGCAACTAGGGGCTATGAAATAATGGCTTCACAAACAGTAATGTAGCACTGCCTACACCCACACAATAGAATGCCACTCACCTAGTATACGTAATTGCTTCCTCCATTGCAACTCAATACATGCAAACAATCTACCAGACAAATCCTACTAAACACCTACCCCCAAAACCTTCTCATTTCCCAATCCAAATACACAAATTCTGAGATATAGAAAACCTAGGCATTTAACTGCCCTCCCTTGTGCATACCCCCTTTACGTCTTGGAAGTTGAACTTGCACTATAGAAATGACGGAATCCGAATAAAAAAACCCTGCTACTCACCTGCCCTCCTTTGCACCTGCCCCAACGGTGCGTAACTTGTATAGATATGGCAATAATGTTGCCGCGATCAAAAAGCGTACTTTTATAACTCAAGATTTGAGAAGTATTTTAGAGGTATTCGTATGTGACAAGGTATGAATCTGACGCTGGCATCTGGGTTCTGGGAAGAAGGCGTTGTGTTGGTGTCGAAGGTGGAGCTATATATAAGATCCCGCGTGGGCGTTTGGCATATGGGGAGCAGCGGATGCGCCTTCTAGTCCTGTTTGCTGCAGCTGTCGAGATGGGCATGAAGCGGTCTGGGAGGTGTTTGCTTCAAATTTGCTTGGTGGTCCTGGAAACAGGTGAGCGGCTCCTCCTTTGTCTTTCGTTTTTGTTCTCGAGCATTGGAATTTGAAGCCTGAGAATTTTCTATTGGCCAGGAGGAAAGAAGAGTCTGTATTTTTTTAGCCTGGGGACGCCCAGGCAACCAACCACGGGCCCAGTTTCATGCGCACAACTCCAAAACACGTATGAGGGATCTGCAAATGCTTGATCCAGGGCTTATTTATTCTAGTATGCAGGGCCAAATTTCATCTGCACAACATGCAAACACCTAGAAACGGTCTGGAAATGCCTGATTCAAGGCCGATTAGGTGAGCGGTTCGGTGCTGTGCTTGTGTTTTGTTATTTTTTTTATTGTGCAAATACTGTCATATCTATGAAGAGAGCAGCGACAGAAAGCAAGGCTTTCGTTGCCCATGTGCCTATCTCGGCTTTTGGTTCCATGCTGCTTGATAAAGGCAGGAATTAATGACTTGGAGCTAATAAAAGCCCTCATGTGGGATCAATTAGTTTAACAAGTCCACAGTTTAAAATCGGTGAAAAATCTGGGTGCACCAGGGCTGCACAATTGCATAAAAATCATTGAAGCAAGATGCCAGATCCTAGAATCGGCTTTGGGGTCTTTTTTTATTGGTGGTGTACAATAAAGCAGTCCAGGACATAGGGTGCTGGTTGCCCTTCAAGCTACCCTTCATTGCCCTTCCCTTGCCCTTCATTGCCCTTCAAAAAATATTGGGATGTTCTTTAGTTATGTATAACATAATGAGCATATTGGTAATGTGAAGCCCTGATCACACATGTTACCTATGAAGGTGCTGATTTAGTGCTTAAATTTCGTTTTTTTGTACACCACTAGCAAAAAAACACCCTTTGCCATTGTTATATATATTGGATGGGTCTGAACAGAGATGGCAAACTTGCATTATTAGGGAAATAAACGTCACAAGTTGTAGGTTTCCCTTTTTTCTGGAGCCAAATCAATGCCCTGGTATAGTCGTATTAACGAATTGACAGTAATAGAAGGCCAGACTTGAATATCTAGCATTATAACAGGGGGGTTTTTTGTGATTTTATATGCTTTTTGGCATGGTTTTTATCTGATTTCATGGGCGTATTGTACGAGGCATACTAATCAGTATATCTAGAGTGCACACTGGATTCTCATATTTGAATGGCATTTTATCTATGGTTTTGCAATGGTTCTATGAGGCCATGCAAGCAACGAGGCATTCAACTTTAGGGTTCGCTATCTCTGATGGCTAGATTAGTAGCTTTAAAGAACGATCGTGTTTATTAAGTTTAGGGTTTCAGGACCCATCAGATTTGCTTCGGCTGCCAGATGCACAAAATCCTTGACGGCAGCTTAATGGGAGGATTCGGCCTAACAATGGCTACAGGACCATTTTGGAGCAGAAACAAGTCCGGCGAAGATGCAGAGCTTGGCTTCAAGCTCCAGATTTTTCTATGGCAGGCACATTCTGGCAGGTTCAGCTTTTGCTTTCTTGTTCTTTTTTTTTTTTTTCTTGCGAAGGAGCCAGAGCTCCGGCTCCAGGCCCTGCCTCTGTTGGGGCAAAATCGCCATCTCCGTCGCCATGGTCAGGAGCTTCTGAAACATTAACGTCGTTTCCGTTGTGGACAATCTTTTTGCCTCCTTCCATTTCTCCATCTCCATATCTATATAAAGATCAAGTATATGAGCTTTTGAACGCTCTAGAGTTCAGCAGTGCAAGGAAACGAATGTCTGTGATTGTACGAACTACAGAAGGACGAATATTATTGTTATCAAAAGGTGCAGATTCTGTCATGCTTGCACGTCTTGACCATGACACGATAGGGTTGACAAAAGCTACGGTTCACCATCTGAACCACTATGGGGAGGCTGGATTGCGAACTCTTTTGTTTGCATATAACGAGCTTACAGTTGATGCTTACAAAGAATGGCATCTAGATATTCTCAAGCACAAAACATGTTAGGGCCAGAAAGAACAACTAGCTGATGAAATGGAGAAGGGTCTAAGGATTGTTGGAGGAACTGGTGTTGAAGATAAACTTCAGCAAGGAGTCCCTGAATGCATTGCTCATCTAGCAGATGCAGGGATTATTGGGTGTTGACTGGAGACAAGGTTGAGACAGCTATCAACATAGGTTATGCTTGCAGGTAATATTCGCATTAAAATTTCAGCAAAATTTGTTATGAAATTATTAGTCACGTTTCGTGTTATCTCCATCTTATATTTATGTACTGACCACCCTGCCATGATGCCAGTCTTCTACGTCCAGGTATGGAAAAGATCATAATAAATCTCGGAAGGCCTTTGTCCGAAACCTTGGGAACTGAGAGAGAAAAGGTATGCCTTTTTAAACTTTTTAGTTAAATTAAATTGTTTATTAGAGTGCATCTCAAAAGTGCCATTCTGCACAGGCTTTGGAAAACACAATACGAGACCAGCTTACTGAAGGATTATCTTTGGTAGAAATGAGTCAAAGCGATGACATGAAATCCAATCTAATGGAAAGGCTGCTCTATGATCCTGAGCTCATTCATTTTCCAGGTGCTCCACAAGTGATTTGTTTTTAGTTTCATTCACCTTTTGGGTTCGGCTATGGACCTTTTGTGATTGCTGGAAAAAAGATCTAATACTTCAAGTATTTGAAAACTATGGCATCTGGACACTGATTATTATGATACCATATCATGGTTATTTTATTACCATTTGATAATTATGTTGTTTTACATTCTATCTGATGTATTATTACAGCATTTACCCACGAAACAACTGCAGGCGCTCCAACTTGGATATTTACAGGAAGCAAAAAGAAACAATCAACACAATGAAATTGATATTTTATATCACAAGGCACATATTATTTCATGCTTTTAGAAAGAAGATCATAGGAGTTTTCAAACATATCTAGGTGCGACTATAGAGAACATTTGGAGGCTTTTCTTAAGATAACCAATATTTTGTCGTACACTCATAGCTCAATGTTAAACATATACTTGTATCTGGACAAATTGCATATTCCTCTTGGAACTAATCCATGTTCTAGCATGAACCATGCCCTCTTATACATGTGTTCAACTGGAATATCCAAGCTTCTTAGTAATTAATATATAGGTCTATTCTATTCTATTCTATTCTTAAAGTTTACCTATGTTTGCTTTTGTTAGGGCCCGAAGGGCCCAAAATTTTATTTTATATAACAACCAATATATAACTACCATTAACATTAATTAACACAAACCATTGGGTCCAATACATTTAAATTAAAATCCCCATTAAACCCCCTTTGGTTTGGGTGCATATTCACACAGGGGGTGACTCCGGGCAGCGAGAGCCCTTATAATTATATTTTGCACGTACAAAATCAACACCATATAGTATATTGCCTGAAATCTTATAGTATTTTGCAAATCTTATTATACAGTATAACACAAACGAGGAACTTTGTGTACGGTGTAGATTAAGGAATAAGAGGTGAATATGCCTATCCAACAGCTCTCGTTGCCCAGAGTCACCCCCCGTGTGAATGTGCACCCAAACCAAAGGGGGTTTAATGGGGATTTTAATTTAAATGTGTTGGACCCAATGATTTGTGTTAATTAATGTTAATGGTAGTTATATGTTGATCATCAACAAAAATTGATCATGTGGGTTCTTGCAGAGAGCCTCGGTATTTAAGCTTGGGTAAAGGTGACGAATCGTAGCATGAACAGGTGAGCCCTGAGCATTGGATTGGAACTGGGGTTCAATTCCCCAGGCTCGTCTCATCTTCGAATGCTGGTGTTGTGTTTGAGTTATGCCATGGCGTATATTATGTATTCATGTGCCGTTGTATTGTATGAGTACCAGCGTGCCTAAATACTATCTTAACCCATGGTGTTTGGTCAAGGCGCACCCCTTTAAAAGCGGGTCAGTTTGACCCCAAAAAGACCTCACATGGGCGAACAGGATGTACACAGAGGGAATATGCTGAGAATTGTGCCACAATCCATGGGCCCATAAAAAATAATACACGGTAGGCATCGAAAAACTAGGAGTTAGTCTCCTAAATTTCCGGTCCCCATCATTATTTTCCGGTTCGAATTTTTATTTGCCGGCAAACAAATTGTAGGAAATTGTGGGATTTCCTTCAAAATCCGGCAAATAATTTTATGTCTCTATTCAAAATCCTTTGGAGCATGACACTTACCAGCAAATTATCTGGTTAGAGCTACTGAGATTTCGAAGCCTAGCAATAATACATCTTCTTTTTTAAAAAGAGATGGTGTTGGGTTGCGTGCAGGAACGCCGCATGTGCAGACGCATGCGGCGTTCCCTTCCCGCTTGCGGCTTTCTGGTTGCCTACCTTCAATGCCGAAATTTGAATTCCTCTTTGGTCCTTCCTACGAATTTGTTACTCCCTGCGAGTCTTTTGCTCTCTTATCTGGCGCCTCATATCGATTTTTGCCTCTGATTTTGGCGTCATTTACGTTTGAACACTGAACAAGCATTTCCATTCTGGAGCGCAAAGATCCAATTCCAGGTCGCAATGGACTTATTTTACAGCATGCATGCATTCTCTTTGTATTTGTGTTGGTTTCATTTTTCAACTACGCTGGTTTTATGGAATGCTTACACATGAATGCAGGTTTTTAGTTTAAAAGGGAAGACAAACTTAGAGTTATATTTCAGCTCAAATCGTTGGCTGGCCAAGGACGGTGCCGGGGATCTCTTCCACTCAAGAGGTTTAATTCCACTTCTAATCCTTGCCGTTTACAGCTCCTCCCTTGCTCATGGAAGGAAAATCGTGGTGGCTTAGGGTTTAAAAAAAAACCGTCTGACTCGTTTCAGATGTTGCTAAGAGGTGCAACAGCTTAGGGTTTAGTAGGCTTTTATAAGGCGAACGGGATTAGTTGCACTTGCAAGCTGCTGTGCAGAGCAGAGGTCGCCAAGCAGAGCAGATCACAACAAACCTTAAATTCTTTGGGTAAGTTGCAAATCTTGAAATCTTGAACTAGATAGAAGTGTAGTTGTCTTAAGAGTATTTCTATTTTATGTAGGTATAAGTGCTTATGGGAATATGGGTTAGGCATCTGAAGCTTCGCGTTTGATCCATTTATGGAATTTTTAATTAGATGTTAACCTGATGCTTCAATATTTAAATTACTGAAATATTACACTGAAATTATTGATGGTTTTGAGATTTAGGCACATTAGAGCATAATTTTTTCTGATGAAAATATTTTGGATGTATACAGGACCCTGCTTTAGCTGATACTTGGATCTTGAGTTGAATCAGTAGTTCCTTAGTTCTCACGTTCTGCATGTGCTAGACCCACTCTCTGTTTGGTTCATAGGTTTCTATCACAATCCTATGAGCCTTGCAGCTCAAGACTAAAACGTTCTGCACGACGTTGCTTCTTTACTAGATCTGATATTGCAGCAGCATTCTCCTTCATATCTGGAGCACTCCCCTGGGCTGGAATTTCACTTCAAAGCATACGGTAAGACATATTTCCATTTTGTGTTACATTTGGTTCTTTTCTTAAGTTGCAAACAAAAAGGGAATTCGAAGACTTCTTATGTATGTATTTTGGACATTTGGAATAGCATAATTAATTTCATTGGATATTTTGAGTAGAACCTTGAGCAAGTATTTAGACACTAAGCAAGTATTTAGAATGTCAGTATATTGATGTTTGCAACCTTGCTTTGTTTTTTCTTTGATGTAGGTGACCCCAGTGTCTTAAGTTTATGTCTGTTTAACTGGTTGAAAACATCATAGGAATAGAGTTGCTTTATGCATGATGGCTGAGTCCATGTTTATTATTCAATCCCTTGCTTCCTCTAGATCCTGGATCCAATGACTCCACATTTCTTTCTCGCCTTCCCCTTTGCCAAACGTTGGCAGACATGGAATACATGGAAGAAAGATACATGGATGAAATGTTGAGTGTTAAATTTCGGTCTTACAGCTTTGATTCTGACACATACATATCATGTCGTAGATGATAAGGCAGGACGTGTTGCATATGTAGCTGCAAAAGTTGAATTTTAAAATGTGCAGTTCTGGAACATTTTTTAGCTGATTCTGTGCAGTTTAAATTATCCGAAGCCATTCTTGACAAATATGCAGGGTATACACTCTGAAGCTGATTGTGAAATTTCTAACAAATCTATGATGCAGAGGTCATGTAGTATGTGTTTTTTAACTGTGCCAAGGATACAATAGATCTGCTATCAGAAAATGACAACGAAGACCATGTCATATTATCATAAATAACTTATTAGAGGTTTTCAGCAGGTAAGCATGTCGTGCTTCTCTTTCTCTAAGTCAAGCATAATCCAAATCTCAACATACTGCATCCAGGTTTAGCTTGAGCTCTTATATTGCTGGAATAAAGCATATCCAGCTCACTAGGCAGATCTGTAAGAATTTGACCAGAGAATGCAGATTATGGGGAAATACAAAGAAACCATTAAATGCAGCTATTTTCTCCGTCACAGGAAAGAATGTAGGATCATTGCCACCATTTCATGATATTATCAGTTGTAGATATTTGTACTCTATTCTTTGCAGCCCTGTACAAAGATAGTCTTGCATTCAATTTGTGACAAGGTGAGACATAAATGCAGTTTTGTTTTTTTTCCATTTTTCTCATAGATTTAGGAACAAGTAAAATGCAGTTCCGTTCTTTTTCCACTTTTCTTATAGATTTAGGAACAAGCAAGCAACCATGGATCAGTGCTAGAATCTTGATGCATTTCATTTCTTTGGTCATCTATAAACGTTAGTGGCAGATATATGGAAGTAGAGAAGATGTACAAAGCCTGAGATGGATACAGTTTTTTCTAATTATTGCAACTAAGAGCTTTTGGAATCTTTTGCTTGGCTTTCATTGCTCAGGATCTGGCATCTGCAGGGATTGATCTGGCCTCTCTACTATGGCTAAAAATTCTTAAATAACTTCTTTGTCTTTTCCATTAGCATCCATCAAAATAGTCCTAAATTGTGGGTCTGTTTAGTTGCAAAATGTGGCATCCAGCGAAAATTTTATGCATAAAATCTGGTGAAGTATGGCATTTTAGAATCTTGGAGATATTTATAGTTCCATTTTGAATTCATTGATTTTAGTTTGTGCTTTTTTCATCCCTAGACAGTCCACCTGTATTTGAAACAACACAATTAAATAGTTCTGAAAGCTTTGTCATTGGAAACGTAGGTGGTGCTGCAATTAGACCGTGGGATATTGAACAATAGTTAATTGCTTGCAATTGTTCGTTGCATACAAGCAATGATTTGCTATGATGTAACAGTAAAAGTTATTTATGGTTATTTAAAGTTCTTTGAATCCTCTAATGCCATCAATGTCAATGACCAGGCAAGTTAATGCGATATCTTGCAAAACGTATTTAGATGGTGATCAATGTTGGTTGTAGGGAGGAAGTGTAACTTGTGAGCACAGAAATATGAAAGGGCTAAACCGGTCATTGCATTGTTGTGTGACATCTAACCACCTCTTAAATCCACGGCTGTCCATTTTGTTGGGATTTAAAATGGAATATGTCCATCCATAAATAGATGGAGTAAAAAATTGCAAGCTGTTTTCATAGTAGAAAGTTGAGCTGGTTTTGGAGTAGAAAGTTGAGCGCAGTTTCCACAGAACGTTCTGACTAAACCAAATTCTAACTTCAACACTTTTGAATATTTATACATAATGATACCACCATGATTTGTTAATCTTATAAATATTTCTTGCTTTAATCTGATCCAAGATAATACCAATAATGAATGTGGTTTCCATCCACATAAGTTATAACGTCATAAGGTACTTTTTAATTTAAGCTAGGCTTGAATAGGTGAAATGTTCCTCCACCCTAATATTAAACTAAAACAAATGAATAAGTAGAATGAGAATGCTAATAGGATCTATCACACCTTATAAATGCAATTTTATTGACCAGGCATTAGACTTGCAATCTTCTACAAAACCCTAAAGCAAACCTTAACTGGATGGACTCCATTACATCTATGCATTCTATTTCACTCCATGTTGTCAATAGTTCGTACCTATCTCCAGCTAATGCCTGACACTTCATTACATCTATAAACATGAATACATTTAGTGCTTTTAGCTCCACCTACAAACCCTGTTACGTCTACTCATTCTACACGTCCACGACTAATGCGCGGCATCGCCGGGCACACGTTTCTAGTCTATCTTTAAAATATGAGAGTAAATGCAAAATCCATTTTAATATACAAATTCGAAATGACAATAGAAATCATAGAATGCGTCTTGCATTTTCGCCTTTTCGGCAGAGTCCTGCTGTCAAAGTTGGGAAGGAGATCCTTTCCCGCCCTCAAGTTCCGACCCATGAATCCTGCCGCGGTATGTGCCGGATCATTAGTGAGTCGATCGGGTATTTCTTGTCCGTATCTATATATTTTCTTCACATTTGATCATCGCATTACTCCATAGGGTTACTGCTTACTGGTTCATGATCTTTGAACATGGAGATTTTAACAGCTCCTTCTCGTGGAGCTTCTTGCACAGTAATATTAGTTGGCAGAAAAGGTTACATCACATGTAAAGAGGGCGGAGCATTTAGTAAGATGGATACCACTACTATTCTTTCAAAAAAGGCATACATTCACCACAGCTTGGAGCAGTTAAACTCTTTGCCGGAACCATCTAGCGTTTTATGTTCAAGAATTGAGGGAATTGAGACTTGGGTTTCAAAGGCAAAAAGGGTCTGCTTGGATAAAACAGATTCTAGAACGAACAAACGTGAGGTGAATAGTTTGCGAAACTGCAGGCAGCAGTCGTTGTGCTGTATAATACCACCAAAGGCATCTGCATCACCAAGAAATGATGGAATTCCATCAAAACGTAGACCACATAGAAAACAGGGTAATGGATCTTCCAGAATACGGAATGTTGTTGGAGCTAGTCTTTTTAATGGAGCATATGCAAGAGCTGGGTGTAATATAGCTGGGCACGACTTTGGAGATGGTGGAGGCAGCAATGGAGGCAGTGGTGGTTGGAATGGTGGGGATGGAGGTGATATGGGAGGTAGTTCTAATGAATATAAGCCTGGGGATGTGTTTGGTAACTTTGAGGAAGACTCATCTAATGATGCATCACTGGAAGTTCAAAGTAGAAACTCCCATGTTTTGGCATCTCTTTCACGTAGTCTTTTTGAAAGCTCAGTTCCACAGCCAGCTGAAAAGGCGCATTTAGATGTTTCTATCTCACCTGGAACATCCATTGGTTCTTCTGACAAATTAGAAACTGATGCAGATAAGGCAAATGAAGCTGGAGGGGACCATATACAGAGATACAAGGGTAAAGCCTTGATAGATTTTGGGACCAGAAGTGTAGATGTAGAGGTTGAGCATGAACCAGATGCTGGCATACATGATGGTACGCCTGATAAGTTAACTTCTACAAGTAGCAAGTTAACATCAAATACAAATATCAACATGTATTCACCTAATGCTACCACACATGGAAAGGCAAATGGCCTTTTTGGAAATGATATTGTCGATGTCAGAAGGTTCCAAACAGATTCTCTAATCTCTACATTGGGGAATGAACAAATACAAGAAGCTAAAAGCATGAATCCATATAATCCCAAGATTTCATTGCGGAAGGAAAGCAATGGCAGTTTCTTTAATTGGGTAAGGAAAATGGTGGATTCGATTTTAGGTTCAAGAAAGAATGTAGAAGAAAGAGAACTTCTAGTGAATGAGGTTGCAGAATTAGTGCTAAAAATAATCAATGAAAAAGAAGGAGACGCAGCTTTTGCAAGGAAGTCTGAAGTATGTCCTTACCTTACCAGTTTGAAGCATGCATATTTAGTTCTTTCAGATTAGATGCTAATTACAATCCGGGCGTATGTACCTTCATGTATGTTATGCAGATAGGAGCATTGAAGCGACTTCAGCGAGAGGCTTTTGCGGACCTACTAAAAGTGAAGGGAAAGATTGACAAACTTGAAACACCTGGACCAGGCACCTCAGGTCTCTCAAATACGCAGCTGAGAGGAGAGGTAACTGCTGGAGGGGCGTTTATTCTCATGCAAGATGCAAAAAGCTCTCATGCGCGTTCTTCTCTAGTGCAAGCAGGTTTACAGACGGGTCTTGATGTTCGGTTCACTTTTGAAACTTCATTCAGAGAGCGGGATGTTCTAGTTACTGAATGCAGCACTGGACAAGGCATGGGAAATATGGAGTCTGATAGTATTGGTGGTCCATTACGTTTGGGAAAAGTATCTTATGAAGCGCGGATCTCTGATGAGCTGATGCTGATCTTTTCACCACTTGGTGCAGAAGCTAAGGATATATTGGAGGTTGTGAATCCTTTACAGGTATGAGTGACCACTTCGGAAACTGTATTGTTTTTAGAAGCCTGGATTTCTTTGATTTGCTCCATCCAAACCATTTCATTTCTTACATCAAGATATGGTATTGGTCATGTGACTTCATCTGGATGCAAAGAACATTGTTCCATCTTTTCGTTGGGTTCAATGATAATTGGATGTGAATCCCAATCAGCTTATCTACAGACTTGCTTGATACTATGAAATGAGAGATATCTAGTTCTGTTAACCTACTTTGTATGTTCTTGTCTTTTTGTAATTTTAAAATTCTTTATTCTTGCATAAAATTTTCAGGGACAGGCTGTCACAAAATTCGCGGGTGGAGGACCGGCCCTATTTAATGATTTCAAAGGGTCAGCTTTTGGCGCAACCTTTAAGAATCTAAAGGCATTACTGTCACTTTCGCAATGTCTCTCTGGATGGGGAAATTGTCCTTCAACATCTACTTCAAGGAATGAGATAGATGGGCCACTGTGTTCGGGTACATTGGCACAATGTATTTATCAGCCATCAGAACATATGATATTTTCAATATCCGCATTGAATCGCATTTGGCCCAGCCCACCATTGCCCTCATCAAGTGGACTACATTGGAGCGAACTGGGGCCGCTTGTACTCTCAAAATCGTTTTCAAGCAGTGAGTCCTTTCGGGATTCTACTGCAACCTCCTTTTCTCGACTTGTTAGTCAAGGTGGTGACTGGGACATTCCTAGTGCGCAGGCATTGACACAAAGAACCTCTATGCAGTCTTTGGCTTTCTCAGCCGAGGTAGATTTAGGGGCAGGTATGAGTGCTGGTGGTTGGATGCAAATTGACAGGGGAGGCTTTCAAACAGACTATGGAAAACAATCTCAGTGGTGCTTGAGTCTAGCAAAATCTACAGGAAGTAAGTTGAATTGGGGAGTCGCTGCTGGGAAGTCAATGCCTGGTACTTCTTTTTCTGCACAAAATGCGGAGAATTTTCAAGAATATCCAGAAGATCCTGCACAACCTCAGCTGCAAGTAGAGTCTTTTATAAGACTAGACTGTGGTAGGGGTTCTATACTCCAGCCTGGTCTACTATATGTTTTAGACACAAAATGTCAAACACCTGCCTTCACAATGAAGGCCCATTGGACTTTGTGAAGCTGTCTCAATGATGATTCAATTCAAATATGGGATCATTTCTTCCTAGATAGCAATTGACAATCTGATATATACAAAGCTCCAGAAGATTCATCCATTCGACAAAAGTGCGACAATGTTAATGCAAAATTGAACAAGAGAGTGACGATTACAGAAAAATGAGAAAAAGTGCCCTATTGGTTCATATCCTGAGTTCAGTATGTTCAGATAATCGCAGATGATCAAGGTAGAATTGCTAAGCATTCTTGGTTGAAAGAATTTCGATTTGGGTGAATTGTTACATGATTTTATCTATAAATGCATGAATATTCAAGTCTGTAGTTGCCAATCTATGGTGACAGTAAGACTGATTCTTTATTAACAAGATTCTTTGTATTTCATTTTACCAAGAACGTAGGTTAGCCCTCTAGGTCACTCGAGATCCTAGGAAGACTTGCATGAGATAATGACAAGTTGGTGTACATGAGTTCAACAAAAGTTGGCAAAGAATTTAATGTTTATAACCATTAGACCTTAACATAAATGATAGTCCACTGCAGGTATATAACACATAAAATATGTACAATGCGCAAATCACAACTTAGAATTCTTAGAGGACTTCCTAAAGGCTTATAGTGATCCCTTAGGCTTCTAACTCAATTGCAGTCTCGGTTCGGGAAGTTCCCCGGAACCCTTGTAACCTGCTGGTCAAAATCCAGATTTAGCTGGACAGATTTGAAACAGTAGGAAAAATTCTGGCTGAAAATAACAGATTTTCTTAGTATTTCCGGAGGAATCGTGACCCTGTGCTGGAGCTTGCCGAGATAGGTTCAGAACAGTCGGAAAGATGCTTCCTGAGGCTGAAAAATTTCCCGAACCAAGATTGCAGTGCTCAAGACTATCCTCCAATCATGTATTTCTGCTTACACAAGCATCATACACGAGCTACATAGAATAGTACAACCATGAGGACCACCTTCATATGCCCAGCAAGGAGACAAAGATTGCACTGTGACGATATAATACATTATTATTAATGGATCAAAATAAGTTATCTCTATATGTCATAACTAGATCATGAACCATGAGATAATAATGAGACAACCGTGAAATAACTATAAAAACCATGAGATAACCATAAGCATGCATCGGTTTCTTGAATGCAGAGTTGATAAGGTCTTGCAGTTATACCCACCCCGTTTTTTCTTTTTTTTTTTTTTTTTTTTTTTGGGGGTAAAGTCTCATGTGTACACACATTTCCTAGCCTATATTTAGCGCTAGGGGACCACTCCAAAGCCATGTGCCAAGGCGACAATGCCCGATGTGTGGAACAAGAACAACCGCAAGTCCAAGCCACTGCAAATGGACTCTGGCCCGGGAAGATATGCACTCATGCACCAGCTAAGAACTTAGCACATATTTCACATATCAAATATTGAAACCATGTTTTATCATCATATGATACAAGAACCCAAATTCATAGCTCACATGCATTTCCCATGCATTTATATCAAGAACAAGATTGAGCAATGCAAACAATACCAATGATATCACAGAGAACACATCACATTCATGTACTACCACAATCAAATGTCTAGTAGTCAACAAGAGCATGCTAGCATGATGCAACCGATATTATATAACTATGTCATCTAAGAATTTAGCATGCTGAGATATATCACACAAGAGCATATAGAAGTCTCAACATTTCCTCCCATAAAGAAAGCTCATCCTAAGATGCTATTATGTCCAACGCACTGGTTATCATTTTACATAGCAAATTATCACAATGTCCCTATAGAGCTATTCCCCCATAAAAAATGCAACATCTCATATTAATTTGTCAATAATGACTATGTCACATGATTTCTTTAGCTTTGATTTGTGATTTGTCTTTATTAATTTGATTAGCCAAGATGCATCTATTCTTTTTACTAACAGCTAGTATGATTCATTTTCTTATGCATCATTGATTCTTCAATCAATCACCATCAATATTTGTAACGTAATCCAAAAGCCTTCAGATATAATTCAATACAATCCAAGAACATCACTTAAGCAATTCAAGGGCAATCCCTCGTGTAAGACTTAATAACTCATCTGAGAACCACTTCAAGAATGGTTCCATGGCATCTTGTATCTGTTTTCCTTCCAAAGTATCCCCTCTTTTTAGCTCCTAGCTTCAGGAATCAAACTAGACAAGAAGATACATATAGTGCAGTCAATCCTGACCCATCGTCACTCTTTCTATCATAACTCCAGCATGTGGATGAACTTAGGCCTAATCAGAATCAATTCAAAACCCCTATTTGATATCTTTTCCAATAAAGTAAAAATAACCTAAAAATGATCTTTAGTCACCAAAATATGATGCTTCAAAGTTTGCCAAAAAAAAATTGCCCAAAAATTGCTCCTTCTAAATCATTCCAAAAACCCTCACAACAACCTATTCTCTTGGCTTTTGTTCTATGAACTTTGTATAAAAGATAATATATCCAATGTATGTAATATAGGTAAGACTCCAAACCACATGCATAAAAAAGACAAGGTACGAGGATGCACACATCTACACATTCCATTACATCTACCTATTTTGCACAAGCGTTACATCTACGCCTTATGCACGCTTATGTCTAATGCCCAACACCGGGCACACCACCTCTATCTTTGGGCACAACACCTGTCTTCGTATGATACAATCTCAATTGCATTTGTATATTTTGATCTTGTCACACTACCTGTACTGAATCTTTTTGAAATGCGTCGATACAGTAATAGGGGACCAAGTCACTAAAATATTTCACGGCATATTCCAGACAGGGGTACCAGACAGATGGACATACAACAAAGTAATACCCCTACACAAGGGAGGCAGTAGGGATGAGCCAGGAAACTACAAAACTATAATGGTAAGCTCTATCTTCACAAAGTGGTTTGGGAAGGTCTTGGATAATAAATTGAAGTACTAGGCAAAAACAGAAAATGTAAGAGTACAGGGGCAAGCGGGTTTTTGGCCTGAACACTTGACCGTAGACCACCTGGTCATCCTCCGCATACTAATAGAGCAAACCAAATCACAAGGTAAGAAGATCATATGCTGTAGTTTTCAAAAAGGCATTTGATACCGTCCCACGAGAAAAGCTATTACAGAGGCTGGTAGACCTAAGAGCGCCAGAGGGCATGATAGATTCCATTGCACAATTATACCAGAGAGTGTATGCCAAAATGGAGCAAGAGGGACAGACAATAAACTGTGACATAGGAGTAAAATAAGGGTGTCCATTATCTCCAACACTATTTGGCATATACATTTACGCCTTATAGGAATTCATATAATAAAGAGATGAAGATATGGATGCTCCGACTCTAGGAGACACCAGAGTACCCATAATGCTATACGTAGATGACTTGAGCATGATGGCTACCAAGACCAGGGGTATGCACAGGTTACTAGGGCTACTAGAATCTTTCCGCAGTAAGACAAGTCTATCAGTGAACCTAACAAAGACCAAGATAATCACATTCGGAACTAAGGCTAGACACAAACCCTTCAAGTATATGGGTGCAGAATTGGAGGAAGCTACAGAATATAAATACCTAGGAAATGACACTCACGGTACTGCCAAATGGTCTAAAGGAGCGGATGCCAAGTTTCAGTCAGCCATAGGAAGCTATTATACAATGAAAAACTTTTGACAACAGGAGCAAAATAATTGATTGGGAGATCAAATGCTACCTGTTTAGCATGGTGGTTGCGTCAACATAGTTGTACGGATCAGAGGCATATATGGGGACCCGGTGGAGAAGCAGGAAGGTATTTTGAGGCAATGGCACCGGCAGGAATTCAAAGTGAGGACGAGCACACCTTTGACAGCCATGGGATACGAGACAGGCCAGAGACCAATGGAGATTAGAGCCTGGAAAAGGACCGTCACATATTTGTCGAGAGATAACATGGGTGGACATACGGAGAAGTTACTTACAATTGCAATTGGGGAATCGGCTAAACTCCACATTACTGCAGGTGATGGATGGTTAAGAGAAGTAGCAATATGGACCAGAGAGATGGGGATGAATCTGAGCGACATACTAAATGAAGGAAAATTGAGTGAAGAATAGGTAGACAGAGCGACACAAGCGTGGCTACAAAAGCACAACGGCTTGAAAACACTCTGGCTGAGAGAAATATTCAACCCGAACTAACTGATAGGACAACAAACGTATGGGGACTCGGGGGATGCACTTATACATAAAGGGGGTATGGCATCTGCATTCGGAGGGTAGCAAAAAATCCTCCTTATACCCATTTTTAAAAGGCAATTTGACCCCTATGCGTATAGATATTGCTCTAGATCAGTGCCTAAAAACACCCCTAACCCCTAAAAACACCCCTAATCAATGAGATGGTAATCAGACACCGTGAGGTGCACAAAGACAAAGGACTTGTGATATGAACCACTGTAAAAGTGAGTGACATTAAAGCCCGCAACGTACACAGCTAAAAGCTGATGATAGCGACGCACCCTCGCATGGTCATGATGCCAGATATAAGTGGGGTGCTGGTATTAATAGAAAACAAGATAAGCCCTCCGAAAGGGTTATAACAAAACAGCATGACGCGCTTGTAGCACCCATAAGAGAGCTCGCCCATACTACATCAATCCGATGGCCTCACGACACTAGGGACACTAATTGTATTATATTCTATTCTATTCTTCTATACCACCTCTACCTTTAAACACACCACCTCTATAGTCTGATGGCCTCATGACACTAGGGATACTAATTGTATTCTATTCTATTCTTCTATACCACCTCTATCTTTGGGCACACCACCTCTATCTTCGTATGGTACAATCTCAATTGCATTCTTGTATGTTTTGATCTTGTCCACAACCTGTACTAAATCTTTCTGATAAACTTCTAATTATTTTGTTTCGTATTTGGGGAGGGTATTTCACCTATGGTTGGGCCTAGATTTTGGGGGCGTATGTATCCGAAATGGTATGTGGATGGTATTTTTTGGACATGTTTGAGCTGCTTGTTGGCAGGAAATTAAGATGGAGGTAGATTTATCAGTCCATGGTTTGGAAATAGAAGGAGAAAGGTCTGGATGTGCATGGTTTGAGGATAGAAAGATAAAAATAAATGCTCCTTTCTTTTTTGGGAACGGATCCGAGCGGGGCAGGGAGACTGGCAGGGGTTCCGGCATGGCTCTGGTTCTGGTGAGTCCTGGTGTAGAGAAAGAGGACGAAGAGCACTACACCTTCACCGGAAATGGAAGAAACAGAGCTCGCTCCTGAGTTATCTGAGCGTTACTGAGTTATTCAAAATGTAGCTGCGTTACTGAGTTATCTGCAGATTTCCATAAGTGGATGTCCTGTATCCCAGTCCCAGAGTATGAGCTTGGAAATCTAGTTGGGTAGTGAGACTGAAGCCGTTTTGAGTATGAAGACATGCAGGCTCTTTGAGTATGAAGACATGCAGGCTGGCCGATTGCAGCCGATTTGGCCGAGTAACACAACCGAGTAGCAGGGAGGTGTGGCGAAAACTTGCAAAGATTCTGCTCAGAGGCCAAAAGCCTTTTGGGAGAGCAAAGCAGCTATAGTTTAAGGCAGCTATGGTTTATATTCATAGGATTTGGACCATAGCATTTGTCATCCGTTTTTTTTGACAAAATGTTCGTATCCGTGGATCTAGAACAATTCCATGAATATACCGGGAATCAACGGCCGACGGTCAACCTCACCCAAAAAAACCCATAAGGGAACAATATATCTTTGTGATATATTCTGACTTAAAAAAAGACGGAAGCCATGGACTTTGGTTTTTTCATGCGAATGGAATCATTGGATAAAGTAATATCCAAGGAATCTTGATGTCCGTTATGCGACAGTTTTTTCTTAGTGAAATTTCCTTTTCCATAAAGGCATCCAAGTGCCGATAAACATCAGCATGAAGGGTTTATGGAACAACTTAACCGGACTTTGGATATTTCTAGCAAGAGCTCTTTCTCAAACTTTCCTTTCTGCACTTTTGTTTTTTCCCAAATTGATTCGGTGGTGCGTCTCTTCTAAATTATCCAGTTTCATCCCGCTGTGAGCAAAGCATATTTCATCATTTAAAACACGGTACAACATAAGAAACTCAGTTCACCTCTCAATTCACTTAATGGATAAGATATACAAATTGGGCAGCAGATGGGCAGGAAAGATGTGATCTGCCATTGCACATCATTGCAACTATACACATGGACAAATAAATATTCACTAAAACACAGGGCACCCCTTCACTACAATGCCTGGAGCTGTAGGACAAGCAGCAAGAGGGCAATGATCAACCTGCGTTCCCCACCACTTAATATTTCTCTTCTCTAGGTCGAAACAGAAGTACAAAAATATAGCCATGAAGGCCGTGCCTGCATCAAAAGCAGCAGAGAGCACATAGTTATAGCGTTGCCACCATCGCTTTCTATACCTGTACAGGAAGAAGTTGAACACCGTGCCTACAATAAGCCAGGAGCCCACATTAACAGGTGTAGCAGGTGGCATCGATGCAATTGCACCAAGCATCACAGGGATGTTTATCAGGACTATCCATTTTACTTTTGGAAACGTTTTTGCACATATCCAGACAATGGCAGGTAATATTGCTCCTAACAAGAAAAACCAAACAAGCGTTCTGTACTCTCCCTGATGCCCAAAAAGCCTTTTGGGACCAACTAACCCCCAAATTACTGTGTTGTCAAATGCAACCCTGTCTTTCGGGCAAGTCCAAGGGCTGTCTGAAGGCAGGAGATCGGTGTTGCAAATATTTTCTATAGTTTCCATCATCCACCATGCAACACTCAAGTTTGTAGTTGCCGATATAACTGTTCCAAACACCTGCAGGCATGCTCATAACTTTAGGAGAATCATTCACATTACTGACCTACCCAAATCATTCACATTACTTAACTACCCACAGGCAATTACACTTAAGAATATTCCTCCCATCCTCCCAACTTTTTCAGGCATTTACCTGTGCTATAAACATACTGCGTGGTGGAATTTTCATGTAGTGTCCAAGTTTAAGATCTGCCAAGAATGAAATGGCGTGTGTCATGCTAAGTTTAGCATATGTTTTGAACATGGTATTTCCAATTGGTTTCCCAGGTAGAATGTAGCCAATGATGAATTCAGTGACGACATTGAATCCAGGTTGCTGCAAAGCAAAACTGTATTATTACCAGCACCTTTCTAATATCCCAACTGCCAACATTGTGCACATACCTGATTCGTGGTAGCTGTGATAATCCCAATTGGAAGGGTCAGCGCACAGGAAAATGCACAAGCAAAAAATATACCCCACCAAGGGAGTTGGAACTGGTAATTCCACACTGTAACCACTGAAAGGGCCATACTAATGCTCGCTACTAGTAGCAACAGGAACCACCAGACTGGAACACTAGAATACTTCCTCATGAGACGAGTATGGATATCATCTCTTGCAATATTGTCACGACCACATCGTTGCCATAGATCCCTGTAAAAATAGAATCCTTACAAAATGAGCATGTCAAAATACTAAAGATGCTGAAAGTTGCTAACCTTCCATTAAATAAAATGACATGCGTAACGGTTGACGCAATTCGAGCAAATCCAACTCCAGTTGAAAGCGCAAAAAATGTACTCATATACAACTTTCCATAGCTTTGATATGCTTTCCTGTCTAACTGAAAATCTGGGGTCATGACACGGGTAACATCATATCTCTTACCCTTAGATGTAAATAGCTTGTTAGAGAAGATGGGGAAAGTTCGAGCATGGTATAAATTGCTCCAATAAGCCGCAGGAATTACAACATAAGTGAACAGCAAGAACCCTACTCCGATATTCACAATAGTAAACCATGGGGCAACAAGTGGACTGCCGAAATACGCAGATATACCTGCCCAATCAAATGAAAAGGCTCCAAGTCCAAGGCCACTTTTGCCTGACCCAAATTGCTGCATGATTACAGAATGTGGCCATACCCAGCACACCCAAGAGAAGAATGACATCAATGTAAAAAGATACCCAGGTAAGGCATAATAAATGAAGCTCACAGCCATAAATAACAAAAAGAAATTTATGCGCTTCATTCCTTTGCTGACTGTTTCATTTTCGTGAAGAGCCCTGCACATGCAACACGGTTCTCAAATTGGAAAAAAACAGAATAATTGATATATAATGCAAGATAAAGAAAAACCTTGAAAATACACAAAAGGGCTCAAGTTTCTGAAGAGCAACTGAAAGATAATATACATATTAATTAAAAACAAGGTATTGCCATTAGTAGTACTTTTTAGTCCTTCGAGTATCTATTTGCTTTACGCAGGTTAAATTGATTGAAACATTCTTACTTTCTTGAAGCTTCTTATTCTTAAGTTGGTGTGTCTGCCTCACTTGAATTCCTTTATGGCAAAAAAGTAAAAAACTTTATGCGACTTTATGCTGCAATGTTACCTAGCTTTCAAAGTAGGATGTTTGCATGACCCAATACTGAACATAGCCTAAAGCCTAAGTGTATAGATGTATAAGTCTTTTTGCAAATGAACATTGCAACGGTTAAGTGGTATCTACTTTACCTGAAGAGAGATACTTGAACTAAGTTGGCAGGCCACCACATATGAGCCGGATCTACTAAAAATCTTCTCAGAGGTCCTGCCCATCCATATCCCATGATCTGGTAGTAGTCAACGTGAGTAAAAGAATCTTCATTTGAAATTAACAAAAGA
Source organism: Isoetes taiwanensis (assembly GCA_021234155.1). Classification (NCBI taxonomy): domain Eukaryota; kingdom Viridiplantae; phylum Streptophyta; class Lycopodiopsida; order Isoetales; family Isoetaceae; genus Isoetes; species Isoetes taiwanensis. The sequence continues at coordinate 12,160,459 of JAJEKV010000005.1, read as the reverse complement.
TGACCTTAGTGACATTTGACCCTTATAGCCTAAGCAAAAGAAACCTGACAGTTTTCTAAAATTAAAAGAAAAAAGACTATCTGGCCTCTGCTGGGTCCTGCACCTTATACTCAACTTTATTGCAAAAGCATGAACTCATACTGATACTTGATGAACAGAATTACAAGGTTTGAAGGCTAAGACTTACTCTAGTAGAGATGGCCACAAACAAAGCTGCAAGAAAGCTAATCCGGCGTTTGTAAAATGCTTTTATTATAGTAATTGACGCAATAGCATGAGCATCCCCACCGGAAGAATCACCACCATTCGCAAAAACTGTAATTAAAACATGCTCTTTCATGCTAAAAGGACCAGGATTTAGACTGAAGCTCCATCCTAATCCTGGTACACGCAGGGGACTCGTGGGTAGCGTTGAAGCCATCAAACGACCCAAAGGAAGAGCAACAATTTGAACTGCAATTCCAGATATGGCGAGGGGTTGTGTTCTCATGCTAAAGAACGTATTCAAGAACATCAAAACCACACATGAAATGCTGCCTATAACCCAGACACGAAAAGTGAAAGCTGGAATTGATGGATCATCCGTGGTTGACACAGTTAATGCCACCTGCTCTATCGGGGATTGCTCTGTTTGATGAGCGTCAATATCCTTAACCGCACAAATTATATCCCCTTCGAAATGCTGTTTTTCTGCCCCATTGCTGCAATTTTCTTCCAAATCAAGGGTTTCTTTTAGGGGCCCTTGTTCAACATCATCAGCCCTGTTTGAAGGGGATGCGCCTTCGCTCCCCATTGCATTGGCCAGCAATGCTTCCCTGATTTACAAATCAAAAGAAAACTATCAAGAAAAACCAAATTCTTGAGATTGAAGACAAAATTACAACTAAAAATTGGAGAAAAAACTTGGAGGATAAAATAATTGGACAAAAAACGAACCCGACGTCACCGGATGAAGAAAGCATGAGAGTGAGAGTATATTGAGCTCCCGAAATAAAAGAGGGGTGAAGCTGCTAAATTCTGCGCTCCATAGCTGGATAGAATTCCAAGCGATTTGCGAATTTTAACATAACTTTCAAATGCAAGGCAGCAAGAGTATCTGTTGAAAAGCTCAAGAGAAGATCTAAGAATAATGCTAGGTATACAATTTTCAGATTCCTACTGCAAATAGCCCAAATATAGCAAAATGCATTTGCTGTTCTAATCTTACAGCAGTATACAAAGAGAGCCATAACTTGAGCAAGCAAATTCTCCTCAAGCATGAACATGGATTGAAAAGCTCAAAGAATGATCTATAAAAGTTGCTAGGTACATATTTTTCAGATCCATTGTGTAAACATGTCAAATAAACCAGAATGTTTCTACATCTAAGGCCTGGTTGTTGGCTGACCGTAAGAATTTTAACCTAACCTAATTTGCATATGGTTTCTTAGAAAGCATAAAGATTTGACCAAAAAGAAAGCTCGTGACAAGGAAACCACACAAAAGATGCGTCTTCCAAATCATGACCTATTTACCAGAAATTTAGTAAACATGGTAAGCTTGGAACCAGAAAGAGATCAGGTTGCTAACTGCTTGGATTATAGCTGAGCGAATTGAAGAGTCCTTCAAGATTCTTTTGTATTACTGCCATAGCGAGGACCAGCAGCTTCGAGCATATAAGTATGTTCAAATCCCATATGAACTTCGTGAGTTCTGTAGTTAAGGCCAAGCATAAGCGCTGGGCAATATTGGAGTTGTCTCTATTTTAGCCAACATAAACCAAGCTATTGTAGATAGGTAGCCCATGACACTCAATGAGTGCTAGTATAATTCAAATACAAACATCTTAACTGCTTACAATCTTTGGATCGGCACAGGGCAACAGAGGACATACCTAATTTGCGGCCAAGGCTAAGCATAACTTTTAGCATAATTTACAATAAATTGATTGATTAGGCGCCCGCACTGCATAGAACCTGTATCAAATAACTCAAAGAAGACTCAATGCATTGCTACATTGTGCTACCTAATCTAGTGCCCATGATTCTAGATGGCCATCATGTATATGTTCAATCTGCATTGGATCAAACAATTCAAAGAAGAGTTGATAAGTTGCTGCAGTTATGCCTTTCACATAAGCTTTAGAAACCCCATAATAAAATATGTGAGACACATTTGTGCTAAAATCGAAGCACACATCTACTTCCTTAGCTGCCTATGTAAGCATATTGCATTATATGCAGAGGTAGAGACCGACATTTTACCTGGGACTCTTCACAGAATATAGGCAAGCGCCTAGCGTGACTACCATCCTTCAGCTTTTCTTAGCTGCAGTACCAAGCACAGTTGTCTCTAACAAGAAAACTGCCTGGAAGTTAATTCAACAACATAAGGTTTCTCATACAAAACATAAATGCCTAAAATTCATTTGTTTTAAAGTGGAAGTGCTCATCTTATGCAAAAGGCAAGCCCAACCCGTAAAAAAACATGTACAGCTAACCTTGAATTGAATATAAGCAAGGGATAGAAATTAGGCTTCTTTACGCACATACGCATGGCAGTTTACCTGAGGCTGTTCACAGAATATAGTCATCCAACCAGCGTCTTTCAGCTTTTGCTAGCTGAACTATGAAGCCCACAGATGATTGCCCAATAAGCAGCTCATGCAGTTGAACTGTAGGTCCTTTAAAATGAACGAAAATAGGATGCCTCACAATCGCATCAAATTTCAATGCATCAAATATGAATCTATCCATACTAATCTAGTATCAAACAAATGTAAAAGGCAAGCCCAATTCCTAGAAAAGAATGTGCACCTAACCCTGAATTCAGCATAAGCAAGAAGTGTGCCTACATGGAGCTCTTCAAAGGAGATAGGCAGCTGACTAGCGAGCCTCAGTTCTTACTAGCTGGAATATGCACCACATAGATAATTGGCCATAACTACTTCATCCAACTCAACTCTAGCTGCTCTGAAATAGACAAAAATGGCTTACCTTACTGTTGCATGAACTTTAGTTGCATTCGAATTTCAAAGTTTCCTGGATTTGTGCTCACTTATGCTTCCAAACTAGATGGTCATGTGCACAGTAAATGGGCTTCATACAAAGAAGGCTTTCAATACAAATAACTTTCAAAACCTCCGTAGCAACCTTAATACCAGCCTGCAACATTTCTCATTTTAGTAAAGGATTTTAAGTCTTTCCTATATTTATAGTCTCATTACAGGCAAACAGACCTAAGCCAAGTGGCTGGCATCATTTCCACACTGGAAATGGGCCTCCTTTGCTGACGTTGAGGAATATCGAAGACAATATTTTTTGCAAACAAACTTCATCTTCCTACTCTAATACATTATCCTTTCTTACCTCCAATTGAAGTCTGCCATCCAAAGCACTCACTGTTCTATACATGGCTATTCAAAATCAAGATGTGGCTATCTAATGAGGAGCGAATGCATTTGATAATTGTTAATACTTGTTGTCAGCAGATACTCTATGCAAATCGATTCCAGATAAGCTGATGCGCCCAGAGGAATCGGCACATGCCTAGCTCAATGAAGCCACTGTTATTCGATCTGCAAAATAGATCAAGCAAGAAAATGTTAGTAACGCCAAGGTTCAAAACAAGCCAAGAACAGCCAAAGTTCAAAACAAGAGAAGAAGCCGCCTATTAGCAGTCGCATGCCTACCTGCAAAGGCAACTAATGGATAGAGGCGAAGATACAGAGCGACAGGATCTCGGGCCTAGGCAAAAGGGGCTTGCCAGCTAAAACTCGATGCACCATGGCTATGGCTATCGAGCTCGCTTTGTACACAAGCCAACTTCTCATCTACACGATCTGTCAAATGATCTGCCACGTGGACGGTCAGTAACGCCCCAAGTTTGCCACATTTTGCACCCTACCCTCGCCGCTCAGCCGTCGGTTCGTCATACGTGGCGCCTCCCACGGCCAAATTCGCCCCATATCATAATATATATATGCATCTGGACTCACCTAATATAAGAATGAGATTCCACTGACGGCAATTGATGCCTGGAAGTTGAAACTCGGCCAATCGTGTTGAACGATTCCAAACTTCCCTTGTTTTTTGTGATTCCACTAGCAGAGGTAATTGAGCTTTGGATTTTGCTTCGGTAGATGATGTGGATGCTATTAACAGCCGCTTAACTATCAGGGGATTCATCCCGTTTTTTAGCAGCAGAATCAATTACCCCACTCCAGATCTTGACACGAATCGAAACAACGGAATAGTTTTTTTGTGGAAGAACTACCTCCGCCGTAGTGGAATCGATGCATCCTGCTCTCGTAGTTTAGTTTTTAGGGTATTTGATGCCACCTAGTTAACTGCGACTTCCGGCAGTGGAATCTCAGCCTAAGTTTCAAAAAAACTTTCTATTTTGAGGCTGAGGTGTTCTAGAACATTCTAATATATTTTTTTTTACTCTATGTAAAATTTTGAAAAAAACTTTCTATTTTTAGACAAAAGTGTTTACCTATGTGTAAGAGAACATTCTAGAAAATTCTATTTCGAATCTTTGCAAATTTTTAAAAAACCTTCTATTTTTAGATTGATGTGGTTACCCATACACATCTAGAAGCTCAAGGCTGGCATTGAAGAGCTTTCTAGAATAGCCTTAACATTCCATAATTTTTTTCGAATATCCTAAAACTTTCCAAAGCATTCTAGAACTTTCTAGCCAATAATCAGTGCCCATCCTAATGTGGATAGCCTCCTTATATACTGGTGAAGGATGCTCTTTTTTACATCTGTGGATATGGGATATTTATGCATGCCCTAGATTCTAGAACAATATTGAACATTCTAGAACCATTAGGATCAGAGGCACCCTTAAGTATATATGGAACGACATTTTTTTCAATTAATTAAGGCCTAGTCTAGTAATTGGAATGGGGGGCTTGGGGGGCAATGACTAGGGTCCCCTCAACAATATAAAAACTTTTGAAAGCCTCTCCTTAAGGCCTGAGCATGCAACGTGGACCGTAGGATCTTGGGTGCAAATAACGGCCGAGATCGCGTAAGTCAGCGTGAGCCGTAGGATCGTCCACCTCATCGGTGGACGGTCAGAAAAATCAACACACACCACTGCATCTGAGCCGTCCAGGGTGCATATGTGGCGCCTTCCACGGTCAGGATGGCCTGAAATATCGTAGCCTACTAATAATATACATATTTTGATACTAAGGATATACTAGTAAAGGGTGCCCGGCGTTGCCGAGCATAGTTACAGGCCTGTTGTAGGCAATGATGATGTTGTAAAAATACTTAGATACATGTAGCGCAAATGTTGATGATAAATATAACTTGGATAAACTACATCATACATGCTACAAAGTAGAAAATGAAATAGTTCTTCCTTGAAGGCAAAAATGTTTATATAATCCTTTGCATTCATCGCATTGCATCGCTTAAAAACCAAGGATAAGAAAAGTATAAGTAGACATGAAATTCTGGGCATGGGGAATGATCTTGCTAAATTTGAAAGGGATCAAGAGAGGTATAGAAGAATGGAGACAATATGTTCAGTGGCTCAAAAATACATATTTGTTCTATTCCCGTTTAGATTTGAAAAGGGGTCGATATTTGTTCTATTCTAGGTTATTTATTGAAAAATTCATATTTGTTGATTTCTCTCTTCTAGGTGACATGAAATAGAAGCCATTCTAGGTTATTTATTGAAAAATTCATATTTGTTGATTTCTCTCTTCTAGGGGACATGAAATAGAAGCCATTGACAATGCAGTGGGCATTTGTCCAAGGAGCACTAATCTTGAAATATCTGATATTGCAACATTTTGTTGGTCCCTTCAATGATGGAAGCAAGATGTGACTAAAGTGGCACTTTGAAGATAGGTTTGGATGAAGTGCTTCAATGTTCCTTTGTCTGGAGCTTGAAATATAATATTACCCATGTGACAATCCTTGTGCACCGGTGATTTGGCAAATGAATGAAAGAAAAAATGAACGTTAAGCGCCAGCGCCTTAGAACCTCCACGCTACTGGGAGAACCTCCCAGCCCCGATGGATGAGGCTTTGCTCGAAGCTGTTCTCCAGGGGCTGGGAATTGTTCATATCCCAGTGGAAATTCAGGATTCAGTATTAGTCATTGAGAATTTGATTAGGGAAGCAGTAGAATCGAATTCTAGGATAGGTTTTTGTAGATTTGCGTTCAACTCCTTCTTTTTGTGCATTCTTTGCTTACAGATCTGGGTCTTTAAGAGTGGCAGCCCACAATTCCCAGCCCTATATCGGTCTTGGGAATAGATATGAGAGAAATTTGTTTATGATGAGTGCTCCCTTGGAATTTGGGGTGGAACCAGTTTATCATTGAAACGCTTTCTTGACCTTGACCATCACAACATATCAGGAGGCGAGATCTAGGCGTGGTGGTGTGGAGATTCCTAGTTTCTAATTAGTTTTAGATTTGGCTTGGGCCGTAATGGGTTTGGGGCCCGTCAAGCAAGGTCTTTTTAGGATTAGTCATTTTGGGATTTTTGATAGTACGGCCTGTCAGCTTTTATGTCATATCGGGGGAATTATCTCGGGGGATGCGGAAAGACATCAAGTGCAGTTATCTCTGATTTTGGAAAAATTGGGGAAAGGAAGCCGAGGTTACAGTCTGCTTTCTGGTAACGGTTGTCTTGGCGGAGTGCGCAGGTAGACATAGTCGAGATCGATAGCTAGCATGAAAACAAAGGCTGGAAGTTCCAATCAGAAATGGAGTATAGAGGATGAAGAATGGACGCAGATATTCTGGCTAGAGGATAGGCGAGATAAGGCTTGGAGTGTGCTTAAGGAAATTTACACGGGTTTGGAGATAATCAGAGATCAGCAAAGGGCAGCGGCTTTTTGCATGGGGGTAAACGAAGAAATAGGAATCGTGGCCTGCAAGGAGAAACTGAAAGGGATTGATAAAGACTACATGGACGGAAGGGCGAATGACAGAGACTGGGTTTGGAACACATTCGGTTTTGTGCAAGAAATGGATAATACCCTCTATAAACTCATCACTGTGAAGCAAGGCCACTCAAACAATTGTTTATGCTGAAAAAACAAGCATATTTAGAACTTTCATGGATGAACTGTTATCAAAGGTAAAGAACCTTATAATTGTTTGGGATGGGTTGAAAGAAGGCTCCAAGGCGAGTATCAGGTTAATCAAAAGATGGGGAAGCGGAGGATCATGTTATAGAAAGGCAACGAAAATCATTCAAATCGGGGCTTGCCATGGACCAGTCCATAGAAGGGATATCCACCTCTCTGGAAGTTTATCAGCTCAGAAGAAAGAAGCAGGCGAAAACCTGTGAAATCAAGGATTCAAATGGGTTCTTCAACCCCATGGAGGTCAACTCCTGTGATTGCGGAAATTGTGAAGAAATCAAGCTCTCCAACCTGAACCTGACAAAAACGAAGATTGGGGAAAATAAGATCATCAACTCCATCCCGGTAATAGGAAAGAACGACAAAGCAAAAGGTGTGATTTCTTCCCCATTATATAAAAATATTCTTTTAGGGGAAAAGCCGGCTACTTCTACTAACCCCGGGAGGGAGAATGTTAGAGATGGTGATTTTATTGATATGTTTGGTGTGCCTGATTCATCGGCTACTAACATCTTCTCTAAAAAAGGTCTCTTGATTCATTTCCCGCGCAATTGTCCTGCTCAGGGGGACATTAAGACCTGGATAACCAAATCCCAGCACATTCCGATCATGTCGATCCTCAAGCTAGATAGTAAAACCTTCCAGATTGTGTGTAGGGATGAGGTCTGTGTTGAATATATCTTAAAAAGGAAGTTGGACTCCATTGCCAACTCCCCTTTCTACATCATGAAGTGGAGTCCAGATTTCATTCCGGGTTCAGAAAGGGAGATCAGAATTGGATCACTTTTCCTAATCTCCCTCCAGCTTTTTGGACCCGCACTCATTTATTGACCCTCTCTGAAAATTTGGGGGAAGTTATAGATATCAATATCCCTCAAACTAACTTCCCTTCCGTGTGTATTTCCAAAAAAATCAACTCTGAATGGAGAAAAAAGATTAAAACAAGAGTGAAAATTAATGAATATTTGGAAATCACTGTTAATTACTCCAAATGGTCGGTCCCTGGGTTGGAGAATAATGAAGCTCCCCCCCAGAAACTCAAGCAGGTTTGGATGCCAAAGAAGATGAAGGAGAAGGTGGGGGATAAGGATTCTATTATGCCAGCCCATTTTAATGATCAGAAGATCCTAAGCGACAAAATGAAAGTGTCTAATATGGTTCATGATCACAAGGATTACATCGACACCCCTAGTGTGGAAATTAAAGATAACATGGTCCTAATTTAAAAAAACATTAACATGTCAGTGAGAATCGACACAGGGGACTTCATTTTTTCGGTGCCGGACATTCCCGACCTATTGATTCAAAAAAGAGAGGCAGACATTTTGGATAAAATTGAGGGGATTCTGGATACTGAAGATAAAGGCTGGAAAATCGTTGATAAAAGAAGCAAACCATCCAAGCTCGAATTGAGTATGGTAAGTATAAAGTTTGATGGATAGAAATATAGATTGTATTACCTGGAATCTCCAGGGCCTCAACAATAGCATGAAAAGGGATAGATTAAGGGTATGTCTTTCCTCCCTTACCCCTGATTTTCTGTTCATCCAAGAACATAAGATTCACGATGCTGATCATGAGACCATTCTAAGTAGATCCCTTCCTCCTAATCTCAAGGTTTGGTCTATTCCTGCTAATGACTCCTCTGCAGGAATTGCCATTGCATGGAATAATAATTTGAACCTGTCTGACACTTATATGATTAATGGGAAAGATGGTAAGTGGCAGATTCTCTTATGTACCTGTTTTAAGATTAGACTTGCTTTAGTTAACATCTATGCTTTTAACAATCCAGGGGATAGAGTTGATATTTGGAGAAAAGTTAAAATTAGTTTGGACAACTTAGAATTTGATGATTGTATCTTAGGGGGAGATTTAAATATGGTAACTAACAGCTTTATGAAGAACAAAAATTTTAGGCCTCTGGGGAAGCAGGAGAAGGCAGTTTGGTCTGACCTAATCCGAGGGCATAATCTAACTATGGCCAGAACCAAAGCTAACTCTTATAGCTGGACAGACAAAAGGGTGGATCCAACGTTATGTCTCCATGACAGGTTTTACTTATCCGAGAATCTATGGAATCAAAGTAACAGAGTAAATAATTTGGAAGGATACACCCTTTCGGATCATTTCCCTCAGCAGCTAAGGATTTCGGCTGCTAATGATGTCAGAAAGAGAAAGACATATTTCAAGCTCAACACTAACCTTCTTGAGCATGAGGAGTTCATGACTAGGTTCCAGCAAGTCTTAGACAATCATCCTAAACCAAATGGTAGTACAGGGTGGATGCATTGGTGGATCCAATTGTCCAAGGATATCAAAATTTGGCTTAAAGAATGGGGAAAATCTGTACATGCTCAAAAAACAGCTCATCTCCAGGAATTGAGAAATAGGCTTCTTATTGCCAGTGATGTAGACAAGGATGGGATTCGGTCAGAAATTGAAAGAGAGGAGATAAGAATTGCTGAGGGGTGGAGGCTGAAGGCCAAAATAAGGGAAATTAAGCATGATGAGAGGAGTAGCTCCAAGTTCTTTTTTGTCAAAGCCAAAGGTAGAGTGAAGAGGAACCATATCTTTGAGATCAGGGTTGGGAATGAGGATATCTCGAATGAAGATCAGATAAAGGTGGCTGCTGCAAATCACTTTAAAAATATCATGGGTACTAATCAGGACCGCCAGCTGCAGGCTATGGATAGATTCATCAACCTTCAAGCTAAGGTTAACCCTGAGGACAACTCAGATATTGAGAAACCCTTCTCTGCGGCTGAATTGTTAAGTATTGCCAAGGATATGGAAAAAGGCAAAAGCCCGGGTCCAGATGGGCTCCCTGTGGAGTTCTATATTAAAGCATGGCCTATTCTTGGAGATAGTATTGCATGCCTGGCCAATGAGTTCAGGGTCCGTAAATGCATGGATGCGAGGATAAATACTAGTCTGATCACGCTCATCCCTAAAATTGAGGTCCCTGTTACCTTCTCGGATTATAGGCCCATATCCCTTTCCAATGTGGTATATAAACTGATTTCTGGTGCTGTTGCTAAGAGATTGAAGTCGGTATTGGAAAAGATTATTAGCACTTCCCAGGCAGCCTATCTGAAGGATAGATTTATTTTAGATAATGTGGTTACAACGATTCTCGGGCTGAATTGGGCCAAGGACACAAACCAGGATATTGCTCTTATTAAGCTTGATATAACTAAAGCCTTTGACTCTGTAAGCTGGATCTTTCTTTTCAAATGTTGTAAAGCCTTAGGCTTCTCCAATGAGGTAATTCTCCTTTTTAAAGCAATTCTTTCTAACTCTAGATCCTCTGTTTTAATTAATGGGGAATGTGGACCATTCTTCCCCCTGCTGAGGGGGGTCAAACAAGGTTGTCCATTGGCCCCATTCCTCTTCCTTATTGTCATGGAGACCCTTCACAGCAAACTGGAGGAAGCCAAAAGCACTAATTTGATTCAAGGCCTCTCCCTTCCAGGAAATGGAGGCTTGGATCAGATTTTGAATGGGCATTTTGCAGATGATACATTCCTGCTCGTCTCGATGGATAACAGATCACTCATCAACACTCAAGCCATACTGGAAGACTTTGGTGAAGTTTCGGGATGTAAGATCAACCCTTTGAAATCTAAGATTGTGGCCAAAGACCAGGTAAAAGGAGAGCAAACGGCTGCTCTCATGGGCTGTAAGTATATTTTACCAACTACCTCTTCCAAAATTTTAGGTGTCCCTATGGCCTTAAAAGGCAGTCCCTCTGATATATGGGCAGATATCATTGAGAAATTTCAGAGAAAGGTGGACAGTCTGAATTCCAAGTATATCTCTAAACAGGGCAGGGCCATAATAGCTAATTTTATTATTTCCTCTTCTCATGTTTACCAGTCCTCTGTTATCCTGGCACCTAAGAAAGTATCCTCCAAGCTCCAGAGTATTATAGGTAGGTTTATCTCTTGTGGGCAGAATAAGAGGTGCTGGACTCCGATATCTATGAAGGAGTGTTGTAAGAACAAGAAGTCAGGAGGGCTTGGTGTAATCAATATCGAAAAGCAGGGGATTGCCTTGGCTGCTAAATATTTCTTCAATGCTGCTCATGACAAGATCAACCACCCGATTTCTATAATAATCAGGCACTATTTAACCAGGTGTCACCCCTAGTCTTCCCCATGCTATTTATTTTCCCTTTACTGTCCCAAATTCCATACCGGGCCTCATCAAAAAGTGGATTAGGGCCTGGAATCTGGTAAAGGGGATGTTCACTTGGAAAGAGGGGTTATCTCTAGATCAGTCCATATTTTGGAACCCAGCTCTACTCACGAATAATCCTTCTCTTTGTCTGGCCTGCCACTTCCCGGATCAAGCTAAACTATGGGATAATAAGGGCATCCACTATATCAGAGATATGTTTAATGAGAATGGGATTATCCCTTTCAGGGAATCGAAGCTTTATGGAGAGAATGATAATTGTGAAGCCTTGTATAATAACATTTGTACCACGCTTGTCCAAGGGAAGTGGGCGAATGGGGAAAGTAACTGGAACCATAATGGGAAAGCTGAATTTACAGTGAGAACAGCTTACAGATTCCTTATGAATGATCAGGGTATTACAATGCATAACAAGTGGCAGATTGGGGCAGAAAGATGTATCAGGAACCTTAAGTTTATGTGGTCAAGCCCAATCCCACCTAAGGTCAAATCCTTTATGTGGCAGTTGTGGCACAAGGCTCTTGCCACTAATCAGAAGAGATTTAAGTTGCATATGGCAGATTCAGATGTGTGCCCCAGATGTTTGGCCCATAGGGAGGACGTGGACCACTTATTTAGGGAATGCATTTGGTCAGAGTGGGTTCTGGAACTAGCCTCAGCTTTTACTGGGACTGACCTCAATGCTATCAGTTCCATTGAACTCTTCATGCCAGATCAGCCTAGGGATTGGAGAATTTACATCATTCTATGGAGGATCTGGAAGGGCAGGAATAATTTCATTTTTAACTGTAACATCACTCATCCAGAGGCTGTTATTAAGCAGATAGAATATGATATAAAATGGATAATAGCTGCAGGTTAAGTCTTCTTGAATTCCTCATCTTTTTCTCATATTTTACTGGTTGCTTTTCAGGAATCATATTCATGCTTGTTCGAAAACTCAAGTGGAAAAAGATCGATCCGAGAACAAATGAGCAGTGGATCAAAGTATTCGGCCCCCCAGATGGTGAGAGTCATGACGAGACATGTGGATGTGATTGTTCCTGTGATCAGTATCCGGACGTCAGAAGAGCCCTGCTGTGCGAAGCCAAGGATAATCGAGGGAGGTTCAACATGGCAAAAGCCGAGGCATGCCTATGTGCCTTTTGCACACTATCAGCTATGGTCAGAGGACGTGGTCGCAAATCAGCCAATTCCAATTTAAAATCCTATTTTTAGGATGTTGGTGTTATCTAAAAATACTGTTATGGATATCTATTTTGGGCTTAATCTTCTACTTATATATAGGAGATAAACAGGGGTTACACTTCCCTTCAAAAAGTAATTTTGTAACTTTAACTTAACTTTATTAATATATCCTCTACGGCCTTCAATCAAAAAAGACAATCCTTGTGCACCAATGCTTAATATTGAAATGCTTGATATTGCTAGGATATGCTAGGGTGGGAGCAATTTCTAGATGGACTTGATGAAGTACCTTAAAATTCATATATATAAAGCTTAAATTGCTGAATTTTATAAGCCTTGGGTTATACACTAATATTGTGGTGATCTATAATACTTTACAACGCTACAATGAGGCTACATATCACTACCTATCAGACAGCAGTACAAAACACATGTTGTTAGGATCCTGCAATGCCTTTCTTGGCAATAAGCGCTCTGCCTCTATCATGCTTGCCTCTCCTCATTCAACCTGCAAAATAATATGCGCATCAAATAGAAGCGCAATTAGACCTTGCAAATAGTCACACGTTTAACTAACCTTAAGAATTAGTTAATAGAATGATTGCTTTTATTAACCTCTACAGGAGGACAATCAGATCTATGCGACCAACAAATAAAGATGTTGTCAATATAGAGCTAGTGGTGAATAAGAACGCCAACCTAAAGGCATGTATTTCAAATCAAAATATTATAAAGTCCTAACTCTTGGAAATTAAAATCGTTCCAATATTCAAGTGTTGGGAGCTATAATTCTCTGCGCTGTTGTTACATTTTCGTGATTCTTGGTCACATCCTACCTACTCTATATGAGGGCGATGAACACAACATAGTATACACGCATGAAAACAAATGGCACATTAAACAGAAAAAACAAATGTAGGGCACCTCTTTATTTGCTGAAAGGAAGTAGTTTCAAAAACAGCCACTTGCAACAATTGACCTGCGAAACCAATTAGTAAAAAATCAAGTCAGACCTCAAACAACGAACATAATAAAAGAAAGGGATAATCCTAGAAGTTCTGGATAAACCAATCTATGAAGGATTTTCATCTAGCAACTAATTTTCTGCAGAATATTTCGTATAGCAAAATATCTTGAGAAATTGCATTTATAGAGGACATGCACAAACACAAACTTAAAACGCTGTGAGAAATCTAAGCAACAATCATTGTCTCAGATATTCTTCCACCTGAATACATCTTGCCAAGTCTCTCTGTTCAGAAAAAATCAACTTGCTTTAAGTAACAGATAAAAAGATCTAACTGCCCATTTTTAGTGATGAGGAATTCAATTTTGTGCACCAGATGAAGTAAACAAATAGGCTCAATTATATTACATAGATAGGACAATAACCTTTAAACAGAAATACCTTCTACTCGGCATTTTTCCTCAGATGTTATTTTTCTTTATGCAAATGGTTCCATTTCGAAATAAGGGTAAGAAGCAAAAATCATTTTCCAATTTTGCCACATCTTAGGTTAGCCTAGGCTTTCCTGCAATCCAAAAAACAAAGAAAAGCTAATAATCAAGGACATACTATATGAACATGTTACATGAAAAGAACATGAGAAAATGCTAGAATTCCTTTGTGCTCTATGCTGTGAATCACCAAGAACTGAATTGCCTTCATACGTTGATAGCATGTGAGCAAAAGATAGCCATTTCAGGATCTTGTGAAAAAAGAAAACTTTAGTAGTCCATTTACTTTAGTAGTCCATTTGTGTGTAGTCACTTTAATATAAGAACAAAGAGAAATAGATGCAACATACCTCTGTAAGAGAGCATTCACGGTAGCAAAAACTGCTTTTAGCATACCAACACAAATATAGCATTAGATAGAGCTGTACTAAGAATAACAGATAGAGCTGTACTAAGAATAACTCTGTTCTACATACTAAAAAGAATGAGCCAGATTGTCATGCGGAAAATGACATTGGCAAGAAAATGAGGAACTACTAAAACTTGTTTTATTCTTGACTAAAACATCTAACAGCATATTTTAAGAAGATTTGTGCCAGCACCATCAGTCTTTATTGGGATGGGATATTTAACATTCTTTTAGGAAGAATATAATATCCCCAGCTCTTGATTCAATTCCATTTACAACAACCAAATTCTCAAACCATTCTACCTCACTCCAGCTATTGAGATGACACTTATGGTGTATGAGATGCTCAAGAAACCGTTGTAAACTTCAGAGGTGGCAAACTGAGTTTTCTCAAGCATAGAAGTTTTTCCCTGTATATCATTCCATTATTTTCTCTAAACTTTTGCCATAATCCCTCTTATATTCATCATATTGACCGTCTTGTCTGGAAGCAGGAGAACCAATAGATAAACTAAATAACACCTTAAAGCCGATTGTTCTTTCTCCTTGCACGGAGCTGCTACACAAAATGTTCTTGGTGATACATTGCTAAGCCACCATATGATATTGAAACTGTCTTTGAAACTTCATTTATCTTTGAACACAAAGGTTCCTGCATGACTGAGGTTTCTCTGAAGAGATGTTAATGCCCGCCAAATGTTGAGCCACTTATAAGAATATGATGTGTGGCTCTCCAACTGCAAGTTCTTGCATTCAATTGCTGCCTATATCAAAACTTCCATAAGTTAAACTGGATGGCTAAGGTTTAATTCTGATAATAATAGACCAAGATAAGGCTTAATTCTGATAATAATAGGCCAGCGCAAATCTTATCTGCCTTGGCAACTCCACATCAGTATCCTCCAGAAATAAATTTGCTAGTAGGTTTCCCTTGGCATCTGCTGTCATATCTAAGCCTACACAAACAACATTCAACACTTATATGTATTCAAGCTTAAGAGAGAGTAGCTTTGCACTTATTATCCTCCAATACACTCATCATCTTATATTTGAAGCACCACAGCAAGAGGATGGGAAGCCTGTGGTTTGAAAAGCCTGTGCTGTTTGAATAACATCCTTCTGTTTGCCTTCCTGACATGCTTTTTGGCTTTCATAGAGCTTTCTAGCTATGGCGGAAGAAACGGCCTAGAATAAGAGAAAATGCTATGCTAAATACTTGGATATGTATTTCTTCATCAATCAGAATAACAAACCATGAGAGGCGAAAGGAGGTGTTTGCTCACATGTGAGATCTCAGGGCTGGATTGAAAGCCAGAACTTCTAGGCAGGGCAGTATTTTTACCTCGGAGTTTCTCAACCATGCTCTGCCTCATCAGCAACCTGTTGTTGCATCCTTATTAGTACAAAATTTTCGAATAAGAATTGGCAATCAAATGCATCATCTTGCTTTGAAACTTCATAAATAGAGAGTAACAAAGAATTTTGCAGAAGCTATGATGAAGAAAGTTACAAAAAAATTACCTCCATTCCTCATATAAAGAGGATTCTTGAACCCAAATTGGTTCGCGGTTGGAGTAGTATCAAATCGGCCTCTCAACAAAAATAAGGTTGCATGAGGAAAGGAATGACAGAAATACATGGTAGATCCACATTCTTCAACGTCGAGTTCCACTATGTGCTGGCTCGAGCTCTTGTCGGCAAAAGCACCCAAGCATCTAGCACCAGCAGAGTTCGCAGGAGAAGAAGCTAGGTTCGCGTCTTCTGCCATCACAGTGCCTTGGTCCTTTGCTCCCGTGAGAGTGAGAAGGAATAGCCATAAAACTGTGTTAACTCTCAACCATAAAGATCGAGAGATTATCGTAGGATCAAGTAATCCACCACACAAAAGATTTGCTAGCGATTTTTGGAAGCACCAGAATATTCCAACAATCTTAGGAAATTGTGCTTAAAACAAAACCAAAACCCTTTCTCACCAAACCGGAAAATCCCAAATTAAAAAGGTTGATTGGTAAGCATATAGATAGATAGCATTTTAACGTCTGCACAGGGAGTCCATGGAAACCACAAAGTGCTATATAATAGTACAATGAACAGAGCTAGCATAAAGGCCAAAATAAACACACCAAGAGGGGCAATGCCCCATTATGTTGGCAAATGCCTTATTCTAATTTTTTTTTTTGGAAAAAAGTTTATTGTAAAATATGGGGGTCAAAGCACGTTGTAGTGGATCACTTGGCATGTCCCCCCGTCCCCCCTTTTGTTCCAAACAAACAGATGGGAAGGATTTATGCCGAGACTCAATTCAAATTCCAAACAAACAGATGGGAAGGATTTATTCCGAGGGAACGCACCTCCATCACTTTATTCAGCAGTAGCAGAGTCTTTTCTTGCCTAAAGATATTGGATGCTGCATTAGAAAAGAAATCAGATAAGTTTTCTCAGATTTTCAGACTCATGCACCAGCTAAGAACTTAGCACATATTCCACATGTCAAAGATTGAAACCATGTTTTATCATTATATGATACAAGAATCCAGATTCATAGCTCACATGCATTTCCCATGCATTTATATCAAGAACAAGATTGAGCAATGCAAACAATACCAATGATATTACAGAGAACACATCACATTCATGTACTACCACAATCAAATGTCTAGTAGTCAACAAGAGCATGTTGGCATGATGCAACCGATATTATATAACTATGTCATCTAAGAATTTAGCATGTTGAGATATATCATACAAGAGCATATAGAAGTCTCAACATTTCCTCCCATAAAGAAAGCTCATCCTAGGATGCTATTATGTCCAATGCACTAGTTATCATTTTACATAGCAAATTATCACAATGTCCCTATAGAGCTATTCCCCCATATCCTCCTCACGTCATCCAGCACCTCCAGCGCTCACTTATCAGGGGCAGATGGTAGAGGTCACATCCAGCTACAAGTACCTGGGGGTGGAATTTCCGTCCTCAATGTATTGAGATGCATCCATCCGCCTTCGGGTGACCGCAGGTTGGAAGGCGCTGTACGCAATGCAAAACAATAGTCACAGGGCAGAGCTGATGGACCAGGGGCCACCAATCCACATTTGTTCCGTGCACCGGTGGGCGGTTCTTCTGTATGGGGTCGAGGTGTGGGGCCTAGTGGTATCTTTGGCGACTTGGAACGACTTGGAGCAGGTCCTGAAGGCATTTTTGACGCGGGCACTTGGGGTCAAGCCCTCAGTTCCATATCAGATCTTGTTGCAGGAGACAGGATTCATGCCCCTGCAGCATGCGACCCTCGATAGACACATTGTTTATTTTAAGGTGGCCAAGATAGGCGACACTCGCTCCCGCGACTTGGCTTACGCTGTGCTGAAATGAGCCCAAGAATCGACTCAGGGCTTGTTGGAAGGACAAGAGAGCCCGGTGGCTGGTCTTGGTTGGGCGTAGAGGCACATAGGTGCGACCCGGGAATTTATCGCTGGCCGGGATAGGCCGAGGGGGTACTTGGACTCTTGTTTCTGGGAAGCTGCGGGACCACAATGCTCGAAGGGTAAAGATGGCACACTACAAATAGCACATAAACCCCACCCTAGTTCGAGGCCCACAGCTCTACCTGCGTTCTCAGTTGCCCATGAAGAAGCGCAGGATCATCGCGTCCATTCGAACAGGGGCCCACCATCTTCGGCTTAAGACGGGTCGGTGGATTGGAGAGCCGTGCCAGGACAGGCTTTGTCAGTGTTGCCTGCTGGGGGTTGTTGAGGATGAAAGCCATGCCTTCTAGAGCTGTCCAGCCTATAGTCAGATTCGGGCTCGCTACGCCCTCTTGGTGCGACCTGGTGCGCCCTTCGCCGACGAACTACTACTCGAGACGCCGTCGGGTTCGATCCTTGGCTCCTACCTCCAGGAGGTTTTGGATCTGCAGACTCACCTCTGTCCCCGCGCGCCTACCTGAGGTGCCGGGAATTCATGTGTATATGTATATTTGTACAGCTGCCATTAGGCTTGTTGCTGCGACAGTTTTTCCCTCATAAGGGGGTTTTTTAATCCGGGTAGCAACGGGCTTGCTGCACCAGTGTAATTTGGGTCCCATAGGCCGATTGGCCTCCGCGGACGATAAAAGAACCTTCCTTCCTTCCTTCCCTCCCTCCCTCCCTCCCTCCCATAAGGAATGCAACATCTCATATTAATTTGTCAATAATGACTATGTCACACGATTTCTTTAGCTTTGATTTGTGATTTGTCTTTATTAAATCGATTAGCCAAGATGCATCTATTCTTTTTACTAACAGCTAGTATGATTCATTTTCTTATGGATCATTGATTCTTCAATCAATCACCATCAATATTTGTAACGTAATCCGAAAGTCTTCAGATACAATTCAATACAATCCAAGAACATCACTTAAGCAAATCAAGAGCAATCCCTAGTGTAAGACTTAATAACTCATCTGAGGAAAACTACTTCAAGAATGGTTCCATGGCATCTTCTATCTGTTTTCCTTCCAAAGTATCCCCTCCTTTTAGCTCCTAGCTTCAGGAATCAAACTAGACAAGAAGATACATATAGTGCAGTCAATCTTGACCCATCGTCACTCTTTCTATCATAACTCCGGCATATGGACGAATTAAAGCCTAATCAGAATCAATTCGAAACCCTAATTGATATCTTTTCTAATAAAGTAAAAATCATCTAAAACGATCTCTAGTCACCAAAATATGATGCTTCAAAGTTTGACCAAAAAAATTGCCCAAAAATTGCTCCTTCTAAATCATTCCAAAAACCCTCACAACAAGCTATTCTCTTGGCTTTTATTCTATGGATTTTGTATAAAAGATAATATATTCAACGTATGTAATATAGGTAAGACTCCAAACCACATGCATAAAAAAGACAAGGTATGAGGATGCCACGCATCTACACATTCCATTACATCTACCTATTTTGCACAAGCGTTACATCTACCGCTTATGCACGCTTATGTATAATGCCCAACACTCGGCACACCACCTCTAACACTACCTGTATTGAATCTTTTTGAAATGCGCCGATACAGTAATAAGGGATCAAGTCACTGAAATATTCCACAGCATAGTCCAGACAGGGATATCAGACAGATGGGTATATGACAAAATAATACCCCTACACAAGGGAGGCAGTAGGGATGAGCCAGGAAACTACAGAACAATAATGGTAAGCTCTATCTTCGCAAAGTGGTTTGGGAAGGTCTTGGATAATAAATTGAAGTACTGGACAGAAACAGAAAATCTAAGAGTACAGGGGCAAGCGGGTTTCCGGCCTGAACACTCGACCGCAGACCACATGGTCACCTTCCGAATAGTAATAGAGCAAACCAAATCACAATGTAAGAAGATATGCTGCTTTGTAGATTTCAAAAAGGCATTTGATACCGTCCCAAGAGAAAAGTTGTTACAGAGGCTGGTAGACCTAAGAGTGCCAGAGGGCATGATAGATTCTATATTACACGATTATACCAGAGAGTGTACGCCAAAATGGAGCAAGAGGGACAGACAATAAATTGTGACACAGAAGTAAAATAAGGGTGTCCATTATCTCCAACACTATTTGACATATACATTGACGCCTTATAGAAATTCATAGAAGAAGGACATGAAGATATGGATGCTCCGACTCTAGGAGACACCAAAGTACCCATAATGCTATACGCAGATGACTTGAGCATGATGGCTACCAAGGCTAGGGGTATGCACAAGTTACTAGGGCTACTATAAGCTTTCTGCAGTAAGACAGGTCTGTCAGTGAACCTAACAAAGACCAAGATAGTCACATTCGGAACTAAGGCTAGACACAAATCCTTCAAGTATATGGGTGCAAAATTGGAGGAAGCTACAGAATATAAATACCTAGGATATGACACTCATGGTATTGGCAAATGGTCTAAAGGAGCGGATGCCAAGTTTCAGTCAGCCATAGGAAGCTATTACACAATGAAAAACTTTTGCAACAGGAGCAGAATAATTGATTGGGAGATCAAATGCTACATGTTCAGCATGGTGGTTGCGTCAACACAGTTGTACGGATCAGAGGCATGGGGACCTGGTCTGTCAGACAAGAAATGGGAGAAGCAGGAAGGTATTTTGAGGCAACGGCACTGGCAGGAATTCAAAGTGAGGATGAGCACATCTTTGACAGCCATGGTATACGAGACAGGCCAGAGACCAATGGAGATTAGAGCCTGGGAAAGGACCATCAGATATTTGCTGAGAGATAACATGGGTGGACATACGGAGAAGCTATCTATAATTGCAATTTGGGAATCGGCCAAACTCCACATTACTGCAGGTGGTGGATAGTTCAGAGAAGTAGCAGTTTGGACCAGAGAGATGGGAATGAAGCTGAACGACATATTAAATGAAGGGAAATGGAGTGAAGAATGGGTAGACAGAGCGACACAAGCGTGGCTACAAAAGCACAGCGGCCCAAAAAACACTCTGGCTGAGAGAAATATTCAACCCGAACTAACTGATAGGACAAAAAACGTATAGGGATAGCCGAATAAGGAAGGCAAGAAGAGACACCTTAGCAAGATTCAGAATGGGCAGCCATGACCTAAGAATTGAGAGGGACAGATGGAGGAAAGTGGAAAGGGAGAACCCAATCTACAGAATTTGTGACACCGGGAGAATAGAGGACGAGAATCACATGCTCAATGAATGTAAAACATACGAAGACATAAGAAACATGTACAGTTCTATAAGTTGGGGACAAAACGACACACACCCTTATGGTAAGAGAGGAGACAAAAGCGGATTTAGCAGATGCAATCAATGAGATGGTAATTAGACACCGTGAGGTGCACAAAGACAAAGGGCTTGTGATATGAACCACTGTAGCACCCAGGACACTAATTGTATTGTATTGTATTCTATTCTTCTATACCACCTCTATCTTTGGGCACACCACCTCTATCTTTGTATGGTACAATCTCAATTGCATTCTTGTATGTTTTGATCTTGTCCACAACCTGTACTAAAGTACAATCGCAATTGCATTCTTGTATGTTTTGATCTTGTCCGCAACCTGTACTAAATCTTTTTGACACATACTTTTGTGTTTTGAACAATGTTTATGAAATGTGCATTAATATTTGACAATGTGTTTGGGATGGTTGCTTTATGAAATGATCGGGTTTTTTTTCTGACTTTAAAAAAGACGAAAGCCATGGACTTTGGTTTTCCATGCAAATGGATCCATTAGATAAAGTAATATCTAAGGAATCTTGATATCCATTAAGTGGCAGTTTTTTCTTAGTGAAGTTTCCTTTTCCATAAAGGCATCCAAGTGCTGACAAACATCAGCATGAAGGGTTTATGGAACAACTTAATCGTTGGATATTTCTAGCAAGAGCTCTTTCTCAAACTTTCCTTTCTGCACTTTTGTTTTTTTCCCAAATTGATTCGGCGGTGCATCTCTTCTAAATTATCCAGTTTCATCCCGCTGTGAGCAAAGCATATTTCATCATTTAAAACACGGTACAACATCAGAAACTCAGTTCACCTCTTAATGGATAAGATATACAAATTGGGCAGCAGATGGGGCAGGAAAGATGTGATCTGCCATTGTACATCATTGCAACTATACACATGGACAAATAAATATTCACACTAAAACACAGGGCACCCCTTCACTACAATGCCTGGAGCTGTAGGACAAGCAGCAAGAGGGCAATGATCAACCTGCGTTCCCCACCACTTAATATTTCTCTTCACATTACTTAACTACCCGAATCATTCACATTACTTAACTACCCACAGGCAATTACACT
Organism: Isoetes taiwanensis; assembly: GCA_021234155.1. Classification (NCBI taxonomy): domain Eukaryota; kingdom Viridiplantae; phylum Streptophyta; class Lycopodiopsida; order Isoetales; family Isoetaceae; genus Isoetes; species Isoetes taiwanensis. The sequence continues at coordinate 12,138,301 of JAJEKV010000005.1, read as the reverse complement.
TCCAGAATATTCCTCCCAACTTTTTTAGGCATTTACCTGTGCTATATAAGAGTACTCTAGGCTTTTTGACAGCATGACAACAACAAGTCTTGTAGCTCGCTTCCGAATTCCTAGATAGAGCTTATTTTGCTTCATTATATTATCTTTTTATTGAATTGAATTGAATTGAATTGTTCTTCATCATCCGCGGAGACCAATTGGAACCATGAGAATTCTCATGAATAACCCCATGCCATATATCATGCCCAATACACATAACTTGGATACGTACATGTCTACTATAAGTTATAGTTTTGAGAAATCATGCAACTTTGGAGTTCTAAAAACATGCATCATGTTAAAACTCGAAAATAAGAAATTTAAACCAAACCACATAGAACTAGGAAAAACAAGTCCAACATCATTGCTGCTAAACATATGGAAAAAAATTTAGTTCAAGCAATGTGAGCACTCTAGAAGAATAATAGACTATACTACAAACATAACCTCTATGTCAGATATCATGCCTAAAGCCTATAACATAAAGTCCGTGCAAGTCTACCACGAGGTATCGTTTCCATGAGAAAAACATGGGATAAAAGAATTTACAAGGTACATTGGTGTTAATGCAGTTGCAACACCGATAAGAAACATACCACCCAAGAAAAAAAGTCATAACAAATACTGATGCAACATGAGACATGAAATAGAAAGAGGTCAAATATTATCCATATCATAATATACATGTCCAAAATAATACACTTATAACCCCATGTCGACATCATGCCTAAAGTGCATAACCTAGATACATACATGTCTACCGTAAGTTATAGTTTCCATGAGAAAATCAACATTCGGAGTTTTAAAAAACGTGCATCATGCGAAAACTCAAAATATAGAAAATTAGAATATCAAACCATATAGAACTAGGGAAAAATGAGACCAACATCATCACTGCTAGACAGATGAAAAAGGTTAGTTCCAATAATGTGCATTCTGGTGGGAAAACAAACTAACCTAAGAAAACAAACGCAAAAAGGGAACGGGGGAGGCATCTGTCAAAGCCAAACTAGCAAACCAACAAGGCGAACCAAGAACTATACAAGCCCAAACTAACAAAGAAAAAAGCGAACCACAAACTATACAAGCACCAAGAAAAGAAAACATATCAATCTAGAGAAAACCCTAAACCCTAGACCCTAAAACCTTAAAATCCTAAACCCTAAAATCTAAAACCCTAAACTGTGACGTTCCCCAAAAATATACGCCATAAATACGTATATTTTTAGGCCTCGTCACCGTACAAGCCCATCATTATAGCCTTCTACATAGTAAGTGGAAAAGGGAGCATGGCCAAGTTATTTACATAAATTAGCCAAGCTTAGGCTTAAGGCCATTTCCACATGGCAGCAACCTAGTGGGCACCACATGGAAGCACCCCATTGGAGCCACGTGGCAGTGACATGGAACCCTAAAAGTACCCTAACCCTAACCCTAACCCTAGGCCACTTTTTGGCTCCACCTGCCTTGAGACCTGTTCTTCGCTCGGAACCTCTGTTTTGAACACCATTCATTGTGACGTAGCTCAGATTGACAACCGCAAGGCAGTGGCGCTCATCAGAAAGAGGAGGAATCACTCGACTCATCATCAAGTCATGGAGACCCACTCATCATCAAATCATGGAGACCCCAAGAGTTGGAAGAAGCTCTCCGGAGCAGGTATTCATAGTAGCTTCATAGGTAGATCATCTGGAACCTAGGATTCCAGATGACCTAGTATCTTATCTTGTTAGTAGAGCCTTCCTAGAACCCTCAATCTAGATTTGGAACCCCAATCAATGAACCCTAACTGTAAGTTAGATGCATGTTATTAGGCTTGGATGTATCTTCATTATTTATCATGATATGTTGAGGTACGATGTTAGTTGATCTTATGTTTGCACCTCTTGTGTATCGGGAAGGGGGATAGAGACCTAGTGGCTATTATCTAGATGATGCTTCTAGTCTAGACCCCTTAGTTCCTATTATTATGCGGCCTGTGCACAAGAACATGGAATAATTTAAGGGCTAAACTTAGCTATTTGGCGATTTTTTAGCACATTTTCAAAATAATTTGGCTAAAGTAAATGGAAAAAATTGGGAAAAAAATAATAATTTTAGCTTAACTTTTTTCGGGACTGCACCAACCTTGGAGCTCTTTAGCCAAACGCTAGAAAGTAAGAGAGTGAAATTTTATATTGTTTAGCTAAACCATAGAAACTTTTAGAATGAATTTCGGGCCAGTTTAGCTAACATCATTCTAATTTATATGAAATATAGGATTAGTAGTTTAGTTTCTAGCATTATGAATTAATTTGAGTCCTACACTTTGCTAGTTAGCATTATTTTAGAATGTTTTCACAAAGAAAATGACCAAAATAAATGGAATATATTGAGAAAAAGTATAGTAATTTGGCTTAATATTTTCTGTTGGTCATACCATAGAAATTTTTGGGTTGATGTTTGGGTTAGTTTAGCTAAACGCTAGAAAGTATGAGAGGAAAAATGTGTAGAGTTTAGCTAAACCACAGAAAGTTTTGGGATTAATATCGAGCAAGTTTAGCTAAAGTCATTCTGGCTAATAAGAAATATGCGATTAGTAATTTATTCCCTGCACAAGAACCCACCCGGCTACGGGAGCTATGGAATGACTTAGTACCATATAACGAGGCTAGTGGCAAAGCGGAGGGAGATCCCTACTGAGCGTGGCTACTAGGGACCCATAGTGGGCTAGGCCTATAGTAGGTCACTTCATGTGGGCTGGGTATAGGTCTGACGCTTCCTGGGTCAATGGTGTCGCCCTGACCCTCAGGAATTGCTGGTGTTTGCCTGGCTCTTGTTTTGGGGAGTTCAGTCGGGTACGAATCGTGTGTCGCCATGATCCTCTAACTGCCCATGGAACCACTAGACCTCGAGAAGGGGAGATGGAACCCTTCCTATCTCATCAGACCGGGGAGATGCAACCTGGAGTAGTCTCGATGGGTGATTCCATGAGACTACGTATCTGGCAGGTTATAGTCACGCCAGAGCCCGATCTAGCCAGTCTACAACGTATGCACAGGAGGGGCGGATGAAGTGGTCAACCCTAGCCATTGTCTATAGCCAACCCCCCCCATTGCCATATCTCGGTCTGCTCTATCTTGAGGTCCAGCTCACTACAAGAGGATGAGGGTTTTGTATCAGAAAAATTGTCAGGTAAATTGAATGGTTATGTACTGACAAATATCCTGAAGATTATCCTGACTATTAAATTTCTAACTATATATCGTCAGGAGTAAACGTCAGACAAATCGTCAGAAATTAAACGTCACAACTATCGTTAGAAAAATCGTCAGAATTTTGCGTCAGGTGTAACCTTAAACTTTTCATCAGAAAAAACGTCAGGACGTGCGTCAGACAAAACGTTAGGTAAAATGTCAGAAAAAACGTCAGATTTTTTCTTTTTTTCACATTTTTTATCATAACAATTGATCCCAAAGCCTGTTTTGAATGAAATTTGTTGCATTGGAAAGATCTCCTATGGATCTCTTCCATGGTGTACAATTAAATCAAGTTTGTGTTATGAATATGGTATCTCGGGGGAGTGGTCTTGGACGTTAGTCTTTGTGGACAAGCATGGGTGTGTAAGAATGGCAAAATTATGGGCAATGCAAGGCAAATAAATGGCAAGAAAACCTTATAATGGTTATGGTTAAATAATATCATGGAGCCAAGATATTATTTAATGGTTAAAGTTTTAGAGTTTAAATATAGTTGAGCCAAGATAGTATCTTACGTTTAAAAGTCAAAGATAAAAGGAACTAAAGCCAAAATTATTTTGAAAGGAAAAGATAGACGTGATTATTAAACTATAAACAAAAGGATGGGCATGAATAGTTATTATTGGACGACCACTTTTTGGACAAACTACTTTAGCTTTAACTCTAATTCGAATATCTCCTTGACCATGTGACCGCAATCATGTTTTGATAGACCGCCCTTGCTTGTTGCTCTGCCATTGCCAGCAAGCCTTGCCATAATTCTGCCACCACTTAGCACCGAGTGACCCAGTTGGGCGGTGAACTACCAAAGACTAGTTATTGCATCTGCATCTAGCTCTAGTTTTGGTGAACTAAGAGCTTGATCAATTTGAGTTATTGGTGTAACTCGTATTCTATGTTTATTGGATCTGAGCTTACATGTCTTCTTATTTCATACTTAGATCATTTTGTCATTACTAACGGTTTATTATGTGGATTATGTAGCAAACCTGGATGGTTTATAGGTTATGAGATTATGATTTGTTTGAAGAAGTCTGGTATTCTGTGTAGAAGAGATAAAAGGTATGGTTCATTGTTGTGAACCATAACAGTTTGATTAAGTTATTTGGTTAAAAAGCATAACCTTTTGGCTGGCTTTAGTTAGGGTTTTTCCGGTGTCACCTCCATTTGAAAACCTTTCTAGATTAGTTATCTAGTAATTAACCTTTTGGGTTTATGAACCTTATGGATAAATATAGGTTGATAATAATTATGATGGTCTCTTTAAACTTTGAATCAATAGATACTCTATTTGAATCTTCAATTCATTGAAAACTATTAATTTCTAAAGATTTTTTCAAGCAATATTGTATAAACAGCTATACTTGTGGGATAGCATCCATAACCTTGGTGTATTCCATGAGAATGATTTGAATAAATGCTTAGGGCATATTAGTTGCCTTAGGGCATATTAGTTGCCTTAGGGCATATTATAATTTTGGCATAGAGCCTGCTAAAGTTCTACACTATGCATGTAGAAAATGATGGAAGTTTAAATTATTTTATTCGGCACTTAGCCTGAACAACTTAAACTTGCTTTAAAATGACAAAAGATTACAACGAATATGAATTTTTTATTAACCATGTGCAGGGCCAATGTTCTTAAAGGTCTTGTATCTGATGATTAAGTGGTTCCTTATGTCTAAGAGGTTCCTTTTCCCATTTTCAATTATCTAACCATTGGAGAAGAATGAAATACATGTGATTAAAACCATTGGAAATTATGAAATACAATCTCCAACATAGTGCAGCAGACGAACCAACTGTGACTGGCAAAGCAGCATGAATGAAACTGTCAGATAGAATTGCTAAGATGACATCACGACGATGCTAAGACCGAACTATGAATTTCAGAGGTAGAAGCAAGAACATAATCGAATGGAAATGAATCCGAAAGGAAATCCAAATAAGAAAGTGAGGCAAGAACTGAAATGGTGGAAGAATAAAAATTTGAAAAACCAAGTGAAAGAAACCGTCTTCAAGCGCAAAAATCTCTACAGACAATCTACAAAAGATGTAGAAACGGATTTGTTTCAGTATTCAATCTGCCAAAACCTACAAGATCTTGTCGCCATCGCTCTGCAAGAAAGTCTGAGCCAGAAAACGAAACAAGCCAGTAAAAACTCTTTGTAAACACCCAGAGCTCTTCCGAGAACTGAAAAGTGTGGCCATGCCTGGCCAGGAAACCTGGGTATGTTTGAAGGAATGATCCTGAAGAGTGTCAAACCAAAAGCGCAACCACATTCACCATCATAAACCCCAAAATATTAAAAACCCCCAAGCTTTTAAAAACGGACTAAAAACGTGGAACCTTAATATGGCCAAGTTATCTGATTTATATTGGCTTGAGGGTGTGCAAAGTGGGTGCATTTATATAGTTAGCAAGGTTGCTAAGATAAGAAAATTGTGATTAAATTACAATGGTCATAAGACTTTAGGGGATGCATTTATGAGAAAAATTTAGGGCAAATTGCCTTGATGGTTTTCTGGTCGGCTACTGTGTTTGTGGCCGCAAATGCATATGCAGAGATGCCAAGATCCATCCTTATGACTAAGATAGCTTGTGGAAATACTGGTCGCTGCTTTTAGCATGGGCGACAGATCTATTTGGCGGCAAAAAACCTTTCAGTGAAGTGCTAAGTGCACACAAAGGTCGCTTATGATTAGAAGTTTCAACCGTTGGAGCTGGCCGATTTGTAGTTGGAGCTAGCCAATTTGCTCCATGATGCAACATACTGAAGGTTTTATGCAATGATAGATAGCCCCGTGGTCCAATAACTATGTTTTAGGGCTTGTGGTACTCTTCAGTATCTAGCAAAGCTAAAGAAATTGCTTGAAGAAGCTGTAATACATATCAGTGGAAAGGGGATTCGTCTGCTAAGGCTAGTTCCTGCAAATCCAAGACGGAAACACGTCCAAGTTATGGTTTGCCTTAAGCGGCTTAGCCAAGTTCTCATGTACAGAATATGTATCTAAGACAAAGGTACGATTTTTCTCTAAATAATGATGTGAAAATGGCCTAGACCCTTGCCGAAAATATGAAGGCCTGATAGTCATGGACTGATATTGCACTTAGAGCTCTTGCTCAAACATATGTTTCTTACTTGTTTGACAAGGTTTTTATGAATTTCCAGCTCGAATGCAAATATAACAAAGCCTAATTGATATGGTTGAGCATGCTGGCTCTAAAGCTTTGGTTAAATACATTGTGGGGTCCAAAAAATAGCTGGCCTACTGATGAAGATCAGGACAAGTGGCTTCAAACAAATTATTGCCACAGCATGTAGCAATGCAAACTGCTGAATTATGGAGTGTGAAAATCAGATCATGATTTATGCTTTTAAGAATGTTAGGAAAAGACAATTTACATTGTGCATAAACAAATTCATGAATTCTTGAATTTGATGTTCGAGGATATATGTGAACTTCTACGCCTTACATTCTAAATCTTATGGTGGATAATGATATATTTTGGAAGTTGTTAAGAAATATCAAGTTCTACATCTTACGTTCAATAGCTGTAAATCTTATATTCAATAACCTATATGAAGCTTGTTTCCCAGCTTTTCTATTTTTGTTTTTAGTTGATCCCTAATTTGTATTCTTTTACCAGGTTATGGTATTGGAGCTGCAAGTGTTTTTGGATATTGGACTCTCTGCATCAAGCCTTGCAGCTTTATCTAACTTTATCTAACGAAGGCATGTAGTACAACTATGTCTTTTCACATATCCATTCAAAATTTCATGCACATAAGTTTATGCCCCCCGTGTTACTTGTTACAGGATCTCTATTAACACCAGTCCATGCGATGCCCTCAATAAGCAGCCAAGGTATTCTACTACTTCATGAATTGTATATGTAAAAAATTATATGTTAACACCACTGAACTGCGGGCTGCAGACCCTGCGCTACCTCCAATAAGCTTGGAGCAAGCGATAAGTGAAGAATTTCAAACCTCCCTTCTTGGCTAAAGTGGCAGGTCACTCTGGGGTAAAAAGATAGAAACAATCATTCTAAATTGATCTATATATCAATGCCTATTTTGAATTTTAGATTCATGATTTATAAAATGAGTCTGGCCTCTAAGGTATACTAGTAGTCACATGCAGGGCAATCAATAATATTGTGTATTTTCATTTTGCAGAGAACAAGCATATCGCAACAAGGAAATGAAGCTGTTAGTGAGCACCTTGCCACATTATTCTTGTTGGCATTGTAGAGATTGTTACATGTAACTGTGACTTGTGATTGCATTTAAGTAAAGTTCTTGCTTTACTTATGCTCTTGTTTCTGTATTGGGTCCCATAGCCCGATTTGGTTTCCGCGGACGATAAAATCTCTTATCTTATCTTCATAATTTATAGCCTAAATTCATGTTAAATTTCAGCAGCATTACAAGCTGTGTAAGGGTGAAAGCATGCTAGGGCCTACATAAAAAATTACCAAAAAGGTACTTTTCTGTGTACTTCTGTGCAAGTACATAATTGTATTTTAAAGTACCTAGACTACAAGATTGACTAAAAGAAATTGTGTTATGTCCAAGAGTAGTAGTACATACATGTTGTAAGGTACCTTGTGATGTCAAGATGATGTTAAGAACTCAAATATATCATCATCTTTGACTATCCAGAGTATTTTCCAGGTAGTTTCCAAAACATGTAGACCCTAGTATGCTCTTACCCGTAATTGAAAATGCAGACATACTGCAAATCAATACAAATTTCAAATTCCAAACAAAATGCAAATCCAGACAAAATGTACATAGATGAATAACCTGACAAATTTGGTGAAAACTATTATGACGAATTTTTTGACGATTTTTCTGACTTTTTTTTTGACGGTTTTCATGACGATTTTCTTGATGCTATTTCTGATGAATCCTGACGATTTCGTTGACATTTAATCGTCAGAAAACTGACAATTTTTTCGACGATTTTTCTAACGATTTTTTTGACGTTTTGAATCATCAGATAAAAATCGTTGGCCACTTGTTTGTTTTATGAAGACCATCTGACGATTTTTCTAACACAGAACAGGCATTCTCTTGTAGTGGCGGTCAGTCTACTTACCTTACGAGTCTGAGCCTGGGTAGGAGCTCATATGTTTTACGGCATGTTGGTATCTTTGATGTATCTTTAGTAGTATGGATGTGCTACCCTTCGAGGTAGTTGATTCTATTATTTAGTGTTAATGATGTCGTTATGTTATGCTTCCGCTGTTATAGGAGCCCATTGGGGAAGGGCGTCAAGGCACCTCCGTGTCCCCTTCCCTCACTGGGGATATCTCAGGTGTGGGATAGATGGAGGGCCCATGCAGCCAGAGGGCTGGATGGGGGATTTCCTACGAGATGTACGATCGGGTGTCGTATATTTAGTAGAGCAATGTTCTTGGTTGATCAAGAATAGAATAGAATAGAATATGATTTTATCGTCCACGGAGACCAACTGGCCTATGGGACCCAAGTACAAAGAGAGAGCAGCAGGCGTATTACTACCAGGATTAAAAAACCCCCGTTTTCGGGGGAAAAACCTTAGTAGCAATAAGGATGCTGACATACTGCACAGTTATATACATAATCACAAGTACAGGAGCTAGCACTAACCATATCCCAGACTTAGTAGTCTAACTGGCTTAATAGAACATGGGATAGGAATTCTAGCATTGAACCTCGAAAAATGGGAGAAAATTTTTCTTCTAAGTAGTAGGGTCATAAAGTTAGACTAAATTATAGATGCAGGGAAAAAGGATGAGTCAAATTAACATTCTAGTAAGATTGGAGTGGAAATTATGCATGAGCATCAAATTTCACCCAAAATGGGTCGAAGAATCATCCCAAACTGAGACCTGGATGAAAAATGGCACAAATCCATAAATAACACACATCAAACTATTAGGAAAAATTCGAATTTTAATTATAATAAGGAAATAACTATATATAGTAGAGATATTTAATATAGGGAGCTAATTAATAGGGGTATTAATGGTGAGGGAATATTTCCAGCACTAAGGGCATCTTTCCCTTTTTAAATATCATTTTAGGGTCCCACTCTCCCTGACCACCCCAAACCTCTCTTTCTTGATCCCTAGCTCAAGCTAATCCATTTCCTTGACCGTAAGATATGGCTCGCATCAAATGCACAACAAGAAAATATAGGAGCCCACTATGTCGGGGATGGCACCAGGGAGCGACAAGAAGATACCGGAGCACCTCAGGCCCAGGAGGGAGGAAGAGAAGCATCACGATTCGTCCAGCTCAATGGATGAAACCTTCCATTCCTCTCATGAGCAGGCACCCAGCAGCTCATCGGAGCACACCCAGCAGACGGGCAAAACGGTCGTGCTCGACAAGCCCTCGCCCAGTCAAGTAGAGCAGCAAACCCGCCAGGATCAGCACGAGGAGGAGGAGCAGCAAGGCGGGCAACTGCAGGAGGAGAAGCGCCATCAAACAGAGGTCGGCCCTAGCAAAAAGAAGGAGAAGGGGAAGGAGAAGGTGGCAGAGTGGCCGGATCGGGCGGCAAGAAGGAAGAGGGAGCGAGAGAAGGAGGCCAAGGGAAGGGAGAAGCAGTCCAAAAGAGACCAAGATAGGCCCAGGGAAACAGTACATATTGAAGAACCTCGTCAGGAGCAAGCGGACGAGGACGAAGAGGTTGGAAGTAGAAGGCGGGAACAAGGAGGAGGAGGAGGAGCCAGAAGGGGAGGTCAGGGAAACCTCTAATCCCGACGCCCGACCACTTGATCTAAAGTGACCCAAGCCACCTAAGGTGGTCAAGAAGCAGAAGGCAGGAGAGCACGAGTTCATGCTAAAGAAGGATCGCGAGTTCGAGAGGAAGAAGAAAGCATACCAGGAGTACCTAAGAAGATGGAAAAGGTACAATGACTAGTATGCAGGCAGAACGTACAAAAGTAAGTTAAAGGCGGCAGACCAAGGAATCAGCCGAAGCCGCCACCACCCCAGCCAGAACCTCCAAAGAAGGTCCATCATGGACCCAACTCCAAGCATGCCACGGTGTTTTGGGATTAGGCACTTCCAACAGTGCATTAAACAAGATTGCAAATTAAATGGGAGTATTGCAGAACTCCCGTTTTAAAGATTCCCTTTAAAAAAATACCGTGCTCTTAAAATTGGCCTTTTTTAGATAACCTTGAGAATTTCAAAAGGTTCAATTTTTTTCCCCCTCATTTTGTTCTTTTTTTAAGGACTTGAGCCTTTATGATCCAGAGAAAGTTACAAAATACAATGGGGACTAATAACTCAGTGGAGAGAATGTCCACCAGAGCTAAACCACCCCACTCAAATACAACATCTAAACAATATGAAGAGCAAGCAAAAACTCATAAGTAAGTATGAATCTGAAGATAGTGCTCCCAAATATGGCTCTTCACCTCATTAACAATTGATGAGCACCTAGTGCTTTGACAATTCGTTGTTGGGCATTAGGAAGGATCTGTGCATCTGAACAATCAAGACCTTTGAATATGAGAAGATTCCTTCTTTTCCAAATGGACCAAATGATCCATGCAGAAGCCAAATGAAACGCCCCTTTTGTCAAATTATCTCAACTACTTGGATAGACTGCTAATAACACCTGCTGGCTATTCAAATTGCAATGAAAGAGGCCTTGAAGCCACAACCAAGCATGTCTGACATGTCTACATAGGAAGAAGCAATGCTTAATTGTCTCGTCTGTGCACATAAGGGACAAAGTGTAGATACCTCTGGATGAAATCTGTGCACCAGAATATTAATGCGCAAACAACGATGAATGACTTGCCACCATAAAACAGATATTTTGGGATGGAGTAGTTTATCCCATACCCATTTCTATACTGCTATCTGCCGATTCCTAGGAATGACCAAAGGCCACTTGGACGAAGGAGGCAAGACGTCCGCAGCAAGCAAGACCTTGTACATGGAATTCACCAACTTATCTGCTTTGACACGCTCATGAACTACCCAAGGCTGGGGGTTATCCACTTGTGCTACTGAAGAAAGAATTGAAGGCACCTTCTGCCAAATAGCTCGATCCCACCTTAAAAGGAGGAACTTAGCTCTGAACTCTTCCCATGTCAGCAACTGCCTTGGATTATTATACCAATCAGATATCATATACACACCTGCTGCTCTCCATCGACGCTGCATCAATGGGTGGACTGAAGCTACCAGAGGACCACCGTCCAATGGAATCCACCAGCAACTTGCAGTAGTGCTAGTGTGCGCAAGATGGTGAAAAAAAAACAGAGATTATACAGTCTCCCATGCAACTAGCAATCCTCTAAGAAATGGGGACGCATTAGGGTATATGGTCAGTGGATAAAACAGAGCCCAGGGGAAAAGTGGCCTAAGAGATCGAGACCCAAAAAAAATGTACATTTGCAAAGACTGATAAACAAGGCGGGAACCCGGGGACTCATCCACATTATTCAAAATTCTCCAAATAAACTTAGAAATCATTATCTTGCTCTGCAAAAGAAAATTGATCATTCCAAGGCCGCCAAAATGCTTTGGCAACATGCACTTTTCTCAACTGACTTTGACAGCAGCACCCTCCTCTGTTCCCCCTAGATGAAGTTCCTGACAACCCTGACGAGAAGTTGTACCTTTGACTGTGGAGCCAACATGAACGAAGCCATATACACATGGGTGCTGCTTAAAACTGACTTAGCCACAACGATTCGTCCTGCCATGGAAAACTTCGCTGTGGACCCACCAGAAAAGGTGCTTTTCCAAGCCCTTAATCACTGCCTCCCACGCATCTCCTGATGAGATATGAACACCTACAGGGATACCAAGAAGTTTGGTTGCTTTACCATGGGGAAGGATCTTCCATGGATAAGCAGTTACACATGGTGGAACTGGAGAGTCCAACGCCCATAGTGCTGTGCACTTTTGCCAACCCACAAAAATACCAGATGCTAGGGAAAAAGAATCCAACAAGGAAACGACATTCTGCAAATTTTGCTCATCTGCCCTCAGAAAAAGGAAAGTGTCATCCGCATATTGATTACAGATCTCCTGCGACCCATTGTTCATAGGAAGTCCATGCAAGATTCCCTCCTGTGCGGCAAGAGAGAAGACCTGGGCAAGGACCTCTGCCACAACTGTAAATAACAATGGAGCTAATGGGTAGGCCTGACGGATGCCATGACCCACCTAAAAGAATGTTGAGGGTTCCCCTTGGAAGAGAATAGAAGAGCGAGCAGAATAATGAAGCCTCATGACATCAGCTATGAATTGTGCACCAAAACCAAAGCGTAAGAGACATTTCTCTAAGAAGGCCTAGTCAACACTGTCATATGCTTTTGCAAGGTCCAGCTTCAAATATACAATTTCATGGCCCCGAAGTCGAGCCCAGTAAATACCTCCATAGGCAGCAGCTACATTGTTTAATATGCATTGTCGTGGCAAGAATCCTGACTGTGTAGAGGATATGGAATCAACGAGAATATCCCAGAGCTTTTGTGCATAAGCTTTGGCAAAAACCTTGTACACAGAAGATAGTAAGGTGATAGGGCGCCAGTCCGAAATTGTTGAAGGTTCCTTACACTTGGGAATAAAAGAAATGCAGCCCGAGTTAAGAATTTTATCTAGACGCCTTTGCCTCTTGAAATCCTGAAACGCATCGTACACATCATCGCCAATCCAATCCCATAACTCCTGAAAGAACTCCATAGGAATACCATCAATTCCAGGACACTTTCCTTTCTTCAAAAGGAAAGTAGCATCTGCTAAATCATTCACCGTAATATCTGTTTCTAGAGTAGCTCTTTGTTCCTCAGATATAATAGGATGCATCTTTGCCAGTAATGCCTCCTGAAAATCTGATTGGAAGGGAAGACGACGAGAAGCAAAAAAGGAAGAAAAGTGGTCATGCAGAAAGAACTTAAGTTGCTGAGGATCAGAGATGAGAGGCCCATCTTGAACTTGGAGAGACACCATCGCAGAAGTTTGTCTCCGAATTTTTGCAGCTCTAAAAAAGACTTTTTTCCCCTCATTTTGGCTCCTCATTAAGTGGCAATTTGTTTTTTGTAAAGAAGCGCCCTTAACAATGACAAAATGTAGATGTGAATACATAATCTCTTAAAATGAGATATCAAAAACATCAAAATAGAGAAGAAAAAATAATAACTATTTCTTTGAAATTTTTCAGTACATCAATTTGGCACCCTCAAAATTTGGTCTGTATTGAACAATATGCTCGTCAGACGTTGCAACTGGGTATATGCCCCAAGTCTTCACGTGTAGTTGTTCCCTCAAACATATTTGACATGTTTTGACGTTCTATTGGCTGAATAAAAAAACAAAAAAATAATCAAGTAAACAAATGAACACTATGACACATAAAACCAATAATGTAAAAACAAAAGTGTATTCTGGAATACACTTTTATTTTTCTAAAATACAAACGTGTATCCAGAATACACTTCGAATTATGAGAAAGCAAAAGTGTATTCGAGAATACACCTTTGCTTTCCTGAATTCACCTCTACATTCCTGACCAGTGTGTTACATTCAAGGAGGTGACCTGACTAAAAGTATTTTGGCTTGTCCAAGAGGTACGATTAATGAACAAGTACAACATGGCATAAGACATTTTGGTTTTCCCTAACACACCTAATTTGGCTATGGCTTCCCATCTCCCTTAAGAACAGGCTGGACCTTGTGGCTTGAGTCTAGAATGCCTTTTCCATAAAATGCCTAAGGAGGATTTTTCCAATTAATTTTCTCACTGATCTTGATAAAACACCAAATGTTACTTAGCCATACTTTTTTGGTTCATCTTTCTTGCTCTGGATCATGTAAATAAACTCATCGGTAGCATGCATGGATTAGGATATAAAAACACAAAACAATATATTCAATAAAACAAGGAGATACATCAAAAAATAGTCCTTTTCACTAAACTAAGGCACACAACTCTAAAGTAGAACTCTAAAGTCCACATCAGCTGGTTGCAAGGCTATCACACCAACCAGAGGGCATGAAAATATACAGCTCATCATCAAGGGGTTGGAGAGATACAAATGGACTGGCAAGTTGCAACAAGACATAATCACATGTTATCAGATACAAGATACAAGGTTTGGAGGATAATGAGCATGTCATGCACCAACATCTGAAACTATTAGAACTATATTTGTTATGCTGTCCAGATCCATCTTCATGCAATTTGGGCTTGGAATTCAACCATCTTACATTTATTTGACACTGTTGTTGATTTTGCAAATCCTTGATGAGTGAAAGACTATGAGAACTGGTGTTTCTTTTAAGTGCCATAAACCATGAGAACTGGTGTTTCTTTTAAGTGCCATAAACTAGAGTTGCATATAATGTCCTTGTGGAGCTTTGGCCCAACATGTACGGGTTTTGTTCATCGTGCTTTTGCAATTCTACGGCAGTCTTACTTCATTGTTCAACTATTATGTTGCTGTTTATTCAGCTTTCTATGCCATATTGATGTTGCTGCATATGTGCAATGAAGCCACACTATGCTCCAATTCTGCAAAAAATTACACAAATTCCATTATTTAAAACTAGAAAAATCCTATGAAAGGCACAAGCCTAAGACAGAACCATTTGCAAGGAGATTTTGCAACCGACATAAAAAAAATTGCAACTAAAACCATGCTCCAGATATTAATAAAGGTCTGCGGCCACCCAAACGTTTTGCCTTCATCAGCAAACCCTGCAAAGCCATGTATACAATCTTATTACATTGTCTGTCAATACCTTGACAGAATTATGTTGCATTTGCTGAGTCTAAAATAAGAGCAGAGACAATTTCTGCAGAAGATATCCTGCATGACATCGGTACCCGATCTTATACTCGTAATTCTTTTAATGTCATTGGTCGAACTTGGCAAACTACACATAAAATGAAGAAGCAGAGGGATCCATGCGAACGCTAATTCTGACAGTCCATATCAAATGCTATATCATGAAATAACTATCAACCATGTCATTGCCCATGGTGTTTCCAAAATTTCGGTTTCTATGGAGAGCTTCCAGAACAATTGGTTGCTGCATGACTAAAGATTAAACTTATCTTGGAAATGTACAAAAAGAACAAGGTGCTGCGCAGAGGGGTTGCCCTTCAGTAGCCTGAGAGTGTGTTTTCGCGGTTTTTGTAGAAAATGGGTTTATTCAGGCTTGGTCAATGCTTGGGTTGCTTGTTCTATATTATAGAGTTTAATAGACAATGTGCTTGCATTGGTTGTATAGTGCTGCGAAAGAGCATGATGTGTAAGTGACATTTTTGGAGACATCACACATATTGTATAAGTCCGCAGGTGAGCCACCTTTTGTATGCATGCTGATCAAGTCCTAACAAAATTTCTGAGAACGTGTTTGAGAAATTTGAGAATGTTTGTCTTAGCCTTCTCTTTGGCTTCATGCTTTCAAACCTTGGAAAATAAAAAGGATGTTTAGCTCAATGAGCTTTAAACTATAACACAAGGGACATAGCGGAAGTGTCCTCTATGAGATACCCAATTTCCATTGCATTAAATCTGACTATGTAACCATCGCATTGGTTTCAAGTTAGGGGAATACGAAGAATGTGATAAGCAGACTTGGCAGCAGGCTTCCCATATCTGAATGTAGAAGTGCTTTTTTTTGTCGTAAGATGGAGCATAATATTGCCTAGTCATAAACATCCCTCAAATAATGGTATCACACTTTAAAATAGATGAAGTCAATACTGCATAAACCACTAAGCTAGAATAACAATATGCATATAGTGCATTTACAGTGACCCTATCTGGTTGAATGCGTTCCAACTGTATTTGCTGATGAAATATAGTGGTTGCATATCCAAAACTATGTTGAGTATAGGCGGCATTTCATGAAACTATATCACGCTTACTCATTTGATATCACGCGTTAATAACTGTACTTTCAATATTTATGTCTGACCCAAATCCACTTCTTATGATTTGCACATGTATATGCTTCCTTTTTGTGAAGGCTGCTTCTATAGTGCTGACGACTATTACATCATCGCACCATATCACATTGCGGTCAGCTGTGTCAATCCACACGGTTCAAAAATAGATGCGACTAGAATGAAATCTAATGTTGTATATATCTGGCACAATTTCCAAGATACAATATATCGTGCATGATCTGACACAAGAAATAGAAAGAAATGATTAGCAATCAGATGAAACGCACTCACCAAATGAGAAAGTGGATCATCATATGCAAGCCAAAGCTTTGCCTTGTCACTATGCGAAAGTTGATTGGACAAACTCATTTTGAGTACGTGGATCCGGAGCAGATCCAAGGAGAACCACCTACATTTCAGCCATGGCACATATAAAATTAGCAGTAATGGAGGCTTGGGGAACGGTTGGGCTGGATTACGTTATCACGTTTTTGGCATTTGCATTGTTTGTTTGTTTGTTTGTTTGTTTGTTTGTTTGTTTGGTAGGGTTAAACAATGAGAGAATCTGAAACAACTATTTTGCAACTAGGTTTTTGTATTTGACAAGCGTTTGAACTAGAGATTATCACGATACTACACTAACCTATAAACTTATGCTAGTTTGATGAAGCAAGGAGATATTGATACGTGGCACATGTGCATTCTATAGTAGATGTGTTGGACCACTTGCATTTTGTGTGGTTTTGAATACCTACTTTGAAGAATAATAACAACAATGTTGGGTTAGTATAGAATTTGAATATGTTTTTTGATCTAATTGAGGTACCGCTTTCACAACCAGATGATGATGACTTGATCGTCGTGTAAGATGTGGTTGCAGATGTGTTTGAAACATATAGAACTACATGTATCTTTATTGCGCATTGTTTGGACTAGATGTTGCATCTATTTGGTAAGGAATGTCAAATGTGAATTGATTAGGAGATTATTATGCTTGATATGAATAAGCAATGAGCATTCAATGCTTACCTTGTGTCCAATTCTTCTACATTCTTGCACTGCGACTCGCATGAAACCAACAAAGCGCCCTAGATAGGCTTCTCATTCATCTCAGCAGATTTCTACAATGGTGGACAGTGGATAGCCGCACACATGCGAACTACCCACGAAAAATAAAGGGAAAATCCAATTATAACATTTGGACCCCAAAAAACAGATACAATGCTAATAGATGAGTGGTGATGTACTGCCGAAAGCTTATCACGGGATTAAAAACCCGCCCTTCGGTTTTCGAGGAAAACCCTAGTGATATTCTCCTCTCGCAGGGGCTTAGACAAGCGTAAGGCATAGAATTGCTCCCAAAAACCGCAAGATGGAGAAGTCAAAAGCGGATGGCTTCGCCAACCTGTACCGCACATCACCAACAACAAGCGAAACATACCCGCGAATAGCATCACCCATTGGGTGGAAAAAGCATCACCCAATTTCAAAAACATGATAAAACGAGAACTTGTACAAAATAAAGTAAACAAAGAATGGGGGGAAAGGGTGGGTTCAAAGAGAATAAGGTGCTCGCGAGAGAAGAGGCCGCCGATGAAACGTCGATGAAGAACTCGCAATAAGTAGCAAAAGCGCCCAACTTGCCGAAACAGGCCAAGCGCATCGTGATGCATGCGACGATACAATGCATGCATGCTTGCCTTTGAGCAAGAATGCCAATGCCACGCTGAATCGACGACATTCTTGCACTCGACCGCAGATGAAACCAACAAAGCGCTGAATACCAAAGGACTTCCTTAACAAACTAGGATCGGCGGGAAGATCGCGGGATGAAGGGCAAAAGGCTGAAAAAGGACAGCGGGAAAGCAACGCCAAATTGGCCAACCCGGCGGGGAAGAAGCCCCCCCCCGCCACGAAACAAATCAAAGAGAATAAGTCATGCTGAGAAGAGGAAGCTACCATGAAACGCCGATGAAGAACTCGCAATAAGTAGCAAACGCCAACTTGGTAACCGAATAACGCATGCGATGCATGCATGCGGATGCAATGCATGCATGGGGCGCTTTTGGTTTTCATGCAGTGCGGTGCAAAGAATGTCCGATGCGATTCGGCGTAGCGGTGGCGTGCCACTCCAGACGCAGCATGCATGTATCGCGATGCTCGTGATGCATGCATCGCATGCGCTTTGGGCCATTCGCCGTTGGGCATTTGCTACTTATTGCGAATTTTTCATCGACGCTTTCATCGGGCGCTTTCCTCTTCTCTCAAGAAGTAACCTATTTCTTTTTTTGATTTGTTTCAGGGAGGGGCTTTTCCCTCGTTTGGCCAATTTGGCGCTCTTTCGGGCTGCTTTTTCCGCCTTTAGTCTTCATCCCCGGACCTTCGTTCGATCCTAGTTTGTTAAGGAAGTCCTTTGGTATTCGGCGCTTTGTTGGTTTCATCGAATGCAGTATCGTCGCCGATTCGGGCGAGCTTAATCGGGCATTCTTGTTTCAGACGAGCATGCATGCATTGCATGCTTCCGATGCATGCATCGTGATGCTTTGGGCCATTCGTCGTTGGGCATTTGCTACTTATTATGGAATTCTTCATCGACGTTCATCGGCGCTTTCCTCTTTCTCTCGCCAGCGCTATTTTCTTTGAACCCACCCTCCCCCCTTCCTATTTTATACAGTTCTCGCGTTTATCATGTTTTTCCAATTTGGGTGATGCTTTTTTCCACCCACTAGGGTGATGCTATTCTTTGGTATGTTTCGTTTGTTGTTGGTGATGTGCGTACGGTGGCGGCGCCATCCGCTTTGACTTCTCCATGCGGCTGGTTTTGGAGCGATTGTATGCCTTTACGCTTGTCTAAGCCCTTGTCAAGGCTTATCATTAGGTTTTTCCAAAAACCCGAAAAGGGCGGGTTTTAATCCCGGTGATAAGCTTTCGGGCAGTACATCAGCCACTCATCCTTTAGCATTGTATTTGTTTTGGGGTCCAAATGATATAATTGATTTTCCCTTTATTTTTTGTGGATAGTTCGCATGTGTGTGACTATCCATCGCCCACCATTGTAGCAAATCTGCCGAGATGAATGAGAAGCCTCATTTATGGCGCTTTGTTGGTTTCATGCGAGTCGCACCGGTAAGAATTTCGCGGATTGGCGAAAGTGGCATTCTTGCTCAAGGCGAGCATGCATGCATTGCATCGTCGCGATGCATGCATGCGTTACATGCGTTTTGGGTCGTTTCGTCAAGTTGGGCGTTTGCTACTTATTGCAGAGTTCTTCGCCGACGTTTCGCCGGCTTTCCTCTTCTCTCGGCAGCACCTTATTCTCTTTGATTTGTTTCGAGGCGGGGAGGGCTTCTTCCCCGCCTGGTTTGGCTAATTTGGCGTTGTTTTTCCTGCTGTCCTTTCCGGCCTTTAGCCTTCATCCCGTGACCTTAGATCCCTCGATCCTAGTTTGTTAAGGAAGTCCTTTGGTGACCGGGGCTTTGTTGGTTTCATGCGTCGCGATTGCAAGAATATGCGTCGATTCGGCGTAGCGAATCGCCATTCTTTATCAAGACGGCATGCATGCACATTACATCGCGTCGCATGCATGCATCGCCATGCGTTTTGGGCGTTCTTCGGGTTGGGCGTTTGCTACTTATTCGCCGTTCTTCATCGGCGTTTCATCCGGCGCTTCCTCTTCTCTCGGTACCTTATTCTCTTTGAACCCACCCTCCCCCTTCTTTGTTTTTTATATTTTTGTACAAGTTACATTTTATCATGTTTTTTCCACCCGGTGGGTGATGCTTTTTCCACCCATTGGGTGATGCTATTCTTTGGTATGTTTCTCGTTTGTTGTGTTGGTGATGTGCGGGTTGCGGGGTTGGCGGGCGCCATCCGTTTTGACTTTCTCCATGCGGGGTTTTGGGGGCGATTCTATGCCTTCACGTTTGTCTAAGCCCCTTGTCGAAGGCTTATCACTAGGGTTTTTCCTCGAAAACCGAAGGGCTGGTTTTTTAATCCCGGTGATAAGCTTTTGGCAGTACATCAACCACTCATCTATTAGCATTGTATTTTTTTTTGGGGTCCAAATGATATAATTGGATTTTCCCTTTATTTTTAGGTGGGTAGTTGGATTAGCGTATTGCGGCTATCGGTCCATCCATTCAGAAATCTGCGAGATGAATGAGAAGCCCATTCATGCTTCTCATTCATCTCAGCAGATTTTCTACACGAGGATAGTGGGTAGCGCACACATATAACTACCCACAAAAATAAAGGGAAAATCCAATTATATCATTTGGACCCCAACAAAATACAATGCTAATAGAGATTAGGCTAGTGTACTGTAGAAAGCTTATCAATAGGGATTAAAAACCCGCCCTTCGGGTTTTCGAGGAAAAACCCTAGTGATAAGCCTTCGCAAGGGGCTTGGACAAACGCATAAAGGCATAAAAATCGCCTCCCAAAACCCACGTAATGGAAAAAGTCGGAAACAGATGTCGCCGCTAACCTGCACCGCACATCACCAATAAAACAACAAGACAAAACAAACCTCCCGAGTGGAGGGTTGATTACTTACGCTGTACACGCGATAAAAATACAAAACAAAGAAAGGGGAGGGTGGGTTCAAAGAGAATAAGGTAATCACGAGAGAGAAGAGGAAGCGCCGATGAGATGTTGATGCAGTAATCGCGCCTAAAAATAGCGAACTCCCAACCATAATGGGCATGCGCCGCCCGCATGATGCATGTGATACTCGTCCCATTCTAGAATGGCGATCCGATGTCCTCGGATCGATGGGATTCTAGAATGGGACTCGCATGAAACCAACAAAACCGCCCGAATACCAAAAGGACTTCTTACAAACTAGGGATCGAGGGGAAGGTCACAGATCTAAGGCTAATGGCCTGGAAAAAGGACAAAGAAACAAATGCCAAACCACAAACCAAGTGTGGAGAAGCCCTCCCCCGCCTCGGGAAACAATCAAAGAGAATAAGGTATCACAGAGAGAAGAGGAAGCTACCGATGAGATGTTGATGCGTAATCGCGCCTAAAATAGCTTAACTCCCAACCATAATGGGCATAAGGCCACCAAGATGCATGCAAAACATGCATGTCGCCCCATTCTAGAATGGCGATCCGATGTCCCTGATCGATGGGATTCTAGAATGGGACTCGTGATGAAACCAACAAAACGCCTGATAGATAGATAGGCTTCTCATTCATCTCAAAGCCAGATTTCTACAATGGTGGACAGTGGATAGCCGCACACATGCGAACTATCCACAAAAAATAAAGGGAAAATCCAATTATATCATTTGGACCCCAAAACAAATACAATGCTAATAGATGAGTGGATGATGTACCTGCCGAAAGCTTATCACCGGGATTAAAAAACCCCGCCCTTTCGGGTTTTCGAGGAAAAACCTAGTGATAAAGCCTAGCCGGCAAGGGGCTTAGACAAACGTAGGCATAGAATCGCTCCCAAAAACCAGCGCATGGAGAAGTCAAAGCGGATGGCGCCGCCAACCCGCACACCGCACATCACCAACAACAAAAGCGAAACATACCAAAGAATAGCATCACCCAATTGGGTGGAAAAAGCATCACCCACCCGTGGAAAACATGATAAAAAGAACTCGCGTAAAAAAAAGAATAAACAAAGAAGGGGGAGGGTGGGTTCAAAGAGAAAAAAGGTAATCGCTAAGAGAAGAGGAAGCGCCGATGAAACGCCGAGGAAGAAATCCGCAATAAGTAGCAAACGCCCAACCCCGACTTAACGCCCTAAAATGCATAAAGCCGCGGTGATGCATGCGACGATGTATCGTATTAAATGTTGCCTTGAGAAGAATGCCGGATTCGCCACGCCAATCGACGACATTCTTAATCAGCGATTCGCATGAAACCAACAAAGCCACCAATACCAAAGGACTTCCTTAACAAATTAGGATCGAGGACTTAAGGTCACAGGATGAAGGCTAAAGGCCTAAAAAGACAGCAGAAAGCAACGCCTAAATTGCCTGCTAAACCAAGCAGAAGAAGCCTCCCCCCCGCCTCGAAACAAATTCAAAGAGAAAAAGGTATCACAGAGAAGAGGAAGCTACCGATGAAACGCCGATGAAGAACTCCGCAATAAGTAGCAAACGCCCAACCGAAGAACGCCCAAAATGCATGCGATGCATGCATGCGCAGCCTTATGCAATGCATGCATGCTCGTTTTGAGCAGAATGCCGATTCGCCACGCGAATCGGCGACATTCTTGCACCGCGACTCGCATGAAACCAACAAAGCGCCCGAATACCAAAGCGACTTCCTTAACAAACTAGGATCGAGGATGAAGGTCACAGGATGAAGGCTAAAGGCCGAAAAGGACAGCAGGAAAGCAACGCCAATTATCAAAACCAGCAGGAAGAAGAAGCCCCCCCCCGAAACAAATCAAAGAGAAAAGGTAATCACAGAGAAGAGGAAGCGCCCGATGAAACGCCGAGGAAGAAATCCGCATAAGTAGCAAACGCCCAACCCGGACGAACATCTACCAAATGCATGCGATGCATGCATGCGACGCATGCAATGCATGCATGCTCGTCTTGAGCAAGAATGCCGATTCGCTACGCGAATCGACGACATTGATAATTGTTTTATCTGGTTGAAAGTCATTTATCGTGATTGGCAATACATTCAACAATTGTTTTTTGTCTTTTATTCATGATAGCATTACGTACAATTGTTATGCGGTGAATGCCCTTCTTATGACCATTATTGCCTTGCCTTCTATCGTGGGGCTTTGGCTCTTGTGTCATGTCATGTTATACGCCAGTGCAAGTGGGAATGTTCTCGTGAAGGTGGCTTGGACCCATGATATGTGTATTTAACTGGTGTTTTGTAAAAATAGATCAAACGATGGCTATAATGCGATAAATTTAAAACTTGTAGACAAATAAAGTCCATGAACTAGTAATTGACCAACACAATGTACAAGTACAAAGCTTCATTGTGTTATATGTAGATAATTAATAGCAATTAAAGTTTCAAGAGCATCACCTATCTTTATAAGCTCCATTGTGTGATATCATACCACATTGGTAACATCTCCCATAAGACCCTCCAAATGTCCTTAATGAGACTTAAGCAGACATAGGGGGCCAATACGATAGCCTTCTTTGTTAGGTTGCATGGAGGAGGAGGAGGAGGAGCCTCTAAATTTGGTTAGAACAAGTAGGTTTTCCAAGCATCATGGAAGACCATGTAGGAAGACAAAGGGAACCAAACATCATCAACTTACATAAATAGCCCTAATTTTGGGAAAAATTACAAAACCCTATAAGAAAACTCATCCCCCACCTACTCGCCTAGAAAATGCTTCATGCTACTTCAACAAAGTTGCCCAATGTTTTTTACGGGTCGAGCCCTTGTTGATTTTTTTTCAAAAAATGTTAAATTTAGCATGTGTATTTCTTTTTCCCCTTGCCTTGGTCTAGTTTGGTAGCATAAGTTTTGTTTTTTTTGTTTGTTTTTTTTCTCGATTTGGGACATCTGGCAACTCAAATCTGTGATCTTCTTATCTTGGATTTATCGGTCGGCCACTTCATAATGTCTTGATTCGGAGGGGGAGCAAACCACAAGAGCGCGTTCAATGAAATTCGCAGACTCCATTCAACCTTTTGGTAGAGCTACGGCCAGATTGAGATACTGCTCTGAAGATCTGTTAAGATTTAAAAGAAATAGCTTCTACTGAGAGAATTGATTGGTTGTATGTGCTTGGGTTGCTTGGGTTTGTTGTGTTGGGCAAGCCACAAGCTGAAGATGGAGCAGGGCTTGACATGCAACTTTTAAGAACAAAGGGAAAATAATGTGCAGAGTCAAATCCACGTTTTTTATGTGGGTGGGTTGGAGTAGTGCCTGCTAATGTTGTCGATTCGCGTAGCGAATCGGCATTCTTGCTCAAGACGAGCATGCATGCATTGCATGCGTCGCATGCATGTGACGTTTCATCGACGCTTCCTCTTCTCTCAGCAGTACCTTATTCTCTTTGAATTGTTTCCTGAGGTGGGAGGGCTTTTCCCCGGTTTGGCCAATTTGGCGCTTTTTCCTGTCGTCCTTTCCGCCTTTTAGCCTTCATCCCGCGTGACCTTCGCCCTCGATCCTAGTTTGTTAAGGAAGTCCTTTGGTATTCGGGCGCTTTGTTGGTTTCATGCGAAGTCGCAAAGGCAAGAATGCCGCCGATTCGCGTGCGAGCTTAATCGCCATTCTTTGCTCAAGACGAGCATGCATGCATTGCATGCGCCGCATGCATGCATCGCGCGCTTTTGGGCCGTTTCTTCAAAGTTGGGCATTTGCTACTTATTCATGTGAGTTCTTTTCATCGACGTTTTCATCCAAGGCTTCCTCTTCCCCGCAGCATCTCATTCTCTTTGATTTGTTTCGTGCAGGAGGGGCTTCTTCGCCTGGTTTGGCCAATTTGGCATTGCTTTCCGGTTGTCCTTTTCCGCCTTTAGCCTTCATCCCGTGACCTTCGTCCCCGATCCTAGTTTGTTAAGGAAGTCCTTTGGTATCGGGCGTTTTTGTTGGTTTCATGCGAATCGCGGTAAGAATATGCTCGCCGATTCGCGTAGCGAATCGGCATTCTTGCTCAAGACGAGCATGCATGCATTGTATGCGCCGCGATGCATGCATCGCATCGCTTTTAGGCCGTTCATCAGGTTGGGCGTTTTGCTACTTATTGCGAGTTCTTCATCGACGTTTACCCGCGGGCTTCCTCTTCTCAAAGAAGCACCTTATTCTCTTTGAACCCACCCTCCCCCTTCTTTGTTTATTATATTTTGTACAAGTTCTGTTTATCATGTTTTTCCACCCGGTGGGTGATGCTTTTTTTCCGCCCACTGGGTGATGCTATTCTTTGGTATGTTTCTCGTTTGTTGTTGGTGATGTGCAGGTACAGGTTGGCGAGCGCCATCCATTTTGACTTCTCCATGCGCGGGTTTTTGGGAGCGATTCTATGCCTTACGTTTGTCTAAGCCCTTGCCGGCAAGGCTTTATCACTAGGGTTTTTCCTCGAAAACCCGAAAGGGCGGGGTTTTTTAATCCCGGTGATAAGCTTTCGGCAGGTACATCAGCCATTCATCTATTAGCATTGTATTTGTTTTGGGGTCCAAATGATATAATTGGATTTTCCCTTTATTTTTCGTGGGTAGTTCGCATGTGTGCGACTATCCACTGTCCACCATTGTAGAAAATCTGCTGAGATGAATGAGAAGCCTATCTATCGGGCGCTTTGTTGGTTTCATGCGAGTCGCAGTGCAAGAATTGAAAGGTGTTTTCAGTTTTGTGCTCTTGTTGTTCTTATTTCTATTAAATTGTTGATTTCTGTTTGTTGATTACATGTGGACAGCATTGCAAATCCAAATTCCCCCCTGCAACTCGAATATATTGTGTGCATGTAGTCTCCGAGCTAATATTGTGTGCACGTGGTCTCTAAGTTCGCTAAAGCAAGAGCTCTTTCTAATCCGAGTTTTGTCATGTGTACGATGTGTAGACCCATGTGCATTAGATTATTGGAAGATGATTTAGGATCCAACAACTCAAGGTTTTTTGGATTTTTAAAACATCTGAAGTAATCATAAGGACCCATAAGGACACACATTTTAGAACATGATTATTATCAAATACCGTTCTCAAAATAAAATGATGACATCCATAGCATTGCCAGTTATATACTCCAAGTATATAGGCAATATATGAAAAGAATGCGACAGAATAAGAGGCGTGATAGCTTCTAAATGACCATTATTTTACATTAGCCATTGCCTTCTCATCTTAGGTTGTGAATATATGCTATTTTATATATTTCTATATGGTACTATTACTGATGCAGGCACATAAAGTCATGACAATCCAAATCGTTACTTAAATTTGAGCAATTCCTTATAGGATACATTCGAATGAAAAAACAATATATATTATATAATTTTACAGTAATTTGTGTCCTTTTAACTTCCATCTAAAAAGAATTAATAATGATAACAAACAGAATATGTCCCTAACAGCTTGGGCCATCTTCAATAACTTAAGACATGGCCAGATAGGTCCATGTTTGAGATAGAATTCATCACAAAGATAGCATAGGGCATACCAACTACCATATTTGGCCAGTTAGTTCTTAGCAAGATTACATGAATATTATATAGGACCCCTTGATAACATCTAAAACAAATAACACATATTTGTCAGCATGCTTTTGCTTCCAAGGAGGCCTGATAAAGATGCACAATGCCACGATTTGTATTCACATTTTTCACAGCACTTTTGAAGGGCCTTTATCTCGTTATGGCACCCCTTTTATAAGATAATAACATAACTAGAACAGTTGCTTTTACAATGATCAGAGAAAGGTTATAAACTAATAAAGAATCTAAGCCTAACAAATAATGACATAAGCAAATCCTCCAAACACCAAATTTTGGATACAGATCATACATCTCAGGCATGGGGTTGTTTGTTATAAGGCATGCATGTATGTCACAGGCATGCTTACGACATGAACCCTTGATAACAGGCATTCAGCCTAGACACATGCAAAATGCCAATACTAGCTTCACATGAAGTTGATTTGAAGCCAAGACCACAATGTACCTAGAAATGCTATGGCAAACATTATATGCCCAACTACAGTTATGAGACAAGATGCTACCTCTGTGACTCTTCTTGTATAGATATAAATACTGCACAAACAACACACATCTAATCAATATTGTATGTCAAATAAATTGAAAAGTTGCCACAATATGTACACTTGTGGCATGATCAAGATCTATATTCCATTAGAATGAATGTCCCATCATTCTATGGTTATCATTCATGCAAGGATATAAGATACGCAATATTCATCATGAACAGGGCCTCGGCTTTGCAGGAAGGTGCGCAAACATAAAACAAGAGCTGCAGTATTGAAATATATTTCTCCATTTGTGGCCACCAACATGAGAATAGAGACCCGCAAACACCAAGCATCCTTATATGACTTGTTGAAATAGCTCATATATATTACATTAGACATTTCATCCGAATAGATCTGAGATTTTTATTTCAAGAGTTCTGTCTACTTGTATTTGCAGTATATGCAGGGAAGGAGGAATATTAGGACACGAATCTTACAAACAAGTTGTAGGACTTTAAGAAATGTCATAAATATCAACCTTGTTGCTAAAGGAACCAATATCATAATGCAAGAGAAGATTTCCAGGTATAGAATTAAACCTGCAATTAGTTCACTGTTAAGAATGCCAGGAGGGTTCAAGCATTCCAATTCAAGGCTCCTTCCAAAAGGGAAGATTTCTGGAAGTCCTAATTCAAAGCCTGAAAATGTTAATCCCAGCTGCATGACAGATTACACCACATGAACAACGGGACATTGACGCACTAATGCTCTAGCCCCCTTTCATAAAGTTTTGTGTTGTATATCTGTTCGAGATGGATTTTGAGCCTGTGAGCATACAAAGACTTAATTTTAGATCAGCGATAGAATGGAAACAACATCTGCGAATAAAACAACCACCCTCCTTTTCGAGGAATTATTCTTTGAGGAAGCGTGTCTTCCTATATTATTAAAGAAGGTAGGAAGTCGTTGATCTAATGACGGTAACAGCCTTACATGCTGTTAAAGTTAGACCAGCATTAATAAATAGTGCCATATCTATGTGTTCCATCAATTATGCCAAACAAATTGAAGACTGAGGCAGATGATATGACAGTTAGTGCACTGTGAGTGTGTTTACTAATTAGACTTCTGAGCACTATCAATTGTTGGCTCTCTCTTTAAAAAAAAAACACATATACATCGAACTGCATAGAAAAGTGTGCAAATGTACTTCTATTTTGAAACACCCTCCTTCTCTAGAACACCACATAGATAGAGAACACTGTTGCATCTACAAATGGGCCATAAACAAATGGGGTAACAAGTCTACCAATTTACATTACCGACCTTATGAGGACCTCATCCAGGTTACCACTATGCTAGCGATCAATGAACTCTTCAGTGCTAGCAAGCTACTCTCAGAAATATTATTATAAGCTGACAAATCAACTAGAAAATATAAAAGAAAGAAACTTCTTACTTGAAGGTTCATATATGAGTCAACAGATACTAAGCACCCTGATACAAGTAAGGAAAACTTATTTCAACGTTTTTCAAAAGACAAAAATCTAGGACAACATTATTAGATGAACTCGATTGAATTTATGCATGGTGTACCTTTGTATTCCATTCCCCATTTGAGCTTCACAATAACGGGCTTCCCTTTCAGATCGTTAAGAAACGACTTAGGATTGGCCGGTATGGGCTTCAGCATATTTAGCTGCCTCTGATTAAGCTAAAGCTTGGCCTTTATCAAAGGGGAATAGCTACCGTAGGCATACTCAACTCCGGCAAATCCTTGCACATGAAAACTGACTGAGAAAGGAAACCATGCAATTGATATAAGATCCCATTTAATCACCAATTTCGTTTATCATCCATCAAATTATATGATGCAATATCATATCCAGTTCCATTCAAGAGTTGTTTAGATTAATAAAAACGAAAGGTGCAAGTTGAATAATTGCCCAGTCATGACTTACCGGATGCTTTCCACTTTGAAGCAGGAATTCCAAGGCAGCTCCAGTTTAGAAATCGAACTGAGCCGAGTATCCATGCCCCAGTATCTGCCATGTTCTATTCCGCTTATACTGTAAGAAGAGCACCTACAGGCGTCTGCACACTAACGAGGGTGACGCCAGTTTAAGGGCGGTAGCAGGTTTGGAGCAGTTTTTCGAATATCCTAGGCATATACCAGCATATCCCTGGAATATGCCGAAAACCCAACTGAGCGAGGGCTTGCCCCCCCTAGGGGCAACCCAAAAAATTACAGAGACCAGACTGTTTGATACTTAGTCTCAAGTTTCTGGAGTTTTTGCATGCAAATATAAAAAAGGCTCTGATTCAGTTTATTTCCTAGCACAGTATTCTGCGATTTGAAACACAAGAGAAGATCGTGCTACAGGGCAGACCGGAAGGCCGTGGGCTTATTTTTGCCATGGAAAAATCCTAAATCTAAGAACCTGAAGCTTATCAGAGCCGCCAGAGCTGCCATGGTTTCGGATTCACCATGCCAGAGCTAAAGTAGACCACAGCTGAAGTAAATCGCCCGATCAAATCAGTTGAGGCGGAAAAAAAGAGGCGGAGAAAAAAATTCGCCTCCTCTCCCGTTGTGACTAAAAACATATTCTGGAATACACTTTGAATACAAAGTGTATTCTAGAATAACTTTCCCACTTTCATCTACAACCATGATCCAGTATTACTAGTCTCCAAAAAAGAAACAAAAATAATCCCTTTTATTATTTAGAACCATAATCCTGTATCTCCATAAAATAAACAAAATAAAATCGCAAGGTCATTGAAATTCATTGAAGATACTGAAAAACCTACTTGAAGGTTTTCCCATGTCGCTATCCAGAAATGAAATATATTCCAGATCACTGTTGAGTCTCAAAAACTTGTACAGCAAAAGTGTATTCTGGAATACACTTTAGATTTCGAGCAAAACCAAAAGTGTATTCTGAAATACACTTTGACTTTTAAGAAAAGCAAAAGTGTATTCCGAAATACACTTCTGTTATCCTCGAATAGCAAAAGTATATTCTGGAATACAATTTTGGTACTTTGAAATATTATATCATTAAAAAATGGCTCATTGTAACCTAAAAGTACCTTTTCTGGAATACAATCCAAGCTAACAAAATGTTGTGTAGGACGTACAATTAAATTAGTGGTTTTCTCTAAAAACACACTTCAGGTAAATTCTAACTGTTAGGAAAAGCGTCACTTTGACATAGTCAATTTTCTCTTTGCATAAAAAATTGAGTGATTTTGGGGGGTCAAAATGCAATTTTATAATCAAAATAAAAATTTTGCCTCATTTTAGCTCTTTTTTTGAAAAAAAGGAATCTTTGAGGAATATTCCTTTTGTTCTCGTTTCAATGATTTGCTCCCGTTTAATATGCAACCTTGTTACTAATCTTCTGATCTGGAAGGCGCCATTCGAATGGCTTCTCTGGGAAGTTATACAGGAGTTTCGGACCAATTATAGGGTTATACCCCTAACGGTCCGATCTCTACAAGAAGCTATAGAGGCAGAGCTGATACAGCTCTTCGAGGAAGGCAACCTATGTGCCATCCATGCGAAGAGGGTAACAGTAATTTCAAAGGACCTCCATTTGGCTAGGAGGATCCGAAAAGACAAGCTTTAGAAAGCTTGCAATTTTTGTATAAAAATAATGTTGTATAGACCATTTGGTGTAAAGTTATCAGTAATAGAACTAAAATCTTCTTGCAATATCTGCTAGTTTAAAATTTCCTTTAACTCAGCACTGAAGGGTCTTGCGTCGCGAACCAGACGCGTTTCGCGCGGAGTAACCCGAGTCGTCACTTTGTTGGCATAAATTGTCCAATTTTTGCAAGAAAAATTGTTAGAATATTTAGAATTAGTTAAATTTTACATTGTATCATCTTAAATTTGTCAAAAATGCCAAAAAATAATGTAGATCGACCCACTTGGGTCACTCCGCGCCGAAGGGCCTTGCGTCGCGAACGCAGACGCGTTTCATGCAGAGTAACTCGAGTCACCCATTTTTGCACTTTTACATGTTAGATTGACATAGTATAAGTTGCTAGATAGACTAGAATAGAGCCAAACTTGTAGCTGAAGAATGTCAATCCAAAATGCAATAAATCTGGCATCTAGAGCAGTTTTTTAAACAATGGCATCAAATACTTCACCTGCGGATATTCATACATGTCACTGTATTTTATATTCATATAGGTTCGTGATCACGCTTTTTCAACAATTTCATGTTGTAAGCATATCTCCATTTCCTTCATATAAAGAGCTCGGACAACTTCAATATGACTCTTTAGTAAGTTACCATCCAATGCATTTTATAGGACAAGTTTTCTTGATTTAATTTTCTAATTTCTACAAAGATCATATGTAGATAACAAAAGAATGGATGGGGAATACACGCCACCATATCATTCATCCAATATGTTTATCGCAACTAATTCCTGCATTTGAGGTCAATGTTTATTTTCCTTTGCTTTTGTATACAAGATTCCTTGTGCAACCCCAGAATATTATTAAATTCACATCTTCCACATAGGATAAAGGCACCTAAATTGTCTAACCCTTTGGACATTCAATGCATAAGATTCCATCACTTCCGTAGAATTTAGCAGCCCTTAATTTGAGATTGTCTGGTCAACATATGATTTGGAGCAACTTTCAATCCCAAACACCTAATTACATCTTCCCATGGAGTCATCTTCAAAAGAGGTTTTTGCAAGAAAAACCTTCAGAATATTTCAGCTAAATGCAAGTTGTCGTAATTGTTAATTTTTTGGATAGATCTTACCATTTTTTTAAATACAACATCCAATTAACTTTATACTCTCTTCGGATTAATAGAGTGATTTTCATGCAAACTCTTCTTTGCAAAAGTTGCAATTAATCTCTCTTACGTACTATTTATTGGCTTCCATTTACAGAAAATTGCACAAAAACCCTTTATTTTGTGTATGTTCTACAAGAACAGATGTGACATGTATGTTTGAAACCTCCTTTTCAAACTTCCCCTTTTCCTTGAAGAAGGTGGATCTCTAGGAGTTCTCATAGAGTCTAGAGCTTCCTTACAATGGCATACCTTATTCTTCTGGGTATTTCCTCGGTTGTGTTCTTATTGCACTTTACAAGTGATAATGCCTTCTCATCGTACCCTCAATAGGTGGGAAGAAGGCCATGCCCTCTAGTACTGGAAGAACTAAAAGGGTGAGGATCTTATCATCTTGCGGGGATAAAGAAGAGGTTGAGGACCTTGACCATAGTTCTTGGGCATGATCTCATGCTAGTTTTTCGGTTTGATAGTTGCTTGCATCTCTTATGATAATTCTTTCTATATGGTGACCATAAGCATTGTACTATTCCTATCTGGCCTATTATGGAGCCTATAAGAAGGTCGCGTACCATTTATATTATTCCATTCGAGATGTTCAGTGTTTTCTTGGGTTTGCCAATTTCTATCAACGTTTCATTCGGGGTTATTCAGAGATTGCCCTTCCTTTGATATGCCTCACAGTTAAGGACGTGCCATTTGAATGGACTGTGGAAGCGGAATCTGCTTTCGTTACCTTGAAGCATGCTCGTCTACCAACCTCGTCCATGTTGACTTGGCCATCTGCTTCACGTATGCCCGATGAATTAAAATTCCATCCAGATGAAGAAAAGAAGCTTGCTGAACAGACCGTCTCCAAGCTAGAAGAATTTAAAAGATTTTATCCTATGGGAGTGAATCGACTTCAGAAGATCAGCATTTTTTATTGTGAGACAGCCCCAGCAAATCTAACTCATAGGGTTCGATCTAATGATCATGTACAGACATTAATCAAGAGCTTCAAAAGGTGCCCAACGGAGCTTCTCACGCCTGTCGATGTCGTCCTATTTGACCCAGTGACAAGGTAAGTTTTATTGCATATTTCTCTTTATTAGACCGTCTATTTATAATGCCTATTAATTGATGGGATATCAATGCAGGAAGTTGATCACTTGGTCCCACTCTGAGGAGCTCTTGAACAAGAAATTTTATATTATTTCTGGTAATCACAGTATTTTTGCTGCACAAATTCTTTGTTCTATGATGGAAAATGTCGAGCAACGGTTGGAATTTGCTAAAGCTTATGCAAAGCGAAGAAGCCGAGTGCTAAATGGAAATCTCTCCAATAAAGAATATATTTAGTTATCTATACAGTGCAATGACATTATAGCGGGTATAATATATAAGGAGCCACTAATCGAAAAGTACAACAATTAAGGAATCAGCACAAGGCTTATGGATGCCCTCCTCAAGGCCCAACAGGCATTGCAGTATCATCCGTTTGGAAGGTAGGTTCTTATTTTCATCTATAGAAGATCCTTAGCAGCGGTTTATTTTGAAAAAATACATGTACTATATAGGGGATTTGCTTGCTTGGTTTTTTCTGCTCTAAGCAGGCCAATGGCTGGATAGAATAGCTGCTAGTGCATATAGATATAGAACAGGTGCATTGCAATGCTAGATATATATAGTTTTTAAGATTTCGCTGCTATGGTGCTTTGGACGTTTATTATCTTTATATGCTATATGACGGTGCATCCCTATAAGACATGGCAGGAAAATCATCTATCAATCACTGTCAATACATGTCCTTAGAAGAGAGGCATGGAGAACATAGGTTTTTCGTGTAAAAATCGCTCATATAAAAAGCAGAAATTGTTTTGTAGATAAGTTATTTGCTCAAGGAGGTCTCAGCAGCATTATGCTTGCCTGCACATGATTTGCTGTTTATAATGCTTTCACCAGCAATGCAACTAATTACGTTCCTCGGTTCAGCAAACTGGATGGATAACCTGAGCCAAACCTTGAAGAGATTCTTCAACTAATTATCCAACTTTACCCAATTGTCCCACGTCAGAGCTCCCCAGTAATATAGGTAGTTTATTCTGGAATCATGTCTTCCATTTTCTTGCACGATCACAAAGTCTTTTATCATGGGTCTTGAAACTTCAGCTGAGCTCTCCTTCAAAAGGAAGTTGTAGTTGAATGTAAATTTGCAGAATTCATGGATTGTGAAAGGAAGGCCACGAGTTCTGTGGCAAATGGTAAAGATGGAGACAGGGAGCAACGGATGCTTAAGCTGGATGAAAAAGGCCATAGCAGGTGTCCAAATTTTATGTTTGACAAAACATCAGGACTGAAAAGCTCTCCTCTTTTTATCTGCTACTGCGATTTAGAGCTTCGTTATGTTTGGTTCACAGACCTCTTCGCTCCCAGGTAAGGAAGACGAGAGCCATAAGAAATTTTGAATCTAATTAGGAAATGAGACGCATGTGGATTATCAGTTGATTAGAAAATAGAAAAGAAAACTATGTCGGAGCTTCTTTCTAAGCACAGCGCTACTCAACTGCTCGTTCTAAGCACAGCGCTACTCAACTGCGTTGAACAATCTTATGGGTAGGCCTTTTGATTTTGTTGCATGTTGTTGAAGCATGACTTAAAGCTGCTAAAGTTTACCTCGAAAAGGTCCCATTGCATACATTAATTTGAAGCCATTCTTGACATCCGTGGCTTTGTCTTGCTACATGTTGCAAATGACTTAATAGTTTGCATATTTGAAAGAATGCAAAGTGCATAATTATTTTCAAAATATCATTTTTATTGTGTCTAAGTGGCAGTATATAACAATCAATCCCAAAATTACACTAACAGAGCGCCTTACAGCAATGCAATTTGAGGCAAGAGAGAAACTGCAATGCAATTTGAAGCAAGAGAGACTTTGTGATTAACTCATTTTACTATTCTATAGGCCATAGTGCAAAAAAATTTTTTTTTTTATTTTTTTTTAAATGAAGCAATGACACAAAAATTACAATTTGATTTTAAATTTTTTATTTTGAGATGTCCTTTATAATATTCGAGTTTAAAATTGCCAACAAGTTGGTAAAGAGAAATGTTCGCGGCGGCCTTGGCCGCCGCGATAAATTTCTTGTAATATTTTATTGTTTTATCTTTTTAAGGGCTTGTTATTTTTAAATGTAACAAACTTTTTAAGAACTTTTTCGATTTGACTTCTTAAGGCCTTATTATTTCGAAACCCACAAATACGAAGGCAGCTAGGAGTTTTTGTTGCACAGCCGCTTGCATGTCCGAGGATGCCTAGATGAGCTGGGGTGGCCTGCCTGACCTAGGTAAACTGTTGCAGGGGGTGATGTAATTCCTGAACTCGGGGGTTTGCACTTGATCTTGTGCTTGATTCTGGAATAAATTTTTTTGGTTCACCAGTAGATTGTGTTGAATTGGCCATAAATTGATTTTTTCTGTCTTTCCAGGTGCAAGCATGATAGAATTTAAGATTGCCTTTGGATTCATGTGGTAGAATGGATAGAGGAGATGAACGGGAGAGGTTTGATTACTTCCAGAGCTTAGCCATGGGTGAATAAGCCAGAAGACCTACAAAAGGCCGTATTGCAAGCTATATTCAGAAGATCATTATAGTGCAGTAAGCTTTTATGAAGATATTGAAACTAATACAGTTAAGTTGGGCAGTTTATTTTTTGGGCCTCTTTCATTTCTAACTTTGGGATACGATGTTATGGTGGCCGCATTATATTAGCCGCATTTAGTAAAAAAAAAAAAAAAAAAAATTGAAATTTTTTGTTTTGATGTGTTATGGGAGATGTGCTATATTTAATGTTTTATATGTTATTCACGAATTTGCCAATGTTTTTTGAATTGTTATTTTTTTTTCCAACCAAAATAATAACATCTCTTATAACACACCAAAACAACAAATTTCAAGATTAAAACACCTATAAGATCGTTGTTAAAATACCTACGCTTACTTGATATCTAGATGTCCTAAAGATAACGTAAAACTTAAATGATATATTCCAAAGAGATATAGCTTAGTTATCAAGGGCAGAGCTCCACGACCCAGAATTTTCATCGATTAAGAAGTTTCAGAGGATAGATTCAAGACACAATAAGGCTCCCAGTTATGAGGGAGAAGCAAACAGCTAGAGACGTGTCAAACATAAGCGTTGAAAGAGATTTTCATTCGAAACGGAATGAAAAAATGTTTATTTAAAATAGAACTTTAAATAGAATAGAATAGAATAGAATAGAATAGAATAGAATAGAATAGAATAGAATAGAATAGAATAGAATAGAATAGAATAGAATAGAATAGAGACATGTCAAACATAAGTGTTGAAAGATGTTTATTTAAAAGATGTTTATTTAAAACAGAACTTTAAATAGCAGAGGCGTCAGTGAGAAACATATAAAATTTCCTAAAGGAAAACCTGGGTATTGGGCTGTTACTTGTTGGCAAAACCAAATGTAGGCCAAGCCTCAGATTTACCTCAGAATTTACCTGGATGCAATGTTGTTAAATACGTCAAAATCCGTACGTTTAAAAAACGTTTTTTAAGATTTTTTGAAGATTTTTAAAATTTTTGAAAAAAATCTTAAAAAACGTATTTCATATGAAATACGTTAAAAATCTTTAAAATCCTTAAAAATCCTTAAAAATCCTTAGACTGTGATTTTTTTATCTAGATATATGATATTCTTGAACTTATTTATCTTGTATATCAAATTCTTATACTTCTTAACCTCTATAATAATGTTTTTCTGAACTTTCTTAAGAGTTGCATGGCAAAACAGCTATGATATCTTTGTACTTGAACTTAATAGTTTCTAATAGTAGCATAAGCTTCTGATTTACTTGTTGGCATGCTATGTCTTATAACTTGTAGCAAAAATGTGCATTTTAACAGTAGCAAATATGACCAATAAAGCAGTGCAAAGAATGTGAAATTTTTTTATTTTATATTTTTTGGCCATACCAAATCACAAAAATCCTTTAAAAAACGTGAGGATTTTTATAGAAGTACCTTAAAAATAAAAAACGGGTTTTTTAACAACATTGCCTGGATGTTATTTATGTGGCTAATGGTTGCTTTGATCCTGTATGCTTCTTGATCCGCTTGTAACGTTCCTAACCGACATGCCCTTAACCAACTGGGCAAAACCGTCTAGACGTTTATGAGTAGCCGCTTCTACCCATTTATGCCGATGTCTCGGGAACGCGACACCAAGATCTACTCGAACGATCTCCCATGGGTCCGTTACAATCTCTCCCACTAGAACTATGCTTGTCCTCGAGCATCACAAACCATAGACCACACCATTCCCTAGTGTCCAAGACCAAATCATGACCTACCGTCCAACAGTATTCCGGGTCATACTTGCCCCCATGGAGACTCGAACTCGAGTCCTGCTCTGATATCAAATGTAACATTCCTAACCGACATGCCCTTAGCCAACTGGGCAAAACTGTCTAGACATTTATGAGTAGTCGCTTTTACTCATTTATGCCGGTGTCTCGGGAATGCGATACCCAGATCTACTCGAGCGGGGTCTGTTACAATCTCTCCCACTAGAACTATGCTCGTCCTCGAGCATCACAAACCATAGATCACACCATCCCATGGTGTCCAAGACCAAGGCCCGACATGCCCTTAGCCAACTGGGCAAAACCATCTAGACGTTTATGAGTAGTCGCTTCTACTCATTTATGCTGGTGTCTCAGGAACGCGATACCCAGATCTATTCGAGCTGCCTCCATGGATCTGTTACACCGCTTCACTACTTCCACCTTATTTGATATGTCCATAACATAAGAAAAAAGGAGCTATGCAAGCCACGATCTGCCACAACATTTTCAACCAATCCGTTGAGAGTTGAGAAAATAGAGTGTAGGGCAAAATCAATTGTAAAGAGTTAACCAGCTAGCTTAAAACTTATTCGTTCAATACTAAAACAAAAAATTTCAAGGTTGAAACACCTATAAGATCGTTGTTAAATACCTAAACCCTCAACCCTTTTCGTTTGTATGCTTTTTTTTCCCCACCCAATAAAGCATTTTGCAAATGGTAGTCAATATACTAAAGGACGATACCATTACGTAGATGGCACCACCACATGTACCTAAGCAAACATTTGCTAAACTCATAACTTTCCATGACCAAATTATACTTCCTTAAATTTATTGATTGATTACACTTGCCTCTGGTATAAGAAAATCATGTAACAACTTAAATTTGATGCAAAAATGTTTATTTTCCTTGTCTCCAATTTCAACACACACACATCATGATGGATAACTTTAAATGCGCTAGAAATGGTCTTCATGAGCATGGAACTATGAATCAAAAAGCAAGATTTCATTAATTATTTTTCTCGTTTGAGAACGAAATAGGTCGTGGTCATGTCAGGCAAACTAAAAAATGGTTGTATGCAATCAGAATGAAGTGTTACTAATTAGTAAATCAGCTTGAAAAAATTACAAGCGCGAAAATCTCTTGTACAACTATAGCTTCTAGGTTTCATAACATTAACTATGGGGTTCCAAAAGCATCACTCCTGCTCCCAAAGATCGCCATGGCGATAGTTTGGACAAGAAAGCAAGGCAACATGTAAAGAGTTTACTGCTTGCAATTACCTAATATTAATCTAAAAAATAGACAGATCTTGTCGGAATAATCGCGGTCGCGATCTTTTAGACAAATATATTCATTAAAATTCGCACACATCAGAAAGCATGTATTTTCAAAGAAGTATAATTACAGAAAAGGTAATCATGGATTGATATTTTCTACATGATTGCCAACCTCTGCAGCTATTCTTCTAACGTGCTCCTTTCCTGCGGCAATTGCCTGTGATGTGTCCATTTCTGTATATCCTGTAGTATTTGGCATATCCACATCCATTGCGATAGCTATCTCTTGCACATGCCTTGACATCTGATAACTATCCATCAATTCATCCTCGAATGCCATAGAGTATTTTGTAGAGCGAACCAACTTCTGTCTTTTTGGTGAATGATCGCCATCGAGTCTACCACTTCCAGATGCATCATCAGACATTCCCATATATTCGAAATTATGAAGCGGCTTTTCTACAGAACCTGTTATCACTGACAGAATCTTCTCAAAATTTTTGTTCAGTGCCTCCAGTTTTTTGAACTATGGATCGAGCTCAGCAGTTGCCTTTTCTGTTTGTTCTAGCAGTGCCCTGGTTTCCTGTAACCTCTCTTGGAAACTTTTCTGATCCATAGCATCCAGTATTTGATCCATCTTGCTAAGTTCTATCTCCTGAGTTATTTTGATGTCCGGCATGTCTGAACTGTTTGGCTTATCTGGCATAGCATTTTCTTCTTCCTCTTCTTTGGCAGGCCTTGCCATTTTCTTTAGAGTTTCAAAGAAGGATCTGAGAAAACGGCATACCTTATCGTCATATTCAAAGGAAACACTGCATTTTCCTTGCATCAGAGCAACTTTTGAAGCTGTGCCGGCCGAGAAAAAATCAAGAACACAACCGTCCAGTGGAACCAACTCCTTTACCATGTTGTAAATATATGATGTCTTTGCCTGACTCTTATGGACGAAATCGCCATCCATTGCTGCCCAAGAGAACTTGGGTTTACCTGTAAAATACTCCAAATATTTTTCCTTTGTTTTTATATCCACCTCTTCGTCACCAGTTAATGGATATTTCGGAAGGGGCGTGCTTTTCGGTGCATTGGTCACCTGAGTCAGCCGTAGCTCAAGTTTCAGCTTCACAGGCAACACACGAGCCTCACATTAGGGCGGATTTGGGGTCTCAAAATGGCCCATATCTTGGATGCCAGAATTCCACGTCATGTTTCTCGCGACCAATGATGTTTGCGCATTTTTTTCCAAAGTCAGTATTAGTTGGCAAGTAGAAAGAGGAGCAGGCTTACTTGGCATCCACATGGCAAAATTTCATAGGACATGTTTGTGCATTCATTGCAACCACATTAATGGCCCGCATTTTTCGAAAATCGTATCGCGGACCAAAATAATGGCTATTTTTCCTGCCTACTGTGCACATGCCCACATGCACCAATCATCTTATCAAATTTTGGCACCAAGATTTCCATTGTTCACATTAGCGCCGCTACGTGCATCCTCTCCGCCTTCGCTCTTCATTTGGAATCCAAGTCTCCAATAGTGTCTGTGTTTTTGCGGGGCGAGCATAGAGTTAAGCAACAACGGCGAGGCGATGTGCGGACAAGCAAACGTACGTTACATGCCATGTTTTACTACCCAAATTTTCATTCCGAAGTTTTTCCTACTTTCAAAGCTCTTCCCATTCATCGTATTGCTCCCCCGCCATTCATTCTTACAATTCAACGACCGACTGTATCTCTAATTGCATCCATCATTGCTCCTAGTACTCCTACATTGCTTTCAAGTAGTTCATCACTTACAAAACAATAAAGGCATGGCGGTGGAAGGATATCTATCCATAGGCTCGTGGGTGAGAATGCTATCCTTAACGAAGGGTGACTATGGAGTTACATGTGGGAGCGACATTCATACGCGAATGAATAGGTAGAACTATAGGGTTCAAAATAAATGCTATGGATAGTATATTACAAAAAAAAAAAAGGGAAGGGAGGGGGGGGGGATTTGAAGAGGAGGATATTTGCAAATTTGCACCCTCAATAATACATGGATCACACCATGCTTAAAATGCATATGCACTTTGTAAATGTGTAGTGAGATTTTCGTCATGTGATCCTTTTGCTTTTTTTTTCCCTCTTCTTGATTTATATTCACTCACCGAATCAAATATTTTCTTTGGGCTATATTTATCGATGTCGGGATTTGAGACTAGGGAAAAGCATTACTAGCATCGTTGTTGTCTAACATATGGACATAAGAGACATGCTTTTCCAAGATATACATTCGTGGCAATGGGCATCTAGTTTTACGTTGTAAAGTTGTGGGAGCCGAGCTTGAAAGTCGCCCCATGACCTCTTTTAGTTTAATTGTGCAAGCCTTATGAGAATGGTGTCCTTGCAATGAAGAAATGTTTGATAAGACATGCATCCAGGGTTGTTGAAAAAATGAGTTACAAAATATTTGCTCCATTAGAGGTGTTTACTAATGCCACGACACAAAAGCTCCAAAGATATATTGTATAAAATGTCACTTTCATGAGCCTTTGGATCAGTTAACTCAAAGTGTCACATATGGAAACATTGTTAGGTTTGATAAAATAACATAAAAATCTTATTTAATAAAGCTTTGGTTGTTGGTAAAGTGTTGGCTTATTGATTAAGTGTTTGTATTTTGCTTTGGGACCCTCTTTGATAAAGTTTAGTTCATAAAACATAATATAACTTGGAATGATACATATTTTATATGCAAATGGGAGACTATTGATGAGGGACTTGGTGTTATTATCTATTGACAACAAACAAGAAAGTGGATCACACCATGTGAATTTAGTATATTCCAACCTTTCAGCTTATACAAAATTCGCTTGGTGTGATGTTTTTGGAAAAAGATGACTTCCTATAGTAAAATTACTTTGATTATCTTTTAATAAAAGAAATATATATGTGTCTTATTTGAAGTTAAGTGTGGATATGTGACGTGCTCATTTATTGATAAAGTGTTTGCTTTTTGAAAAAGGCTAATAACTTTATGTACTACTAGAGTTGGTAAAGTATTTTAGATGCAAATAGGATGCTTGATGTGATGCTTGCTTGACCTTAGCATTCCATTCCACGCTTCCACAACTTCTCAGAGCACCATCTGTGCATGACTTGGCATTATACATACTTGAGGTTCTAGATAAACGTCAGCAATTACTGAGCCCTCAGTAGTCATTATCTCTGCTTGTCTAGTATCATCATTACTGCAAAGGTTTTTCCCTTGAAAACCTTTCGAGGCAGGGTTTTTTTAATCCTAGTAGTAATGATTGTACTAGCCCATTGTATGGGTCCCATGACCTATTGGTCTCCGTGGACGTTAAAAAAACTATTCTATTCTATTCTATTCTTTGAAAAGGACTAATAACTTTATGCACTTAGGGTGGTAAAGCATTAAATGCGAAGGGGTACTTGTGTTTAATTTTAATTTGAAAACAAATAAGAAAGTGGATCACACGATGCGAATTTAGTGTGTTCCATTTTTGTTGCATATGTACTATTCGCTTGGTGTGATCCTTCTTGAAAAATAATATGCTCTTTGAAAAGGGATAATGACTTATGTACTTAAGAGTGGTAAAGCATTTTAGATACAAATAGGAATGAGTACTTGTGTTTAATTTTAATTTGACAACAAATAAGAAAGTGGATCACACCATGCGAATTTAGTGTGTCCCTTTTTTTTTGCATATGTAATATTCGCTTGGTGTGATCCATCTTGAAAAAAAAATAGCTTTCAAGTAAAAGGAAAGAAAGAAATATCTTATTTAAAGTGTAAAGTGTTAGTATGTAAAGTGTTGGTTTATTAAAATACTATTTGTTTACGCTAAGTTGTAAGTTCAATATTTGTGTTTCTATTTACTTTTTACGCAAGGATCACACTGTGCTTAATTTCTTTATATGCAATTACTTCACAGCATGAAGATTCAAGATCATATGATCCTCTTTAAACAAGGATGGCTTTGACCTTCAATGTTCATAAATTTTATGAATGTTTGCATATAAGAATGTCACATATCATATTTTCTTAAAAAATGGTCATCAAATGGATAACTAGTCAAAGAGTTCTTCTACTACTTAAAGAGTTTCAAGACTCATTTTTGCTATAATTTAAATAGCAATAGATTTTTAAAGGAATCTATTGTGAAAAGTAGTCAAAGACTTCTTGTATTAGAGGTATCTAAACACAAACACCATAACCTTTGTACTTCAAGAATGTATAAACCCTTCACATTGCAAAGTATAATGTCATTTATTAGCATCTTCATGGACATTTCCCCTTCCTTCTCGGAAGCGGCTCATCTCAAGGAATCAGATTCGATTCAATGCCTTCGCCCCCTCTCAATCTCTCACAATATCCCAGGAGGCCAGAGTTACCGTCACCACAAAATCGGACTAAACTTGAAATGTCCCAAAATGACGGTTTCTTGCCACTCAACGGATCCAATAGATATAAACTGCCATCCTCCCAGATGTCGACACTTTTTGAGCCTGCAAGACGCAACACGTCGAGGTCTAAGTTCTTATTTTTTAGACCTCTTTTTTTGCGATTGAAGACTGGAGCATATTTGTGAGTCAGTTGGATCCTTATCCACACATCATTTGGAGCTTCCACACTGCATGGATCGCATCTACGAGAAATGAAGGTGTACAATTTGTATGCCCCAAAGACAATACCCGCTTCAGGTGAGTTTAACGTCCGCATTTCTAACCTCGCTTTTTGAAATTTGCAACGTGCATATGGAAATTGAAAAGTCCATTCTCCTACAATCCATGCTTTTATACATTAAGCAAATTCAAATTTCGAATTGTAGGGGCGGAAGCCCGTATTGGGATGAAGTAAAGATCCCGGCACGCCGGGTTCACATGGACGAATCTGCGAAGCTACCGGGCTTAAAACATGTGAACTTGGGCCGAGGCAAAAACATTCAGCCCCGCTTTTGAAAAAAATCAGCCCTCGCGAAGATCCAACTTGCGTGAGCCGATGCAAACAATGAATTTTAATCGGCCGACTTCGCTGTAACTCGGGAGGGCCTAAACTTCTCCATGTGAACCACCCATAAGGCGTGACTGCGCCTACCGAAATGAAAGTTCGATACAAAGCTTCAACCTACACATTCAAATTTTGAAATGTGGAAGGCGGGAAGCTTGTATGGCCATGGCCTCTAAATGAAAATAGCACAAGAATCGGTGGACACGCGACGCTTGGTATCCGACAAACCAAGAGACACCGCCATGAGTTGCGGTATGCTATAATGCAAGTGGCTTTTAGAAGCGCCACATGTTGCATCAGTCTGTCTGATAACCAACAGAATTAAATACATATGGCGCCATGAATGCGCGATCCCCCTTATTCCGTGAATATTCCAAGTAAATCTGTAATGATGAGATTTTGGTATCCTAGGTGGCATGGGAAAAAAGGAGCGGAAATATGACGTGGAATGGCTGATAGGAGGCCATTTTTAGACCCCAAATCCGCCCTAATGCTTCTGTTTATCGTGACATGAGTCATGTAATATTGGAACTCCTTGATATTTTTTTTGCTCTCCCAGCCTTGTTCTTCATAAGCCCCAAGGAAAACATGAGAACTACCTTGAATCTGACTTTGACTGTACATGTAGTTTGGCAAATGGGCAGATCTGAGAAACATGATGATATGATAAACTTTGGCTTTGGTCATGCCTGCAATCCTGCTAAATAGATACAAAACTTGTGCATAATGATCATCTTTATCAGCAAGCAGAAAATATTGTTACCCAAAACGATTTTCCAATGCTATTCAGAGCTGTAAACGACATCTAGAGCCTGATGTTTTGGATCCAAATACATTGCACAAACCTGAATGGGTTCACTCCTAATGCAACCATGATCAAGCAGGATGTCGGTTGTTGTCGTTGCACAAAACCTTCTAGTTTGGCATGCATCAATCAAGTTAGCATCTGAGGCTCAATAACAGAAAAAAATGATGTCAATGCACCAAGAGTGATTTGAATCTCTTACCCAGATCATGAATCAGACATATCTTCTCTGATTTGAGTATAGGCCATCCAAATCCGGCAAGCTCTGTTCTTTCTTCGAAGATTAGGGCATGGAGCTCTTATTTGCGCCTCCATTACCATTTTCTCTATCACAAAAATCCATTTTGGCCTTAGCTGCTCACGGATTTCTGTCCAGAACGGTGCTTTAGACTCACCGCTTGCCAAAAAACTAAACCTAACCTTAAGAGTTTCTTACGAACTTCTTTCCTTTTCCAGCTGTGGCGATGTCGGTGCTCCGGACCTCGATGAATTTGATGTCGCTTCCCCAAGCTGCGATGGCGGTGCTCCGGACCTCGACCCTTATCCTTATTTTTTTTTTCCCATTCACGAAGCCGGAAACCATTCACGAAGCCGGAACCCAAGCGTTACACTGTTGCTGGATCAGACACGTGTTCCCATATCACGTTGATGTATACTTATATATGTCTTGATAAGCCCTTAAAACAATATAAGCTTCTTTATTTCTCTTTTTCATTTTTAGCTACGTCTTTTCCCTCTATATTTATATGAACT
The DNA here is from genome assembly GCA_021234155.1 of Isoetes taiwanensis. NCBI lineage: Eukaryota > Viridiplantae > Streptophyta > Lycopodiopsida > Isoetales > Isoetaceae > Isoetes > Isoetes taiwanensis. The sequence continues at coordinate 12,093,419 of JAJEKV010000005.1, read as the reverse complement.
CTCAATGGTTCATCACGCATAAAAAACCCATATTTTTTTAATAAACATTTTTTTCCCCAACAAAAAACTTGTAAAAACTATTTGCCAACGTAACGGGACAAAGGTTTAAAGAACATTTTACATTTTTCCTTTAGGTCCTACATTTTTTCCGTTGTATTACGAGACTAGGTCCTACATTTTTTCCTTTGCATTACGAGACCCTTAAAACACATAGTGGCCTCTTGGGGGTCATTACCGCTTTCTTAAAGTAGAATCCTTGTACAATAAAGATTCATACCCTTACACCTAAAATATTTGGCATTAGGAGAGATTCACGAAAGAGTGTTTAAATTAAGTGGCAATTAATAATACCTTACCTTGTTTTTCTTCCTCCATATAGAAAAAGGATAGAGTGTTTAAATGATTATGGATCTCCTATATACAACTCGCCCGACCCTTTGCCCCAAGCCTGCACTACTGCTAGTTTAAACTTTGTTTCTCTGAAATGGCATGCAAAGCAAGGGGACATTCCCATACAATAATAGAAATTGCCATGTTCACTATTCAAACAACTACTTACTTTCTTGCAGCTGATATACTAAATAGTAAATTGTTTGATAGGATTTGAGGCTGCAAAGAGTTAAGAATATGACCAGAGAGCCCAGAATGTATTATGATGGGCACTAATTCGACTACACATGCAACGGTAGGATCAAAAGACAGAAGCATGGCAAGGGCCATGTCAAATAAGAGACCAATTTGGGATTGGGTTTGATCCAAAAAATCTTCGGCAGGTCTACGAGGATGAGGAAGAAGATCAAGGCTAATTGAAAGTTCAAATTTTGCAACAAAATTGCCAGAAAAAAACTCTAGTGGAAAATTAAGGACAACATCAGGGTCATAGATGCAGAAATAGACAGCATCGTACACTCATATGGTGAGTGGCAAAGTTGCCCAACCATATTTGGGAGCCTGTGCGCGGATCCCGGCTTTCAGAGACCGATCTGCCCCATGACCTCATTCTAATGCCTTTATACCTCTTCTTATGAAAAAGATCCCTTTCTTCAATATTTTGGACTATCTCTCTGCTCTGTTTTTGCACCATAGCCCCCACTTTTGGGATCTAAGTAATAAAAGTCCCATTTATGCAGCCATCTCTGTTGACATTTCCACACTGATCAGCTCTTTGCCCGTTGACAATCTATGTCTTTGATTTTATTGCTTTCTGTTTTACAATAGAGCTCTCGTTGCTTCGTCAATATCCCATAAATTTGACTACGTTAAAAAAAGTCGTCTTGACCCCACCTAATGCCAAGGTAGACTCTCATCTGCTTCTACGTCCACACTTTATTTATTTGAGCGTCATTGTGGGCCTTTGCCTTGCAGACTTAATACAACACATGGGCGTATGTCAAGCATAATTTGTGACTTAGCAACTTGTGGGCAATTTGAGCATCCTTGTGGGCAACTTACAACCACATGCACCCATACTTTGTAACTATGCAATTTGCCTAGTTCATCTCGATTGAATATAAGAAAATCTCTTCTTCTACCAACAAGTAGTGAACTTGATTCTTTTCAAACTCCTTTTCATATAATTTTCAAATATACATCTCTAAATAAAGTCCCACTCCCATGTCCAAGTTAGCGACTTCTTTTCATAGCAGTTCAAATTTATTTCTCAAAACAAAGTTCCACTCCCACATCACCTCTCACCGAATTCATACCCTTATACCTAAAATATCAGGCATTAGGAGAGATTTGCGAAAGGGTGTTTAAATTAATAGGCAATTAATAATACTTTACCTTGTTTTTTTTTCATCTCCATATAGACAAAGAATAGAGTGTTAGAATGATTATGGATCTCCTATATGCAACACGCCCGACCCTTCGCCCCAAACCTGCCCTATTGCTAGTTTATTTTTTGTTTCTCTGATATGGCATGCAAAGCAAGGGGACATTCCCATAAAATAATATCATTTGTCATGACATGAGGTTGAAAAGCATTTATTGCCATGTTCACTATTCAAACAACTACTTACTTTCTTGCAGCTAATATAGTTAAGAATATGACCAGAGAGTAGGTTCCCAGAATTCATGTTGGGAACTAATTCGACCACACATGCAAACTGTAAGATCAAAAGGCAGAAGCATGGCAAGGGCCATGTCAAATAAGAGACCAATTTGGGATTGGGTTTGGTCCAAATAATCCTCAGCAGGGCTACGAGGATGAGGAAGAAACTCAAGGCTAATTGAAAGCTCAGAGTTTGCAACAAAATTGCTAGAAGAAGGCTCTAGTGGAACATTGAGGGTAGCATCAGGGCCATAGATGCAAAAATGGGCAGCATCATATGCTCGTGCGGCAAGCTCCTGTGTGGCAAAGCTGCCCAACCATATTCGGGAACCAGTGCACGGATCCCGGATTTCAGAGACCCATCTGCCCCACGACCTCATTCTGACGCCTTTATACCTCTTCTTACAAACATGATCCCTTTCTTCAATATTTTGGACTGCCTCTCTGCTCCGTTTCTGCACCATAGCTCCCACTTTTGGGATCTAAGTAAGACAAGTCCCATTTATGCAGCCCTCTCTGTTGACATTTCCAATATGGACAGCTCTTTGCCTCGTTGACAATCTAGGTCTTTGCTTTTGTTGCTTTCTGATTTTATGATGGAGCTCTCGTTGCTTCGTCAATATCCCATAACCTTGACTATTGCGTCATCTTGGCCCCACCTAATGCCAAGGTAGTCAATATCCCATAACCTTGACTATTGAGTCATCTTGGCCCCACCTAATGCCAAGGTAGACTTTCATCTGCTTCTACGTCCACACTTTATTTATTTGAGCGTCATTGTGGGCCTTTGCCTTGCAAACTTAATACAACACATCTGCGTATGTCAAGCATAATTTGTAACTTAGCAACTTGCATTAGAGGAAATTTGAGATCTCATTTCATCCCTATAAGAATCCTCCAATGGAATGGCTACCCTCTATTAACTCCAATTAATGCAGCACCAACAACTTCATTGCTATTGTTTTCTCCACATAACTTTTGATTCACTTATCAAAATGATGCGGCGTTTGTTGCATTAGATGTGGAATGAAAAGATCTTTCCAATGATATATGGTTATGATGTGTTTCAATATGGTCATATGTGTTAACCTTAAGGAAATATGATTTTTTGCTTATTTCTTGTATATTTATATCATAAAAGATGTATGAATGGGTTATCACTAGATAGATCTTGTGAAGACGAACCCATTGCTACAAAAAGTTTTTGAATCGGAGTTCTGGATCAAAAGTTATAATGAAAAAAAGATACTACAGAAGTTAGTTGCAGTTGCATTAATTATAGGTTGCCAAGATACACTGGAGCTCTTCTCTTATTGGACAGTTTGAAAAGCTGACATGGCATTTTAAGCATCCCTTAATGGGACAAAATGTGATCTCATTTTTCCTCTAATGTGGGCATCCTTGTGGGCAATTTGAGCATCCTTGTGGAAGACTTACAACAACAAACAGAGAATGGACGCTGACGTGGACGTCTTGGCGCAGGCGCAGGGACGGGCGGCTGCTGTTGCTGCTTGGCAAGCTGCTGCAGATGCAGACCGAAGGGGCCCAGGTAATGCCTCCATGAATCGCCCAGCACTGATACAAACAGTATTGCAAGCAAATCATGGAATAAATTACTACTCCTATATTTTAGTGTAGCCAAAATAGGTTTAGCTAAACAACCTTCAAATTGGGGCTAGAAGTTTCTAACACATGGCTAAACTAAATGGTTTTCCTCCATCACATTTTCTTGCTTTTGGCTAAATTAAATGGTTTTCCTCCATCACAGTTTCTTGCTTTTGGCTAAACTTTTACAAAATAGAAAGGCAAATATTAGCCATCACGCTATAATAATTCAAAAAAATCCAAGCATTTTGGCAAAGACATTGAATTTATTGTAAATACATAAATCAAGACACAAACATACATGAACATGCTAAAAAAAAAGGGACTACATTGTTCCTGTTCCTCTAACGCTTCAACTTTGTACTTGGAACAAGAAAGAAAGTGGAAAAAAAAAAAGAAAAATATAAACCCTATTTGAAATTTCTTAAAGTTAGTACATACATTGGTGTTGAATTTCGGGGTAATCCATCCATTTTTCCAAGCCCACTCTATCTTAGATTTAGCTAATCGATGTCCTGATGGATATGTCTGGAGGTAAAGGTTTGGCTATTCAACCTAAAAACTCACTTGGGCGGCAAAAAAATTGGGCTAAAATTTTCTTTTTTTGGGGCATTTTTTCCATTTACTTTAGCCGTTTTTCTTGGCGAAACTGCTACAAAATAGCCATTTGGCTAACCTTAGCCGTTATTTTATTCCATGAAGCAAATATGGCAAAAGCCCCATCTTCCAGAGAGAGATTGGATGGAATCGAAGTCAGCAATGAGCTCCAGACAACAAAAAGCTCTGTGACAGAAAGAAACAATAATGGAGGAAGAGGGAAGAACGGGGCCCTTCACAACAAGCTAGCAGAGCTCAGGCGACAATCTGCAGTGCAAGTTGAAGCAATAGTAGCTGGGAGAAAGATTGATTGCCAAGAACTATGTGCAGTGAATATGATGCAGGTCGAAGATGCAGCAGAAACGGTAGCCTTGGCGGTTGTAGGAAGCACAGTTTCATTAAATATGGACTTTCCGCAAGTCCATAAATATCTCAAATGGTAGCTATTGTCTAGAATACAGGGTTCTAAGAGCATATTGTGCACAATAAAATGAAGTAGACCAACTTTAATGACGTTAAAATTTTACATATTTTCATTAAAATATCAAACACTTTTCATAGTCTTCATATCATTTGAAAGTAAAGCTAATGTTTTAAAAACATTAAAGTTTCAAATATCCAATCCATATATTATGTGATTGTAATTCCTCATCAGCTGATAGACTTTCTGAGCTCTTCTGGGATTAATCCTATTTTCCTGCACATACCCATGTAAATGTTAGCATTGTAATAAGTTATCGAGAGGGACATACAAGTAGAAATTGGGCGACCGCCATATTTAAGATCGCCGAAAGGGGCATTATGGAAAAACAATTCAATTAACTCAGAAAAAATGCATTGCATAACTAAACAATTAAAAGTAGGTAAAAATTCAATTTCCCATCTAAATCTAACCTAACCCTAATGGCTAACCCTAACGAGAAACTCACAAAGAACGAGAAACTCACAAAGTTCGAGCTATGGCGCAATCGGTGATCGGGTATGGCCAAGCGTAGTCAGATTATCTTGGTTTATTGGCAAGAATGTATTGTCTTCATTTCTTGGCGGAAGATGAATGAAGCGGGTGAAGAGTTTAAGCATGTTTCTTACAAATCGAGCTGGTAGGGAAGATATTTGAAATCTGAAGCTTGGCATCAAAGATATCCGCAACAAAAAGGAGCGGTGTCGAATCAAGGATGCAGGCCGAATCGCAGGGTGTTGATCTATTGACGCAAGAAGCTAGAGTGGCCCTATAACTGATTTTTTCAACCCTTGTTCTCTTGAATTGCCCCAATGTTGATGCCTACCCGGATCCCCGCAGACTAGAAAGTTTTTGTTGATTGCCTCTACTATGTGTTCATGCCGACCTGCAGAAGATCAAGAATGTGAAAGCAAGAAGACGCCATAGCCGCCCTGTCGTCGTTGAAGAATCTTCCGCCATAATCTGCTGTTGAAAGCTTTGCCTTCGATTTCGCTTCAATTTTTGCAGACCTATGCTACGATCAAAAGCCTGTGTTACTCTACTTTCAAACAGGAGTATGATTCAGTATGCAGTTGCCCACAGATTCCACGCTTCTATTTTTGTAGACCTATGCTACGATCTTCAAAAGCCTGCGTTACTCTATTTTCAAACAGGAGGATGATTCAAACAGGAGGATGATTGAGTATGCCCACAGGAGGATTTTTTTTGTTGAAGGACGTCAGACTTTATTCAATCAAAGAGTCAAATACAAGTATAAATGCAGAGACAGGAATAAAATCTCAGCGGATAAGCGGAGACCCACCGAGTGAAGCAACCTGCCTAAGCATAAGAGTGCACATCCAAAAACTCCTCAAAAATCAATCACCTCTTGCCAGGGGCAAGGAAGAACAATGATACGACTTTACAATGTAACCTTGAGCTTCTTGGAGAACACGATTATCTGCCACATCCAGACCTTTGAAGATTACCAATCTTCGTCTTTTCTAGATAGTCCAAAGCAACCATCCTGCTGCTAGATGAAAAGCCTGGCCTTGTAACTCTGTCCAAGTACTTGGGTAAATTGCCAAAAAGCGCTTGTTGACTTGTTAGTGAAACCTGAAAAAGGGAAAACAACCAGTCCCCATATTGCCTAAGGTGTTCACACATGAAAAAGCAATGCTCAATGGTCTCGGATCCACGCTTGCATCTTGGACACCGATTTGATATTCTAGGGTTAAACTTATGGACAAGCACATTAACCCCTTGCAGACACCTATGAAGAATACGCCACCAAAGAGCGCCACTTTAGGATGAAGTAGCTTGTCCCATGCCCAAGACCACACCTTCTCGCCATTGAGGAGGAGGAAGTTGAAGAGACCACTTATTAGGCGGAGGAAGAATATCGGTATCAAGCAACAACCGATACATAGAGTTCACAAGTTTGCACTCCTTAATTTCTTCATGACAAACCCATACCAAAATATCTTCTTGGTGTGGCAGAATAGGCTGTAGAAAATCAGCAACTTTTGCCAAAGAACTCTATCCCATCGCCCCAATAGAAACTTTAATCGAAAAAGCCTCCCATTTCAAAGAATCGGGTTCGAAAGTCATACCATCTTTGCAATAGTTAAGATTCCAAGCACTTTTCCAACGTCTTTGAGTCAATGGGTGCATCAGTAAAGCAAAGTGGTTGATTGTCTACCGGAGGGATCCACCAACAAGGTGCAGTCAACTGTATTACAAGCAAATGGACTGATGTGAAATAAAGTTTTGATCGCGGTGCCGGGAATCTAACAATCCCTTTAAGAATGGAGAAGCATTATGATAAGGCCACAACTCATAAAATAAACTCCATGGAAGAACAGGTTTGAGTGTGACTTTACCAAAGGGATCTGAAGAGGTAAGAGCCTGTGCAATAAGCCGTAACCCGGGAGAATCATCCTTACCTACAAGAATCCGCCAAATGAATTTTGAGATCATAACCTTACCGCAAATGGAAATCTGTCATGCCCAAACCTCCGGCCAGACTTAGGTTTTATACACTTAGACCATGCAACCTTCACCACTACCCCGCTTCATTTCCACCCCGGATAAAGTTTCTAACAACACCCACAATCTCACGAAACTTTTGAGTGGGAAGCAAGAATGGCGTAAGCCATATAGACATGTGTGTTGCTTAAGACATGCTTAGCAACTATTACCCTTCCGTGCATAGATAGCTTAGCCAGTATCCCACCAAAAAAAAGGTGCCTCCGCAACCCCTCGATTATAACATCCCAAGCATCGAAGTTGAAACATGAATACCCTTTGGGATACCAAGAAGCTTGGTTGCCTTCCCATGAGGGTAACACCTTCCGTGGGTAAGCAAGAACACATGGTGGGACTTCATCATCTAAAGTCCACAAAGCGTAACACTTTTGCCAACCAGACCAAAACTCCGGAGGCTAAGGAAAATGTGTCAAGCGTAAGCTTTGCATTTTGGAGATTATCAAGATCCGCTTTCAAAAATAGAAAGGTATCATCGTGATACCGATTAATAATTTCTTGAGAGCCATTTTCCATAGGAAGACCCCCGATCACATCATCCTCGGCAAAAGACTAGAAAATAATTGTGAAAGCACCTCGCCACTATTGTAAAAGCAATGGAGCCAAGAGGCAACCTTGACGAACTCCTCTACCAACAGGGAAAGACAACAGAGGGCTCTCCCGGAAGAGTATGTAGATCTTCTTTGAAGTATGCAACTTCATGACATCTCTTGTGAATGGGATACCAAACCCCTAAAGCCAATAAACACTTCTCTAAAACCCCAATCCACTTTGTCATATGCCTTGGCAAAATCAAGTTTGAGATACACAATACGATGGGCCTTTAGCCTTGCCCCAAGACATACCTTCATAGGCATTTGCAACATTATCAAGAATACACCTTCCGTGCAAGAACCCGGTTTGGGTGGGACGAAATTGACTCAAGCAAGAACAACACACAACTTCTCCCGCCAGAGCTTTCGCAAAAATCTTATACACTGTAGAAAGCAATGTTATAGGACGCCAATCCGAAATGGTCTTGGGCTCTTTACACTTGGGAATGAGGGAAATAGCACCTGTGTTAAGAATTTTGTCCAAACTTCTGTATCTTCTAAATTCACAAAATGCATTATATATATCATCTCCAATCCACTCCCAATATTCTTGAAAAAATTCTACTGGAAAACCATCAAGACCTGGACATTTTCCTTTCTCCAATAGGTGAGCCGCTGCGCCTAGATCGTCTCTAGTGATATTTGTCTCTAAAATTGAACGTTGCTCTGCTGAAACAATAGAATGCACTTTAGTTAACACAGCTGATTGCATATCCTCCTGAAATGGTAAGCGATGTCGAGCAAAGAATACTGCAAAATGATTATGTAGGTGCTGCTTTAGGTGCACCGGATCAGAAACCTCCGAGCCATCTGGGAGAGTGAGAGAGTTAATAGAAGTAGCCATCCTCCTCCGTTTTGCCGCCCTAAAAAAGAAATGAGAACACCTATCACCAGACTTAAACCATTGCAAACCAGCCTTCAACTTCGCTCCAGTAACCTGCGCAGTCTCAATATCTTTAATTTCTTGTAAGATCTGTTTCTCTCTAATGCAGAAGAAGGAATGTGAGCTCTGCATATTTGTAACTCCTGATATAAGGCTGTCAAATGACCTCTGGCCTCAACCACTTTACGATGACCCCATTCCTTAGCAAAGGATTTGACCGCCGCCATGGCAGCTACAACCCCTGACATCCCCCTGGATGAAGCGAATGCCTGTGACATCCCCCTGGATGATTGGAATTGTAGATCTACTTCTTGGTATTCAAGCATACCTTTCAAAAGCATATGAGGCGGGCAAATTGGGCGGTCGCCTGATTTCTTACGAGATACTACTGGCAAGACAAGAGGTAAAAAAAACAAACCATCGGTTGTTTGGGGTCTTCAACTTCGGCGGTCGCGGGATTTCATTCAAAGACACTAGTTACAAGAAATATATTTGGGGCCTCCAAATCGGGCGGTCCCCAAATTTCAGTCAAACTCAAGACACTAGTTACAAGAAATATATTTGGGGCCTCCAAATCGGGCGGTCACCCTATTTGAGTTGCCAGATTTCACAAGATGTACAAGACAGATTTCACAAGATGGACAACACAAGATGGACAAGACAGTTGTTAGGGGCCTTGAAATTGGGCGGTGGCCCAATTTTAGGTACAAGGTGTTCACTTTAGAGATATGTTGTTAGGGGCATGAAATTAGATATATGTTGTTAGGGGCCTTGAAATTGGGCGGTTGCCCAATTTCAGGTACAAGGTGTTCAAATTGCCACGTGGGGTGCCAAATTGGGCGCCCGCCCAATTTGGGTGCCAAATAGGACGCCCGCCCAATTTGCACCCCTAGGTGATGTCTGGGCAGGGTAGTATGCAAGCAAGGTGGGGTGCCAAATTGGGCGCCCGCCCAATTTACACCCCCAGGTGATGGCTGGGCAGGGCATTATGCAGGCAAGGTGAGGTGCCAAATTGGGCGCCCGCCCAATTTGCACCCCCAGGTGATGTCTAGGTGATGTCTGGGCGACATAATACTAGAAAACAATTAAAAGAGATTAACTTAAAATAAAGGAAAAGATGTTAATGAATAATATATGGCAATGGTCGTGTTCAAGGCAAAAATAATAGAAATAGGAGGGCTCCAAATTAAACACCCCCTTCCACTGACAACCCAATCTTATTAAGTAAAACTGAGCCTTGTTAAAGCAAAATACAACATGCACACCCAACACTAATAAATGATACAAAAGGAATAAAAACACTAAGAAAGGAGATATGCTAACCTTTGGCGGCCTTGGACATGCAAAAACACCTCAAAATGTTCTCTAGAAGATGGGCGCCTTTATGAAACATGGAAAAACACCTCAAAAGGTCCTCCAGAAGATGGGCGCCTTCAAGGAAGAGGAGCAGATAAGGAGGAGGACGAGGAGGTTGCATGCATGATGGGGAAGTGGCATGCTCATAATGAAAGGTCATGCGTAGTTAGTGGGCCCATAGAGCGTGTCAGATTAAATCTACCTTAACGTGACCATTTCAAAATTCAAAATAAAGCTGCCACGTGGACCATTCACGTGGTTGTTCAGATTCAAAACTTAAATTTCCCCCCTCAGCTCAACATTGTCACGTGGACCATTCACGTGGTTGTTGAGATTCAAAATTCAAATTCAAATTTCCCCCCCTCAACTCAATATCGCCAAGCACTTGCTATCCTTTCCATCTTCCGAGCGTCTCACTACTCGTCATTGCCGCTCTCGACTAAACCCTTTGCGTTTAGCGTGACAGTTACTCGACTTTTCGTGATTTGCAATTCAAGGTTGTCATTTTATTGCAATTCTAGATTTATTTTAGTGTAATTTTAATTTCGAATGGAGAATAGATCTCCTTTATCTAGTGCTCTAAGTACCCATGTTTCTCTTTGGTTGAGAATTGCAGCATGCATTGCCACACTGATAATGAGGTGATAAGACACACTCTTTGGCGTCAAGATGAGGTATGACCTTTTATTGTCGAAATGACATAGCTACTTGTCATAAGGTTTGATTTAAGAATGAGCGAACAATGTTGTTGTCAATAATTTGTTACGCTACTAGTTTGGCTCAACTTGTGGTGATTGTAAGTCAACGGTGGGGCTCGGTCTGGCGAAGACCAAATCCCATGTAGAGATAAGCGAGACGCCCAAATTTTGCACGATGGGGGCCCAATCTCGCGATTGAAATGGGGCGAAGCTCAACTTAAGCGAGCCCAAATAGGGCGGGCGCCCAATTTGCAGGCCATTTTTTTTTTTTTTTTCATATTTTTTCCATGTTTTCGTATATTTTTCAGATGTGTTTCGTGCTTGGAAATGCGGCGGGCGCCCAATTTATAATGATATATCTTTCTGTTTTGCAGATGACGATTCATTTGTACAAAATAGAAATAGGTATGTGATTTGATATCTTTTATATATTTCAATAAGCATGTGCACACCTCTGATATTGATGAGAGCTTGATCGGACACACTGGGCCTTTTGTTTTTGTACCACAAAGCATCAAGCCATCACCGCAAGGCATGTTTTGTAATGGTGTGCCCTGATGATGTCTTGTGTCCGACGTGGGTAGGGTATGCTACTGAAGAGCCCCAATGGATGATAAGAAAGAAAACTTTGAGACTATCCAAGTGACTTGTTGGGAGCCTGTCCCTATGAGGAACTCGGTGCACCCATCCAATTATGTTAATTGTTGGAAGAAGAGTTGGCGGCCAATGACTGCTAGTGACTGCATTGAAGTAAAGACTATCGGCTATGCTTGGGTTCCTTCTGATAAGAAGAAGCTACTCAATACTGTCAAGATTCCAGTGGTTGTTGTTGAAGCATATGCAGCACTCGTTGGGGATGTCTGTTAGTATACAAAAACTGTCATCGAAGCGAGTCTGTCCAAAAAAAGTCCACAAATTCAGGTATTGTCCAAAAATAATGAAACTGTGCTTTAGGGAACCGACCTGGGTTCGGCCCAGGTGAGCACAACGAGGCCCCATGGCCTCCAATTCGCCCTGCCAGCGTTAGTTCAGGCTGGTATTCAGGGGCCAGAAAATCGTCCCCAGAAGATGGGGCTTCCATCAATCCTGATCCAGTAATTGGGGCTTCTGCCCAGCACAAGGTAAGTCATCTCCCTAAACTGTCTGATATAAATCTAGGCCCTTTTGCTGCCTCTCCTGCTTCACATAATATAGACCATTCAGCACAATACAATGGAGTAGGTAAAGCAACTGCAAGGGAAGATCTGGCTGCCAAGCAAGCGTTTGCGCTATCGGAGTTATCCATAAGTTGAAAGATACAATGTTAGGGGCAGGGACAGGAGGCAGAGCGAGTGGACAGGGAATATCCATACAATCTAGCAGGTCAGAATCATCCATGGAAGCTTCACCTATGGAAGAACTAGAAACCGAAGTAAACAAGACAGAAACTGAAGTTGATTATTCATCTCTAGAAAGCAGGGCACCAAACAGGGGAAAAAATACTGGATCAGAGCATCATAATGATGGAAATGTTGCTAGCCAAGGGAATTTTACACAAAACAGGGTGATTCATCCAAAGGGTTCAGCCTGGAAAGGACAGGATTCAGTGAGAATAGTGAACAAGCCGAGATTCTCGGAGTGGATTCAAAAGCAAACCCATGCTACTAACAGAAGCACAAGAGTCACGGAGGCTCTCCAAGCATTACAGAAAGGTCTCGGTCAGAACCCTGAGGTAGTAACTACAAATACTGAGCCTGGATTGGTCAGTGGCACTAATATGGAGACAGAGGGTAATTTCCCAGTGGCTGAAATTAATCACGAGATGCACAAAAGGTATCTGGAAAGTTTGATCTCGCGCTCAGTAGTGGGCTTCTTTACTGGGGGCTTCCTGGACTTGCGCAGGTTAAACTCATGGCTATCAGCTCACCTGAAGAGGTTAGGTTTGCCCCAACACCAATCGCTGAAGGCACTGGGTAACAACTTTTTTCTCATCATGTTTGATAGTGAAGCAGTTGTGGATAGATTAGTTGCCCGTGCAGCTGACCCATTTGCAGGAGGCTTCATTTTGTACCAGTTTTACACGCCAGGCTTTCTCCCTAATAAGCTTTCCGCTATCAAAATCCCCTGCTGGTTTGAAATAGAGTATCTCCCACCAGACCTATTAGTCCCGGAGTTCCTAAAATCTATTGCCAATACGTTAGGCTCATATGTATCTCACTCTATTGCCAAAGGACCTAGAATCTGTGTTGCTATCACAGCCAACACGCAGATCGCCAAAGGAGTGACCGTGAAAAGTGGAATGTGTTGCTTTAAGTTTTTACTCAAGCTATTAAATGGATGGGAAATAAGGAGGATGTTCCCCAATGTGGAACTAGAAGAGGTGATCAAACCAAGCCATGCAAACGTCAACGATCAAAATGCCTCCGAGGGCAATGACAGAGAACATGTGCATGTGACTGAAGACGACACATAGAAAGAAGCCCCTCAAGGGACACATGTTCCTCTCCAGGTTGCGGTCACTCCCCCATTTACTCCTGCTCCCGCACCAGCTTTCGCTACCCCTTCTTCATCCGGTGTGCCTGGAAACGCGACCCCGAGTGTGCCAAGTTCTAAAGTGGACACCCTAGGTGGGGAGACTCAATGGCAAGTGGTGGCCTCCAAACATGGTATAAGAGCTAGAAATCTAGCCAGGAAATCTAGAGGCTCTCTTGACATGGTGAACTAAAAATGTGCAGACTCTCCACAACCAATGTCAGCTCTGTCTAAATATATCTCAGAGGTATCTTCTACTGAGAAGGGGGCTCTCGCAGGTATGATAACCAAGAATACACGAGGAGCAAGGCTCCTTGAACCGGCTCTGGGGAATCATAAAGGCAACTCCAACAGGGCAGATAATGATACAGATACAATAGATGACGTGGAGATGCTAGAGAACCCATTTGCTCTACTTGGTAAGAAAAATAAGCTGGATGCAAATATGAGTCCAGATAACTCTGGTGAGATGAAAAGGAAGAAAGCTTCGACCTCTTCCTTTAGCAACTCCGCTGATGACAATGGTATAGCTGGCCGTCCCACAACTCTCAACTTATGATTATTGTCTCATGGAATTTGCGTGGCATCAAGGGTGTTCTTAAGCGTGGTCGAGTGTTAGCAGCTATTAGGTCTATGAAGGCGGATGTCATCCTTCTACAGGAGCATAGACTTCCAGACTTTGAGGCCAGGTCCATTGGCAGTTGGATTGGAGGAAATTACTCCTCCTTTAGTTGTGCGGCTGAAGGAACTAAAGGAGGCACTTGTATCTTATGGAAGGGACAAATCCAAAAGTATCAATATGCAGGGGGAATTGGTAGATGGCAAGGTGTAATTTTTGAAACAAATAATTGTATGTGGGGGCTCATCAACATTTATGCCTCTAATAAACCTGCAGAAAGGGCAGCTATGTGGAGAGAGATTGAGCTCTGGATAACTCATCAGGGTTTTGGAGTTGAAAACTGGATCCTTGGAGGGGATCTGAATATGACAGATGTATGGGATCAAAAAATTGGGCTGCACAGGAATTTGCTACAAGAGGAAGAAGTTACGTGGAACTCACTTTTAAACAGCGTTGGCTTCTCCCTAATTCCTCCATCTAACGCTGCATTTTCCTGGTCTAATAAACAGAAGGGGCATGACAGAGTATACTGCTTACTAGACAGGTTCTACATGGCTAATAGGACAGCCTCCTTCATGGACGGATGTTATGTTGAAGGAGAGCTTGCGTTCTCTCGTTCAGACCACGTGCCACAAAAGGTGTTGGAAAGTATCCCTACTAAAAGAAGAGGAGGGAATGTGCCTTTCAAGTTCAATACCTCCCTACTAGGGAAGGAGGCATTCTGCAGACCCTTTAGGACTTTCCTGGCTTCTCTAACTAATACGGAATGCCTACCTTCCATGAAGGCTTGGGTTAAGAAGATCAGCCTTATGAAGATGTGGATCAAGAAATGGGGCAAGGAGAAGTGCTTGAAATTCAAGAAAGAAAAAAATGTCGTGTATAACCTTCTAAGGACAGTCAAGCAGGATCTGTTACTTGATCCCCATAACAGAGACAAACAATCCTTAGAGGAGGAACTGGAAACAAAAGCCAAAGCTATTGAGGAGGAGGAAGCTAGGGGGGCTGCGGTTCGTTCTAAAACAAAGTGGTACGCAGAGTCAGATCATGAAAACTCTAAGTGCTTCTTTAGAATGGCAGGGGCCAGATTAGCAGAGAACAGTATCACTTCAATTAAAGATAACTGTCAAAATATACTTTCTGATCCCAGGGCTATCAAGGCGTTTATTCGGGACAGCTTTCAGGCTCAATTCAAAGCAGACAATCTCCCATCTTCTTATCAATCCCAAATCTCTCTTTGGTTGGCCCAGATTGATTGGGCACATAAGATTACTACGGATGACAACCAAACTTTACTGCGTCAGCCGGGCGAAGAGGAGATATTTAAAGTACTATGCTCTCTGACCTCTGGTAAGTCCCCAGGCCCTGATGGCTTCCCTCCTGAATTCTTTGTGGAGTTTTGGGACGCTCTTGGACCAGACTTTGTGGAGGCTGTTCGGGGGGCTTGGTCCTCTTGCTCGTTACATCCAACTCTAGCGGCAGGATTCATCACTATGGTCCCAAAAGTCTCTAGACCTCAATCACTTGGGGAGTGGTGTCCCATTGCACTAACAAATGTCTTATATAAGGTAATCATGAAAGGCATCGCCAACCGTCTTAAGCCTATCTTGAACAGGGTTATTGGAAGGGAGCAATCAGCTTTTCTGCCAGGTAGATATATTTTGGACAATTACCTAGCGGCTAGAGAAGGTATGCATTGGTGCGCATCTACACCCGCAAAATTGTGTACTTGTTAAGATGGATTTTAGAAAGGCCTATGATTCCCTTTAGGTGGGATGGCTCTTGAGAAGTGATGAGCCACATGGGATTCAATAAGCAGTTCATCGACATCTCAATGGGAATGAACAAATTTGCCTCTGCATCTGTCTTGGTTAATGGTGAACCTTCTGGTCTCTTTGACCTCAGGAAGGGTATTAGGCAGGGCTGCCCACTTGCCCCATACCTTTTTTTAATTATGGCCAACCTTCTCACAAGGATGGTTAATCTCAAAGTATTGGAAGGGGCATCAATGGTGCGGCTTTTTACCGAATCAAGAAAAACTCACAATCATGCAATATGCGGATGACACCTTTATGTTCCTCGGGTATGACGATGGCGGCTTTCATTCCTTTAAAATTGAGATATTGATTGCTTTTGAGGTTATATCAGGCATAGGGCTAAATGCCACTAAATGTACCGTTTTATGGGCTTTAGAGGGAGATATTGACCCTCGTGCTAATGGATTGGGCTTCCCAGTCGTGGCTGCAGGGGAAACAATTAAGCTATTGGGTTTGCCCCTTTCTGTCTCAGATAATATGAAGGGTCTCTGGGCTCCTATTTTAGACAAACTTAGAAAAAAGGTTGGGTTATGGTCCTCTAAAGGATTATCTCAGAAGGAAAGAGTAACAGCTTGCTAATCGCTCGCCCGCTCTCACATATATTCCTCGTCAGTGCTGGTAGCCCAGAAAGGAATTTATAATCAAATACAGGTTATCATTAGAAAGTTCATTTGGGGGGGTATGGCTAACGTTGCTTGGTCCGAGCTATGTAGGGATAAAAGGGATGGAGGGATTGGATGTAAGGACCCTTTTACGCAGCTCAAGCTCGGGCGCTAGATATGTCCGGGCGAAGTTTTACAAGGGGATACATCTCCCGCTCGGCATTTGTTGCTAATCGGGTTTGATCAGGCAAGATTCAAGGTAAACCATCTCTTCCTAGGGATGAACTAGGAGCCTTTTTTTTGTAACTTTAAGGTGGCCCCTGGCACTTCCCCAGTCATGAGGCGTATTCTTCATGCTTGGAGGGAGGTGCAAATAGTATGCTCCCCCATGACTATACCCGAGAAATTTTGGGAAAGTCAAGATATTCTCGAACACTCATGTATGGGAGTTTAATGGACGTTCCTTGGCATTAGTTCATCCTCAAAAGATCTTTAAGAAATGGCGAGACCATGGGATCTTAAAATTGCAGCATCTTTGGGAAAACGATAGATGGATCTCTTGGATGGAATTTAGACTCAAAGTGCAAAGAGCAGGGGAGGGTGATAGAAAGATACTACGAAAAATTCTAGGTAATGTTAAGCTTCTCTCAGGGTCTACTGGTCCTGAGGAAAAGTGGTCATGTGCAGGTAAGGAGACATACAATGTTGCAAGTATACATCGGGCCCTTTGTGATGACTCCCCTCTTAAAGCAGAGGCTAGGCTTCAAGTGAATGGATCGGCGGCTAAGCTCCTCTTAGCAAACTCCTGGAAAACCTTATGCTCTAGGAGAATACAATTTTTTAGATGGGAGGCTCTCCAAGGAGGTCTCAACACTAAAGTGAAGCTGGTCCATAGAGGAATTGTGTCTTCAGACCTATGTCCTCTTGGGTGCCAGGCTAGCGAATCTCTTTCACATCTCTTCTTCTGTCCAAGAATTATTGAGTTCTGGTATTGGGCATGCCCTATTATGAGACTGCATATGCATCAACTTGGGTGGCCGAATGTTGTTATGATCTTAGACAGAGATTGTATTGATGCCTCCCTGGTTAGTGTGGCTCTCTGGATTATATGGAGACATCGGTGCGATGTCACTTTGGGGGGGCAATCTATCTCTATTGAGAAACTTAAGAGTCTTTTTAATAAGGAAGTTGCTTTAATGGCATTGTCCCACCACAGGAAGATGGGGATGAGTTACAATAAGGGATTGGACAGAATTGGTAAGATTGAAGGATTTTATAACTACTTTAAGTGCCATTGGATGAGCTCTGAGGACCTGGACTTTTACGATAGGTCTAATGGTGGAATAATTTGAGTTTAGTGGAGAAAGCAATCTGAGTAACTGACCAGATAGGGTCTCTCTACCATTATGTTGTTGTGGAATAGGACTTCCCTTAGTACGCACATCATGATGCATAGAGAACCCATATAATAGCCCTAATGCTTCCTATTTGTCCCATTGGGGACTCTCTGTATCTTTATTATTATTATTAATAACAAAAAACACACTCTTACCCTCAAAAAAAAAAAAAAAAAAAAAAAAAAAATTACAACAACCATACTTTGTAACTATGCAACTTGTCTAGTTCATCTCAATTGAGTATAGGAAAATCTCTTCTTCTACCAACAAGTAGTGTTAACCTAATTCTTTTCGAACTTGTTTTCATATAGTATTTCAAATATAGATCTCTAAATAAAGTCCCACTCTCATGTCCAAGCTCCAAGTTAGCAACTTCTCTTCATATAGCAGTTCAAATATATATCTCTAAACAAAGTTCCACTTCCATGTCCAAATTAGCAACTGACAAATTCAAGTTCTTTTGCCATCTATCTCCATCTCTCACCCAACCCCTTGGTCCAAGTTCCCACCCCCACAAAACGGGGGAGGGGGAGGAGAAGAAAAATTGTATAGAAACTTATTTTTATGACAAGAGTGTTAGGTTTGTGGCAAGTTTTGACTTATAACTAGAAAGTAGGCAGATGCATAAATAGATATTTTTAACGTCCACACCGACCATCAAGGGCCATGGGACAATACAAATGCACAAGGGCATTAAGCCCAAATCAAACAAGGGGGCAAGACCCCATCATCGAATAATGGACATATATCCCAAACAAAAAACCAAACAAACAAAATAAGTATAACTCATGTAAAAACAACATGTAAAAACAAACTATTTGTAACCCAAACAAGTATTACAAACATCATCTAGTAGTGAAAGTTGGACAATGCTCGCTGGTCGAAAATGATTGCTCGACCCCATCTATACATAGCCCATTTTTACTGTTATACGTGCGTGTCATACTATAGCCGATTTTGACCTCCTTGAGCAATGCCAAATCTTCTTGAACATATTAAGATGTTCATCGCTAGTTACTGTCCCATTCCATAAAATGTGAAGGCAACTATCTCAATCTCAAAATTGACGCAATATATGACATCGTTTAGCTGCTCGTGTCTTACCTATTCTATAAGCAATAAAAAACATGTGGTCTGAAGATGCAAGATGGTAGAGAAGAAGTGTATTGCCTCTTCTTTCTTTGTCATCACCTCTCTTTTGGGAAATCCAACAATAGGTAATAATAATTCTGAATGTGCTGGATCAAATGATGGAGACGCAGTGTTATTTGTGTATGCATATTTAAATTTAATGTTTAGGTATCTATAATACCTCATGAATGGTACTATACGTACTATACCTTAAAGCTACTCTGCCAAATTGCGCACCTTTTTGTTTAATACAGTACTTAACGTACTAGTGTTTGTAGTGTTATTGTTGTAGTTCAGCTAAGATATGGTGGCTTATAGGTCTTCCTCCCTTGAGCAACAGGTGAAGGACCGTATTTGAATTTAATATCTTCAAGATAATTTTATCATTAGTTTCCTATGCTAA
This sequence comes from Isoetes taiwanensis, assembly GCA_021234155.1. NCBI lineage: Eukaryota > Viridiplantae > Streptophyta > Lycopodiopsida > Isoetales > Isoetaceae > Isoetes > Isoetes taiwanensis. The sequence goes on along the minus strand of JAJEKV010000005.1, from coordinate 12,074,171 downwards.
AGTAAGTACATAATGCTTCATGCTCATGTCTTAGAATCATTTTCTTGGGCTTAAACAACTAGATGGAATGTGTACATCTTGTAATATGTACTTGTTGATTATTGAACGTTTTTCTATCATTCCAAAAAAAGAAAAAGAAAAAAAGAAAAGGGATTATCTTTTACAAACTTCGAGATGTAATGTATCTAACCATATATATGATGTCTGTAAATAGTTCCTATGGAAAATGCTACATCCTCGAATGTGTCTCCATCCTAAAAAATATCTTTGTCTATCGGCATAAAAACTTTGACACCGCCAATCTCTAAGTGATGGCAATTATGGCATTGCTGCAGTCCAACGTCGATTGGTACTTTCTTTCCCTTTTTTTGTCATAGGGGAAGGAGGGGGCCAGGGCTCCACCTTCTCTTTTTTGTGTTTGTGTCATTTTGACATAAAGTCCTACTTGCACATCTAATGGACTGCACGTTTTTTTCCTGTATACTTGTAATGCCTAGCTTTGTCACATATGCATTTCTCATTTTTGAGAAGCCATTTTAACGTGCACTCGTGTGGATAAGACTCATATATTGTCTCCATGATGTAAGCCCAAGAACATGGATGTCAAAATTGATATATGAGGATTGAAATGATGAAAATTCAATAAGTTTATATACGACACCTTGACACTTGCAAATAAAACTTCTGGACATAAAAAAAATGGAAGGGTCTTATCATTTAAAAGAAGCGTTGCATAACATGCACGTACAAAATCAAGAACTCAATAATGTGGAGAAATTGTAGAATAGACCCAAATTTTGAATGGTTTTGGCAATATAATCGATAGAGTTGCTATTTTGGGTGAGATTTGGTGCAAAATCTTATGTATACTAGTAATGGTGCCCAATGTTGTTGGGCACCAAGGTTGGATTCAACGTTGTAGGATTCATGCAGCATTAAGGGTGTGCAATTTGGGTTTCATTTTTTTGTACAATGCTTTATATCATGGAGACCTTGGTGCAATTTCAACATTGCTAGCATACCTACAATTCTCTTGTTGTTATATTAGAACAAATAATGTAGGTCAATTTTGTCACTCATAGCTATTTCTTCCTTTTTCTTCTGCCTTTGTTTACTCAATCAATGTGTCATTGAAAACTAGCAGAGGTTAAATCTGTTGTGTGTTTATTAGAGAGCCATGTGAGTTAAGGATTTAATGGCACTTTTCTAAAAACATTACCGAAGTATAAAAAAAAGTCCCTTTTGGCCACGTTATTCCACCCTCTTTTTTCAATCCTGCCAATATGCAGACATGTTAGAGCACTTTTAATGGCCAATATCCAGACATGTTAGAGCACTTTTAATGAGCACCGTTCAAAAGTCCACCTCTGAGCCATTCATCCAAATTAGATCCCTTCAAAATTTTAATCACACATATATAACCTTTCCTCATTAGGGTGTACGTTGTATAAGTTTATGAAAATTGACATCTTTCCTTATTAAGGTATAAGTTGTTAGGGCAAGATTAATTCTTAGCTAGCCTGGATAAGATCTGTTCTTTATTTAGCCTAGATACATGGTTAAGTGCAAGTAGTCAAAATTTATATTAACCATCTACTATGTTAACCAATATGGGATAAAATATAGTTTGGTCTTCCACTTTCATGTAGAGAGTTACCAAATTTATGATTTATTTATAGTTTGTCACTCTCAAATGGCACGCAATGTAAGGAAGGAAGGAAGGAAGGTACTTTTATCGTCCACGGAGACCAATCGGTCTATGGGACCATTCCCATAAAATAATATAAATTGTCATGACATTAGGTTGAAAAGCATGCAAGGGACATTCCCATGAAATAATATAAATTGTTGTGAAATTAGGTTGAAAAGCATTTATTGCTATGTTTACTGTTCAAACAACCGCTTATCTTATTGCAACTGATATACCAAATAGTAAATTGCTAGATAGGATTTTGGGCTGCCTAGAGTTAAGAATACAAGAGTAGATTCCCATAGTGTATCATGCTGGGCACCAATTTGACGACACATGCGAACAGTAAGATCAAAAGGCAGAAGTATGGTAAAGAGACTGACAACATCATGTGCTCGAGTGGTAAGCTCCTGTGTGGCAAAGCTGACTAGCCATGTTCGGGAGCCAATGCACGGATCCCAGATATCCGAGACCCATCTGCCCCACGACCTCATTCTAATATACAAACACCACCCGCTTCTTCAATATTTTGGCCTTCAGATTTTAACTGTAAGGACATACATTGATGCCTTCAGATTGGCTGAAATTGCTAACATCACAACTTTCAGGTCATTTATATGTAGATGGCATCCCCTCCCCCCCATACCCATACCCAATGGGTGCCGTAGGAAACAGATGAGAGATGTTGGAGGTCAAATTGTTATATCTTGATATGCAAATATAGTGCTATATACAAATCTGGGTTAAAACTATCTGAGTATAGATAGCTTCACATTGTGTTTCCAAAATTAGTAACGCTTATGAGTGAACATATAGTGTAGATAATGAACACCCTGGCCCGAGGGTGTTACTGAAAAAAAAATTCGAGGGCCATCAAAATGGCGAGGGTGTGTGCATAACGCACGCCCGAGCCATTTTGATGGCCCGAATTTTTTTTTTTGAAGTAACACCCAAGGGCCAGGGCGTTATCGCCCTTAACACACTGCCCCGAGAGTTTTGAGCCATCCGATCACCATCAAAATCGATCTGGATCTGTCCATTTCATAACACCCTAGGTTATAGCTCCAGTGTGTTATAGCTCCAGTAACACACTGATCAAGATTGATCTGAACCGTTGGATCACTATAAACTTGAGGGGCAGTGTGTTAAGGTATTGCATGGTTTTGTAGTTGTATTGGTACATTGTATCATATAATGCTGCCGGTAGAAAAGGGGTTTCAAGACATGAAGCTATTGGTTTATAAAGTTTTAGGATAAAGGCGGCTGGAAAGCCTTTTTCGAGAGCTTGTAGAATGGCCTGACATGGCATCTTCTCTGGCCGTTTCTCTGAATGCAGTTTCTTTGACACAAGGCTGAGGGTTCAGAATTGACGGGATAGTGCTATGGAATTGGACCGACAGCTTTTTCACGGATTTTGGACAGTAGTCCTTGGGTAGTGAGGCCGGTTCTTGTGTTGAAGCTTCGTATTTTTTGTTGCAGAGTACAAATCCTTGCTTAGATAGTGCAGATTTTTCTCGGCTTGTGCAACGTCTTTCCTATTTATCCATGATGATGGTATTGCTTCTATTTGCTTCTTGTGAAGGACTATCAGAGGAACCATATATTTTTTGTGAAAGCTTTATAGGGGAGCGCATTGGTTGTAATTTTATGGTGTTGCACACAGCCAATTGTGCAGCACACATTAGTCTGATCTGATCTCTATAATAACACTAGTATATTTTGATACATTGCATTGACTTAGGGATATCTTGACTTACTGAGGTTGCATAGTCGTAATGTGACATGAAAAATGGGGTTTGACCCATCTCTATTTCTAGCAAACGGTGCGTTGGGAATATTCTTGGGAATATTTCTTCATCCAATGGTCTCCATGAAGCCGATTATATGGATGAAGCAATGATACAATAAGTCCGCAATGAAAGCAAATCCGTAGCAGCACATTAGTCATATCGATAAAGAAAATGCTTCTGTTTTGTGTGAGATAAGATTGGATCTAATAATAGGAGTTTGCATTTGTAATCGTTGTATGTATAATAATAATTCTAATATGTGCAGTTGTCTCTGGTAGATCGGATCCTTTTTACACGTTAATATTGAATACATTGCGTTCTGAAACTGTAATTTCATAGGTTGGACCATTTGGATTGGCGTTTGCAGGTAGGGATGGCTTATTACATCTCTAGAAATCTAAGGAGCACCGAAATGGTGGGCATGCCTTTACATTGAGCAGTTCCTGAGGCTTCGGGACTTTACTAATGGTGAAATATATTTCAAGTCTAGAATTGTATCCATCTGTGAATTACTTCTGCTGTGAACAGCTCCAACGGATCATACAAAACGGAAGCGTGGAGATTCTTCGGAAAGCAGAGAGTTAAGAATATGACCAGAGAGCAGGCTCCCAGAATGTGAGATCATGGTGGGCACTAATGGGGCTAAAAATGGGAAGGGTAAGGTCGGCAGGCAGAAGCATGGCAAGGGCCATTTCAAATAACAGGCCAATTTGGGATTGGGTTTGCTCCAAAAAATCCTCAGCAAGTCTAAGAGGTTGAGGAGGAGGATCAAGGCTAATTGGAAGCTCAGAATCGGGAGCAAATCTGGGAGGGGAAGAATGTGGGGGAAAATTGAGGGCAGCATCAGGGCCGTGGATGCGAAGAAGGGCAGCATCGTACGCTCGAGCGGCGAGCTCCTGCGTGGCGAAGCTGCCCAGCCATATCCGGGAGCCAGTGCGCGGATCCCGGATTTCAGAGACCCATCTGCCCCATGACCTCATTCTAACGCCTTTGTATCTCTTCTTACAAACAGCCCCCTCTTCTGCTCCATTTTGCACTGCTGCTCTGCTCCGCTTCTTCCCCATCATAGCTCCCGCTTTTGGGCTCTACGTAACCCAGGCCCCATTTATGCACCCCTCCCTGTCGCATTTTTAACCTGGCCGGCTCTTTCGCTCGTTCGCAGTTGCTCTTGTTGTTTCCTTTCATTGTGGGCCTTTGCCTTGCAGACTTCTCACACACACCTGCCCTTTTGTCATGCATAATATTTGTCAGCGCTTTTGTCATGCATAATATTTGTCACTTAGCACCTTGTGGGCAATTTGAGTATCCTTGTGGGCTGCTTAATCCAACACAAGCGCCCGTCATTTTTAACTGGGTCATGCAATTTGAGCGTCTTTTTGGACGACTTAATACAACACGTCAAGGTCTCTGTGGACGACTTAATACAACACGTCAAGGTAAGTGGGTCTGCATTCCTGCTCGATTCTTGAATCAGTCTTGGTAAGAATGAAAAGTGGTGCACAAAACCTGATCCGGTGGTGCTTACCTTGCTTACCTTGACGTAATAGAATGGCATGGGGTCACCCATTCTTGCTGCCCCCATGACCTGCAAAATCCTGTCATGCCTACACGGTACTCTTGGATTATGCAAGTCATGGCAGTAGCAAGAATGAATTTCCCCATGCCATTCTACATAACATGCACCCATAGTTTGTAACTGGGCTTGCAACTTGCCCGGTTCATCTCAAGTGAATATCAGAAATCTATTCTTCTACCAATAAGTAGTGTTAGCTTTAATCCTTTACGAACTTCTTTTCATACTAGTAATGGTGCCCAGCGTTGCTGGGCACGAGTTGGTACATGCAGATGATTAGAAGAAAAGAGCCAAACATAAACCTAAATATATATATTATAAATTTTAGAGCTTCTTCCTTCTACTTTGAAAATTGATGGGCAAAGCTAGAGACACTAAATATGTTATAAATTTGAGAGCTTCCTTCTACTTTGAAAATTGATGGGCAAAGTTGGTGACACATTGTTATACATAATGGCAAACCAAACCCAGCATTGTTGGGCTAAAGTTACAAATATGTCAACTGATGAACATATCAATATGTTATCTACGCCATATATCAATATGTTATCTACGCCATACAAAATATCTTAGTAAATGTCAAATGAACTTAATTGAGTGGTTTATGACTTGACTTGTATCAAGATAGTATTCCATATAGAATACCTTTATAAAGTGAAGAATAGATAACGTGTATACAATAAATGTTGAAAGGGCGTAGTTGCTTGGCATGTGCTTTGAAAATTGTACAACTTCATTGTACATTGACAATAAAAAAGAACCTGTTTCTTATGACATTATTCCATATCTTAGCAACTATTTAAGGTGCTTGGTCTGTGAATACTTTGTGTCCAATAGATCTTCGTGCATACACGTTCTATTTATTTTGCATGCCTAGCATACAACTTTGTCCAGTATATACTATAATTTTGCCTCGATTAAACTATGCAGCTCTTGATTTGTTTGCGAGGAATATTTGTAGGAGTTTTGCTCAATCAAGCTTCTTTGCAATAGAAGGGAATATTTCGCACACCATCTGCAAAATTAACATAGAATATGTAGCATAATAACAGGGGGTTTTTTTTGTATTTTTGTACAGTTTTTGCTATGGTTTTCATATGATTTGATGGGCGTATTGCAGGAGGTGTACTAATCAGTATACCTAGAGTGTTCCTAGTATTTTTTTGATTAAACATCCATTTCTCCATGGTTTACCCCTAACTTTCCTTTGTGAAAAATCGAGCGCATGCAAAGCTCGATTCTTCTATTCTAGGGTTTCTTTGTTCTTTTATTCATTCCTTTTTGTTTTTTCGTTCCGTCCCGTCTTTGGAATCAAGGATTCATTTGCTGCAAGCTATGCTTTGAAATGCCTATGGCGGTCATGGAAAGACAGAAGACCTTCTTCGAACGGTAATCGGCACCTATGGCGGTCATGGAAAGATGTAAGATCTTCTTCGAATCGTAATCGCACGTAATCGTGTATTGTTGAAGGCATGGGCATTTCGCATGCGTTTGCCGATTGATTAGGTTTGAGCTTCTTTTCTCCTCTAATTGCGCATGGCATTTTCCGTGTAAATTTAATTCATGCGGATGATTCCAAATGCCAAATGTTCCTCGATGCACCACCGGGAAAAGCCCCGGGTTTCAAGGAAAGTAGGTGAAGAAAGAGCAATGTCTCGAAGCCATCTCGTGATAAAGCAAGAAAGAGTTTTCTCTATTGAAACAAGGCCAATTCACTATATTCCAAATCCCATAGAACAAGTGTCCGAGCTAAAACATCATTGGCGAAGTGTTCAAGCATTCCCGGAATTGACTCAACTTTCCATCCTCCAAGAACAAAACTAGTAGAAATTGAACCGTGGCATCCGATCTTGGCCGATAATTCCAAGCTCCAGTTAATTTCCTTCCTTTGATGTTTTGGTCAATCAAAACTTGGAGTTCAGGACTTGGGTTTTCTGTGTAGTTGGAACTGGATACCGTATGTGCCTCTTGTTTGCCTTTGTCATTTTCCACAAGGCCCATTAGCAATAAGCTGAAATTCCTCTTATCTCCACAAGGCCCATTAGCAATAAGCTAAAATTCCTCTTATCTATGAATGCAACGGCAGTTGGGCAATGGTAAGAATGATAAGGAATTTATGACAGGGAATTTTATGTAGAGTAGTTCGCAGTGGTTAAGAATGATAGAGAATATAAAGAAAGGGCGGCTGAGCCCTGAGTCATGCAGTCCCTTTGAGAACATTATACTGGCATCATTATACTGGCATCTGCAGTTGTGGCTTCCAATAAAACCGATATGTAGCTCACAGATTACCTTTGCATTCCGACCTTATATTTGGAAGCGGTAAACTTTATATACTATGCTGCTTTAAGAAATGATGGCAAGACCAAATGATGTAACCATAATCAGATTGAAAACAGGTATGCATTTTTAAAAATGCCAGGGCTTGATTTTTTTTTTTATGTATGATCTCTATTTTATTTACTTATTCTGGTTATGCATTTGCCAATTTAGTGATATCTGTCTAAGAACCAATACACTATTAGCTGGTTTTCTGTGTAGTTGGAACTGGATACCGTATGTGCTTCTTGTTTGCCTTTATCATTTTCCACAAGGCCCATTAGCAATAAGCTGAAATTCCTCTTATTTTCACAAGGCCCATTAGCAATAAGCTAAAATTCCTCTTATCTGTGAATGCAAAGGCAGTTGGGCAATGGTGAGAATGATAAGGAATTTTATGACAGGGAACTTTATGTAGAGTAGTTGGCAGTGGTTAAGAATGATAGAGAATATAAAGAAAGGGCGGCTGAGCCCTGAGTCATGAAGAATTGTTGCAGTCCCTTTGAAAACATTATGCTGGCATCTGCAGTCGTGGCTTCCAATAAAACTGATATGCAGCTCACGAATTACCTTTGCCTTGAAGCCTACCGACTTGGCTATCTTCTTCTTCACTCAATCGGGAAAGCTAGCAGTGATCAATAAGGGATATCAAATATTGTTCCGACAAAAATATGTTCTATATTGAACTAGTAAAACAAGGGCAATGAGAGATATTCTAATGCAGAGTTCAAGTTATTTAGAAGTGAGACCATTATTGCCATCTTCATTTTTGGGCTTAGGAGATAACGAAGAAGAAATGAGAATATCAGACAAAAGGTACCTAGAGTGGTTAGATAAATAAAAAACAATGTCAGTATTACATGTGTCATTTGGATCATGAGGCTGTTGCGAGATTTTTAAGCCATTGTGGTTGGAATCCGACGTTGGAAAGTATATGTGCGGATGTGCCCATGATTGGTAGCGTTGCATTCGTTCTGCAAGGGCGAGAAGGAGAGATTTGTTGGAAGAGAAGGGATAGCGGAGACTTGGAGTACCCAAATTCGATTCCCCAGGGGGGTTAGGGCGAGAAGGAGAGATTTGTTGGAAGAGAAGGGATAGCGGAGACTTGGAGTACCCAAATTCGATTCCCCAGGGGGGTTTTTACTGCTTGTATATTTTTTGCGAATGTGTGTAAGAGATGCTTCTACAATATTGTAAATGTGTTAAGATGTCCTACCATAAAAACCATGTTGTGTTCGGGCCCAAAAATACACATTACCTCATTTAATACAGTCTCTCTCATTATAGTTTATAGTTCTTAAATTTCTTTTATAATATCATTATAATTTAAACGGCCTGTTTATATGCAATACCTTTTCTAAGGCGTTGAATGTGCATTGCTCTTTGGATTAGCTCAAGCTTGATTCCTGGGGAGTTTGCTTTGTTAGGGCCCGAAGGGCCCAAAAATTTTTTTCATATAACAAACAACACATATGTACCATTAATATTAATTAACACAAACCATTGCATTTAACACATTCAAATTAAAATCCCCCTGAAACCCCCTTTGGTTTAGGTGCATATTCACACGGGGGGTGACATAGGGCAGCGAGAGCCCCTAAAATGATGTTTCGCATGTACGAAATCAACACCATGTAGTATATTACCTCAAATCTTATAGTACTTTGCAAATCTTGTTATACAGTATAGCAAATTTTGTACATGGATACCCCACAAACGAGGAATTTTATGTACGGAGTAGATTAAGGAATAAAGGGTGAATATGCCTATCCAACAGCTCTCGATGCCCGGAGTCACCCCCCGTGTGAATATGCACCTAAACCAAAGGGGGTTTCAGGGGGATTTTAATTTGAATGTGTTAAATGCAATGGTTTGTGTTAATTAATATTAATGGTACATATGTGTTGTTTGTTATATGTGTTGTTTGTTATATGTGTTGTTTGTTTGTGAAGAATAAGGATTATCATCAAGAATGATAATGGCCAACAAAGTAAATTTATAAAACATGAACGAATATGAAGTAATATTGTGCAAAGTAATTACATTATTAAGCATGCTCTTTTAGCTGTCTGAACAAAACCAAAGAAAGAAAAACAACAAAGAATAAAACCCACCTTAATCTTGGGTCATCTCGTAGTGTAAGTAATTATTTCTGTGAATAATGTATTAGCAGATTCGGAATGAAATTTATGCCACGCAATGTAATGTGCAATGTTGCTGTCAAATGAAGTTATAGAGTGAACTGATTAACTTTGTCTTAGTAAATGCAATGGGCTGGATTTCAGGAACTCGGATATGTAGAAAAAACTAAACACCAACACTCCAATATCAATGATAATGAATACCATTTGTCTCACACTATTGGTGACATTTTCCATGGACATGTATGAGATAATCGATGAGATGTTTGCCCATAATCACTTGCACACTGACATTCCCTCTTGCAACTATAATTCCATTGGAAGTGCTCTATAAAATCGTGTAATTCCTTTTCTTGCATACATTAACTTGTATATAGATTGCACGTCTTTCGTAAATTCTGAGGCAGATATTGGAGTTGCATTCCATGGATATGTATGAGATAATCGATGAGATGTTTGCCCATAATCACTTCCACTTGCACACACACAATCCCTCTTGCAACAATAAGTGCATTGGAAGTGCTCTATGAAAGTGTGTGATTCCCCTTCCTGTGTGATTCTCCTTCCTACATAAATTATCTTCTATGTAAATTGCATCTTTATAAAGTAGCATAATTCTAAGTCAAATAATGAGTTGCATAAAGTTCAAGATTGCATAAGTCCACATTACCATTCTTTTAATATATTGATGACACAGTTCTTCAAAAAAAAAAAGATTGCATAAGTCCAATAGAAGAGCATGCAATTTGCGAGATGAAAATGTAATCATTGCTGCATTGCAGACCTACTTGCAGATATGACTCACAGGCCAAAACTTCAGGTGCATAATATTACTCTGTCGGATGTACTATAAACCTAGATATAAGAATCCTGTATGTCATAATTTTATGCACAAACCTCCAATAATGTACCTGTAAAATAACCAGACTTAACCTCAAATTCAATATCTATCAAGAAAAACTACCTTGCAATCGTTGGATGTACAATAGCATATAAATAGGAACCACTATAGCAAACAAACAAATAAAGGCCCCATATTGGTTCACCGAGAAAATCCATAAATCATACAGTTTTGAAACAAAACAATTACCAAGCAGTAAATACCTAAGCTAAAAAGGAAAAATCGTGGACTACTCAAATCGATGCAGCCAAAATCGTCTGCCTAATTACTGGTTGCCGATCTCCAGCTACATGCGACCACTTGCACATCCCCAACCGACTCTATCTCCAGCGTGCCGGACTTTACAGGAAGCGGGATTTTTAGAAGGAGGCAGGGTATTTAGGTTAAAAAGGGAATAAAAGGGTCCGAAAATAATGTATAGGGGCTTTTTTTTTTTAAAGAAGAAGGGGCCACTTTTAGCCGTCGGATTATTTTACTCCCCAATCCTCACCATCCAAATTAGGGCAGATCCAAATCCAGGATTTACGCCATAACATTATAATATAAGATAGCATTTCAAATATATATCTCTAAATAAAGTCCTCACTGCCATGTCCAAATTAGCAACTTACAAACTCGAGAAGTTCTTTTGCCAAATTCCATAACCTTGGTAACTTTATGATTGTTCTAAAAAGTCGTCTATCACCTTAACACCCCAGTCCTTGGATTTACACCGTTAGATTTAATCTCCACCGTTCCTTCAACAGTTGTTATCTACTAATAATTCACTATTGGCCTAAAATTTATCACATTGCAACTAAATTGTCCTAGGATTTTATAGGAAATCACTCGGATTTTCCTAGGGGGCGTTATGAGAATATTTCAATTTTGCAAGCATTTCGGTAGAATTGAATAAAAATGCATGGTGATGAGCAGAAGCTTCGACCAAAAGCCCTGTCCATTTGGGCATGCCGATGGCTGAGAGTCATATATTTGCAGAATCTTGGAGCTAGAATTGCTGGGAAATATTTTTTCAGCAGTCTGTGATTTTTGAGCCCTCTGTTCTCCCAAATTCGTGCCATTTTGTCGACATGTTTTTCTTCTCTGTGGTCTCTATGAGGACTCTGTTTTTGGCTTTAAGATTCAGGGTAAACCCTCGAACTGTGCAATTTCTATACTAGGATCATCACTGTACTGATTCAAGATCATTCTTTATGTGTGGTTTTCTGCATTTCACGTTCAAACTCGCAAGCTAAGTAGAACCAAAACTTTTCCACAAAAAAATAAATAAATCTGTTGTAGCCTAAAATCGAGCTAGCAGCAAGTCTACATACGTTATGGGTGTTAAGGGTGTGAACCAACTTTGCTGTTCCCAAGCTGCTGACTGAGATGTGAGGACATGTAAGGTGTCCATTAGTCATAGCGTTATCTTTGAGGAATCTGCAATGGGTGGGGATGCAAACTCAGTAAATCATTTAGATAGTATTCTAACTATTTTTCCAGATGATGATTTTACCAGTATAACTCCTGATGCTCATACTCCAGTTTTGCATGTTGCTAACGGAAGTGATAATATAGAAGCACCCCATGCCAATGTTGATGATTTTGTTGACGTTGATGCTCTTGACAATTTTGTTGATGAAGTAATTCCAGATAATATTGAGCCTAATCCAGAGAATAGTCTAAGGCGCACAACTCGAACTTGGGTTCCTACTCAGAAGATTATTGATTATGATGCCTTGGCTATTTCTCGTGATCCTGTTACATATGAGCAGGATGAATATGATTCTTTGCTTTCTAAATAAGTTAAAAAGGGCACTGTTAACATTGAATATTGTCCTTCATATTTAATGCGTGCTGATATGTTTACAAAAGCACTTCCTGAGAAGCCATTATCTGAGCATAGAATTGCTTTGGGAGTTACACTAGCCCCCCTATGAGTATACTCATACTTGGAGGGAGCTCGGGTTTTTTCCTTTTGATTCCCACAAAAGGTTTTTTTTACTCGAGCTAGAGATCAACTGCAGGAGGGACACAAAAAAAAAAAAAAAGCTTCGGAGGAGCTTCAGACAAAAGCAAAAGTAGTAGGTCGTAGCTATAAGAGCAAAAAGATACGTCGACTTTGGACGGTCACAGCTCTCTTAATGTAGCTCGGATGCGTGCGATCTAAGGCTTGCTGGAAAGGCCTCAAAGTCTACTTTACATGGTCAAGGCTCTCTTAATGTAGCTCGGATGCATGCGATTTAAGGCTTGCTGGAAAGGCCTCATGGCAATAATAATCAGCGGAAAAGGATAAGTACTTTTTGAGTTATTTAAGTTTTAGTGACTAACCCTATTTTAAGACTGTAGGAGAAAAGAAAAGATAGAAAGTGGTATTCACATTGAATTTTCAGTTCTCTGTTGATGATAAACTATACATTCTTGATGGATGATCATTGTTAAATTTGAAGTTGCAAAAGGATCATCAGAAATAGAACAAACGAGTCTCTGCGACATGCTTTGTTTTATTTATAATCTAAAACCTTCATTTTCCTCTGATTCGGCCATACATATTCCTAGAGGTGTAGCATGCAATTTTTGAATCTGTTATATGTTTAATAGGTGTTGGCTTGCAGTGAAAGATTCCTATCACATTGATTAATACTGCACATGACATGATTGTTGAGGATAAAAACTAAACATACTGATATTATATGACCTTAAGAATGTCAGACGTAATTCATAATTTTGAAAGCTACTACGAATATTTTGATTATTGAGCGTGATAAAACTATTTACGTGATTGGCCCAGATGGAAATGCATGGGTTCTTCTTGAAATCATGCATGCAGACCAGATGGAAAGATATGGGTTCTCTTTGAAGTCATGCATGCAAATTGATATGTTTGCTAACTATGATAGAATTCAAAATCATAGAAAGAAAAGTCATGTGATTACTTGCAAAGAAAAGCCTTCGAATCATGCATACAGACCAGATGGAAAGGTATGGTTTCTCCTTGGAGTCATGCATGCAAATTGATATGTTTTGCTAAACTATATGATTGAATTCAAAACCATGGAAAGAAAAGCCATGTGATTTATTGAGAACCATGAGGTTAAATTGAAACATCATGGACAAGCCATGTGATTTATCAAACCCATGTTCTAATACAAATTTATTTATGAAAGCAATGGAGCGACATTCCCCATATGCTAATACAAGTTTTATTTATGGCAGCAGTGGAGCGATATTCCCCATATGCTAATATAAGTTTATATTTATGACAAATAATGATGGAGAGATTACCCCATATGCTTCTTGTTGTTATATGCCTGTTTAAAATTGTAAAAGAAAAACGGTGTTGATGGATGCCTAGATATGTTTTATTAGTTTGTTTTTGCTTATTTTGTGATCACTAAAAGTTTCAAAGTCTCATTCAAACATAAGAGAAACTATCATTTGGTTACTCTTGAAAAACAATAAAAGATCAATAGTATAACTCATGCTTATAAAACATCTCGTCATATAGGTTGTATACATGATAAAAAGCTTATGATTTCTTCTATGGCCATGAAGGACCATGTAAAATAATTGAATGATATTTCTCATATGCTCGTAATAAAATTACTTCTGAAAAGCAATGGAGTGACATTCCTCATATGCTAATATGAAAGCAATGGAGCGACATTCCCCATATGCTAAACTTTATTTCTTATATACTAAATGGAGTGACATTCCACATTTAGTTCTAATCTGATTATCTTCTGCCATTCTTCACAGGAAAAGAGCAGGCATGGCAACAACATTGTCTAATATTGTGATCAGCAGATATCCTACAGGTCAAAGGACTGTATCCATTTTTGATAGAACTGGTTTTCCTATCTGGAAGATTAAAATGATATTACTTTTTGAAGCTGATGATCTACTTGATAATGTGCAAGATTCTTGCCTTCGTCCCGTGCAACCGGTCGATAATACTGGTGCCAAAATCACAAAAGGGACCTCATATGTTCAATGGGTGCTTGAGACTCAAACCTGGGACAAAAAGAATACTGTGGCGAAACGATATCTTTTGTCTGCTTTAGAAGATTCATGTTGTTTCTTATTCCAATAGTCATGATATGTGGGCCTATATAGAAAAATTATATCAGAAAAAGACTGTGAATGAGCGCATCCATATAGATCATCAGTTAGATGAACTTAAGTATAAAATTACTGAATCTTTGAAGGCCATATTGATAAATTTAAGTCCTTGGTAGAACAATTGGTTGCAGCCAGTGAACCTGTTCCATCTAATAAATTACCTACTATGCCGTTGCAGTCTATGCCAATTGAATTTGAAACAATTGTAGTTGTCTTAGCTGAAAAAGACAATCCTGATTTTGATAGTATCTGTATATCTTTGCTTGAGCATTTCCAGCAGATTAAAGACCGTGAAGAGCCATCTGATACTGCCAATGTTGTTATTGATAGACGTCTGTCTAATAAATTTGCTCGTGGTAGAGGTCATGGTCGTCTGTTTCGTCGGCCACGTGTTGTATTTCCTCCATGCCCTCATAAACCTGACTATGATGCTAGATCTGATCGTGATAGATGCACTTATTGTCGTAAGTCTGGTCATCTTGAGGAAACATGTCATAAAAAGGCTTATGATGAAAAGCATGCTACAACCATTACTCTTCCTAAGCATGCCAGTTGTGTCATGACAGATTATTCCAGAGTCTTCCATGTTTCTGATTTTGCTAATTGATAGATTATTCCAGAGTCTTCCATGTTTCTGATTTTGCTAATTTTCTCATTGATTCTGGTGCTATTGCCCATATGGTTAGCTCTACTCAGTGGTTACAAAGTTATCATGTTTTGACTGTCAAAAAGTTTGTTTATATGGCTGATCATGGTACACAAGAAGTTGTTGGTATTGGCAACATTGCTATTTCTACTATTGCAGGACCTCGGGTGTTGCCGGGAGTTCTATACGTGCCAAGGTTAGCCAAGAATCTTATTTCTGTGGCACGACTTGTTGATCTTGGTCTCAAGGTCACATTCATTGATGCACAGTGTAAGATCAAACAGAATAGAAAGCTTCTTACTGTAGCACACAGACGTAATGATTTATGGGAACTTTCTATATACCAACTCACCACACATCCGTTGGGCAAAACTTTGGCCTTACATGCACACTTTGTAGGCAGGATTTAATCCCGCCTTGAGGAAGTTTTCGGATCCTAGGGGCAACTCTAGGGGCATCGCTGAACCCCCGGGCCACCACCAAATTTAGTGCCGCCGCCAATATGCCTTTTTGGGCATCCTAGGACCGAGAGGGTTTTTTTTTACAAGAACCAAGAAACCAGCCACGATGAATCAGAAACCAACTTTTATCGGTCTAGACTAGTCTTTTACAGACTAGCTAGTTTTTGTCCCATCGCCAACGAAAGCAGCCAAAGTGGAGGACATGTATAGGCTTTTAAGTTCTACCACGTCGGGGATCATCATCGTATACCCCTAGTAACCAACTTCCAAATATAAGTGACATTGGCAAGGTTTGAACCCATGACTAAATGAACGCTTTTTTTTTGGCATTACTAGGCCTATACCAACTCACTACACATCTGTTGGGCAAAATTTTGGCCTTACATGCACACTTTGTAGGCAGGATTTAATCCTGCCTTGAGGAAGTTTTCAGATCCTAGGGGCAACTCTAGGGGCATCGCTGAACCCAGCGTCACCAGCCTAGTGCCGCCTGCCACGTATGACTTTTTGGGCATCCTAGGACAGAAGGGTTTTTTTTTTTTTTTTTTTTATTATTATTATTGATTAACATGTGTTTCTTGAATGTGAGCTCTCACGTAGGAGACATACGAGATTTCTTTCTTGTAGATATTACTACATTTGTTCATAGCATAACAGCTATGTACTCTGTAAATTGGAGAACTTGTACTTGCAATTGCCATGAAAGGTGAATAAGCCGTTTACCATAGTAGATTTGGTAGATTTGAGATATACTTAGTATATCTAGCTACATGTCTTTCGGGAATGGGAGCTATCACATGGAAAATATGAGAGATTTTCTCAATCATTAAGATATCATATATGTGATATAGAATTTAATCAATATTGATGGATATAGTGGTTAAACTTTTAGTTGGCCTTGTCTTCAAAATAGCATTTAAAATTCGTGGTATTGGGTTGTGGGCCATTTATGGAATGCCAAAAATAAAGCGAAGCTTATATGCAGTAAAAAGCTCTTAGGGTTCGCAGCTGTAAAAGTTGTATTGAGAGCAAGCCTGAGACTTGGCATTTGATCTGTAGATTAAGATTTGCGCCCTTCCAATAGTTTGGCCTATCTTTGGCAAAAAGTAGATGGCTATTTCCTTGGCACAAGAGGAGCCGGCACATTTGCTTTGCCGTTAACAGGTTTCAAAGCAAGACTATGAAATTTCGGAGATCTTTTGCAGCTCCTTCTGCCTCAAAGATCTGTTCTACATCCTGAAAACATGTTGTTTGATGCTCTAAGCTTTTTTGAGCTTCAAGCTGGAGCCGTTTTTGCATGCTTTCACAATCTGAATATATTTTTCGCAAGCTGATCCCATGGCTTGAATGGAGACCTGGAAAGATTTTGCCTTATGATTTGAAGTTCCTGGTCCCAGTTTTTCAAGCAGAGCAGTCCTGGGATATTCATATATTGATCATGGATGACAAGAAAAGCATTGTATCTAATAAGATGGCATTTACTACAGTGCAAATGATGTGCCCATTGCCTGCCAGGATAAGCGCCAATTTGAGTACAAGGCTAATTCTAAGCAAGACAAATTTCAGGTGACTGGTCCTGCTCAATTTATTATTTTGTCTTAACCAGTGGAATATTGCAGAAAATTTACAAGCTGCAGTTTCGTTATTGTTAGTTTAAATATTGTAGTATGGCATGTGATTCACCATTCTGCAAGGTTATGATAGCCTGCACATTTGTAAAGATATTACGGCTTGCAAAAGCAGGAAGTTTAAACGTGAAGCTGAGCCTAACAAACTAAGTTTGATTGGTTGTATAATGATTCTTCTGACTAAAAGTTCAGGAAGAATTTACTGAATTTGCTCTTTTATTTTTTCATTCCAAAATTCATTTGCTTTACATTACCGAAGGGCAAGAGGCTACATTGGGTGAAGGGCGAAGATCGAGAATACCCAATGTACCTTTTAACCCTCGCATCATTACCATATTCATGCTAATGTTTGCTTGTTTGGTCGCTGCAGAATGCGGATATTCTCCTCTTAATGTGGTTCTCTTTGTTCTAACGTAAAGTTGTTTGCATGGATGATGGAATCGAGCCGCCAAGTTCAAGCGCGTAATAATAATGAAGAATAATGATGCTTTGCTACACATCATCGCGTACAACAATTTCAAGAGTTTGTGCGACAAGTTGAAATCCTTAGGCTCTCATGAAGGTTTATCTGATAAAACGAAAGAGGTTTATGCTAGATAATATTTTCTGTTGTTGTAAGCAAGAAGCTTAATTTATTCTATTATCTCATCTGCATAAGTTAATGCATGAGCAATGATCTTGAAACTTGGATATCTCAATTTGGTCGGCTTTTGCCATGGCTTATGTATGATGCCTAGAATGATAAGTCGACACATTCGATATATTACTTAATTGAAGAAAGTGCTTAGCTTTGAAATTTTTAAGTGCTAAAATATGCACATGATCAGATATGCTAACCATGGAGGATACAGAAAATGATCATGTAAGTAGTAATGCTGAAATGATTAGTTCTAAGTGGTATAGTTGTACAGCTGAACTAAAGCATGAACATGTTTCATTAAAGGATCACGGAGAAATATGCCATCTTGGATTAGCTCGGTCCATGTATGGGATGATAAAGCTACTGAGGGATTGACTGAGGTGGTTGGAGTTGCTAGTAAGGCTGTTGTCGAGGCTAGTTATGTCCGGGTTTTTTTTTTTTTTTTTACAGTAACCAGTAAACTAGCCATAGTAATCTGTAAACTAACTTTTACTGGTCTAGACTAGTCTTTTTACAGACTAGCTAGTTTTTGTCCCACTAGTTTTTGTCCCACTGCCAACGAGCAGCAAAGTGGAGGACATGTATAGGTTTTTAAGTTCTACCATGTCGGGGATCATCATCGTATACCCCTAGTAACCAACTTCCAAATATAAATGACATTGGCAAGGTTTGAACCCATGACCAAACGAACACTTTTTTTTGGCATTACTACCAACTCACCACACATCCGTTGGGCAAAACTTTGGCCTTACATGCACACTTTGTAGGCAGGATTTAATCCCGCCTTGAGGAAGTTTTCGGATCCTAGGGCAACTCTAGGGGCATCGCTGAACCCAGCGTCACCAGCCTAGTGCCGCCTGCCACGTATGACTTTTTGGGCATCCTAGGACCAGAGGGCTTTTCTTTTTTTTTTTTTTTTTTTTTTTACAAGAACTCAGTAAACTAGCCACAAGAATCGTGAAACCAACTTTTATCGGGTCTAGACTAGTCTTTTTACGCACTAGCTAGTTTTTTGTCCCATCGCCAACGAAAGCCAAGGTGGAGGACATGTATAGGCTTTTAAGTTCTACCACGTCGGGGATCATCATCGTATACCCCTAGTAACCAACTTCCAAATATAAGTGACATTGGCAAGGTTTGAACCCATGACCAAATGAACACTTTTTTTTTGGCATTACTAGGCCTATACCAACTCACCACACATCCGTTGGGCAAAACTTTGGCCTTACATGCACATTTTGTAGGCAGGATTTAATCACGCCTTGAGGAAGTTTTCGGATCCTAGGGGCAACTCTAGGGGCATCGCTGAACCCAGCGTCACCAGCCTAGTGCCGCCTGCCACGTATGACTTTTTGGGCATCCTAGGACCAGAGGGCTTTTTTTTTTTACAGTAACCAGTAAACCAGCCACAGTAATCTGTAAACCAACTTTTACTGGTCTAGACTAGTCTTTTTACAGACTAGCTAGTTTTTGTCCCACTGCCAACGAGCAGCCAAAGTGGAGGACATGTATAGGCTTTTAAGTTCTACCACATCGGGGATCATCATCGTATATCCCTAGTAACCAACTTCCAAATATAAGTGACATTGCCAAGGTTTGAACCCATGACCAAATGAACACTTTTTTTTGGCACCCTTGATGCTGCTGCTGATGTTGCTGCTACTGCTGCTGCTGCCGCCTCTCTTGCTCCAGCCTCCTCAGTTCGCACTGCTCATACCTCACATGTATCTTCCTAGGAAATGTGCCTTCGGTTGGTGTCTTGGAATTGTCGAGGGTTTCCCTGGCGTAAAGGTGATGGCTTGAATCCCATTGCAAAAGATATGGATATCCTTCTGCTCATGGAAACGTGGGAGCATTCAGCCAAACGGCTACCTCATTTTACAGGCTATCAATTCTTTTCATTATTTAATGAATGTCATGGGCAACGGGGTTGCGGTGGAGTTGCTTGCTATTTCAAGGATGCCCTTGCTCCATATATCACGCTTCATAAAGCTGATAGATATAATCGCTACATGTGGATCAAACTTCATTGCCACAATAGTAGTACCATTTTTGTTGCTGCCTGTTACTTCCCACCTATATCATCACCTTTTTATGATGAATATGATGTAAGCAGATGATCCCTATGGTGATCTTTATGATGACATTGCTCAATTCAAACAGTTGGGGCATGTTATTCTTCTTGGTGATTTCAATGCTCGCGACCGCTGAAATGCAAACCGCTCAACTCATACTTGAGGATGTTCGCGGACCCTTTATGGATGTCCGCTAATGATCTGAGCTTTTCCACGCTCATCGCCGATGCTAACAAACCCGTCTCAACATTTGGAAGGGAGCTCATCCATTTGTGTGAAGTCTTTGAGATGGTACTTTGTAATGGCTTAGAGCAATGGCCACACTCTAAAGGTATTACATGCGCATGTGATAGGCAGTGGTGGTGGTACTAGTGTTGTTGATTATGTCATTTCCCAAGTGCAAGCCTTGGATCTCATTTCAGATTTTTCGAATTGGCACAAGGCATAGAGATGAGGAGATAAAATCGATCACTATCCACTTTATTTGTCATTAAAGTGGCAGCTTCCACCTCTTCAACCCATTGCTATTCAGTTCTCGCCTCGTGATTCGCTTTGACTTATTCTAGATCTTTTGAATATGAACAGACATTAGCTCTCGCGGCTTGTGTATTTTGATTACCCAACTCTTCAAGAGCGTAATGCAAAGATTTTGCCGATGCTTTGCTTACTTCTGGCCTCTCTTGCTTTGGTACACGACTGGTGTTGCTCATTTGGTAGGAAATCCTTTTCTAGAAATGCGGTTTGATGAAGACCGCAGCAGCCTTTAAAAACAATTGCGAATGATAGTTGAGCCGATACGCCACATAATGCCATTCGTAATTATAAGTCTATTTTGAAACGCAGAAGAAGGCACGCTTTGTTGCCGAAAGCATCGAAGCAAATGTTTGAATTATCGCACGTGAGCCTCGGACCTTCTAGCAAAAAATATTATATCGACCACCTCCTACCCTTGGACCTATTTCTATGCAAAGAATGGGATGAGCGATTGGTCCACTTATATGATCATCCCGGGGTCCTTAATTTGCGGCCTCCTTTGGTAGGTGATATTCTTCAATTCACAGAGGAGGAAGTCAAAGAAGGATGCGGCATTTATAATGGCAAGTCTCCCCGATCTTCAAGGTTTGCAAAGCGTAATTGCTTAAATGGGGGGGGGGAAGGGGGGTCCGCTATTGCTTCCAATCATCACTACTCTTTTTAAATCAAGCTTTGCAAGAAGGCTTGCTAGAAACTTGGGCTGTCAAGAAGGTCGCACCAATTTACAAAGCGGTGATAAGCATGACCCTTCTAATTATCACATGATCATGGTAAGTTCCATATTTTCAAAGCTCTTAGCCCGGTCTTTACCGAGAAGCGAGTTGACATCATGGGCAGAACATCTTGGGGTGTCTTTGCGGAGGCAGGCTTTCGTCCATGCCATTCTACAATAGACCATATTTTCACAATTGCGCATGCTTATTGAACATAGTCAAGTTTGAAACAAGACCTCTATATATGCTTTGTTGATTTTATACGCTTTTGATACAATTACCACGCTGAAGCTTCTTTGGCAAGCACTTGCGTGCACTTGGGGTTCTACAAGATCTTCAAAATGTAGTTTATCGGCTCTATGAAAGGGTTTTTGCTAAATTTCCAAAGATCGGTACTCAAATCACTAGAATATTGGAGTTCGCCGGGGTTGCCCTTTATCTCCTACACTCTTTGGCATGTACATTGATCAATTGGAAGATTGGCTTGATAATCATGGCGGCGGAGGTCCACATTTGGCACACTATATCATTAGGCAACTTATGTATGCCGATGATGTTTCACTTCTCGCACATACCGCCGCTAGTATGCAAAGAACATTTACATGCTCGCGACAGCTTTTTGTGAGAACACAGTCTCACAGTGTTAATCTCCAAAAGACCAAGCTTTTGGTAGTTCAATCTTCTCGTCACAATGTTCCCCTATGCACTATGATAGCCGCTGGGTTGAAGTTATAGATAGCTACAAGTATCTTGGTGTAGAATTTCAGAAGAACACACTTTGGGAACAATGTATTACCAAGCGGTGGTCTGCCGGATGGAGAGCACTCTATGCAATGCAAGACAATTGTTTTCAAGAGAAATTCATGATTGGCCACGGAAAGCCCACTTGTTTCGGGCTTTGGTAGAGCCCCGCTTTTTCTTGTATGGTTCTCAAGTGTGGGGGCACGCCATTAGTGCTAGTGCTTGGGAGAGCTTGGTGGGTGCAAAAGTCCTTTCTCACTTACAGCCTCTGAGTTAAAACAACGGTGCCCTATGCTATTCTTTTTACAAGAGACAGGTTTTTGGCCTCTTCAACATTCCGCCATGAAGCCATCTCCACTATATCCGCAAGGTGCACCACATGGATGATGTTAGGTATCCTGTTTTGCACTTGCCATGGCTGAATCTCCTCAAAGATTTGAAACGATGTTGGAAAGAGCATTGCACTACATCGCCGATGCTTGCCGGGCTGGATCCCGAAGCTTTTGCAACAATATCTCAATGGTCGCTTTTTCTCAAAAGATATGGGAAATCAGCTATTTTGGCCCAAGTGAAAACCGGTCATTATCATGCACACATAAATCCCACCTTGGCACCGGGGCCCCAAGCTTATTTGCTTGCTTCATTGTCCAGAACAAGCTTGTAGCTATTGCATCAATTCGCGGGGTCCCCACAGCTACTTGATTGAGACAGTAGATGGGAGCGGCCGCGAATTGCCGCTGAGAAGTGAGACTATGTGCCCGGTGCCGCCATGGTTATTGAAGATGAAAGCCATACTCTTTCCGAAGTTGCCCCCGCTTTTGAGATAGTCTGGAATCATTTTTTGACCTTAGCATTCCATTTCCACGCTTCCACAACTTCTCAGAGCACCATCTGTGCATGACTTGGCATTATACATACTGAGGTTCTAGATAAACGTCTGCAATTACTGAGCCCTCAGTAGTCATTATCTCCGTTTGTCTAGTATCATCATTACTGCAAAGGTTTTTCCCTTGAAAACCTTTCGAGGCAGGGGTTTTTTAATCCTAGTAGTAATGATTGTATTAGCCCATTATATGGGTCCCATGACCTATTGGTCTCCGTGGACATTAAAAAAACTATTCTATTCTATTCTTGCCGTTATATTAGAACAAATAATGTAGGTCAATTTTGTCACTCATAGCTATTTCTTCCTTTTTCTTTGGCCTTTGTTTACTCAATGCATCATTGAAAAGTAGCAAAGGTTATATCTGTTGTATGTTTATTAGAGAGCCATGTGAATTAATTAAGGATTAAACGACATTTTTCTAAAAACGTCACCGAAGTATAAAAAAAGTCCTTTTTGGCCACGTTATTCCACTCTACCTTTTCAATCCTGCCAACATCCAGATGTATTAGAGCACTTTTAATATGCACCGTTCAAAAGCTCACCTCTGAACCATTCATCCAAATTAGGTCAACCCGCATCTTCTTTGCCCTTCCCAATTTTAATTATACATATATAACCTTTCCTCATTAGGGTGTAAGTTGTATAAGTTTATGAAAATTGACACCTTTCCTTGTTAGGGTATACGTTGTTAGGGAAAGATTAATTCTTAGCTAGCCTAGATAAGATCTGTTCTTTAATTAGCTTAGATACATGGTTAAGTGTCAAAATTTATATCACCCATCTACTATGTTAACCAATATGGGATAAAATATAGTTTGGTTTTCCACTTTGATGTAGAGAGTTACCAAATTTATGATTTATTTATTGTTTGTCACTCTCAAATGGCACGCAATGTAAGAGGACATTTCCATAAAACAATATAAATTGTCATGACATTAGGTTGAAAAGCATGCAAGGGACATTCCCTAAAATAATATAAACTAGTTATTGTGCCCGGCGTTGCCGGGATTTAGCTACAACATGTTATTTTCAAGGTGACTATGGTCACATTATAGTTATTACTCAAATTCTATTAAGACCTGAAGTTGTGTAGATGGGATGATGTTAGAAATATCTCATATTAGAGATGGCTTGTACCATTGGCTGGTGTGAGTACTTTGTTTTTATTCAAGAATTTTTAGAAAAGTCTTAGAATTAGTTGGTGCTGGTTTATGGAGGAGTTATATAATAGTAAGTTTATTTGTGATTTGGTCAACATAGTGTAAGTTGTCTGTTGGTGGTTCGGCTCATTCTCAATAACTTTCATGCTATGAACAATGTGTGTTTATATATGCCACTCTTGAGTCATACAATAGTAGCAAGAGAAACATAGTTTAGAAAGCACCTCAAACCATTTGTATCGAAATGAGGGAATCACAAACATTATGATAAAGTAAGGGTAACATATTTTAAAGTGCACTATAGCTATTGGTTCAAACCATTTGTGAGGAAATGAGTAGAATACAAACATTATGAGGAAACATAACCTTACTCTTGATAGATTATGATGTCCTAATGAATGATGGAAAAAGGTTTTAAACTATGCAATGAAAATGTGATTTGTTGAACATGTATATCATGCACAATAACTGAATAAGTTGCTTGCAATTCTCAAAGCTTGGACCCAATTATTGTCAATTATTCTTTTTTCTCTGTGCAAACTCACACAACACTCAAACGATGAAAACACGCGTAAAAAGTTATATTCAGCATTTGCAGTTGCTATAAATCTCAAATGTATGATTTGAAATTGCAACAGACACAACACTAAATGTAGCCAGGTGAGCGGATGGGAAATATATTTCAGTATATTATAAGATAAAAGAGTGAAACAAAGTTATGGAATAACATTATGTACAAAAAAATGTTTTGGAATATTAGTTCTTGAGCATGTCAGAATATCTAGTTAGAATATGATGTTTGACAAAATAGATTACTCACAAAAATTATCCTATGCAACACATACAAAACAAAGTACGCTCAATCCAGATGCAAAAATATCAAAGGAAATACCTAGATAGGAAAATAATTTCTTGACAGACTAACTTTGATAATCCGTTGTGCACTATCGTAAACAAAAGAGACTATCTTGTGATGTCATCAATATACTAAAATTCATTCGCAGAAATATGAGTTTTACAAATGCTGGAAACAGAGAGTGCATGTCCAACTAATATCAATTGTTCCCCATGTCCAAAATTTGATCATTAGTATCTCTGTCATATGCTCTAAGGGATAAGGTATAATCCATGCGTAAGAACTTTCTCTTGTCAAGATAGATGAGGTTGCCAATATATTCATCGTTCCAACTGCATAGGCTATCGATTTCAGATATCTAAGCAAAGAGTTTGTATCTTTCATCGTTTTGAGATCGACATATCTAGTTTTCTGCTAAGCAAAAAGATCGAACTTGTAGTGTTACATCTGATGGAAATATGTTGTGCTAAGTGAAAAGATCTGACTTGTAGTATATAGGCAATTGCTTGGATCTAAAATAGCCAGGCGTTTTGAAGTAGCAATTCCAATAATTACATCTGTAATTTTGTTCATGTTTATGGAAGTAGCTATTGACTTCTTCAGATCTGGATACTCCTAGACTGAAGAAAAGATTGTCTGTTGGGCTCACAGAAATTACCAAGTAGAAGTCCAAGGAAATCCTGCACAATTTAAAGATGATTCTTCATAGATCAAGGAAGCAATCCTACTGCATTTTATGTTTTGCCTGGCTGATTAACATATAAACCATTGGTATTTGGCCCAAATGTAACAGTACAATTTGAAGTCAAATTCATCGTTTCACATCATTGGACATAGCTAGGCGTTACTATGCTGCATATACCTGAAAATATTGCACTTCAGACCACTTGATAGACCAAGCTAACCAACAAATTCAAATCAAAATCATATGTGGTAGAGCAAACGTGTTTCACATATTTCACGTATTCGTTACTTATCAAGGAATCCCTAAAAGCTCAAGGAAAAGTTGTAGAGAGGTCAAAACTTAATAAATGAGGCAAAAAAAAAAACATTACAAACTGAGAATAAGAATATTTCAGCGACAAAATTATATTTGCAAATGGGTACCTTTTGAACACGGCCTGAGATGGTCACCAGCATAAATATTGGGCAATTCAGAAGCATGATACTGCATTGCTTTTAAATGATCTGCAAGTAGGTAAATCGTCCATAACTTGTGTGTAAAGTTTTCCATCCACATTTAAAGCATCCAGTTGTAGAGTCATAAAGAAATCTCAAGAAGGAAGAAATATGGAGCCAAATCCATACTTACGCAACTGTTATGAGAAGAGCTAGTGCTACCATATTTAAGCAAAATCAATGCTCTTTCAATGCCCTCACAAAGGGACAATCGCAGCTAGCTGTCATCATGTACCTTTGGCTGAGCCATCACTTTTTTTCTTAATTTTGGTCCATACTCTGTACCGTGTTGTACAAAGGTTGCAATCATTGCACTCCAAGTACATCTTCTGCTACAATTCCTGTCCTTGTCCAACATTGCCATATGCTGAAATAAATTCAATCCATGTGTATACACTTAGTTGTTGATTTAAAAATGCCTGAGAGGCCTCAATCAAGCATAAAACAACAATAGTCCCTCTGAAATAAGAATAAACCACTTGGCTGTTGATTGGCAAATGCCTGCAATCAAGCATAAAACAACAATAGTCCCACTGAAATAAGAATAAACCAACAATGATAAACTCATCATAGCTCTCCAACATGTAGGATCCTATTGTATAAGGTGCAATTTTAACGCTGTTAAGAACACCATTTTTCTGCGCCAGAATATCTGTCTCCTCTTAGAATTACAGGCCAAGTCTCAACCAGTGCACATGACAAAACTGTATTTGATGGATTCATCCATTACACCACTTTCATGATCATGGGTAGTAGCCATATCTTCACTTCTTTAACTGCATTGCTTGTCAAACATAAAGTCTACTGCCAACTCCAACTCTGGAGCTTCAGCAATTGGAGTTAACAATTGGTGCCATAGCATTTAAGCATACCCATCTGCTGATCATGGCATGCATGCACAGGAAAAAACTTCAATACATCTTCAAAGTACTCCCAATGCAAACGTATAGAAAACATTTTCCCTTCAAACATATCAATGTTGTTAATTTGTTACTGTGTTATATATAATTCAATGTAGATGCAAGCATAATTCTATGCTTTTACTTCTTAACTATATAAAGAAAGAAAATTTGGCAATCATAGCAAAGCTTTCGAATACATGCATCGGATTTGCAAATTTTGTACAGGACTAAATACAAACATTAAGAGGGTCACTACATACATGGTGAAAAATATGGGACAAAGATGCACTTCTTACCAGCTAGTTTCTCCTAAGATCTGGCAGACTAAGGAAACAAAATGCTTATTTACCTGGTTCATAAATCCCAGAAGCAATCATACTGCTTCAAGAGATATGTCAGACCTTCCAAATTCTCGATCTTTTATAATTTGCAGAGGATCCTCTGGCCATGACAGATGAAGATACTGCCGCACTGCAAGAAGAGGAACCAAAAGACCTGCTACTGTGTTCCGGTGGTAAAAATTAGAGGCAACTTCGTCTCAAAGCTGAGGAGGTTTTTGCAGACTAAGGAAAAAAAATGCTTATCTTACCTGGTTCATAAATCCCAAAAGCAATCATACTACTTCAAGAGATATGTCAGACCTTGCAAATTCTCGATCTTTTATAATTTGCAAAGGATCCTCTGGCCATGACAGATGAAGATACTGCTGCACTGCAAGAAGAGGAACCAAAAGACTTGCTATTGTGTTCTGGTGGTAAAAATTAGAGGCACTTCATCTCAAAGCTGAGGAGGTTTTTCCATAGACGAACTCTAACCTAAGGTGGAGGTAAATGAAATCCCAAATTTCAAAATCATAGCAAGTTGATTTTTTTTCGATTTTTGGACAATCGGAATTTTTCACGGCGTCTAAACTCCTTAAAATCTTAGGAAATTAGGAAAGAAAAAATTCCAAAAAGCTTTTTAGCCAGACCGGAAAATCCCAAATTAAAAAAGTTGATTATCGTGACATTAGGTTGAAAAGCATTTATTGCTATATTTACTGTTCAAACAACTGCTTACTTTATTGCAAACTAGTAATGGTGCCCAGCAACGACCTGTAAATATTTGGAACCTCTTTGTTCCTCCAATCCAGCTTCCTGCGAACTCTTTGTTCTCTAACCATGCTTTTTTATCCCTAATCAAGCTTCATGTTTCTTACTTGTCTTTAGTGCTCAAGAAGCTGCAACCTGCCTTTTTTAGCACATCACCTTGCCACTTTATAATGGGACACTCAATAAAGACACTTGTTAGAAGGTGTATATTAGTTTGCTCTTGTTAAGGGAGCCTCTAATATACATCCCTGGAAAAGGTTGTGCTAGGAACTTTAATGTCTGGCCTTCTTTGTCAAA
This sequence comes from Isoetes taiwanensis, assembly GCA_021234155.1. Classification (NCBI taxonomy): domain Eukaryota; kingdom Viridiplantae; phylum Streptophyta; class Lycopodiopsida; order Isoetales; family Isoetaceae; genus Isoetes; species Isoetes taiwanensis. Next base: position 12,045,847 of record JAJEKV010000005.1, on the reverse strand, counting down.
GGTCCATATTGCAAAAGGTTGTGCTAGGAACTTTAATGTCTGGCCTTCTTTGTCAAAGGTCCATATTGTAGAATCAACATTACATTGTAATTTATGTATTGTAGTGTTGTATGCTATATCCAATCTCCAAGCTCACAATCATCAAAACGTGTGTTCTTAAGTTACATTTATGTAAAATAACTACCAGGTCCAAAACCAAGCATTGAATTTTGAATTTAAAAAGCCCTTGAGGTTTCTTCCTCATAGGCGACTTCCCTTCATTGATTTTCTAAACAATTTGGAGACCGATAGAAAGCATTCATGCATGCACAGACCATTCATACTTTATGAGAACATTCATGCTTTATTTGTGAATTGTCAAACTAATTTTTGTAATTGCGTTCTTACTGCGATGGAACGTTAGCAGCTCAAGTAGGAGGAAACCTGTCAAGCTTTCATTTGAAAACTGAGAACACTACAAAGGCGCGAAGATTAACAAAATAATATTAACATAGGAAAAATGTTCGTGATAGGGATCAGATCCGATCGAATGCATTTGTTGGTAATTTACGACACGCCTATAAAATCTATGAAGTCAATGACACATCACTTACACTTAAAACATGCTAGAATATAATGATTAAGTCATACACCAATTTCCAATTATCTGGATCGAAGAGCAAGTTGTAATTTTTGTATTGCTGTTGTAATTTTTGTATTGCTTCCCGGCAAATGTCTAGGCTCATAAATTATTTTGCCACAAAGTGCGTGAACACCTTCAGCTACATTATCTGTTCCATTTTGATCCACAAATTTTATATGGCTAAATTGTTCATGCTAGCATTGAGCACCAAAGAACGATGTTGTAAGGATAAGGCCAAGCAATATATTAAATGTACCTTGGTCTCATGTGCTTGGTATATGGACATCCACAAATACCCAAACTTCTATATATTGCCTAACATGGCAGTCATTTTGAATCTGGAAATCAATAAACTGAAGCTCTTGGGAGTGTTCCCATGGTCAAAAAAAGGATTTTGATCTTTGGCTTGGGATTCTAAAATGCCAATGCATAAGCCTTGCTGTTGAAACATAACCCCATCTCTGAACATAGCGACCCCCTACCAGCTATAACTTCATACCCTAATTCATGCTCAAATCGTCGCTTCGTATCAACATAACATAAAGAAAAAGCAAGGTAAGAAATGGCCCGATAATATTGTGATGTATAAAGTAGAACTCATGATTCAAATGGATCTACGGAAAGATCTCAGAGAACTAAGGCATAACATAAAGAAAAAGCTAGGATAAGAAATGGCCCGAGAATTATTGTGACAAATAAAATAGAACTCATGATTCGGGATGAATCTATGAATAGATCTCAGAACTAAGGAATAATGTAAACTTAAAATATGCTCACCTTGTGTCCGGTTTGATCAATGATTCTTAAAGAAAAAATCATAAAATGAAAACCGCAGCCCAATGGACAGCCATAAATAAGAAAGGCATTGCCTTAGTTGGGGTGTTCATCTTTCATCTTGAGCTCACCGGAATGGAGTTATCGCAATGCAAATAGAGAATAATGAGTACGCCTTTACCTACCAAAGAATCTACTCCTCTAAATTTCAATCATCTTCCAGATTAAGAAATGCATTTGTCGCTATACCGCTTTCTTTGGGATATGCTAGGGATATGCACAATGGTTCTGCTTTTTTATATTACAGGGCCGCAAGACATACATCAAGGCGACATGCATGAGCCACGTAACCCTCAGATGCCACGTAACGCCTCGCTTGCGGGGCACTAAAAAGCTATATGATGAAGCAACACAAAAAATATATGTTACCCGTTGAACACGAGAGATGGTATGAAAGTTGTTCTCATCTTCCAAGTAAAACTTAAGTTCGCCGCAGACGTTTTTTGCGTAAGGGGCTCGGGTCATACCATCTCGTAGTAGAACGCTTGTAGCACCTCCCGATTGAGATATGGCCTTGCAACCACGATTTGTACCGCCACAAGGCAACCTTCTGTGGTGGCCATTGAATCATAAACTCTATGCCATCAAGCTTTAATGGTCCAAAGAATACCAACAGGAATTTGCACATGCCCAATAACCATTTTCACAAAGATTGCCCCCAAAGATGATGCATAATCAAACTCGATATCGAAGTGCTTTCAGGTGACTCGCCAATCAACAACTCAACAACTTTCTTCCTCACAATCGGGCTGCTTTTACACAATCACCCGCCTTCAAACCTCTAAGGAATATGAAGGAATTTGATTTGTACTTAATCGCATAGGCTAGATCTTCGCCACTATTTTCGCCCAATTTTTTCCCTTGGGCACGCGGGTGGCCGCCGGGCCGCCATAGCCACAAAAACTAACAGAACCCTAATACGCCCAAACCCTTTTTTTTTTTTTTGCTTTTTTAAGCTAACTAAAAGGCTTTTAACGTGACATCATCTACACCGTTGGGTAGATTAATCCCGGACCGCCTAATTTAGGCTGATTGCACTACCACTTACGGTGATAACATTATAATATACTAGAAAGCCCCGACGGCCGGCCTTCTTTCCCTTTTTCCGGCCGGCCCCTCCGGCCTCCTCGGCCGTTCGGGGCCCACCCACCTTTTCTCTTGCACCCCTTCCTACCGGCTCGGCCCTCTCGGCCTCGGCCGCTTTGACATTCCTGGGACTATTCGGCTCGCCTCGGCCTTCAGCCGAGGAGGCCTCGCCTCGGTTTGGGTCCACCCGTGTGTCGCCTATAGGGAGCTTAATCAACCTCGGTTCAACATTGCCTCAGATACATACATACTACCAATTCCAAACCATCACACATTGAGCAGCTCAGTCACACCAAAGTCTCATCCATTAAAAGCTGACTCACATTTACTACAGCGACTACTAATTTCAAATTATCAACCATTGGGAGCTTACCTACACTTACTACTACTTTTAAAGTATCAGCCGTTAGGAGCTTGCTATATCTACTATGAATTCCAAAGTACAACCCCTATATATTCAAGAATCAAGAAACTTTCCATGTAATTAAGCATCCATTGCTCAACCACCCATGAGGAGCATACTCACACATACAACCATGAGGGCTTATACCATATCTACACCCATGAGGACTTTTACCATGTTTATTAGTTGGCACCCGTGCAAGAGGAGTTTACTCACGCCTATTACCTCTATATGTCCCCTCTCCTCTTTGTCCTCTCTCCTATCTCTTCTCTCCCCCTTCTCTTCCTCTCCTCTCTTTTCTTTCTCTTCTCCCTCCTCTGTCTTCTCTCCCTCTTCTCTCTCTCTCCTTTGGCCCCTGGTATCCTTGTAGGGGGTGGTGCTCCTTGAAGAGCAAGGTTTCAAGATGTCCCTAAAGGATCTTTGGCTTGTGCTTTCTTCGAAAAATACATCTCTCTCTCTCTCTCTCTCTCTCTCTCTCTCTCTCTCTCTCTCTCTCTCTCTCTCTCTCTCTCTCTCTCTCTCTCTCTCTCTCTCTCCTTTCTCCTTTCTTTCTCCTCTCTTTTGTCTCTCTTCCCTCTCTTTCCTCTCCCTCTCTTCCCTCTTACCAACAAAGTATCATTCATGAGTAACATACTCACCCACTACTACCAATTCTAAAGTATGTCAATTCTAAAGTATCACCCATGTGAAGCTTACACACATCTATCATACCCATCACACTTACTACTAATTCCAAAGTATCACCTCCAGAATATTCTATTTTGAGCATTTGCAAGGTTTCAAGAAACTTTCTACTTTTAGACTGAGGTGCTTCTAGAGCATAGGTGCTTGCCCTACAGCATCTGGAACACTCTAGAACATTCTATTTTGGGTTTTTGCAAAGTTTTAGCAAACTTTTCTGTTTTTAGACTACCGTACTTTCTATTTTTAGACTGAGATGCTTACCTTAGAGCATCTGAAACATTCCAGGACATTCTATTTGAGTTTTTACAAAGTTTAGCAAACTTTCTATTTTTAGACTGAAACTTTCTACACTTACTACCATGCAAGTCTATATACACACATGCCCTACTACCACTTCTAAAGTATCACTCATGAGGAGAACACTACCAATTCCAAAGTATCACCTATGAGGATCTTACTCAGATCTACTGCACTCCATGGTATTTCACAGTCTTATTCACACATACTGCTCAACCTTCTATTCTAATATGTAGCAAAATAACAGGGGGTTCCAGGGGGATTTGATATAGATATAATTCTTGAAACCATAGACCATATCCCTAAAACAATTCAATGGGTTATTATAAAAAAAAAACATAGATTTAAGATAAAAAATAGTCACATTAGCTCACTGGTTAGATTGGTTAAAGTAGTCTTATTAGGACATTGAGTTATTTTGGTAGAGGTTGAATCCCTCAGATTTCATATTCTAAAAGCTTAAGTTTAAACCGAGATAGAGGCTCTCGATATAGGTACCATCAAAACCTTAGGCAAACTCAGATTCGACATCTTAAAATCATAGGCGCCCCCAATCATAATTGAGCATAATCAAACTTGAGAGGTGTCCAGAGGCTCCAACATTTGATCCGACGATTGTGGTAGTCCAGGGTGCACCTCGCTTAGAATATGTAGCAAAATAACAGGGGTTCGTGGGGATTTGATATAGATATAATTCTTGAAACCATAGACCATATCCCTAAAACAATTCAATGGGTTATTATAAAAAAAACATAGATTTAAGATAAAAAATAGTCACATTAGCTCACTTTGGTTAGATTGGTTAAAGTAGTCTTATTAGGACATTGAGTTATTTTGGTAGAGGTTGAATCCTCGTATTTCATATTCTAAAAGCTTAAAGTTTAAACCGTATAGAGGCTCGATATACCATCAAAACCTTAGGCAAACTCAGATTCGACATCTTAAAATCATAGGCGCCCCCAATCATAATTGAGCATAATCAAACGAGAGGTGTCCAGAGGCTCCAACATACTGATCGGGCGTCAGGATTGGATTGACAGATCCCGCATTGTGGTAGTGAATCGTGGTGCACCTCGTTTAGAATATGTAGCAAAATAACAGGGGTTCCGTGGGGATTTGATATAGATATAATTTTTGAAACCATAGACCATATCCCTAAAACAATTCAATGGGTTATTATAAAAAAAAAAACATAGATTTAAGATAAAAAATAGTCACATTAGCTCACCGTTAGATTGGTTAAAGTAGTCTTATTAGGACATTGAGTTATTTTGGTAGAGGTTCAATCCCCGTATTTCATCTTCTAAAAGCTTAAGCTTAAACCAGTATAGAGGCTCGATATACCATCAAAACCTTAGGCAAACTCGTGATTCGACATCTTAAAATCATAGGCGCCCCCAATCATAATTGAGCATAATCAAACGGAGAGGTGTCCAGAGGCTCCAACATACAAATGCGGGCCGCCGGATTGACAGATCCGACGATTGTGGTAGTCCAGGGTGCACCTCGCTTAGAATATGTAGCAAAATAACAGGGGTTTCGGGGATTTGATATAGATATAATTCTTGAAACCATAGACCATATCCCTAAAACAATTCAATGGGTTATTATAAAAAAAAAACATAGATTTAAGATAAAAAAAATAGTCACATTAGCTCACCGGGTTAGATTGGTTAAAGTAGTCTTATTAGGACATTGAGTTATTTTGGTAGAGGTTGAATCCTCGTGTATTTCATCTTCTAAAAGCTTAAGCTTAAAACCGTATAGAGGCTCGATATACCATCAAAACCTTAGGCAAACTCAGATTCGACATCTTAAAATCATAGGCGCCCCAATCATAATTGAGCATAATCGAAACGAGAGGTGTCCAGAGGCTCCAACATATCTGATGGGGGTTGGATTGACAGATCCGACGATTGTGGTAGTCCGTGGTGCACCTCGCTTAGAATATGTAGCAAAATAACAGGGGTTCGGGGATTTGATATAGATATAATTCTTGAAACCATAGACCATATCCCTAAAACAATTCAATGGGTTATTATAAAAAAAACATAGATTTAAGATAAAAAAATAGTCACATTAGCTCCTTTGGTTAGATTGGTTAAAGTAGTCTTATTAGGACATTGAGTTATTTTGGTAGAGGTTGAATCCCCGTATTTCATATTCTAAAAGCTTAAGCTTAAACCAGATAGAGGCTTTCGATATACCATCAAAACCTTAGGCAAACTCGTATTCGACATCTTAAAATCATAGGCGTCCCCAATCATAATTGAGCATAATCGAAACGAGAGGTGTCCAGAGGCTCCAACATACAGTCTGGGCCGTCGGATTGACAGATCCGACGATTGTGGTAGTCCAGGGTCCATGAGGCCACATTTACTGCCTCTACTACCAATTCTAAAGTATGCCAATTCTAAAGTATCACCCATGTGAAGCTTACACACACCCATCATACCCACCACACTTACTACCAATTCCAAAGTATCACCTCCAGAATATTCTATTTTGAGCATTTGCAAGGTTTCAAGAAACTTTCTACTTTTAGACTGAGGTCCTTCTAGCATAGGTGGTTGTCCTATAGCATTTGGAACACTTAGAACATTCTATTTTGAGTTTTTGGAAAGTTTTAGCAAACTTTTCTGTTTTTAGACTACCGTACTTTCTATTTTTAGACTGAGATGCTTACCCTACAGCATCTGAAACATTCTAGGACATTCTATTTGAGTTTTTACAAAGTTTAAGCAAACTTTCTATTTTTAGACTGAAACTTTCTATTTTTAGACTGAGGTGCTTACCTTTGAGCATCTGCAACATTCCAGTTCTATTTTGAGCATTTGCAAAGTTTCTATAACATTCTATTTTGAGCATTTGCAAAGTTTCAAAAAACTTTCTATTTTTAGACTGGAACTTTCTATTTTTAGACTGAGGTTTACCCATGAGCATCTGGAACATTCCAGAACATTCTTTTTTGAGTATTTGCAAAGTTTCAAAAAACTTTCTATTTTTAGACTGAAACTTCCTATTTTTGGACTGAGGTGCTTACCCATGAGCACCTGGAACATTCCACAACATTCTATTTTGAGCTTTTGCAAAGTTTCAAAAAAACTTCTATTTTTAGACTGAAACTTTCTATTTTTAGACTGAGGTGCTTACTCATGAGCATCTGGAACATTATAGGACATTCCAAAAGATTCTAGAACATTCTAGAACATCCTAGAGTATCCTTGAATTAATTACGTTCCAGCCTTAACTAAGCATGGACTTCATATTCTATCAAGAAAAGACTGGTTGGTCTAGTGGTAAGGGTGGGGGGTTTGGGGGGCAATGTTCAGGGTTCGAGTCCGTGGTAAACCAAAAAAATTTTGTCCACCAAACTTGGGAGCTTTTGAGAGGCCAAGGCCCACGGACGGCCCAGATCGCGCCACGTGGCGCATCCTCCACCGTCGATGGGGCGTGGAAAACAAACAGACAGACTCACTCACTCACTCACTTACGGACACTATTTCTTTATAATATTAGACTAGAAAAGGCATTTCTATTTTAGGGCCAAACTTTCTGATTCGACCTCCTTATTTTTGATTCGGCTGCTTGAGCCTCTGTAACAAATTCAGGTTCTATTTTTGAGCATTTGGGCCCATTCCATTTTCTCCAATTCTCTTTTTCTCCTTCTATTTCCTCTCTTTCTCTTTTCCCTCAGGTTTACCCTTTCTCTCTCTCTCTTTCTCTTCTCTCCTATCCCTATTTTGGTGTGTCTCTCCTCTCTCTTCTTTCTATCTCATCTCTTCTCTCTCCCATCTCTCTCTCCCATCTCTCATTCTCTCTTCTCCTCTCCCTCCTCTCTCTCTCTCTCTCCATCTCTCTCTCTCTCTCTCTCCCTCCCTCTCTCTCTCTCTCTCTCTCTCTCTCTCTCTCTCCCCCCTCTCTCTATCTTTTTCTCTCTTTTCTATTCCTCTCTCTCTTCTCTGGACTTTGACTACCCATGCCCTTCTTCTTTTGTAGACCATTCCTAAAACAATTCTTGGAGGTGAGCCTCTAAAAGTTTCAACCAACATTCTATTTGAGCAAAGCCTTCGATTTGGACCTATTTTAAGACTTCTTATTTTTGACTGGGGAGGTGAAGCCCCTTCCCTTACCAGCATCTCTTTTTTCATTCTCTCTCTCCTCTTCTAATCTCTCTCCTAAACTCTCTATCCCTCATAGGTATTGCCCATTTCTCTCCTCTCTTCTCCTCTCTCTCTCTTCTATCTTTTCAAGATTCTAGGTCCTCTCTCTCTCTCTCTCTCTCTCTCTCTCTCTCTCTCTCTCTCTCTCTCTTCTTTCTTCTCTCCCCCCTCTCTCTCTCTTCCTCTCTCTCCCATGTCTTCTCTCTCCCCCCCCTCCATCTCTTCTCCCTCCAGGACATCTCTCTCCTCTCTCTTCCCTCTCTTCTTTCCCTCTTCTCTCTCCTCTTTCTCTTCTCTCTCTCTCTCTCTCTTCTTCTCTCTTTTCTCTCTCTCCTCTCTCCCCTCTCTCTCTTCTCTCTCTTTTCTCTTTCCTCTCTCTTCTCTTTTCTCCTTTTTATCTTCTCTCTCCTCCTTTCTCTCTCTCTTGCCTCTTTTCTCTTTCTCATCTCTCTCCTCCCTCTTTCTCATCTCTCTCCTTTCTCTCTCCCTCTCTCCCTCCTCTCCCTACTCTCTATTCTCTCTCTCTCTCTTTCTCTCTCCTCCTCTATTCTCTCCTCTCTTTTTCTCCCTCTCTCTTCTCCTCTCTCCTCTCTCTATTTCTATTTCTCTCTCATCTCTCTTCTCCCTCCTCCTCTCTCTTCTGTCTCTTCTTTCCCCTCTCTCTCTCTTTCTCTCTCTCTCTCTCTTCTCTCTCCTCTTTTTTCCCTCCCCATGTCTCTTCTCTCTCTCTCTTCTCTTCTCTCTCTCTCTTCTCTCTCCTCTCTCTCTCCTCCCTATCTCTCTCCTCCCTCCCTCTATTCCATTACCAACAAAGTATAATTCATGAGTAGCATACTCACACATGCCCATGAATATTCTATTTTGAGCATTTGCAAGATTTCAAGAAACTTTCTACTTTTAGACTGAGGTGCTTCTAGAGCATAGGTGGTTGCCCTATAGCATTTGGAATATTCTGTTTGAGTTTTTACAAAG